>NW_004624745.1:25029071-25183301 GCF_000247695.1 Heterocephalus glaber
TTTGCATCTGTTTTATGGATTCCATTTTTTTCTTATGTTGAGATTCCATCATGTTCCTCAGATCCTCTATTTTTGTAATCTGTGTCCTCTCTAGATTTATTAATCATGTCTTGCACCATGAGCACAATCTTTGCTGTTATCTGAGTATTTATTTCTGATTTCATTTTTCCCAGATCCTCTTTTTTTGCCAGTTCAGGGAGTCCAGCTAGTTGAGTATCAGATTGTTCCATCTCGTTTCCCTTTGGTGTTGCTGTAGGTGATCCAGAAGTCTGTTTTTGAGGCTTGCTTACATGTCTTCTCATTTCTATGGGGTGGTGCTTCTGGCGCCAGCGAAGCTCAGCTTCTCTGCCCTAGAAGCTTGGGATGGTGGTGGGGGAGCTTCCTTCCGGGTGCTGGGACTGGCTCAGCTTCTCTGCCCTAGGAGCTTGGGATGGTGGCGGGGGAGCTTCCTTCTGGGTGTGAGGACTGGCTCACCTTCCCCTATTTTGCTTTTTATTTGTATGTTTATATATATTTTGCATTTCTCATATAAAAGAAAGCATATGATATTTATTTGAGCTTGTGTGTCTGACTGATTTCACTTAATGTTGTGTTCTCAAGTTGCATCCAATTACCTACTAATGCCTCCTGTTTATCTTACTTTATGATTGCAGAGTACTCCATTGTATATAAATATCACATTTTCCTTGTCCATTCATCTGTTGATGGACATATAGGCTGTTTCTAAAATCTAGCTATTATAAATTGTGCTGCTATAAACATGGGTATGCATGTATCCCTGTAATATGATGATTTTAACTGTTTGGGGAAGATTCCTAGATGAGGAATAGCTGGATCAAATGGAATTTTTCATTTTAGTTTTGTGAGGAGTCTCTACAGTGGATGTACTAGTTTACATTCCTACCAACATTGTAGAAGGGTTCCATTTCCCCATCCTCGCCAGCATTTGTTATTATTACATTTTTTGATTAATGCCATTCTTCTGCCCACACTGAATTTGAACTTACATCTTCCTGCCTCGCCCTTTCAGATGATCAGCATGCGTCACCACATCTGGGCAAACCTAAAATGTTCCTGTGACGTTCTCTTCACCTAGAGTGACCCCCATGTGCCACTCACATTTCCCATTCACGTGCCCTGAAAAGAACACAAGAAGAGCCACCAGCTTGCGGTGCTCTAAGAGGAAAATGAAAGTGAGCCCAGGGCTGACGTGGGCTGGGGAGGGAGTAACGGAGTCTGTGCGAGGGGGTAGGGAGGGGTGGCCTGGAGGAGTCACGCTGTCGTCTCGGAAGATGAATGGAGCGCATGTTCCATGAGGGCCACACTGCTGAGGGGACTGCTGGTGGAGGTGTGGGGAGCTACGGTGTCCTTCCTCCTTCTTCCTTCAGACTCATCGAAAGTAGCCAGGGACCCACGTCATGTGGACCTGCTCAGGACAGGGAAATGCCTTCAAATGACGTGGATGTAAATATTCTCCCTAGACCTCCAGGGCAAAGGAATGGCAGTGTTTAGCTGACATTGTGTCCTGCTTCCATTTCCACGAAGTTCACATGCAGCTCCACCCACAGGAAGTTCTCGAAAAGGGAAGTCAAATTGGCAAGGTCAGAGTGTGGTTCAGTGCTGCCACAGGCCTGGAGCAGAACTACCGCAAAGGAGGAAGCTTTTGGGGTCATGGGACAGTCCTGTGTGTGATAGGGGATCAAACTACTTGGTCACTGTTTAAATTTTTAAAAATGATTACAATAAAAGACACATTGCATGGAACCCTCTCAGAATCTTCTCCCGTGCTTCCAATACACTTATCCCATCGTTCTTTCCACTTTCTGAAGCACTTCCGAAGTCCTCTTTCGTGAGGGTCTTTACAAGGTGTGATAAAAAATATGGTGAAGGCTGCTGCAGAGTGCTAGCCAATGGAAAGGCAGCTTGTAAAAACGTCACAGTGTGTCCTCATCCACCTTATTCACCGAATCTGGCACTGTGTGACTTCCAGCTCTTTCCCAAAGTGAAAATGACCATGAGAAGGAAAGGTTTTGAGTGGATTCAGGATAGTGAGGAGGCCACATCAGCACAACTAAAGACCCTCAGGGGAGAGGACTTCAGAGCTGCTGCAGGAAGTGGCCAGGATGATGGGGTGGTGTGTTGGGAGCAAGGATGAGGGCTTTGAGGGGCTTCATGGCAATGTGTCTTTTACTGTAATAAAATTTTAAAAATTAAACATTGACCTGTTTTTGATCATGTTTCTTATTTATTGTTGTGCTGTTTATATCAGTGTTTATACCTCTCATTGGCTGTCCAAACAAAATTGGGTGCGTTATGTTATGTGTAAATTCCATATCCATAATCATTTAGAAGGGGAGGGGCCACGGCTTTTGAGTGGGGAAGGAGGCATTGTGGCGCTGAGCTGAATTCAGATCTTGTGGCTTCCTCAAACCCACGTTCTCACTTTCTCATCCTCAGAGTGAAGCCGAGTCTTGGATCAGATCCCACGGGGCTGGTCCTGGAAGCAAAACAGGGGATTCTGAGTGCTGAGTAGCAGTCTTGCTTGCAGACGGCAATGTGTCGGGGCAGCACCCAAGTCAGGACAGCCAGTTAGGTGCCCAGATGCCTGCTCCTGCTGGAAGAAGGGCTTGGTGAGGCCTTCGGTCCCAGCCAGGTGCCTGGCCTACAGCAAGCTGCCTGAAGACCTGGGTTTTGCTGTGGGCTGAGGGCCCTCCCAGAGATGAGGTAGACACACCAGTGACCCCAGGTCCTGGAGGGACGTCACCCAGCAGGGATGGTCTCTGGGCCTCCGCTGTTCACCTGAGGCTGAGGCCCATGACCCTGCCCCTTCCTGGCTTCCAGGCCTGGGGAGCTGCTGTTTTGGGACCGAGTTGGGCATTCCCTGGCCTGTGGCAAGCAGCACCTCAACACTGAGCAACAAAACTCGCAAATGAGGAAGCAAGTGCCCCGTGTGAACCCCGTCGCTGGCTCTGGGACTGCGTGTGCTCAGTTTATGCCAAGAGTGGGGCTTCATGCCAGGCTCCTCCTGCAGTGCAGGTGACGGAGACTGGCGAGGCCATACGTGGCAAGCATGGTCCCTTCACTGGTCTGTGGTGAGCTCCTGCTCTCGTCTCATGTCCTGGGCTTCATTTCTATTTAGGCATCGGTTTTTGAGCCGAGGTCTCACTGCTGCCAAGCCTGGTCTTGAACTCCTCCTGGGTCCAGGTGATCCTCCTGCCTCAGCCTTCTTCCTGAGTAGCTGGGTCTACAGGTACGGATAGAGTCTTAATTTTTGAAAGTGTATTTTTGTCATTAGGAAGCCCAGCTGAGCCTTACCACCTTTCCCCTCTTTCTAAATTGTTTTATTTTTAATTTTTAGTGCTGGGGTCAAATCTATAGCCTTGAGCCTGCTAGGCAAGAGCTCTACCATTGGACAACATGCCCAGCCCTACCAGTTCTCACTTCTATCTGTCTTGATTGCAACATTTTTGAGGACTAGAACGGTCAAAAATAAAAGAACATAGCGTAGGTGTTGAAATCCTTAATTTTCTTAAATAAGCCCCTCTCCACAGGTTTAGATACTTATATATCTATATCTATAAATCTCTCTCTATCTAGCTCCAGAATCTTTAGCTCCCTGATCTATCAATTAATAGCTAGAACATCTATCCTTTAATGAGGAGTCAGAGCCGCCTGTCAGTGATGTTCCATTTTCCTTTCTGGGGTCCCCAAGCCATGTACGCTCGTGAGTCTGAGAAACACTGTTTATATTAAGGTTTTTAAGTGCAGGAAAGAACATACAGAATCCAAAGGTGATCAGGGGAACTAAATACACAGGGCATGATTACAAGGCCGCTGGATTCCACAGCACCATCTGTGTGGAGTCACAGGTGGCTCTGTAACTGACGCAGGTGGGACATGCAGCTGTGGAAACTGAGGCAGAGATGAGCATCAATTCGTGGGGGTCTAACATGCTATGAAATGATCTGGATTCCCGCTGTCCAAGTCCCAGGGGCCCCACACGTCCTCGGCAGGACAAGATGCATTACAGTTTCAGGGTGGCAAAAATACAAAGGGAGGGGCGGGGATTTAGTTCAATGTTTTTGCCGCCTGCTGCGCAAGTGCAAGGACCTGAGTTCGATCCCCGGTACCAAAAAATAAAACAAAACAAAACACAAAAGCAAAGGGAGCTTTCCCTATGCAAGTCCCGAGGGGATGGGGTTGAGATCGCTGCCTGCTTCCGGTGGGTGCCTCTCCTTCTGCCCTCTTCCTCCCTCTTCCCCTCTAGGGTCAGGACCGGGAAGGTGGAGCTGCCTCCTCAAATCCCCGGAAGCCCTTGGTCTGGAAGATCCACATACTCTTCTCCCTGAACTGGTCTAACAGCAGATTGGTCCACCCCAAATTCCCAGGGTGAATCCTCAGATCTAAGGTGTGGTATGAGGAGTCGGGGCTTTGGGGAAGCAGGTCACAAAAGGGGTGTTTTTGTGAATGAATTAGTGCCCTTGTACTACGGAGCCGGAGAGACCTCTTGTCATGGGACATTATCCAGAGCCGACTGCGTCTTGAAGGAAATGGGTCCTCATCAGACATGGAATCTGCTGTGGCCCATCTCAGACTCCCATCTCAGCTGCCAGACTGTGAGACGGATTTCTGCTTTTTATCACCCATCCTGCTGAGTGTACTGTTAGTGCTGCTGGATTGGGTTCGGACGACGATCTTCCCAGAGACAGCACCGCTGACATTAAACCGGCGTGTCTGGGAGATGAAGGGCATCTCTTGCCTCGTGGAAGGCGAAGGAGGCAGCCTGTAGCTGTTTCCTTAGAATGCCCAGTGCTCTTTGGACAGAGATCTCATATTGTCCAAAATGTGAGAATCGGCCAGAGCAGATTCGAGTGCAGCCTTGGAGAGGAGAAACAGGTAGCTGAAAGGGTTTCCTGGGCGATAGTGGCAAAGACCCTACACAGAGCTGAGTTAATTAAAGAGCTTTATGAGTCCATCGTGTTGCTGAGGGTAATGAAGGTGGTGCTGAACTCAAGGAGTTCAGGCAAGGCAGGAAGCTGTGGACTGGCGTTGCCACAGCAACAGGATCTGTGGCCAATCAGAGGCGGTACAGGGGCCTGTGGGGTGAAGGGAGCTCTTGCTCCCAAGTCCTCCGTTGCTTTGAAACGCCATGTCCTCAAGGGCACAGCCTCAGTTTGTTGCTATGAATTTAAATAGAAGCTACAGGGGAAAGACAGAGACCCAGAGAGATGTTAACAGAGAAAGACAGAGGGAGGAGAGCACAGAAGCGAGAGGCAGACAGGCAGACGGGACAGGCACTTCGGCACCATTGTGGTGTTAGGAAAAGGCACGTTTTTCTCTTTGACAGGTTTGCTGCCACTGCCAGGAATAGGCTGACTCTCTCTCCCTCCTCTACCCTGCCCTGAGCCTGGCACTGGTGGTTTGGCCAAACCCAGCAGAGCAAAATCTGCCTTCAGCCCATGGCACCCAAAGCTGGCACCCTTCTCCACACAGGACTGCAGTATAGGCTTGCACAGGCTGTGCCCTGCACCCGCCACCCAGAGGGGGCTCGGGAGGCTGCCTGTGCTCCTTGCACCAATCCATGACCCCGGTGAGCACCCGTGCCCACCTGGAGAAAGGGGAGCCTTTTCTAGTGTGAGCTGCTTTCCCATGGCCTCCCTTCCCATGGTTTCTGTTTCGTAATAAAGGATGTGGGGATATGATGTGTATGAATGTATTTCAAGGCCGCCACGGCTTCCCACCCCTACCTTCTTACCTTGAAGCACACAGTGAAGACCAAGCCCCCTGTGAATGACCAGAAACACATGGTGATTAGAGGGTGGCCATAGGGTGTGGCTCTGCCCTCCCTTCTTGAGGTGATGTGAAGAGCCTGTGGTTTCCTGGACGTGTGAAGAATGTCCACTCTGTGGTAGAATCTTTGCGCTGCCTCTTATAACCCGGCTTCTCAGCTAAGAGACTTCTCCCCACCCCAGAGCCCCAGTCCATGCATCTGTACAATGGGGACAGATGGGAGCAACGCTGACTTCATGACGTGACTGGAGGATTCAGTGAGATGAGTCATGTGAAGTGCGTGTGCATGTGTGTGTGTGCAGACCCCTGGTGACCCGGGCAGGTCACCCCAGGCATGGGTGGCAGGAGGGTGCACGCATGTGCTTACCATGTGCCCACCTGGGACTCTGTGGCTGCAGATCCCTGACCTTGACCTTGAATGGTCACCAGAGGCCCCTATGAGGCGCCATCCAGACACACATAAAACCATGGTTTGCTAAAATGCCCACTCTGGCAAGGGGCATTTTCCCGTGTGACCATTACTTGCAATCTGTCAGCTTGCCTGGAGTAGGAACTGCCTAGCACATTAGGAAGCACAGCTCTGGGTGTGTCTGTGGTTGGCTGACACATGGGCCAGCAAACTGAGGAAGAAGACCAGCCCTGGATGCGGGTGGTACCGACCAATAGACGTGGACCCTGGATGGAATACAAAGGGAAAGATGGAGGAAGTGTGTTCATTTTGAAGAGCTCCAGTCTTCCTGATTGGATGCAGCCTTTGTGCTGTAGCCTTTGGACATCAGTCTCCAGGTCTCCAGTTTCTTACTGGCGACACTCCAGGGAGCCTCCAGGCCTTTAACCCAGGACTGGTGCTGCATCCTTGATCCCTCTGGTTTTCCAGCTTCCGTCTTCTTTGGCTGAGCAGGGACTGGATCCTCCAGCTCTCCAGCATGCAGATGGCCACTGTGGTCTCTCTGGGCTCTGGTCCTGTAAACCTACTTAATAAACCCCAGTACAGTCATGAGTGTGTTTTCTATCGATCCTGTTCCTCCAGAGAGCCCTAAGCAAACACCCTGCCTCTCTGGGGCACCTGGTCTCCTCCTCACCATGCCTACCACCTCTCGAGGAGGGTGGGCACAGACCCGGCGCTCCAGCTGTAGCCCCCAATGCCCTGTGGCTTCAGAACTTGGGCTCTAGGGCAGGTCAGACCAGCTCAAGTGCAAAGCCTGCTCTGCCAGCCTTGTGTCCGAGGCCGAGTTCACCCCGGAGTCCTTCCTCCCTCACCATGGCACATAGGACCCGGTACCCTCCCTACCTGAGGTGGAGCTGGGTCAAGATGAGATGACTGTGGGGTGTGGATGTTCCCAGAGGCAATGCTTAGAGGTTACAAGGTGGTGTCCCCGTCAGCAGTGAGCAGGAGTGACAGCTGTGCTGTGCGCAGGCGTGGAAACTCTGTGAGGCTCGCTTTCCTCTGTGTGAAAAGAGAGCCCTCCTTCTACCCTTCTTGTAGAGTGAGATGAATCCCAGAAGCGTGTAGGTTACATGAAAATCTTTTCTAACAATATAAACAACTGAAAGGAAAAACGACATATGCTTTTACACATGTAGATGGTAAGACTAAGAGGCTAAACAGGTTCAGGATTCGTGCGTCTCTCAGGAGGCAGAAGTGGTTACTGCTAATGTGTCTCACCTGTTGTTCTACCAGAGGAAGCGCTGTCCCCATCTGCAGCTGTTGGCTATGGACAGCAAAGCAGTCTGTGTGTCCTGGGCAGAGAGTGGAGGCCTGGAGCTGAGACAGTGCGTGTTGGGTGGGTAGCAGGAGCGCAGTGAGAGCACCTTAGCAAAGCTTTGGAAGAAATGTGAGTGACAAAGTGTCCTGCTGGGGCTCTCTGATGCACAGCTGCTGCACTGTCAGATGAAAGAACTCATGCGCTTAGTGCAGAGAATGTTTCTGGTACACTAACCAAGTGCCTGGCCGGCGCCATGCTTGGTGCCTTTTGGAGATTGTCTCCTTCCGGCCTCCCAGAGAGCCTCAGGAAGCTTAGGCCTCCTGTGTGCTGAGGCACAGTGGCCTGGCACCAGGTGCCACTGAGGCTGGGAAACCAGAGCAGCTGCCCTCACTGCAGGGTCCTCACTGGACGTTGGGGGCCTAAGAAGCCCATAGAGCCATTTCCCTGTGAAGTGACATTCGTCTTAGGCCCAGGACCCATTCGCTTCAGGAAGGGCTTTGCCCAGGGGAAATGGAAATGTGTGTCCACAACAGACTTGTCCATGAGTGTTCACAGCCCCAAAGTGAGGACACCTCACGCGCCTGTCCATGCAGCCTGTTCAAGCCGTGTGTCCAACTCACTTTCTCACTGCTGAGACACCATACTCAACAGCCACCACCCACAGGAGGACAGGTTCATTGTGGCTCATGTTTTAGTCCATGGTCAGCTGGCTCCAAGGCACGACAACATGGCACGGGGACCTGGCAGAGAAGAGCTGCTCATGGCATGGAGGACAGGAAGGGGAAAGAGTGAAGGGAGGAGCCAGGGAGGAAGAGGAAACCTTCCAGGTTAGGCCCCAAGTGACCCACGTTTTTCCATGAGACCCTACCTCCTGACAACAACCCAGCTATAAGTCCCCCTGATCCAATCACCTCCCGAAAATCCTGCTTATGAGTGCAGGAGGCTCTCAGGGGATATCTACCTAGAAGCCATAACATCATGCATGAGCAAAAAAGAGTGACCACCTACTGCCTGGTTTTATTTGTATATTACTCAAGATGAGCCATCTGTAGGAAGATAGATGGATCTTGAGACCATAATACTAAGTGAAATAAATCAGACCCAGAAGGTTAAACATCGCATGATTTCTCTAATATGAGAAACCCAGAATATAAATAACTTAAAGAGCAAAATAAAAGACAGATGTCAGGAAACAGCGAGGTAGACTCTGGGGAGATGGGAAGGGAATTCGAGGCAGGGAGAAAATGGTCAAGATGCAATATGTCTTCGTGCCAATTCCCCAAGATGCACTCATTGTGTATAGCAAAAATATACTTAAAAGCTTGTATTATTGCAGACCAATAGATTGTTACAGTGCCCTCTAAAGTTCGACTAATGTTCACAGAAAAGAGTGAAATGAAAAGAGCAGGCAGTGCTGATCTACAGTGGTAGGGTCAGGACAGTGGCTGCCTCCAGATGGAAAATGAGTGGATCAGAGAGGGGCAGGAGGGAATTTTCTGGGCTTTGGTCTTTTCTGGATTCTGATTCAGGTCAGAGCTACACAGGTGCTAAAATTTGTCAGATCAAACTGTGTTTCACCCAGTGAAATTTTACCTCATGAAAACATGTTAACAAAATCTTAACTAAAAATCTTCTAAAAAAAACCCCGAATATTAAGTGCAGAAGACAGATTCCCTGTGCCCAAATCCTCTCTGAACTGCATGAGTTTCCGGTTCCTCTGTAATCGATAATCACCAACCTAAAGGTGTAAGCCCCACTAGTTTATTCTGTGGCCCGCCTAGAGGTCAGAAACCGGAAATCAGTTTCACGGGGGCCTGATCAAGGCACTGGTCAGCAGGGCTGACTCGCTCTGGAGGCTCCAGGAGAGTCACGTCCCTCCTTCTCCAGTTCCAGCAGCTGTGGCCCTTCCTTTGCTCCTGGCCCTTGCTCTGCCTTCAAGGCCAGCAGAGTAGACTCCTGCCTTGGGCCACATTGCTTTCTGCTCCTGTAGCATCCCTTCCTCTGAGTCCTTCTCACAAGGACCCTGCATCTTAGTCACTTTCCTTGTCACTGAGACACAATACCTGACACTCACAACTTAAGGGTAGAGAGGTTCATTTTGGCTCAGGTTTTAGTCCATGGTCGGCTGGCAAGTCAGCTATGAACACCATAATCCAATCACTTTCCAAAAACACAAGGCTTTGGGTGTACATTCTTGATCCAAACCCTAACACCCTGTGCTGCATTTAGGACACACCTGTACGGCCTGAGACAATATCGTCACATCAGAATACTTGGATTCTAAAAGGTCTCATTCGTTACCTAAGAGGCTTTTAACCCTTCTCATCCTTGGGACACAATTCCTGATACTCACAGCTTAAGGAGGAGTGGTTAAATTTGCTCATGGTTTCAGGGGATCCAGTCCATGGTCAGCTGGCTTCAAGACAGGAACATCATGGTAGAAGGGTGTGGTGGAGCAAGGAAGTTCAGTTCATGGAGGAAAGGAAGCAGAGCAAAGAACGAGTGCCAGAGAGGAAGGCCGCAGTCACAGGCACCGGGCTCAGGACTGCCACACAGCTTTTGGAGACACAATTCAGGTGACTGCGTAGGACACTTACATGGTATTGCTGTGACTGGGAGGCAGGGTGGCAACAGGCTCTGGCCAGGTGCGAGGTATCTCGGAAAGCATTTGCTCCTCTGAGAAGGGGACTTCCCTCTAGAGCCATCAGGTGAACCTTGGGAGGTAACAGCAGCTTCTTAGGTCTTCAAAATAAGAAAAATGAGGAAATGTCTTAGGCTATGGTTCCATTTCTGGAAGCTTCATTGAACTGAAGAAAAAAAGGAGAAGCAGCAGCTTAGACCTTTCTTTTTTGGGCCCAAAGGCAGTTTAATAAAATGAGGAGTGGGTTGAAGCCGTCATGAGGGTGGTCTGAAACTCAACACCTTAACTACCCCCTGTATCTGGACGGAATGCAGTGGAAGGAAGCTGTCTCCACTTAATGAAGTGTTTGTTAGTATTCAACTTCCCTATGACAATCTGGGAGCCGTTTCGTTAAATGCATCCTTCTGAGGGGAAAAATATGTGTGGGGGAGAGGAAAGGAGAATTCAAAGCTACATCAGCACTGCACGAGTTGCACCCTGCCATTCTGCTGCTGAAGTGACAGAGAAGTGGTGACTTCGGAAGGACCTCGGAAAGACCAGCAGGGTCCCTGTGGGGCCTATTCCTCCCCTGACAATGCTTCAAGTCTCCGGCTGCTTGCATATGTTTCTTGTTTCCTTCCAGAGGGGGGTAACTTCTGGCTCAAGGTAAGGGCTTTATCCCCAAGGCCTCCCTTGCTGTAAAACCTTTTACCCTTTAACCCAGAGCTACCCGCAAAAACAGAGTAGAAGGGAAAGCGGTGTGAAAGCAGGTAGTAATGAGAAGTCTACGATCAGAACATATTGTGTGCAATGAACCCCCCCACCAAATGTGGAGCCAGAGAGGAGGACAGAGGGTCGTCTGTGATCAAAGAATGTTATGTGCATGTACAATCGACCGAAATGAAGCCACTAATCTGCAAAACCAGCAAGAGACAAAAAAAAGACTGAAAGAAAAAAAAAATAGATATACCCTTAGGAAAACACTGGGCAGGGCTGGCAGGTTTTGCCTGATAGGCTCTCCAACGGCCGACTCGGTTTTGTGGAGGGTCTCCTGCCTTCCCTCCAGGGTAGCTGTTGGCTGGTAGGTGTCCTAGTGCAAGACCTCTGTCTTCCGGTGTGTGGGAGGCTGAGCAATAGTCTCTGCCCTTCCCGAAAGAGGCCTGGGCCCTAATCCCTGTTATTCGCATGGCTGAAAGGACTTTGCAAATGGGAGTAAATTAAGGATCTTGTGATAGATTATCCTGGTGATTCGTTTGGGTTTAGCATGCTTCTCTTAGGTCCACATGTGGAAGGCTCGGTCCCAAGCTTGATGATATTGGTAGGTGTTGGAACTGTTAAGAGATGGGGCCTAGTGGAGGTCCCAGTTCCTTGGAGCTGTGCCCTCAGAGGGGACTGTGGGGCCTCAGACTCTCCATCTTCTCTCTTTGCTCCCCAGATGCCATTAGATGAGCAATTTCCTCCACCAAACACTCTTGCCCCAAAAGCACCAAGGCCAATGACCATGCACTGAAATCTCCAAAACTGTAAGCCAAAGTAAAGCTTTCTCCTCAAGTTAATCATCTCAGCTTTTTTGTTACGCTGATGGAAAGCTGACTAACATGTCTAGCTTGTCTAGGTAGGCCCTGAAGGGTGCCAGAATCTTTGAGCTGAAGGAAGGCAACTGAGAAGAAGGAGTTATTTTTAATAAAAGGTTCTCTGCCCTCCTCGTATTTGTTTGAAAACAGGGCATAACTTTGTAAAGGAGTCCCAACCCTCCTTCTATCAGGAAGGACAGGATTAGTCACTAGAGACGATGCTAGACCTTTGTCAGCCTGCAGTGCAATGGAGGAGCATATGCCACAAACTCTCCACTGGCCCTGAGCTGTTGTAACTTTTCTCATGTATTTATCTCCCACAATTTGCTGTCCCTGGAAACTCAAAGTCCTCTTCCTTACTTCCTTGTCATTTCTACAGAATGGATTGTTCTTGAGCAAAGATGCTAAAGCCCACGTCCTAACCTTTGAGTGAGTCATCACCAGGCACAACCCACATGGTTGCTTTTTCTCCTGTGAGTCTGCCTCTTGCTGGCCTGAGCCATGGGCCCCCAGCCTGGAACCCAGGTAGGTTGATAGAAGACATTTTTTCCCTCATCTGAAGCCCCAAAATTGCATTTTCTAAGAGCTGGAAAATGGTTACAGTAGCAACATGTTACAGTAGCAGCAAGAAAGCTATTCTTTCTTGGGAATGGTGGTGACCGGTCAGTCTGCCCTGTTGCCCTCCTGGGAAGTATGACAAAGAGACTGACCAGCAGCCATGAGGACAGCAGAATCCTGGCAGCATTCCAGGAGGGGGCCACAGGCCCATGACTAGGAGGGATCCATGGGCAGGGAGGACAGAGAGGAGAAACACTGTCCGTGACAGAAGCTGGGGAACAGAGTCACCAACATGGTGCAGCAATGAAAAGAGCAGCCAGCCCTCTGGGGCTCCCTCTTCTCTGCTTGCTCACAGCTCTGGGCATGGCTAGATCCCAGTGCTACTGATGCCCAGGGCAGGGGCCTTCACGGTTCTCAGTACCCAAATTGTTGTTTAGAAGGAAGGGGATATGAAGTAACCCAGGGCTTAGGCCAGGGTGGCTCAATCTTGTCATCACTGTCACTGCTGTAGAGTGGATCCTGAATGGCCTGCCCGGAGTGACTCTTCTCTAGAGGTTTGATCCCCAGTTGTTGGTGCTATTGGAGGGTGGTGGAACCTTTAAGAGGTGGAGCTTATTGGGAGAAAGTAAGGTCATTGCGGGGGGGGGGTGGGTGTGTCCTCAAAGCAGACTGTGGGAGCCCAGCCCTTTCTTCCTCTTTTTCACCTTCCTACCCTGAGGTGCACAGGTTTTGCTCTGCTGGGAGCATGTCTAAAAGCAACAGTGCCAATTGATCTTGAACTGAGACATCTGAGATTATGAGCCAAAGAAGCCTTTACTCTTTATGAGCTGTTATAGTTCATCTCCAGATGTCCCTGAAAGCCTCATGCACTCATAGGTGGGGCTTGTGGAAGGTGACTGGATTACTGGCGCTACAGCTGCCTGGGTGTTGGAAGAGGCAGTCACTGGGGTTGTGACCCGGAAGGGGGCATCTCCCTCCCCAGCTCTTCCCTTGACTTCTCTGCCATGCCGCCTGCCTTGGAGCCAGCTGACTACAGACTGAAACCTCCACAGACTGGGAGCCAAGATAAGCCGCACCCCCTCTTATGTTGCGGGTCTTGGGTATTGTGTTTGAGGGTTGAGCAAGAGTCTAGGACAAGTTCGTTTGTCTCAGGTGCTTGTTACAGTAGTGGGAAACTGACTAATGCATAACCCTCCCAGGGGAAAGTCAAATTAATCAATTTTAATTTAATTTGGTTTCTTCCCAAACAGGAAGATTAAATACCAAAATGTATGATTATTGGATGGGATGGGTATTTGGAGGGTGATAAACCGTTTTAATATTTAGGGATGGCTCACCCCTTGAGGGCCAGTTTTCTCCCTTTGGGGGCAGCATCGCCCCATAGAGACGAACAGGTGCGGGTGCAGGTGTCGGAGAAGACTCAACACAGCCTCGCAGAGTTCCTGCTCAGGCTGCACCTCTGCTGAGCCCAGTGCTCGCTTGCTTTCTGTTTACCTAAAAACGTGATTATGTCTCGAGGTCCAGTTTAATCCCAAACATGAATGAATAAAATCTTCTGTAATGGCTGATGACATCTGAGTCCAGCCAGACTTGCATTTTATTCCAGTTTGGGATGTGGGAAATACTTTCATTTCCTCTTGGACTTGCCACCATCAGACGAATGATTCTCTTTCAATCTCTGACTCGCTCTTCTCTCTCCTTCTCCCTGTCCTTCTTCCCCCATCGACATGGAAGTAGGAGAAATGGAGGTCTTTTTCACTTCTCACCTTCTTAACATGAAAAACAATTGTTGGTTGTTGGTTCTTTATTTATTATTTATTTTGCAGTAGTAGGAATGGAACCCAGGGCCTTCATACTAAGCTACATGCCCGGACTTTAACATTTATTTAAAAATTTGAGACATGGACCTCTGAGTGCCTGTGTAATAGTTGGTATTTTAGAACCTTGAAGGGTTAGGCCTCAGGCAGCATTACTAGCTTCTCTGGCTGGGCTCTCCCTGTTTGTCCACAAGCTCTTTTATTCTTGAGGAACCCACTGTTTATATGAGAGAAAAAACCGATATGTTCATGGCAAAATTTAAATCCTGGGAAATTAGAAATAAACATTCATAGATCTGGGAAATAGAATTAATGTCATATTTGTTTAGTTAACACATACTCTGCGAAGCTCCTGCTAGTGTTACCCACACATTTTTGGCCCCTTTCCTAAGAGAAAGACCCCTCAAAGAGGGATTTTTTTCCATGTGGTGTCACGAAGCCCAAGGCAAAACTGAGACTGAGCACCAACAACACAAGTTTATTCAGTGTTCAAAGAATGCAGAATGGGGACCTACTTCCCAAATCAACGTTTTATCCTGTTGAGGGAGAGGAAGTCATAGAGATAGTGTAAAAGAGATGAAAGGGGAAGAATGTTCGTGTCCCTTCCTGGAAAAAGTGGAGGCATCGCTTCTTTTGGCTCCTTTTAGGACCTGGTGCCTTCTGCAGTGGCAGATGGTAGGTGGGTCCCCTTAGTATGGGAATTAGATGATAACGGAATTAGAAATCCCTGGGAGGAAGATACTGGGTACGGTGAGTTAGGCATGGGCTTTCTGCTATGGAGTTCAGGCCAGGAGAAGTGGGTAGAAATTGTGGAAAGGTGAATTTCAGCTCAGGAGAGGAACCCAATGTGTTTCAGGCTGAATTATATCCCCTTCCCCTTCCAAAGGTAGCCACATCCTGATCCACAGAGCCTATGGATAAGTTACCTTGTATGGCAAAGACTTTGTGGATGTGATTAAATTGAGGATCTTGAGATGGGACACTCTCCTGGGTCATCCGAGTGGGCCCTGGAGAGAAGACCATGAGATCACAGAAGCAAGAGGTCATAGTGTTGGCTTTGAACATGGAAGGAGGAGCCCCAAAGCCAGAGAATGCAAGGACTCTGGCTTGTAGATGCTGGAAAAGGTGAGAAAACAGGTTTTCTCCTACAGTCCTGGGGAGGCGCTGACCCAGTACAACAGTGAAATGGGCCTTGGAAAATCCCTGGAACTGTGTGAGAGTAACTGGCTGCTCTCTTAAACTTCCAAGATTGAGGTAACTTGTTTTAGCAGCAACAGGATGCTGGGACGCTGAAACACTAGACTGGGCAGGTTCTTCGTGAAGCACAGCAGTGAGGTCTCCATCCCCAGCAGTGCTCAGAGCCTGGAGCACTTCCCCAAGTGTCTATCGAGAACATGGTGGCTCCAGGGACTGAGGAGAATTTCTGAACCCCTCACAACTCTCTCACTGTTGGATCCGTCTGCTAGGGCTGCTGAAACACCTAGACTGGTCCTGGAGTCTAGAACTAGAGACCAATGTGTCATCCAGGTTGTTTCCTCCTGGGGCCTCTCTCTGCAGCTAGTGAAAATCCACAGTCCCAGAAAATCCTACAGCTGAAGTCTTGACTCCTATCCCTGCCCACGGTAGGACCTGGCTGGGTCTGCTCCAGCTTTCGGAAACTCAGAGTGGCCCCAGAGCTGAGGGCCTGCTTGTCCCTGGGTGGCTCCACCCCGCCGGGACTTCTCTCTTGATATACAGTGCTCACATTAGCGGTCCATGACGTGTCAAGGCCAGAGGCCCAGCCAAATGGACAGATGAGCCGTACTGTGGACTGAAATAGAAACACGCTTGCTTTCCAATATGTGACACAGGGTGAAGGTATTTAATTTTCAAAGGAGCTGAGCTGGCTTTATTGTGGGTCTTTTGGGGGGGAATGGAATCCTCTGTAGTGTTCTCCTGAGGGTCATCTTCTTTCTCGTCCACCTACTGACATTTGTGGCAGGGCCATTTTGCTCTGGGGCTGTCACACACACTGCAAGGTGATAGAAACCTCTCTGCCCTCCTCTATCAGGTGCCAGTTTACCTCCATCCCACTTGTGCCAACTGATGCCTGCAGGAATTTCCAGTGTTCCTGAGGAGACCCCTCCCAGTGGAGAAGGGCTGGTGTCATGAAATACAGTAATCCCCTTCTGTGACAGGGACATGTGCCAACACCCTCATGGATGCCTGAAATCAAGGACAGCATCAAGCCCTGTGTACAAGAACCATGATATGGTGACAGTCAGTCTGATAACTGAGATAGTCCCTGAGTGACTCTCCCCAGGTGGGTAGTGCATACTACTTGGATACGCTGGCCACAAGGGTGACTCACACCAGGGTGGGACACAGTGGGGCAGCATGAGATATCATCGCCTTACTCAGAGTGTCATACAATTTAAAACTCATGAGTTGTTTATTTGAGGAATTTTCCACGAAGTATTTTCAGACTGTGATTGACCTCAGTAATCCAAACCTCAGAAAGTGAAACAGCAGATAAAGCGGGGGGTTGATTATAAGAGAGAACAGGATGGCGGAGTGTGTGCTGTGTCCCAGCTTTGCCTTCCCTGTGGACACAGCAGCCAGTGGGGGGATGAGTGATGGAGGTCACATGAGTCTCACATGACCAGGTGGGTGGAAGCAGCCAGAGTAGGTGTGGCCTCCTCAGCAGTGGGCAGAATGGCTGCCAGCCTTGCTGGGGTTTGAGTCAGTCTTGTTAGGGTTTTCCTTGGATAGGCAGGGTCCAGTCTTTTGGGAGGGATTCACACCTTACCTTGAGGCTCCTAGTGAAAACAGACAATGCTTCCAAGGACACTTGGACCCTAACTTCATGTCTTCACCAAGGCGCCCATGCTGGTCAACTCCAACCCTTGCTCACCCTTCCTTCCTTCTATTTAGTCATGAAAAACAAGTTGTTTCTTGAATACCCAGAGCTCCCTGCCTCAGGGCCTTTGCACTTGACATCTCTTCCCCACATAAAGCTTTCCCCTGTGTCTTGCTTGTCTGGGTCCTTGTCATGTCAAAGCATTTCACTTGACTGTGGCCTCACACTTGTTGGTCACTCTCTGTTCTATCACTGGTGGACTTTGTTCCTAGAGAGGGTTGTTTGAATCCATGTTCCTTGCTTAGTGCTGTTGCTGAAACAGCTCTAAGACTTTCAGCTCCAGGAGAGAGAGGTTGTCTGTCTTTTCTGCTGCCAGTAACCAACACCTGAACACAGAACAAGGACTCAGCAAATAGTCCCAGAAGGAAGGAAGGGAGGGAGGAAGGGAGAAGGGAGAAGGGAGGGAGGGAAAGGAACTGGCAGCACACCTGGAGGTGTGGGTCTAAATGCCACAAGCTCCCTACTGAGCCGGGTGGCTTCCTCACAGCCCCCTGCTCCTAGACTGGTCTCCAGTTCCATCCCACAATTCCTGAGACCCATCAGCTCTTTCTGGGGTAAGTGCGGGCCACCCAGAAGAGTGAGCCTTGGGGCTGAGGCAGCAGGGCCTGTGGGAGTCTGAGAGGGGAGACTGACGCTGTTCTGACGGCCTCATCGGGCTGGTGTCTCACTGTCTCTCACAGCCTGAGGAGTATCCACAGGCCAGGAGGTGCCAGTGTGGGCCATCTGCCGCTCCAGAGCGAGCAGGGACATCCTGTGGGCCTGGCTTTCTTTTCCTAGCCTCTCCTGGGATCCATCTTAGGACCTCCTGGAAATGTCACCTCTACCTTGGATCCCCCCTGTGGAGGGCAGACAGAGCCACGGTGAATGTCTGCCCCCGAGTGATCTCTGGTGTGACACAGTGGCCAGTCTCATGTGACAGGGGCCCAGCCCTTCCCTCTGGACTTGCAGCGGTGCAGTGCGTCTCTGCCAAGCCTGGGCCCAGAGGGACCGTCCTCCTCTGTCCTCCTGGAAGTCGATGGGAGTTGAGTTCTCCCTGCTTGCTCTGCCTTGGGTCCACGATTTGGAGTGGAGGGAAAGGCAAAGGTACAGCCAGCCTTGCAGTGCGACCGTTCCATCCCCCACACAGCCCGGTGAGAGCTATGGGAATCGCCTGTGTGTGGAGAGATTTTACCTGACCCCTGATCTATGTTTGATAAAATCAGATTTCTACCATCCTTACTTAACAAAATCCGTCCAGGTGCACTGTCGGGAAAGAAACTTGATCAGCAAAGCATTCTGGGCAAGTTGAGTTTCAAAGATTCTAATATATTTTGAAAGGATTGTATTTGTGATGTTGTGACTGGTTTCTTGTCCCACTGTATATATCCTTTGCCATGCGATCCCAAATGTGTAACAGGCCTTAAAATGGAAAGCATAAAAATACATACAAGGTGGACATCTGTCATAACTTCAGTCCGCCAGAGGCACCTTCAAAAAATGTTCTCAAAAGCTCTTTATTCTGACCACTTCGTGGTTTGAGACTCAAACAATAGGAAAGCCCGCCCTTTGAGGCTGAAGTTTTAAGTGGCCCATTGTTCTCAAATAGGCAGAGGTGAAATCTTTTATCAGGAGCAACTGACTTTATAGCTGCTATCAGAAGTTATCTAGCAAGCAAAATACTTCTGCAAAGCTTGGGCTGGCTACATGGTTAAAAAATGAAAGGGCAGTTTGAGATTAGCATTGGTTTTATGGCCAAGTGGCTTCTTTGAACACCTTGGATTTCATTGTTTATGGTGCAAGAACAAAGTGTGGGTGTGTGTGTGCCCAGATAATGGCTACCGGCACTGACTCAAGTCCCAGGAGCCCCGAATTCCCACAGTTGGGACTTTTCCCAGGACAGGAGGCTGCACCTGCTCCCTGCTGTGATTGCCCACTGCAAGGCCATGAGAAGCTACCTCACTCTACTGGAACTGAGCAGTTCGTGCTGAAGTGGGGCTCAGGCTGTGGGACTGGAGGAGCGCGTCTCAGCATGTCTCTGCAGTACGGTGCTACAAGATGGAAACTAAACAGAGGGAAGGCTTAGGACACTGCATTGCTCACAGTCTGCTCTCTGATAAAACAGAACTTGGTAAAGCCAGAATACAGTCTGCATGGCATAAAACTTTCCATTAAAAAAATAGATTGTTTTATTCATTCATTTAACAAATATTGTTTAAGCAACTACCACAAAGCAAGGACTATTTCGCGAACAGGGAATATAGTAGGGAAGAGTAATTGTGATCTTTTAATCCTCCTTTAAAGAAAAATGTTACTATAATAGCAATATATTTTTATTGTGAAAACTTTAAAAAATACAGAACTGCAGTAGAAGAAAAAAATCATCCATAATTCACTGTCTTCTAAAAAAAAAAGCCACTCCTAGAAATTTTGGAGAATGTCCTTCTAGGCTTCTTTTCTGTACAAATGTAAACATATTTGTACAAAAATAGGACCATGCTTGTGATACAGCCATTACCACCACCCTCACCAGAACCTTTTATCTTCCCAAATTCTCGACTCATTAAATAATAGCTCCCTCTCCAAGCCTACATTTGGTATTTCTTCATCAGATATTTGGGTAAAGCCAGAGCTTTTTATATACCAGTCCATGCACAGCACAGAATTGTTCTAAAGAACACTTCAAGTTTCTTTACTGAAGAATTTGCTCAATTGCTTGAAAGTTTTGTTAAAAATAGACTATGAAATACAAAAGTAAATGGCAAATAGTGGGCATGTATTTAACACCAAATATGTAAATAGGAATGTCATTCTTTCCCTGCTGCAGTGTGGATTTTCTTTTTCTTTTATTCATTGTCTTTTTTTCCTGTTCTGAAAGAATATCTGGGGTACAAAGTCAACATTTCAAAAATGGAATCTGTGAATCTAACGTCTTACCCGGGAGCATGGATGCCAGAACAGCCTCTGCGAATCATTTCTTGGATTCAGAAAGGAATGTGTTTCAGCCCGGGAGTTTTCTTTTCTTTGAGGTTTGTTTCAAGAAGTTCCAAAAGCAAAAGCCAAATAGCAAAATGCCCTGAGCACAGCTCTGGCGGGAGCCCTCTGGAGGGAGCCTGGAGCCCACATCTAGGCTGGAGGGGCGCGTCCTGGGGGGTGGGGTCAGGCTCCCTCTTTCCGGCCCTGTGGGTCTCCTGGAGCCCCATTCCGTGGAGGAAACCAGGATGCTGAGGATGGAGGGGAGGTGGAAAAGGGGAGCATGAGAGAGGAAACAGAACGATCTGGGGGCCTTAGGAAAACCAGGGCCAGGTTTGGAAGTAAATCCCATTCAAGGACCAAGTGGATTTTACTCATCTTTCTATTTCTAGTCATCTGCCAAAGTCGTGCACTGGCTGTGGTTGGGGCTTCCTTGGTGGCTGCAGAGTGGCATCACGTGTGCAGCTGTGGGGGCCTGGGTCAGAAGCAGTCCAGATTCCTAAGCATCCACCTCTCTTCCTTTCCCAGTGCATCCATGGGCTCTTTCTCCTGCCCAGGAAGCCACCGAGTTTTCTCCCTTGTCTAAGCCACCAACGGATTGTCTCATCTTTGCCTGCCATGACTGGGGAACAGATCCCTGGCCAAGGCCACATCTACACTACCACAAGACCCCAGTAAACCCGGGACCACCCACTGTGGCCCCAGCAGCCCCACACAGCAGTCCAAGTGTGCTTTGGTGGCTTCCATCCTGGAGATCTGCATGGGCCCAGTGCGAGTCTGACAATATTAGATCTTTCTTTTTGCTTGAGTAAGTTCAGTATCAAATAAGTGAGGTAACCAATGACAAAGAGGTGAATCCACTGCCGGAATATCAGAAATCTAATGTCACCAAAAATGTCCTGAACATGGATAAGGGATGACACATTTCCCAAATGTGTGTAAGTATCAAACCCTCTTCTCCTGCAGCATCTCCCTGGAATGTGGTCCTTGGAACATAGCAAGAAAAGCCCAATCTGTTAAATCCGGTAGTTTAACATGGCATCCGACACACAGTAGGTCACCGATCAAGTATCACTAGCATTTTAGGGACCACATGTTCAATGCGCCAGAACCCCCAGCCTCTTTACTACTTTACTCTTAGGGTTCTCATTCTGCCTTGATCTTTTGGTAGAGGGACAGGGAAGGAGAAGGGGTGTTGGGGACAGATGAATGAGTGAGATTTCTCAAGAAAGGCTTAAGAGCTCCTGTTAGGTAAAAAGAGAGACAGGAAGCAAGAGTGTCCTGGGAGGATGTAGCCGGCTTTGGAGAAGAGAAGACAGCTAAGAAGAACAGAATATGAGAGGCAGAGAGAAACGTGGAGGTGGAAGGGAGGAGGAGGTTTGGTTGTGTCGTGAAGGAATCTTCCTTTGGCCATTTGAGACACTGCAGTGGAGGTTTAATTTGCTTTTTGCTTTCCATATTCTTTGGCTGCCAAGTTGTTTGGTTTTAGAATCAGACACCGTGCCATGGCCTGCTCCAGGGTGCCAGCAAATCAAACCTCCCTATTGCAGGTTTCCCTGTTAACAAGAGTAGCTCTTTTATTTTCCACGTCACTATCCGCCTGTCTCCAGGATGTCCACCAGGAATTGGAACAGAGGGTCTTCAGGTTAGCAAGTTAGAAGAGGGTGGTTAACCAGGTGGCCGGTCACCTTAATCACACCAGATGCTACCTGAAGAACCCAAATCTCTAAACCATGGTGAAGAACTGGCCAAGGAAAGCAGAACCCAAACAATTCCAAAAGTCCCTTTTCTCAGGACAGCAAGGTTAGCATTTGGTGAGCGGGGAACCTGGCCGGGCTCTTGGATTTGTTCAGGGATCATGCACAGGGTTGCTGTGTTCATCTCTTCCCAGCCGGTGCCCCACAGTGGAGACTGATTGGGGTGGTCAGGTTCCAGGGGTGAGCTGGCCTCCTCTGGGAGGCCCCATGTTAAGAAATCAAATGAATCCATTTGGTTTCCCTAATGTAATCTCCAAGGGGAGTGTGCCCGCTGGTGACCTCCAGGCCTGCTTTGAAAGCAGCCTCCCAAGCTCGGAAGGAATCCTTCCCACCTTTCTTCTTCAAGCCACTCTCAAATCCAGCACCTGATAAACACAGTTGAAGATTAAATGTAATGAGCCGGCTGCCAGGAGAGCTTTGATATGCTTCACCAAGGTTCTTTGAGCTCTGCTGAAAACTCGGGCTTCTCTGTCAAAGACCTTGACTTGGGTCCTGATAGCACAGTTTTCCAGCAGCCTTTGCAGGCAGGCAGCTGCCCTCGGTGTAGACCGCCTTGGAATCTCCATGACACGGGCCCCAGCCACCCTGGGGGCTCCTGCGACATGGCCCTGGCCAAGAACTTTTTTGGAAATAATTTGAATGTGAAGTAGCTTTCAATGTTTTAATTTCTTGATCTAAAAATTAGAAGAGGTAAAAAATAAATCCAAAGTAGAGGGGTGGCAGGCTGGGAAAGGGTATTGTGGAGAAGCAGGGACTTCAAGTTCCCAGGCAAGGTGGGCGTGTGCATGGGCATCCAAACAGCCAGTGCTGCCTTCTCAGAGTCTTCTTTCACTATTTCTGCATTGGTTCTTTTGCTATCAAAGTTTCCCTCTGCCAGGCAGGGCCAGTGGCCTCCAGAAACTACCTGAGTAGCTCTCTGTGATGTACCCCTCTCCCAGAAGCTAGCTCAGCCAGCATAGGTGCTTCCCAATACAAACTGGAACTTTATTCGTAAGTTAGACATGGCTGGAAAAAGAAATCAACCAGCATAGGAAAGTTTTATCAAGGAGATCAAGAATCCCATGGCCTACCGACCCTGTTACAGCTTCGATCTGCAGAAATACCCACTGGAGATGAAGCCTTGAACTATTTCGGACGTGAATCTCCCTCGAGTCCTTCCCCTCTCCTCTAGCACACTCCTCTCTTGCCACTTCCTGCACCAGCCCTGGAGTCCTCTTTCCTGAGTGTCTTTAGTTGCGTTGTCCTGGCTGCCTCCTGAATTGACTCAAGATATTTATCTTTCTGGTCATTTTGACTTTGAGGAAGAGCCAGAAGTCATAGGGTGCCAGATCTGGTGACTAAGGTGGATGAGGACACAGCGTCATGTGTTTGTGAGCTGCTTTTCTGCTGGATGGTGCTCGGCAGCAGCATGACTGTGTTTTTATTATACCTCGTAAAGACACTCAGGAGAGAGATCTTTCCTTCCCTCTGCTTTCGTTTCCTCTTTTCCCTTTCTTTCTTGCTTTTTCTTTCTCTACCCTTCCTTTCCTCTTTTTCTCTCCCGCCTGTCCTTTTCTTTCACCAATCTTGTCTAACTGTAAGACCTAGAAGACAAAGATGCACATTTCAGTAACCTTTCAGGCATTGCATCGCATTGATTAGCTCAGGAAATACAACCTTGATTTTTCTAAGGCGCATATATGATTCATTCTGGAGAAAAAATGCAAAATCAGGAAACATCTGTGTGACCACAGGCCAGCATCTCACAGAGGACATCCTGTTGAGTCCTGAAAATGAACTTCCCAGGAGGCTGCTTTGCTTCTGTTTGTTGAGTGTCAGGGACACTGCAATCTAGTGGGGGTCACTCAGTGGGTAAGTGGCAGGAGCAGAGCTTGAACTCCTGAGCATTCTGGACATTGCAGCCAACTGCCAGAGATGAAAATGACACCCAGAACCACAAGGCCAAGGTGGGCCTGGTTGTGCAGAACCTGCGTTTACACTGCGCCCTCAGAGCTCATCCAACACAGCCCTTTAAGCGGCTTCTCTGGCTTAAACTGAGTCCTCAAAAAATGACGCACCTGCCCTGTGTGAACATTTAGAACGTGGTTTTCATTAAAATCCGTTTTAAAGAGAACGAAGATGGCTGAGAGCTCCGCTGACAGACGTGGGACACAGCCCTGGCAACCTCTTTCTCTGTCCTGGAACCCACGTCCCTTAGGGCTGCTTCTCCTGCCTGGTGTCTTTGGCTTCAGGGAAAACAAACAAACAATCAAGCAAACAAACAAACCTACTTCAGCAGCATGAGTGCACCTCTGTGTGGCCCATGCGCATCCCAATGGCCTTGGAGCCCACAGCGAGGCTCAGCTCCCCAGGAAGCGGTTGGAGTCTGGGAGCGCTTGGCATCCAGTGGGTTGGACGCAGTGTCCAGGGGTTGGACGAAGCCACCTCCTATGAGGGCAGGCTTGGCCATGCCAGGCAGCGCTTTCTGGGGCCACGTGTGCGTACGGGACCTGCCACCAGGCAGGGCCCTCTGCTCTCAGGTGGGGATGTGGTGAGGCAGGGCCTGGCTCCTGGGGAAAACATGGAAATTCGGGGCTTTGCAGTTCCTCCCCTGCCCTGCCAGCTGCCCCGGAGATGCACGGGGAGGGTAGCCTCGCAGCAAGGCTTGTGGATGTCACCGTGTGCAGATGGGCCCCAGCCCAGCCAGCCTCTCCCACGCGTTGCCCCTCTCTGGCAGCGCAGGGTGAGGCTAGAGGAGGTGACCCGGCCCTGACCCCTCACACTTCTCAGCTCCACCCAGTCACTGCGCTCTCAGGTGACGAACACGAGGTCACCACCGCCCACGTGACAGCAGGAGTGACATCAGGTCACCGAGTGACCATCCTGTCCTCCTCCTTCCGGACAGAGCCATCCTTGGGCTGTGCAACAGGTGACTACATCCCAGCCAAGCCGAGCTGCCAGGGGTGTCCGACAGGCGGGAGGAGCCAGCTTGGGGTGCAGCTGGGAGCAGAGGAAGGGTGTGAGCCCCACCCCGCCTTTCCTCCTCTGTCCCTGGTGGGAGGACTGGCTGCCACTTGTAAAACTTAGATATGGGCTGAGGATGTGGCTCAGGGTGGAAGCTGCCACATGAGGTGGGTTCCAAACTCAGCCCTGCAATAAAACAGAAATCAACCAAACAACCCCCCAACTCCAAACACTGACGTGTAAAACCCCATCCGGAGCATCTTACACCGTGCTATTACCTGGTGTGAATACCATCATCACCACCTCACTGCAGAACCCTGTGCCCCCAAAAGAAGCCCCATTAGTGTCAGTGGCCATGCCCTGCACCCCCACACCCTCGTTGCTGCTGGCCACCCAGCTGCTTCCTGCTCAGAGGACCCCCTATGCTGGAAGTTTCAGGACAGCAGTCTCCAGATCTGTGTCTTCAGCCAGTGGCTTCCCCAGTGGAGCCCATGCCACTGTCCCACCCTTACGGTGCTGGGTAACGGCACTTCCCGTGCTGCATCTCTGCTGAGGGTGGCTTTTGAGGGTCCTTGCTGCACAGCACCCCCAGCTGCTCCTCGACAAGGATAAGGCTCCACTGGCCACCATTTTGGAAGCTCCCAGAAACCTGGGGGGCCACGCACAGTGGCTTCCTAGCTATGCCTGTTACCATGGGGACCTGAGTATCCAAATATCGGAGGCATCATGTTTGCTGCAAACCAGGCAGGCATGGTCTTCCGGTAGCCCTTGGCCTGCCTGGCCTCAGTTTCTCCACCTATAAAAGAGCCTGAACCAAATGGTGTCCACGTTGCTTCCAGCAAAGCCATGAGCACGCAGCCTCTTGTGACCTTTTGGGAACAGACAGAGAAAAGCAAGCTGTGGATGGACGTGGCTGGGTGCTGCCCTTGCTGAAAATGCTCATCAAGTGACCCAAAAACTGTGCGGAATGGCAGGGAGGGGCGGCAGGCCAAAAGGAAAAGCAGCATGAATGGAGAGTCTGGCAAACCTGGCAGAACAGCTAGCAGCTGGGGGAGGGGTCCAGACAGTGCCTTTTTACAAAAAGCCTTTGGTTGACTCAAAATAAATCTCATTATGAATCACCGCTGGGATGAGCTGCCAACATTGTCAATGCGGTTCTTGACCGCATTAATAGAAGTATAGTGGCCGAAACAGGGGAGGTGACAGTGATGAGAACAGCCCCCATGTGGCTGCCCCGCTCTGAGAGGGACTAGCCTGAAGTTGGAGGTGGGAAATGCTCCAGAGCCTTCTGGTATCAAGAAGCGCTGGGGTTGGGGTCTGCTGAGGACAGAAAGAGCCCTGTTCGTGCAGGGGAGGGAACATGGGGACCCGGAGGGTTGCTGGAGTCCCTGGGCAGCAACCGTGGTGGCCGCGTGTGGCAGGGGCATGGAGGGCCTCCGTGTGGCACCGTTGGGGGGAAGACCCAGGTGAGAGGACAAGATCGGCACTCAGGTGGATGCGGAGCGGCCCCGGGGAGAGGATGCTGGCACCAGTTGGCTTTTCCTGGTGCAGTCAGCTTCAGCACCCACACTGCGCACAATGTACTCCCTGCGCTGGGACCTGAACCCCCTGGGTGAAGCCCTGTCTGAGGCAATCGCCCTCTGCAGATCCACCCAAGCCCTCGAGTGACTCAGGCTTGGTGATTCACAATTGGAAGTCACTCAGAAAGCTGGCTTCTTCTCGAAATGCCAGCCAGCTGCCCGTGATGCTGGCCAGGCCCGGGGCTGGGCTGGGCTGGGGTTGGGAGGCCGGGGCCGGGGTCTTCTTTGCACTGAAGAATGTGAAGCCCCGGGGAAGGGACCTGTGTCTGCTTCCGGGTCCCGGGCCTGGGAAGGCCTGGTGAGCACAGCTGGCTGCTTCTCCCTCGGGTGGCCCTGGGCCTCCTCAGGGTGAGTGGTCGATGAGCCGAAGCCCGAGCACCTGCCCTCAGCACCTATAGCCACTTCCTACAGGGCCTACTGGCCAAACAGGGCAGGCAGGCTCCGTAGGGATGAAGGGGAAAAGCCGAGTGTCCTCTACTGCAGGCTGGGCCAGGGCCAGGTGACTGTCAATGGTTCTGTGCTGTGCACAAACAAAAGCCCTGAGTGGGCCCCAGACACAGTGGCTGCTTTTCAATAGCAGGGTGCCTTGCAGCACCCACTCAGCCCAGAGCTGCCTGGCCCTTGGGGACAGAGGTACTGGGAGCTGGCGCTCAGCCACTTGGAGGCCAGAGCCACACTTCCAAAGTGCTTTGTGCCCAAGGCGCCCTAAGCTTCGAAAACAAAAGAGCAGGCGGGCAGGAGGAATCACACCCCCCACACACACCCTGACTGGGGCTGCCAGCTGCAAGGTTCAGGGAAGCCAGGGCTCTTCTGGGAGGTGACTGCCATCACGCAGCCCGTAAAGGGAACATGTGTCTGCCCAGCACTCTCTCAGTGACCTTGGTGTGTCTTTAACTGTGCTGTCGTGGCTGCCTCCGTATCCTGAGTCAATTCAAAATGTTCCCCTTTCATGGTCATTTTGACTTTGGGAAGAGCTGGAAGTCACACGATGCCAGACCTGGAGAAAAGGTGGATGAGGACACAGCGGCATGTTGCTACAAGCTGCCTTTCGGTTGGATGGCGCTCAGCAGCAACATTCACTATATTTTTGATCACACCTCATAGAGACACCCAGGAAAGAGGATTCCAGAGCTGCTTCAGAAAGTGGCAAGGATGGTGGGAGGAGTGTGTTTGTAGTGAGGGGAGGATTTTGAAGGGGATTCGTGGCAGTGCCTCTTTTACTATAAATTTAACTTTAGGAACTCACCATACATTTGGTTCACACCACTCTGTATGTTGGACACGTATGTCCTTCTTCATGCACCATCACTGGCTCCAGAGAACACAGGCCCCAGGGGCCCTGTCCCAGGACCTCACATGCAGTGGCCGTGGCAGGGTTACCTCTGGGGCTGTGGCCACCAAAGAAGCTCTGAACCGCGAGGACCCTGGATCCCAGCTTGGCTCAGCCCTCTGCAGCCTCCGTGTCTGGGCCTCCCTGGCCTCCCTTCCTGCGTGTGTCCACCGGCTTCTCAGAGGAGATGAGATGGTTCGTGAAGCCACACTGGGCAGTGTCCGGCAGTATGAGCCCATGTACACCTGTGTCTGTCCCACGGGTTCTGGTGACAGATCCCCCGAATCCCTGAATCCCTGCTTCCTAGAGCACCGTTTTTGCAGGTTGAGGCTAAATAGTTGTCAGCATTGCTTCTGTTGTTCTCTGGGGGTTGAGCCAGAACTTAGACAACATCCACTTTACGGCCCCCTCGAGCTCATGACCACCAGCCCTGTCCTTCACAGGGGTGAAGAGTGGTGGTCTTCCAGACAGTGGAAAGAGCTTCCTCTCAGCCTGTATGAAAGTGTCACCATGGCTTTCAGGCTGTAGGGTAACCGCTGACTTTTCCGCTGATATTTCTGGTGGAGGACAGTTAGAGCACAGTCCCCCCTTCTGATGAGGAGGATCCCCTTGTTTCTTGCAGTCAATCACTTGGCCTCTCATGGCTTATTGGTGAACTATGATTTTAGAGGCAAATTGTTCTTATTCCTCACGCTTTGGCAAGGTGGCCCCAAAAGGGACCGGGGTAGACAGGAGAATCGTGTCATGGGGAAACACAGTAATGCTCGAGCTGCCACCCCCACAGTTTCAACTTCTGGTCTCACTTTGCTGCACTTTTATCTGTATTATGGTTTGCATTTGCACCTCAGCCCCAGGAAGGAGTGCTACTGCCTGGGAGCACAGCTCCCAGGTCCTCGCGTGCAGTGTGGGTCTCTTTTCTCTCGAGGAAGCTGTGGAAGTTCTGGAAGCCAGTAAGGCAGGATCAGGGTGTGGGGCACTGCCAGGTTGGCAGGATGACAAGATGGCAGCTGGGGAGGCCCCGCCCTGTCTCTCTGACTCTAGAGCCCGGAGCAGGCTGCTGATGTGTGCTGGCTGTCAGCTGCAGTGTTCTCCCACAGCTGCACTTCCAGGAAGACCTGGGAACATGCTGTAGCAGCCTCAGTATGCACAGCCTGGAGCGCATCCCTGGCTGCACCAGGAAAGGGAGGTGGATGGGTAAGTCACCTGACCCCAAGAGCTCAGGTGACCCAGAGGAGCACCATCCAGAACACGCTAGAGGGGTCCTTGCAGCAGAGTCCTTCCTGACAGGGGACCTTGGTCTAGGAGCAGGAATGGCCTCAGGTCACTGGCAAGGGCACAGGCAAGTCCCTTCTCCTCTCCTCCAGGTTGCTACAGTACAGTACCAGCATCGCTCACTGTGTCCCTAGAGGCCTGGCAGTGTCACACATGGGCTCTGGGCCATCCTTAATCTTCCCTGGGAAAGGCCTAGCCCTGCCAAGTCGTACTTTATCATGGTGCAAGTGGGGACTTTTAGGGACCTGTGATCATGCAGTGTCTGCATGGTACAAAGCGCAGGGACCTCTCACCAGAGTGGTGGGTGCCTTCCAGGGCTCAGTCCACAGAAGCCCTATTCTCCATCTGGTGTATCCATAAGCATTTGCAGTGGCTCTGTATGTCACCAGCACCATGATCTGGGCTTCAGGCTTCTGGCACCTTATCTCAAATATCCAGTGACAAGTGCGTAACAACAGGAGGCTGCTGGCCCTCTTAGTTCCCTTTTTCATTGCTGAGACAAATACCAGACACCCAAAGTTAATGGAGGAAACATTTATTTAAGCTCACAGTTTATAGAGGTTTCAGTCCATAATCAGCTGGTTCTGAGGCAGGGTAATATGACAGAGGAGGCACTGCAGAGGAGAAACAGACCATGGCATGGCAGGCAGCAGGCAGCAAGCAGCAAGCAGCAGCAGCCTGACTTCTTTCTGTCCCTTTATTTCTCATCCAGGCTACAAGCCTATTGATTGGTGCCACCCACATCCAGGGTGGGGCTTTCATTATACACACCCTTAATCCTGATATCACACCCTTAATCCATATTCACATACCCTAGATCCAGTCACCTCTGAAATGCCCCACCTATGACTGCATAAGAGTTTGGGAGGACATCTAGATACAAGCTGTAACACCCTCCTTCTCCCTTCTGACAGAAGTTAAGAGAATCTCCATTTCTGTTTCACTAGGATTCCAGGCAGTTCTGCCAGGTGTGCTCAGCAGGTGGCCCACACACTCCTGCCTCAGCAGTATTGATCCACACACACCAATTTACTGACACCCTCACCTGCAGAACATAAATGCATTCTGAAGTCATTGAACTTCCAAAGCAAATCACTGTCAGGAAGGGGAAATGGTGAGACCAGAAACCATATTTACAGTGAAATTGGTTTATGGGGAATGCCCGGTCCCCAGGGCAGTATTGGAAAGTGGATGAATTAATGGGTCACTTACTGTGATGGGCTTATTATAATAGCAAGTTTGCCTTCCTTCTCCTGCACGCTCTTGCCCTCTACCTTCTGCCTAGGAAAGACACAGCAAGAAGGCCCTGGCCAGATCTAGATTGCTTGACCTTGGACTTCCTGGCTTTATTACCCTCCTTTATTACCCAGTCTTTGGTATTCTGTGATAGCAACAAAAATGAACCGACAGGGGACTCTGTTTCCATTCTCTGAGGTAATCTTCTTCCTCTGTCCAGGGGTGGCTCCAGATGTTTAGATGGTAAGAAAGGGGAGGGTATGTGTAGGGGAAGATAGTTCCTCCACTCACCCCAAAACTCCCCTGAGATGCCCTCCCTCTATGGATTCACCTCAACCCCAAATATCAGTACCTCTAATATTTCATTCAACAAGCACTGGCTGTGTGTTGTTCTCTCTGAAGCAGAGGGACTAGTGCCAGATGGGCCACTCTGTGGGAGCCCTGGAGGAGACCAAAACGCCATGTCCATGCTGGGGAATTGTCTGATTCCATTCCCATGAGAGGACAGGGAAGACGGAAAAGAATGAACAGGGTATAAACTCTGCGGAGATGGGGAGGGGATGTGGGGATGGGGAAGACAGGAGGGAGGGGAGTCAGCAGGGTCGAGATGGTGTATGTATAAGCTGAGTTCCCTAGGGTGAACATATTCATTATGTACCACAAACACATACTAATCAAAAATTTTTTAAAATAAAAATAAAAGTAACTGTGATAGAGAAACTGAGTATTTTAAAGTAATGCTAAAACTGACCTGTAACCGGAAATGGCCAGGCAGAAAAGGAAGGGGCAGTGGCCCTGTGAGTGGTAGAGATGCTGGGGGTACAGAGGGCTTGGTGGGGTGCTCCCTGGGTGCACGTAGATAACAGGACCTCGGCAGGGGAGGGGCGGCCAGGACAAGTCTCATCAGGCCACAGAGAGCCCTTCCCAGACAGTTGCCTGCCGTGGGCAGCTTGGCACCTCCTCAGCTCCTCCCTCACATGTAAGCAGCTTATCTCAGGTCTTGTTTTGGCTCAGGAGTCTTTTCATATCCCAGGAGCATTTGAATGGATCAACCCCTATTTTTACTCTTGGAAGGAGAAGAAGTGAATCAGGGACATGGCCAGCTCTGGACATGTACAGGCCTGTCCCTCACAAGCACTAAATTCCTTGTAGCTTCTAGCAAGTAAAGCCCAGAGCAGAGAAGCTGAAATGAAAACACTAGTGGATCAGGCCTACTGTTAACACAGAGCTGGGTCCATAGTGGGCAATCAGCAAATGTTTGCTGAAAACAAGCATCCAGGAACCCTGGTGACCCCAAGTTGCTTTCTTCCCCTCCAACTACAGAGTGGAAAATGCAGGGTGGTGAAAGCCATGAGGTTGTTCTCTGAGTCCCTGTGGTGTCCCCCAAGAAGAGTATCTGTGGGCATGGCTACATATGGCAGAACTTCCTGGGCTTCCTGCAGGCTGGAGAACCTTTCTTTCCCTTTCCCTGAAGGTAGTCACTACATGTACCCTCGCCATGCCCACCCTTGGGTTTCCTGTTAGGTCTCTGGGCCCTTCCCATCCTTGTCTTGGTGCTTATCAAAATCCATACTGGGAGTCTGGGCTGTCCTGGGGCTGAGTCACAGGGCTGGGAGTTACAGCAAACCACTCTTCCATGCGAAGCTGTCAACACTCTCCCCACAACAAAGGCTGGAGTGGGACAGTAGGGAGGTAGGAAGAGGGGCAATGTGTTCCAAGTGGGGACCAAAGACCAAGACCCTGAGGCCCAGGGTGTTTGGATGAAGTACTAAGCTTACTGAGGTGCCAGGGGTCCCGAGGGAACGGCAGAGGAGCTGACCAAGCTGTGGTCAAATTCAAGCTCTGTGGGTTCTCTCTCAGCCTCATATGACCATGTAGACCATGACCAGGCTGAAGACATGATTCAAACATTGAGTGCCCCATCTGCCTTGCAGCTGAGCTGCTCTTGTTCCAGGATGACCATGTTGGAATTGGCCTCTGAGAAGTCTCCAGATCTGTGGTTGCCAAAATGGAGAACCAAGGAGAGCCAGTGCTCTAGCTTGAATCTAAAGGCTGAAGAATACACATGTTCCAGATTAAGTGGGCAAGCAGAAGAGTTCTCTGTCACTCGGCCTTTTTGTCCTACTTAGACCTCCGACTATTGGGATGCAGCCCCCCATGTCAAGGAAGGTTGTCATTTTCCTTGGTCTAGTGATTCCAGTGTTAAATTCACCCTAAAACACTTCAACAGATGCTTCACTCGGACCAAATGGCTGGACACCGCAAAGCCCATTCAAGGTGACTCATAGAGTTCACCATCACAACATCCCCTACCACAATTCCCATCCTTGGCAAGATTACATTTGGTTGGAGGTGCTGCCCAAACCCAGGGCAGCCATTTTGCGGGCTTAGTTAGGACTCATGAGGTATCATGGGTGAAAATCCCTAAGCAGAGACCACAGTAACTGGCAAGAATGGAGGCATGGATGGTGTTAGTCAAGTGGTACCATGAAGAGAAAAGGAGTCACCTGGGGAGAAGCAGGGACCAACAGACAACAAGGGCCCATGCTAATGGGACTGGCACAGTGAAGATCCCAGGATGCCTGAGGCTGCTGGGCAACAAGTTGGCATATGCTCCAGCAAGACCTTCTGTCCTGAGGAACCCCCAAAGCTGTGCTCCAGGGCCAGAAGTACATTGAGTTCTGTCCTACACTTATGCAAGTGTGATCCAAGTAGATCGTGAATGTTTAAATTTTCAAAAATTTGTTACAGTAAAGGACACATTGCCATTAATCCCCCTCAGAAGACTCCCCCTGTCTTTAAATACACTTATCCTAACATTTCTGCCACTTTCTGAAGCAGATCTGGAAGTCCTATTTCCTGACTGTAGTCTCAAAGGAGAGACAGAAGCAGAAGCCAGGGGCAGAAGGAAGGGACCAGACCAGGCCAGGTCTCATGGGGAGCAGAAGAATTAAGGGGAGCCCTTGGCCCAAGAAAAAACACACAAGAGACACTAGCTCCTGAGTAACATAATATCAGATCGAGGCAGTGATTTCATGGTAGGAGGGATCCGTCTGTCACTGTCCACCCCTTTCCTCCCCGAGCCGACCATCTTCACACAGTTCCCAATTGGATGCCACTCCCGGCCTGAGGTCTCAGCACTGGTGGGTGAGCACACATCTTGCCCCTGGCATGTGAAGAAAAGGTTGAAGACCAAAGTGTCAACATTAAAATGAACTGATATTGTTCTCTCATACCTGTGTCTTTGTTCACTGGACTGCTATAACAAATCACCTTAGACTGGGTAATTTCTGAACTAAAAAACAGTAACTGCTGACAGTGCTGGAGGCTGGCAAGTCCAAAGTCAAGACAGCAGCACACTGTGTGCTCAGTGATGGCACCTTCTCACAGGTCTTCACCTGGCCCCTCGAGCCCCTTTCATAAGGGCACTAATCCCATTGGCAGGGGCCCAGCCTCATGACAGCTTCATCTCCCAAAGGTCCCACTGAGAATTAAATTCCAGCCTATGAATTTTGGAGAACACAAACTTCAGGCCTTAGTAATGTGCAGACTCCCTTCTATGGTTATTCTCTATTTCTAACATTTCTGTTCTCTAAGGCATCCCAAGCGGAGCTACATCAGATGGTGTGGTAGAATGCTTTTTATTGGTGCACATTAGTAATACAGAACATGGCTTTTGTTTTAGCATCTTGCTGCATGCACAAGCACACTTGGTTAGTTTCACTCCTATTACCTCTTTCTTTTTCCTTTTCCCTTCCCCTGACCCTCTTCCGCATCCTGCCATTTCTCCTCCTACCCCCTTTTCTTAGATTTCTTTTTTTGGGAGGGGAATTTTTGATACACAGCCTTGCTCCATAGTTCAGGCTGGCCTTGAACTCACTCTGTAACCTAGACTGGCCTTAAACTTGTAATGCTTCTCCTGCCTCGGCTTCCCAAGTGCTGAGATTACAGGCATGAGCCACCATGCCCGGCTTCCAGATTTCTTACATAAGAGAAAACTTGTGATACTTAACTTTTTTGAGCCTGGCTTATTTCATTTAACATGATAGACTCCAGTTTCACCCATTTTCTACAAATGGTATGATTTCATTCTTAATGGCTGAATAGTACTCCATGGGTGTATGTGTTGTATTTTCTTTATCCATTCATCCGTTGACTGGCATCTAGATCATTTCCACAGTGTAGCTAGGGTGAATCATGCCAAGGCAAACATGTACACAGTATCACTACAGCATATCATCTTTAACTCTCTTGGGAATATACTGAGGAGTGGTACCTCTGGATCAAATGGTATCTCTATTTTTAGTTTATAGAGGTACCTCGGTATTAATTTTACATGGTAGAATTTTTTTTAAAGGCTCTTAAAGTTATTTCTTCATGTAGCACCTCAGTATCTCAGTAGAGCTTTCCCCATGTTGCTTTCAGATCATAACACCAATTTAAATGTCACCACCCTAGGATGCGGCCATGTTCTTCAAAGGACAGTGACTCTATGGTGGGTGAATGTTTTAGTTAATGTGGCTTCACTCCCCCAGAGCTGAGATTTCCCTGCCATTGTCAGTGTCACTTAAAGCATTCTCTATGACTTCTTTCTGATGTGTCTAGTATTCTATTTCCATAGCAATCACATGTGGGATCTAAAATCCACTCCTTTCATTTGTAACCCAGCACATAGAGGTTTGCGATGTGTGGTGAATTGTGATTTTCTGGGGCTGCAGTTTGAGCCTCACGCACTGTAGAGATGGTCCCTGTGGGCAGGCTCCTGCCTCCACAAAGCCATTGTGACTTTGTCACTCTGTTCCCCCACCCCCTGCCTCCTCTCATGACATAAATGAGCATTTCATGGATACAGTTGTGTTCTAGGGTGATATTAACAATCTGTAGGTTTTTACAGTTCTCATAATGCAAACCCACATACAATGTCACCTGTCTGCTCTTTCTATCATGACTTGAAAAAAAATTCTAAAATTCAACTGTTCTTGTGGGTGTGAAATAGCATCTTGCTGTAGTTTTAACTTCCATCTCTCCAATGATTAATAATGTGGAACAATTTCGAATGTGCTTATTGGCCATTCATGTACTTCTTTGGGAAGTGTTTGTTCAAGTCTTTTCTCCATGTTTAAAATTAGGTCATTTGGTTTACATGTTAATTTGTAAGAGTTCTACTATTTATTTTTGTACTCATCTTTTCCCCTAGTTACCTTTGAAATTTCTTGACATATGGAATCAATTCCCTCTACAGTACCTACCACTATTCTTCATTAACAGCAGGTACTGAATAAATATCTCAAATTTTTAGTATAAAGTTCTTGCTCTGCCTGTACAGTGACACAACCTGTTGACTTATTAAAATGATTCTGTTGGTTTTAGGTGTTTAGTTTTTTGATTGGCAGCAACTCTTACTTTTGTTTTTTGGATTTGATATCCCTCGTTCCCACATGTTACCCTTTCGTAGGCATACAGAGTATTGGTTTCCAAAGGTTTAAAGCCAATCTGGCAGAGTTTATCTGGTATTTGGGTTTAGAAGTGATCACAAACTCTGTAGTTCATTTCTGGAAGACTTAGAGAGATCTGAAGTTTTCATAATAGGTGGTCTCTTCTAAAAAGTAAACTATTTACAGTCGTAAAAAGTAGAACATTCAGTGCTATCATCACTTCATGGTTTTCTCCTCTTCTGAAGTTTATGAGACATCTCTCAGGGAAGAACCAAAGCCTAAGGGGAAGAAGGAAGAAATATAAACACTTGTATTTGAAGATAAAGATGGTGATATTCTTCAAGATATTCCACAAAAAGAATATCAGAGGCTTTTAAAAACCTTGTCTTCTTCCAATGTTGTCAGCCAGAAGCATTATAAATTTATGTTCTGCTTTGAAAGAACATCTGCAGTGATGTCATCCGCACTTTCTTAAATTAGTTCACAGAGGGCCAGCAGGACATTCCCTCCTTCTGCTGCTGCTTTGAGCTTTGTCTCCCACTCTGCTCCTGGGTGTTGCCCTGTTTTGGAAAAACTCTCATCCTTGGATTGATCGAGAGAACCACAATCTGGGATCTTTGCAAGGGTATGTATTTATTATTTTCTAGTTGACTGCTTTTAAACGTAAGCCAACTCAATAAATGACAACCTTTTTCTTATTCAAAAGGCCATACTTGCTTATTACACACAATATAACATAAAGGCACAAAGAAAATAAAAAATTATCTGGAAATCAATCTCCTAAAAATAAATACTATTTAAATCTCTTAGGTTTACTTACCACCTTTTTAATTTTCATTTTTCTGGGATTCTATATCATCTCCAAAAAGAAGCATAATGAATATATTCTTACAGATTCTAGGTGTTGTGTGTCCTGTTTTATTTTTTCTAGAACAGCTTCACACGACATTAGAGGTGTTTAACGGTGCACTGAAGTTCACTAAATACTGTCATCCTTTGTGTCTGTGTTGTGTCTCAGGAAGTTCTGTTTTGTTCACGCTCCTAATAATATTGAAATCTTTTTCAATAAGAGTATATTTTCTCTTTGCTTCATTCTGGTGTATGAAAAAGCTACTGCCTGTTGCGCATGCGGTATTTTTTTTTAATCTGGCCCCTTTACTAAGCCTTTTTAAAAAAACTTCTAAGTATTTTAAGTTGATCCTCTTGGGTGTTCAGGTTATCTAATGATATCGTCAGTATATAACAAACTTTTTGCCTTCTCCTTTCCAGTAATTGGAGTTCACATTTCTATTTCAGAGCTCATTAGATGACTCAGGCCTGCTTAGAGCAGACACACCTGCCTGGTTTCTGATTTTAATAGAAATCCTTTCAGTTTTTCTCCATGAAGTAAGAGGCCAGTCATTTGTGTAATTAGGATGTGAAAGAACCACTCTTTAGCTCTACTTTTCCCTGAAGACTTTTTAAAATGTAGGAATGTGTTTTAGGTGATATTCAATGCCCCATAAGCCGCCATTAAAAGTGGGAACTGCTGGCATAAATTACTGTAATGCTAGATTTCCCAATATTGAGTACTTTTTCAGTCTCAAGATAAAATTTCCTTAGTGATGGTAGAAAATTCTTTTAAGATACTACTTAATTTCAGCGATTTTATTTCATATTTTTAAATTGCTTTTAAGCAAGACTGGTTCATAGTTTTCATTTTTGTGAGTTACCTATATTAGGAACTAGAATCATGGCTAAGCTAGCTACATCCCATAGCTTTCTACATTTTCCTCCACTGTGGAATAATTCATATAACCTAATTCCTTAAACATTTGAAAGAAGCTTCTGAGATATGTGAATTGTACTTTACATTTCTTCCATGGTTAGTAATATATTCGTGCTTAAAATTTCTTCCCAAATTGATTTTGGTAATATGCCCAGCAAAACATCCTTTATTTAAAGATCTTTAATTATATTTTACAGAGTAAGATATCATAATCTCCTGTCGCTTTTGTTCACACCTCAGTTTAATTTTCAAAACTTTTAATCAGACAGAATTAGAATAGTAAAGTGTGCTATTCTCCCACTTAGCTTTAGCGTCGATTAGTTCATGGATAACTTTAATCTCATTCATTTCTTTCTCACTGCCACCCCGATCCTATTATTTTGAACAAATTACATCACCATAATTTCATCTATAATATTTCAGCTTATATCCCTAAAATACAGGGGCTCAGGGAAGTAATGGAAATGTGACTATCTACCTAAAGCAGTCACAATAATGACTAACATCACTAAATAGCCATTCAGTGTTCCCATTTCCCTAATTCTTCTACCCTTATGTGATGTTTGAGTCCATACATTGATATCTCTCTTCCATTTCCATTCTCTTTCCCCCTCCACCTCTTTTTTGCTCTGAAATTTCCGGTTTCTAATTTCTTATTTGCTCCTGTTTCTCGATTAGATTTACCAGAAGCCAATCTGTTTCATTTCTCTCTTATTTCTAGATTCGTTTTGTCCTATCTTCTTGATTATATTTGCATAGAGTTTACCTATTATACTTTTTAAAGAACCAAAAACTACTCTATATCAGATCTGACACTGGGCTTTCCACTTCCTCTGAACCATGTTTACCTTACTGAATTTTAGTTTCCTTAAAATCCTGTAGCACCTCAACAAACCTGTTCATCTCCTCGTCTTGTGGTCTTGGCTTATCTTACCGAAAACGTGTGTTTAAATTTTGGATGTGACTTTCCCATTCCTTTATCTCTGTGTTCTCTGTAAGAGCCCACTGGAGTTCATTTCATGGTTGATCCTTGCCATTCGGTGGCGTAAGCAGTGGAGGCTGAGATGGATCTTTGCTGTGAGTTTCAGTCTTGAGCTGCAATCTGCTAACAGCCCAGAGCTCCTCTTATCTTCAGCTCTGTTGGCAACCAAGGGGTTGGGAAGCAGCAGACTTGGGAGTTAGAGTGGCCCGTTCACCCTGAGCTTCCTCCCTGGCCACAGCCTTCCCAGCAGCAGCCACTTGCAGGATTCTCGTGGAAGCTGAGAGCAGCCATGACCTCCTGAGGGTGCTCGTGGGAGATGCCTCCACCTACTGAACTGCCTAGGACAGCACGCTGTCCTCAGACCCACGGAGTGAGCTTCCAGCCAGTCTGCAAACTATAATCCCTGCTCATCCACTGCGATCGCTCTTGCCCCACTCACTGGGCCAGACTCATGCGTGAGTGGGGGACTCGCTCCTCATCCAGTGTGCTACCTCTCAACCTTCTGTTCTTAATGCTTATCAGCCTGCTCTTTCAATACAGCCTGGCTTTGATTTAGGCTTTCTGGTCTTGCTTTATGGACTACAGTCTTTGGCCTTCATGTATTCTATTAGGGATGGCAGGCTGCTTCCAAGCAATTTATTTCTGGTACTTTTCTTTCTCTCCCTTCCCTTCCCTTCCCTTCCCTTTTTTTCCTTCCTTCCTCCCCCTTCTTTCTCTCCCTCCCTCCCTTCTTTCCTTCTTCCAACACTGGGGATTAAACCCAGGGCCTTTGCACTGAGCCACATCCTCAGTATTTAAAAATTTTTTTCATTATATTATTTTTTGAGACAAGGTCTTGCTAAGCTGCTAAACTGCCCAGGCTAAACATCAACTTATGATCCTCCTGCTCCTGCCTCAGCCTCTCAGACAGGGGGTTTATAAGCATGTACCGCTACACCTAGTTAGTTCTGCTTTTTCTACTAAATCATTTTCAGTTTCCAAAAATATTTATTTCTGAAGTCTTCTCACCCTCCTCTGAGTCACCAGGATTGTTGTTCCAACTTTTTTCCTATTTTTAAATTTTAATTGGTAGCATATTGGCATTTTCTTCTTTGATTTACTTTTCTAGGAAGAAATGTTTACCCAGACTTGATGATAATCCATATAAAAATGTGTCATCAGCCCTGCATCTCACTGGCAATGAGCTTTATGGCCACGGCTCTGTGTGGCAGACAGCAGGTGCGCTGTACACGCAGGTGCAGTATCAGATGGTGTGATGACTCTTATAGGACCTTAGTGACACCAGGAATGAGGCCTGATGGTTACACAACGAGAAGCAACAGCAGCCAAGGGAAGTGCCCGACCACACATCCAGTCTTCCCACCGCCTACTGCTCATCACCTAAAATCTAGGGCCCAGATTTTAGAAACTGCACGATCACCTCTTTCTCCCAGCTCTCCAGGCTCACTGAGCACGGCCACCGCCTCGCGCTGCTGACCCCTGCTAGTCCCATGTGGGCATCTGCTGGGCAGAATCTAATCTGCACCCCAAGCCTGGCTGTGCTAGGTGGGTTTTCATTTCCTGTCAACTGCTGTGCTGGATCTCACTGAAGGGCAGGAGGAAAGGCCCGTGAGAAGCTGCTGCCCGGACAAGCCCAGTGACGGACGGAACACTGTCACCCATGGCCCAGGCCTGAAAGCCTTCACGTGGTGGCCTTGTGGCACAGGGGTGTCTGCCACCAAAACACTGATTTTCTGGGTCCCTGAACTGAGGAGGGCTATGAAAAAGTTAGAGTCCCTCTTGCACCGACTCCCAGGTTCTTCCTGCTCATCTCTTCTCCCACAGATGTTTATTTTCTCACATGAAATGTGTCGCGAGCCATGGCTCTCCACACCACTCCTCAGCACACCCACTGAGAGCCAAAGTCTGAGCAAAAATACAAAGTTACGGGGAGAAAAAGGAGAAACTTGACCATCAACATGGCAGAGAGGCAGCTGCACAGTTTCTATACCAAAACGGATCCTAGGAGCATGAGTTGGGAGCAGGCTCTGTGTAGGACCAGCCTTGGGCAAACCCCAGGTGGCCAGGTTAAGGCCATTGGGAAGAAATTACCTGCACAAATTCTGGAAGTCACATCCTCTGGCTTTGTGAAACTGCAAGGTCACTTGTTTAGGTAGGAGGCTAGTTTTTCTTTCCTTGACAAAAACGGTGCATGATTTTTCAACAAATAATGCTGGAATAACTGGATATCTACAGGTAAGAGAGCCAAGTTGGCACTACCTCACAACATATATAAACACTAACTCAAAACCACCTCAGGCCTAAATGTAAGGGCTACAGACATAAGATAAACAAAGGGCTACTAAGCAAGCAGAAAGAGGCTTGGTTATTAGTTTTTTAAGACACACGAATCAAAACCACAACATGAGACACTTCATATCCACTAGGACAGCTAACGTTGAGAGAGAGAATACTAAATGTCTGTGATGATATAGAGAATTTGAGTCCACACTCATAATTGATGGAAATTTGAAATAATACCTTGGCAAACAGTTTGGCAATTCTGCAAAAAATTAAATAGAAAGTTACCATATGGTGCAGGAATTCTACTCCTGAGTTTTGAACGCCTAAGTACAATAAGTCTCGGACTCACAAAAGAGCTCTGCTCCAGGAGAACTTGTAAGTGGATTTGTTTGTAAGTCTGACAAAGTGAGTCCCACACACCTTTGACACAGATACACAATGCTTACTGCTCTGCGCTTCCCAGCACTCCCCCCCCCAGGTCACCACTGCTCTGCCTCTTGCTTCCGGACATCCGGGCTCTGAGTGATGCTGTGCACTGTGTGCTATCGCACTGTGCAGTGAGCACACAGTGGCCCAGGGGTGACAATGTCCGCCAGACACGGAGCTACTTCCACGATTTGTTCTCATCTACGCAATGCGAGGTCTGTTCTTATCTGTGAAAATTTGCAACTCAAATGTTCCTAAGTTGGGGACTTACTAACGCAGAAAGATTTGTATACAAATGTTCATAGCAGAATTATGCATAAGAGCCAAAGAATGGAAAAGCCCAAATATGAATCAGAGGATGAATGTGATGAACAAAATGTGATATTCCAATCATTATAAAAAGAAGTTAAGTACTGATACCTGCCGGATATGGGGGTTCTAAGGATATTAAGTGAAAGGAATCAGTCACAACATCTCTAATTGTCAGATTCCATTCATATCACATGGCCCTCACTGGGCAGTCCACTGAGCCAGGAAACAGACTAATTGGGGGACTTAGGAGAGAGATGGAGAGACAGCGACAATGGGGATAGTTTTTCTTTAGGGGGACAAAAATGTTTTAAAGTGAAAGAGAGGTGAGGCTGCCCAAGCCTGAGCACACAAAAACTCCACTGAATTGTATTTTACAAAAAGGTAAATTTTGAGGTGTGTGAATAAAGTAAAAAAGCAATACATGAGATTATTTGAATCTCACCCAAAGCACTGCTCACTTGGCATAGATTTATTCATGATATTGTAGAAAGTAGAGTCCTAGCTTCATTAAAATTTCTCAAAATTGCAAAATAGGACAGAAAAACATTGAAGTTCCACATTAAACAGTTCTTTTATAAAAAGCAAACTAAAAGCAGAAGAAAGGAGACAGTACAGATAAAAGCAACAATTACTGAGTTAGAGATTTTAAAAACAGTAAAAACGCTTTAAAACAGTATATAAAAACAAATTCAAATCTAGTTCACTGAAAAAAATACAACAAAGCAGACAAACCCAGTAAGAAAAAAAGGAGGTTCTACAAATATAACAAGTGACAAGGGAGGAATAATTATTGAAACAAAGAAAGTTAAAAAGTAATTTGCATTTCATCTCTGGCCTTGAGGGAATAACAAAACCCAGACATCCCATCTCCCTGTAAACTACTTGAAAATTGGACAAAAATAGAGCAGGCAACTGTTTTCAGACATTGGTCAATAGATAGAGCATTACTACTGTGCCAGTCAATTTTCTGTTGCTGTAATGAAATACCTGAGACTGGATAACATGTAAAGGCAAGAGGTTCTTGTAACTCACAGTTTGAAAGGCTGAAAGTCCAAGATCCAGTAGCCACGGTGATTTGTCCTCCAGTGAGCTGCCCCAGCTAGGTCACCTCATCACATCTGTCGAGAAAGGGTGCAAGAGGCAGAGATGACTCAGTGAGACAGGAAGCCAGAGCGAGGAGAGGAGTCAGGCTCAGTCTACAGCAACTGACTCTAAAGGGAGCTGCCCAGGGATCCCAGGGATCGACATGAATCTCTTCTGCGGGCAGTGCCCTCATCTCCTGACAACCTAAGCCAACCTCTTACAGGTCTTCCCGCCTCTCACACCAGCACACCAGGGCCTGCATTTCCAACATGTGAATGTTTGGGGGACAACCACAGCAGAGCCATAGCAGTGTGAACACCAGTGAAAGACGAAGAGGAGACAGGAAGGCTGTAGTAGCCCTGACTTTCTAGCTAGAGGCATTTTCCAGGCCATCGGCGCAGAAGTGGCATCCCAAACAGAGCCCAGTGGTCTCCAAGAGTTGAAAGAAAAGAGCTGAGTTCAGGGAGGCTGACTCTGCAAGTCATGGGGCCAAGCTCTGAAGAGGGAGCAGCTGCTCAGAAAAATGGCTGTAGACATCTGCATAGATCTCTGCTTCTTTGCTCCCATGTAGGCTGAATCTCAGTTTTAAAGATGGGCAAAGAAGGACCACAGAGCTGTAGGGTGACTGAGGACCAGGTCCCATGAGGGGAGGTTTGAATGCTCAGAAGTTGAAATGCGGATCCTCAAGAGCAATTCAGAGCAGCCACTGAATACCCAGAGCCCTCAGTCCTGGGCTCAGCCCAGCAAAGCTTAGAAACAACCCACACAGGTCTGGAGGCAATGTCTTCCAAATGGGCTCTCCACTGTGTGGCGGAAACCAGCATAGACCAGACCTAGGGACGCACCATTTGTAGTATCCTGCCAAGGATTGCAAGACACACCAAAAAACTGCCCAAGAACTTGGAGAAATATCAACCATTAGAAGCAAATCACAAAGAAGAAGGGCATGATGCCCAGTGTTACATTTATAAGTAAAATGTATGACAGTGATAGCACAACAGATAGCCAGCAAAAATAGCAGTGTCATGTTCTAAGGGCTATCCCTTACACAGGAAGGGGTGACATACTATTATTTCTATTCAGTTAAAAATGTATGTTGTAAATATTAGAATAACTCTTTAAAAATAATAAAACAAAAGGGGATAGCTTATCATTCAATAGTGTACATAAATAGGATAGTAAAATTTGCATATAATCTAAAACAAAGTTGGAATTGAGGAAAAGAAATAAATGAGGGTTGGAACAAATAGAAAAAGTCAACAAGATGATAGATTTAAAGTCAAACATATTGGTGATTACTTAACACATAAGCATTTACACTATTATTAGAAACAAAGCTTGTAGGAGTAAAAGAAAGACAAAACCACGTGCAATCTACAAGGAACTCAGGTGACAGTAAAGACAGGTGAAGGTAAAATGTACCATGCAAACAATAATCAAAATAAAGTAGGACTGGGCATAGTAACATCAGAGGAAGTAGACCTCAGAGAAAAGTATTATTATCAAGGATGAAAAAGGACAGAGGAATATCCATCACAAAGGCATAACAATCCCAACACCCCCCCTCCCCCCCATAAAGCAAAAACAAATGGACCTTAAAGAATAGGCAACAATATGATTGTAGTTGGAAATCTCTGCATTCTTTTCCAAATAATTGCAGAGCAAGTAAACAGAAATTCAGTGAAGATATAAAAGACTTGAATAACACTGTTTACCAGAGTGACTGATGTAAACATAGCTGTATCAACAGAAGGAGAACCAAGTGCACCAAGAAAGGCCATGTGGGTGTGCGGCCAAAGAACAAGTCTCAACAAATTAGCAGGGTTGAAATCATGCATAGTTTATGCTCTGCCCACAACAGAACTTAATCAGTCAGAACAATCTGGAAAATCCCCAAATATTTGGGAGTTAAACAAAGTACTGCTAAATAAACAGGACTCAAGAAGGACTAATAATGTTTGAGCCAAATAGGAATAAAAACACAAGATTTTGAAATGTGGAGGGTGCAGCTAAGATCTACATTTCTACTTTAAGAGGATAGAAACAACAAAAAATGCAAATTAAGTCCAAAAATAGAAAGAAGGAAATGCGAATCATAAAATAGAAATCCATGAAATAGAAAATGCTAAAAGACAAATCACAATAACATTCATGAAACTCACAGCTGTTTCTTTGGGGGAAAAATCAATGAAACCGATGAAGCTCTAACTAGATTTATCTATTGAAAAAGAGAGATGACACAAATTACCATATTAGGAGTAAAAGAGATGGATTACTATAGATCCTATAAACTCTAAAAGGCTATTTCAATTACTTTGGTAACTTAAATGAAACAAATTCTTTGTTATAATATTGCTTTGTTCACATTAGAGGATGTTTTTATTTTTAAGAAATTTGTGTAGTAATATTTAAAGTGCTACTCTCTTTCAAATAGATCAGCAAATTGTTGGCAATTAGAAGTAGTGAATACACAGGTATTTTTTTACCTTTCTGTAAATAGTGTACAGGCTCCACATCTTTGGATTCAGCCAACTGTGGCTGGAAAATATCTGAGAAAAATATTGTGTCTATTGAACTTGTACAGAATTGTTCCTTGTCATTGTTTCTGAAAGAATACAGTATAATAATTATTTATATTACATTTACATTGCACAAGATATTATAAGTAATCTAAAGATAATTTAAAATATACAGGAAGATCTGGGCATGGTGGCACATACCTATAATCTCAGCACTCTGGGAGGCTGAGGCAGGCAGATTACAAGTTTGTGTCCAGCCTGGGCAACTTAGCAAGACCTTGTCTCAAAGTTTAAAAAACAAAAACAGAGACAAAATAGAAGTCTGTGCATATGTCTTACACAAATACTGTGCCATTTTGCACAAGGGATTGAACATCCGTGGATTCTGGTGTCTGTGTTGTTTCCTGGAAACAATACTCTGTGGATGCTAAGGGACAAACTATATTTAACAGTGTTTGTAATACAAATCGTAGGGGACCGGAAGTCAGGCCCACACTCTTGTCAGGAGGCGGGCTATTCTATCAGAGGGCATTGAAATGGGCTGATGACGGGAAGCCCCGTGACCTGACCCTGTCACTCTGGAGGCAGGCTGTGGCCTTCCTTCTATGACAGGCTGAGGCTCTTTGTGACACTGAGGGACAGTAGTTCCTGCTCCCTCCACTAGCAGCAATGGCTAGCAATGACAACAAAAAATCCTGAGGTCCTTCGCTGAGTTTTCTAGCCACTCAGAATAGCTGGGAAAATGCCCTGGGTGTCCATGTTGGGCCCTGCTTGTAAACAGAGTCAGTCCTCCTCGAAGCTTTGAAGAGGAGGCCTGACTCACTCAGACACAAAACTGTGGCCTCACTGGATGCTAATTACTCAGCAGAGCTCTATTTACTCAAACTTCCCGTAAACCCAGCTCGAGTGGAGTGGGAACAGCATAAAGAAGCAAAAGGCGATGGGAGAAATGACACAAATAGATTGTCCAGGCCCAGGAGTCCTCTTTGCAGAAATGATGCTGCCAATTGCCCAGGAATAAACAACACAAGAGTTGACAGATCCCACATTTAGGGGCTGAGAGCAGCTTTCCTACAACTCCAAGGGGCTGGGTATTTGGAAATATTTGGAAATTTGTAAGGATAATTGGCATTCGAAAGCCAAGAAAGATGACATGAGCAGCATTTCCCATATTTTGATAAATGTGTGCGATGAGTGGCTGCAATCTACTGGAAACTACTGGATGCTTACTACCGATCTCCACCGGTGCAAGAAAGAGGCCCTCCGACTGCGGGTCCAGCTGATGTCCAGCGATCAGTGCCCCCTCGGCCCGAACACTGACCCTAGAGGGAGTGACATGGACCAGCAGCAGCCTCTTTGCACCCGGATGTGCGTGGCGGAAACTAGTTTCTGTGAAGTCATCAGCACAGGAAGTTGGTTTGGCTGGGCCTCACTGGTGCGTGGACACCAGAGGCGTCGATATCACAGAAGCAGAAAGCAGAGAGGTCAGGGCAGTCATACGGAGCAGAGAGGTCCGAGAGCAGGTACCAAAGGCCAGGGAGGGAGGAGGGATCCCTTCCAGCGCACATAGAGGGGCTGCAGTGCCCACCAATTTACTGCACGTTCAGTGAAGAAGTCCAAGGGAGCAGTTCCGAAGTTCCAGCACAACGAAGAAGTGATAACTATTTAATGAGATAGAAATGCTGGTCGATTAATCATCATATTCCATACATAGATCGAATCATCACACTGTACCCCCTACATGCACACAATTGTTAGATGTCGACATAAAACATTTCTTGAAAAACTATGGAAAATATATCACAGTTTCCCCAAATGCTATCTATCATTAGTGATTCATTTTTTATTTCTACTTTTTGGCATTTTTGTAATAAAAATAAATGTTAAAAAGATGAAAAGATTCTTTGCAGGAGATAATCAAACTACTTGTTTTCTTGCGACTGTTGAGCAGATGGAGCTTCTCAATGGCTTAATGCTGTCATAGATGCTGAGTATAAAAGTAGCAAAGGAAACAGCTGAATCTTGGAAGTAACCTCTCTGGCCAGTAATAAATGAATGGATAAAGAAAGTGTGGTAGTCACATACAATGGAGTACTACTCTGCCATAAAGAGGGATAAACTTGAGTCATTTGTAGGAAAATGGATGCACCTGAGACGGTAAGTAAAATAAATTAGACCCACAAGTTTAAATACTACATGGTTTCTCTTATATGAGAAACTCAAAGCCTAAGTAAATTAAAGAGCAAAATAGAAGATAGATAATAGAGAGTGAGATAGATCTTCTCCAAAAGGAAGGGAACAAATGGATGGGAAAGGGAGGAGAGGGGACATAAAAAGAATGAAGCTGTGTGATGCACATTTACCAACTCCCCACAATGAATGGAATCATTATATATTACAAACTTGCACTAATAAAAAAATAAATTGCTGCTTATTTTCAAGTAACAGGGTGGGTGCTGTAGTCCAATTAAAATTGTTTAAATAAAGAAAAGTAGGAGAGAGGATGACTGGGCCTGGTGGAACTGGGCCGTCCTCTGGCTTAGCTGACAGGTGGCTGGGGCCCTGGAGTGACAGTCCTCTGACCCCCGCTAGTCCTTGGGTCTGTCCATTCTGTGAGGGGCCACAACCAGGTCCCTAGGAACAGCCATGCCGGGTCACCTTCATTCACACTCCCTCCAAGGGCTGCCGAGTGCAACCCAGGCCAGGAGGGCTTTGGGGAAAGCATCAGTGGCCTGGCCCCTTACCTCCAAGCTTGACTGAGTCATTTTACCACTCTGCATTCAGGTCATTTGCTACAAAATGGGATGATATATTTGCTCAGAGATTAAGCAAAGCAACTGGTGACTGGCACCCTAGGGTACTCTGCTTTTCTCTCTTGTGGTGCTTACATGGGATAAAAGAGTTTGCAATGCTAAGACAATAATCATTTCGTTAATGAAGCAGCCAACAATAGGCAACATCACTAGTGGGTGGTGACCTGTGCGGGACTGGAAGCTTTCTTCAGTTCAAGCTTTCAATGGCTTCTCATGACACAGCCATTGCCAACATTAAGTTTGGGCTCGTTTTGGAAGCTCTGTCTATGCTTACAGCCAGGACAGTTCTTCGCCCAGCGTCCTGGGTGTGGGGGAGCAGGGAGACATTGTTACTAGGGGTTTAATTTAATTGCACCCTGTGAAGATGGTGGCAGACAGCGCTCTTGGGTCTGAGCATCAGGTGCAGGCTCGCTTTGACAGCACAAGTTCCAGTCTTCAGGGGCCTTGGGGGCAAAGCTTGGGCCTGTGTAATACACATGATTTCTTTTCATTTCTAAACATCATAAGTGACAAAGGTTAGAACACCAGGAACCAGGACTTAAGGGGAACTTGTACAAATCTGTAAGAGAAGGATAGCAAGTTGATTTAAAAACAGGCAAAAGTCTTGAGCAGGTGCTTTACAATAGAACAGGGATGGGCGGCTTAGGTCTCATGGACTTGGTCAGCCCCACTGGCCCGATGTGATCAGTGGGACTTGTTGGGGCACAAGTGTGAGCCATGGCTGCTTTTGCTCTGTAAGAAGGTATCTGAGAATTCAGCAAGACCACCCCACCCAGCCTGTGTAGCCAGAAATATCACCGTAGAAGATACTGGGTGCCTGGTAACTACCCAGAAAATGCCTCAGCTTTATTACCCAACATGGATATGCAAAGTAGGCTCATGGTAAGATGACACTGCACCTTTTACAACGGCCCAAACTGAAAAGAGTAACAGTGAGCCCTCCTGCGTGCGTGGATGGTTGATGGGTAAATCATTTCGGCTTTGGAAACCAGGTTGGCATTTCTCACAGCTAAACCTGCACATCTTCACGCCCAGCCATTCTGGGCAGATACGCAGGAGAACCAAGGATCACGCCAGTAAGGGGCACGCGGGAATAGTCCTGGAACCTGTGCTTGCAAGAGCCCTAAACCTAACGTCCATCAGTAGAGGAACGGATTAAATAAGTCATGATGCGTGCACACAGTAAATGTTCTTTGTGCCATGCAGGGACATCTCACAGAAATAATGTTGAGCAAAAGAAAGCAGATCCGGGACAGTCCACATTGTACTCCTCTGTCTGTGAATGTCAGTAGCTGCTTCATCTGTGTAGATGTCAGAACAGCAGTTACCTGTGCAGTCACTGCTGTGTATGTGCTGGGAAAGGGGACTAGGAAGTCTTCTGGGGCTGGGCTGTTCTAATTCTTACTCTGAGGAGTCACTGAATAGCACGCCTGAGATCTGGCCACTATTTATGGTAGAAGGTCCAGTGTAAGAGCAAAAATAGAGATTAAAAAAGACTGTGGGTCCCTTTGAATTGAACCTTATGCTGACAGTGGATACTACAGAGCCCTGTGTAACTAGAATCCAAAGTATAATTCCTTTTATGTTTTGCACAGAACATAATTGCATTTGTAATGAAGTCCTCCATTATAACCAGTCACTTCTCAACAGAGGGGACTAATTGGTATCCATTACCCCTGCCCTCATCTCTGATGGGTTTGATAGGGCATCCACTGAAGAGACCAATGACACAGGCTGAGGTCACTTACTGAAAGGCAACCAGGAGCCTTCCCTGTTCACTCATCAGTGATGTGACAGGAGAAAGCACCCCAAGAGTGTTGGCCTCTCCCACCGATGGTCTGGGAGGGTGACACAGGGATGGAGTTGGATTCTTGGTGAACCCAGGACTGCTGCTCTGGAGAAGATCCTGGGAGTCCCTCTACCACACTTCAGGCAGGAAATGTCCTCACAGATGCCCACAGCCGGGAACAGAGCAAAGTGGATGCAGCTACCTGTCGGTCTCTAAAGGGAGGAGGATATTTTCTCCGGGTGATTTGGATCCTCTTCTGCTCAGGCAATCCCAAGGGGCGTAATACTCACGAGTGGATCAAACCATTGGTGACAAGTTCATGTGATTTTAGGAGGTGGGGCCTGGCGGGAGGGTTGGATCACTGAAGATGTGGCCTGGGCAGGTGCATTCTTGTTCCTGTCTGCTGCTTTCTCTCTCTGATCTTGGTTATCATGAGGGGAGCACCTTTCCTCCTCCAGACCCTTCCACCATTCCACTTCTGCCTTGGAGTCAGCTTACCATGGACTAAGCTCCCCAAACCATAAGCCAAATAACACTTCTCCTCCTCTAAATTAGGCATTATTAGGTGTTAGTTATTTTGTCCCAGCAATTAAAAAGCTGACTAATATAGACAAAGACACTATTTCTAAAGAGGGTTGCTTTCTGAGGCTCTGGGGGAGACATGAATTTGGGGAAATACAGTGCCCAGCATAGGCACCAAACACCAAGTGCTTATTTCTACTACCCTACCTGCTTTGCAGATGTATGGAGAAGGCTGCTGTGGCCACGTTGCAGGATGTGGAGGAGCCTCAGGCCTCATGTTGTGGGAGGACCAAGCAAAGGGGAGGAGGGCAAGGATGGAGAGCTGGTTGCCATGGAGATTTCCTCTTCAGTTTCCACGGTCCTCTTCACCCCCATGGTCCTGTTCCTCCTCCACAGGCATGGATTATTCTGGAGTCAATGCACCCCACATAGAGGGACCCCCCCACATACACCCTTTCCTTCCTCCCCCAGTCTCCTGGGGTCCAGCTCTGAGAGGATTAGGAAAGGCTTGAGCTTCTAGGACAGAATGCCACGTGGGTGCTGACAAAGGAGTTCTTCCTGCGTCTCTCTAGAGATGGGGACAGGATTCACGGGGCTGGCTCAAGACCCGATAGTGCCCATGCCTTCTCAGGCTTGGCCTTGGGGCAAGGCCAGAGCTTGAGGGTTTTTTCATTTTCTTATCCCACTCAGAATCCTATGGTGCTGGACTAGGAAGAGATTTGATTTCAGTTGAAAGATTCCACCTGACTCCTGAAATTAGATATTGAGGGGGCGTAGGGCACCAAGTTGTCCTTTTACATCAATTTTTCAATTACTCTAACCTATGAGATTTTGTTCGTCCCAACCTTATGATTCAGACTTGAAATTTCATCAGCACAGGAACAGGAAAGAACATTCAAATGTAAAACCGGCCTCCAACTGGCCAGGCTTGAAGCTAAGGGGGAATTACAGCAGCCAGCGTTTGCACAGGGTGAAGACCCAAGGCTGGTTAGGGATGCGACACCCGAGGAGAGGAGCGCTCTGCCAGCCCACTGAGCCTTTCTTGTGGCAATGCTGTTACCTTCCGGTGGGGCTAAGGGTGAGTTCAATCTGGACCAATTTCCACCTCCTCTCCCTCTGCTGTGAGGTGGCCCTGGGCCCCATGGGTGTGTCTGCTCCGCCCCTCAGTCCCAGCCTTTGGCAGCTTAGGGAAGACGTCCCCAGGAAAGAGGGGGTCAGAGCCCCAGCTCTGTTCTGTCCCCAGGAGGAGCCGGCCCAGACCTGATGGATCACGCCTGGGGAAGGCTGACCCTTCAACCCAGCCCCACCACATTCCTTGGGGAGGTTTGGAAGTATGAAAAAAACAATCCCACTCCACACTCGGCCCCGCAGAGAGAGTGCAAGGGCAGGGGATAGCAAGTGACTGCAGAGAAGGAATCCTGGGTAACGGGCAAACACGGTGACCTTGTGACAGCTTCCATGCTTGGACATAAGATCCTCTTGTGGACAATGGAGCCCGTGTCTCCTTATTTGTTCTGAGGGGCTTGGTGACTGAACAGCACCCACCTAAGCAGACTTTGCTTATCAGCAGAATTAGTACAGATACAACCAGAATTAGTACAGATTCCTCCATGTGAAAGTGACAGGGAACTCAGATCAAACTGGCTTCAGCCTCCAAGGTAGCTCATTGGTGTGAGTAATGTTTTGTAAGACTGAGACAAGGGCTTCAGAGAACAGCTGGATCCCAGGAGTCCACCTCTGTTTCCTGAAAGCTCTGCTGCTCACTTCCAACAGCTCAGCTTTCAAACATGGTGTCCAATGGGATGAGATGGCTGCTGGCTCCCAGCACTTCTGGGCTCCTTGTGACGTGAGCTCAGAAGGGGAGTCTGGGTCTGCTGGGGTCTTATGGCCGCCCTGCCCTGTGGGCTTGGAGAGGGACCCCAGGTGGAGAAGGGAGATCCTAGCAAGCAAGAGAAGGGTGCTGAGCCCCACATCTGGCTTCCAGAGGGATGTGTGACGTAGGCCCCCAGGCTGAGCCTGGCACAGTGATCAGCAGAGACTGGAGGGGAAGAAGTTTGAAAGCAGGAAAAACTGGAGTCTTCAAAGACCTCTCTGCACTGACAGTCATGCAGCTTTACGCTCCGAAGATGCTCTGTAAACAAGGGGGACAGAGGGCTGGCAGGCACAGAAGGGCCCAGGGCACTACCGACTCTGCCTCCTGTGCCCGCCATGCCAGTCAGCCCAGCGGAAACCCACGTGAGCCAGGCACTACAGGACCTGGTGCTACCGGACTGGTGACACGTAGTGATTGTCAGTGATTGTATTTCACCCCACCTAACACGTGTGTGGGGATATTTGCTGCTCCTTTTTCAGTTGATATTCTTAGATCACCTGCAGAATTTCAAGTGGAATGTCTAGAATTGCAATCATTCAGCTCAAAGACATATCTTGGCTTCACAGTGACACCTTATTCCGCATCACTCTTTGGAAAAGCGGGGACATCTGGCAACAACCACATTCAAGGATGGACACAAAGAGTAAAATTGGATCAGGAGTTTCTGCAGAACACTCTGAGAACTCACTAAGAATTGCAACCATTTCCATCAAGCCAGACAGTGAGGCATCTGCTTCAAAAACCAAGGTCAAATATCCCACTAGTCTTGTGCTTAAAAAATGTTATAATTGGGCTGGGAGTTTAGCTTAGTGGTTCTAGTACCTGCCTCACAAGCACAAGGTCCCGAGTTCCATCCCTGGTACCAAAAAAAAAGTTATAATAATAATACACAAAGACTTTTTTGTTATACATACACATTAACTATATTATATCCTGTATGTGAAGCCCAAGGGAATTCCTCTTCACTCAGTGCAACCCCAGGAAGCCAAGAGGCTGGACACCCCCGCTCCGCACCCTGCGGCCCAAGGCTGGGTGTGGAGTTAGCCAGAGAGGTGACTTTTGGGGGCCCAAGAACAAACTTGCACGGGAAAAAAATTACATTTGCATTTTCACTGACTTCCAACTGATATCAAGCATTGTTTTTGATTACCGGCTGGAGGCAGTGGAAGTGGACTACTGGTTTCTGGGTGACTCTATTTTCCATTTTATACTTCCTGTGGTGGCCATATCAGTTTGTATTCCCACCAACAGTGTGCAAGGGATGCCCCTTGGCCACATCTCACTAACACTGCTGGTCTTTTGTCTTTTTGTGGAAAGCCATCCCAACAGGTATGAGGTGGTATCGCATTACCGCTTAGATTTGCATTTCTGTGAGAGTGGGTGAAGTCCAACTTCTGATCATTTGCATGTCTTCTTTTGAGCAATATCTATTCAGACCTGTTAAATGCAAACTCATGAGATGGAATAAATGGGCTTCTTGGCTAGCAGAAGGATCAGATCCCTGAACACATTCCTGCCAACCATCAACAGGAAGGGTAGATGGGAATCAAGAAAATGCCCACTGCACCTACCAGCCAAGAGCATTTTTATAATGAAAAATTGGGGAAAAAAATCATAAACGATTTATATTGAACTTACATTCCCTGTGGATTCAAGAGGTGGGATAGATGAAGTGGGAAAGTTTTTTGTGATCAGAGCACAGTCCAGAGGGAAAAGCACTTGCTGCTTCAGGAATGGTTGGGGTCAGTAGTCTGGAAAGTTTATACATCACCAGCAGGTACTAGAGCTTGGTGGGTTGACCACCCAAGGGTGTTTTAAGCCAAGGTTGTAATCTATGTTAAAGAATGTGGAATAATCTTTTATTGGTTTCAGCAGCAGCTGTTAGGTAATTAACTTTCCTTATCTCTTCCTCCATTCTATGGCCCCTGTAATTAAATCTCAAAGTTTTTTTTTTTTTATCAGATCCTTTGCCCAGTTTTTATTTGGATAATTTGATTTTTTTGCTATTGACTTGTTTGTGTTCCTTGTACTAGCATGGTTAAAAAATATGATGAATGTTTAAGTGAAAATATTTATTACAGGAAAAGACACATTGCCCTTCAAAATACTCAAAGTATTTCCCATTGGTTTGAACACATGTATCCCATCATTCTCGGCAATGTGTCTTTTACTGTAGTAAGTTTTAAGAAATTAAAATCCACCATAGGTATTTTCTGTCCCCCTTGTATATTACAGATGTTAAGCCCTTGTCAGGTGTATGATTTACAAAGATATTCTATAGTTCCTATAGACTGTCTCTTCACCCTGTTGGTTGTGTACTTTCCCCTTTAGCTTTTTAGTTTGATGTGATTCCATTTGTCTATCTTTGTTTGTGTTGCTTGTGCTTTGGGACAGCAGGGTGGGGATAAATGACTTCCCTTTATGCTCCTAGGCTTTTTGGTTGGCTTACAAATTAAATACAGTAAGACAGATTAGCAGGAGGAAACTATACAATTGCATTATGTTACAAGGGCACTACATGAAATAAGACTGAGTACCTCAAACTGAGGAAGGCCTAGAAGTTTATATTTGTTCTTCATAGGAGAGGGTGGAAGGGAAGGGGAAATATTTGGAAAACATGAATGACCCTCAGAGGAATGAATACCAGCCTGTTTGGTCATGGTGTTGCTCTCCAATTTCCTGATCCATGACCCAATTCATCTTAGCTGGTGGATAGGATTCCGAAGGAGGGATTCGTGGTAATTGAGTTCCCTTTGGAGGATCGTCTATGCAGATGAGGGAGCTCAGGGAAAGGCTCTGCCCATGTCTTCAAGTGCCCTTTGTCCAAAGTCAGCAGCACCCCATGCTTGGGGTGGCAGCTCTTGCTCTTATGTAATAAAAGTTGTCTCTGAATAGCCCTCTTCCTGATGTAGACACTTTAATGCAGATTTCCTTCATTGCTGGAAATTGCTTTCACGAAAGAACAACTTACCATAAGTGATGTTAGTTTCCTGTTGCTATAACAAAATGCCTGAGTTAATTGACTTCTAAAGAGAAAAGGTTTATTCTGGCTCATGGTTTCTAAGGTTGTAGTCCCTGTTGCTTTGGGCTGGTGATAGGTAGCACAGCATGGCAGAAGAGCAGGCAGAGCAAATCACCCACCTCAGGATGAGCCAGGGAGCAAAGAGAGCAAAGACAGAGTCAGGGTCCTCTATTCCTCTGCAGGAGCATTTCCCCAGTGACCTAAAGACATAACACCAGGCTTGGCCTCTTTTTTTCTAATCTTCTCATAGTACTGGGGACTGAACCCATGGCCTTGCACATGCTAGGCAAGTGCTTTACATTGTGCTGAACCCCCAGCTCTAGGCTGTACCTCTTAAAGTCTCCACCATCTCTCAACAGTACCAGGCTGGAGACCAAGACTTTTCCATGTGGACTTTTCAGGACATTTGAGATAAAAAACATAGCAGAACTGCTCCTGTATCTCTAGTTTCTCAGAATTAGCAAATCTGTGTATGTCACAGAGGTACATTTTTCAATGATGTATTCTCGTCTTCTATAGTAATATGTTGGAGTGGTGTGTCCTGCATCTCTAGTTTCTCAGAATTAGCAAATGTGTGTATGTCACAGAAGTATATTTTTCAATGATGTATTCTCGTCTTCTATAGTAATATGTTGGAGTGGTGTGTTCTGAGCCCGCCCAAATTATTGCCCAGGCAAAAGTGTGGAGCTTCCTCACTGTGTTTTCTTCTAGTAGATTTATGGTTTCTATCTTATGTTTCTTGTTAGTGCAGGTTGAGTGGTTTTTGTATGTGATGTGTGTGGAAGGTTGAGTTTCATTCTTCTACATGTGGACATTTGATTTTCCTGGTACTATTTATTAAAGAGATTACTCTTTCCCTGCTGTATGTTTTTGGCACCTTTGCCAAAAATCAATCAACCATAATTGCATCAATTTGTTGCTGGGCTCACTGCTGTTTCTGTTTTTATGGCAGTACTGTGCTGTTTTCATTACTACTGCCTTGCACTAAGTTTTGAAATCAGGTAGTGTGATGCTTCCCACTTTGTTCTTTTTGCTCAAGATTGCAGAGGTTTTCAGAGTCTCTTGTGATGTCACTTGAATTTTACAATATGTCTGTTAAAAGTGCCATTAGAATTTTGATAGGGATTGCATTGAACCTATAGATAAGTTTGTGTGGTATAGACATTTTAACAATATTAATCCTTCCAATCCATAAACACAGGATATCTTTCCATTTATTTGAGTCTCCTTTAATTCTTCCACCAATGTTTTATAGTTTCGGTGCACAGATCTTTCATCAACTTAGTTACATTTACACATATGTAGGGTTTTTTAAAGGTGCTATTGTAAATAAGATTGTTTTCTTTTGTTTTCTAGATAGCTTGTTGTTACTGAAATACTATTGTTTTTTGCATATTAACTTCATGTCTTGAAATTTTAATGAATCCTTTTATTAGTTCTAACAGTTTTTCCTGTAGAGTCTTTAGAATTTTCTTTTGTGTAGAAGACCATGTTATCTGCAGATAGAAGCCACTTAACTTCTTTTCTTCTAATGTGGATGCCTTTCATCTCTTTCTCTTGCCTCACTGTGGCTAGGACTTCTGGGTCTATACTGAATATAAGTGGTAGAGGTATGGACCTCACTGTCTTGTTCCTGATCTTAGGAACGCTTTCAGCCTTCCACCAATGACTGTAATGTTGGTTGTAGGATTCTAGCTCTTTGTTGTGTGAGGTTCATTACTACTACACCTAATTTGTTGAGGGTTTTTTATCATGAAAAGATTTTGAATTTATTGAATGTTTTTCTGTACGTATTGAAATCATGTGAATTTCACCTCTATTCTGTTGATCAAAACATACTGTGCTTGTATTAAAAATTATTATAGTAAAACATATTGCCATGAATCCTTCTCAAAAAATAACTCTCCCTAACTTCAAACACATTCAAGCCATCATTCTTGACATTTTCTGAAGAGAACCTGAAAGTCATTTTGTGTGTGCCTTTATGAAGTGTGATAAAAAAAATATACAGTGAATCCTGCTGTCGAGTGCATCCAACAGAAAGGCAGGCTCATAAGAACATGATGCTGTGTCCTCATCCACCTTATTCATCAGATTTTGCACTGTGTAACTTCTGGCTCTTCCTCAAAGTCAAAATGACCGTGAAAGGGAAATGTTTTGAATCAGTTCAGGATATGGAGGCAGTCGCAACAGAGTAACTAAAGACACTCAGGAAAGAGGACTCCAGAGCTGCTGCTGAAAGTTGCCAGAATGATGGAATGAGTGTGTTCAAGATGGGTGGGATTCGAGGGGGATTCGTAGCAATGTGTCTTTTACTATAATATATTCTTTAAAATGGTTTAATAGTCACCATATTTGTTGATCACACCATCCCATCCTGAACCACCCTTGCATTTGAGGAATAAATCTTTCTTTCTCATTATTCTCTAAACTAGAAAAATCTCACCTCACAGTTAAAGGCTGTAGAGACTGGAAACAAATGGTGGCTCCGAGGAGATTTAAATCCAATAGGGACCCAATAATTAGGGAGAGTGCTATCACAGAAGAAGGCCCAAGTCTCCTGAGATGTAATAGGAACCACCAAGAGAGCCTGGAGTCTTGCTGGGGAATGCTATGGTCCGTCTGAGTCTCTCCTCCCCTCTCCTCCCCTCCTCCTCTCCCTTCCTATTCCCTTTCCTTCCCCTTCCCTTCCTATCTTAGTTACTTCTCTTTTGTTGCTGAAACAAAATACTGGACACCCAAAGTTAAAAGAGGAAAGGTTTATTTAGCTCACAGTTTGTAGAGGTTTTGGTCCATACTCGGCTGGCTCCAAGGCAGAAGGACGTCACAGAGGAGAAACAGTTTATGGCAGCACAAGGTAGCAAAAGCAACAAGGGACCTTAACAGTGTCTTTCTGCCCCTTTTACCTTATCCAGACTTCTTAGTGTGAATAGCACTCACACCCTTAATCCTAGTGCCCTTGAGCCTAGCATTGCACTGTGAGTCAGTCACGCACTCTAGATCCAGCCACCTCTGAAAAGCCCCACCTATGACGGTGTGAGGCTTTGGGGGGACATCCAGACATGAGCCATGACACCATCCCTGCCCTCTCCCTGGCCCATCCTCAGCCACTCCCTGTCTGCCTCCCCTTGGAAGTTCCTCCCTGAGTTGGCCATTAGCTCGATTCATGTGTAATAACTCCCTGAACACTACATGGAGGTAGAAACCATCCAAAGGGAAATGAGCAGAGTGGGCCTCACCTGTACACAGATGTGTCCCTCACCTGGATCTCTCAGGGGAGAGCAGGGGGCACGAGTCTTTCTCCTGGGACTTAGCATGTGCATGTGTGAGGGCTCCAGGTCAGGGGAGAGCTCACGAATCTCCATGCTCAGCCAACAAAGGACTCAGTCTGTAGCAGACTGAGTGGGAAAGGGGGCAGCTGGGTGGGACTGAGGTGAAAAGGAAGAAGAGAAAGGAGGCAGGGAAGAGAAAGGGGGTAGGAAGGAGGAAGAATGAGAGGAGGGGACACAGGCAGAGACCAAGAATGTGGGCAGATGAGAGAAGAGGGAGGGAATGGACTCGGCTCCTCCAGGCTCCTGTCGTCATAGCCTGTTCTGGCCACCCAGCAGCTCAAATCTCATCTTCTGTTTCTCTGCTATGGCCTGGACCACACGCAAACCTGAGAGAACTGGTGTCACTGGTGTGACAGTCGCCTGGGCATGTGGAACAGAGAGCAGACCCTGCCTGGCCTCGGATATAGATGAGTAAGAAAAATAACCCTGCTGCAGGAGAATGCATACAGGATGGCATCATTGAAAAAATGTTTCTAAAATGCAAAGCAGTTTGGGGCAAGTTTTGCTCCTTGGTTGGTCAGCTCCTGGGCTCATGCACTTGTGATAGGAGTACAGCCTTCCCTGGATGCTAGGGCCGGCAGGCTCTGAAATCAATGGCCTGGGCTGGAATCCTGGCCACACCCAGGCTGGTGGCTTTGAAAGTTACTTGCTGTGCCTCTGTGTTTCTGTCTGCTACCACGGGACAGTGATGAGCATCTCGTGGGAGTGTAGTGAGAGTGGGAAGACACAGCACCTGGAAGATTTCTCAGGATAGAGTGCAGCTGCCAGGAAAGCTCCACAACCTTAGCTGTTAGCATCTCCACTGTTCTGCGAGGGCATTGTGAGCATGCAGTTTGTAATAACCGCTACTTCTGTTTATGGTTTTCCTAAGTGGTGGAGTAAAGCTGGTGCTATAGTTTTGACTTAAGTACCACATAAAGGGACATGTGGCTGGGGGTTAGTCCTCAGGCCGGCACTATTGAAAGGCAGTGGAAATGTGAAGAGGTGAGGCCAGGTGGAAGGTCTTTAGGTCACTGAAAGAAACAGAGGGACCCTGTCACCTCCCTCCTTTGTTGTTTTTGCTTCCCAGCCACATCCTTCTGCCACAATGTGACAAAGCAACAGAGCCAATCAGTCATGAGCTGGAACTTGCACAATGGAGCCAAAAGAAACTTTTTCTAACCTTTTATAAACTGATCACCTTGGGTATTTGTTACAGTACTGGAAAGCTGAGTAGCACACATGGAATCCCATTAAGATTTGGTAAATCTGAGAGGTGGTAGGTGATTCATGGTTATCATATATTTCATATTATATCTAGATATCTGATAATAGGAAAGCAATTAAGTTGGGAAAAAAGGGGGAAGAAAAATAACAAAAATCCAAACCAATTCAGGAGTCCTGAAACCTTACAGGTCTGAGACAGAAAGGAGAGGTGGAGGAAGTAGCTGTGGGCATCCTTTAGAGAACAGACCCTCAGCAAACCAATCAGAGGATCAGCCTTGCTGGCCACACCCACCTAGTGAGGTCACTGGGGCCCTGGGTGGTCCTGTTGCTCTATCAAGAGCTCTGGAATCTCTTACCTTGGTGCCTTGATTTTGGATTTCCTGGCCTCCAGAACTGTAAGCGATTAATTTTCTATAGTTTATGAATTACTCAATCCAAGGCAGTGTGTTACAGCAGCTCTTTTAGACTAAACAGGAGAGCACTGTGTCAAGTGCCTTCTTAGGCAGATTCCAAGCACTGACTGCCCCCTCTTCCCCTCATCCGACAGGCAACCCCCCTTATCAGCTCCCCCGCCAGAATAAAGGATGAAAGGAGCTCAAGTCAGTTCCCTCAAAGATCTCTGTCACTTACCAGTGATTTTCTAGAGTTTTTTTTAAAGTAAAGTGTGTGCTCAGTGATTTTCTAGAGTTTTTGTTAAGCAAAGTGTGTGCTCAGATTGGGTTCTTCCTCATGGACAAAGTTACTTGGGTCTACCTGGGACCTAGTACTTCCTTCCCTGTTCCCAAGGGTGAGGGCAGGTGCTAACCCTGTCCAAACTCATGCCCCCCTTCAGCATCCCCATGGTGAAAGGCCCCTGGGACCTTCTGAACATTTGCAAACACAGGGTCTCCTGAGCTCTGCAGTGGACCGTGGCAGACATCCAGATGACCTCTAGGAACAAAGTCCTGACTGCTTTGTCTTTCCTTAGACACACAAGCCAGGCCTTCCTCCTCTACCCTGGACTCTTAGTCCCACCCTGCTAGGGTCAGGGGCTGAGGACGGTGAGGGAGTCTGTGCAGAAGACTAGGCCACGTCCCTGGGAGGAGCCACATCTCAGGAGTAAAAGCAGCCGGAAGTGTTATCCAGGTGTCGTTTACTTCCTTAACTCTGAGATCTTTCAGATAAGCCAGGCATAGTGTCAGGCGTCCAGGGTCACAGTCTCTCCCTGAGCCTTTGTCAAGGTTCCCTGCATGGATAAAGGAGCTCTGTGAAGAAGAGACAGACAAGTGACATACTACAAAGTCCCGCCCCATGACCCAAGGGTGTTCCAATCTGTGGAAACAGCACACACAAGTGGGAATGTCACCCAGGTGCAGGGCAGTGGGGACTGAGGAAGACAGCACACTTAGAGACAGAAAGTAGAACCATGGTTACCAGGAACTGGGAAAGAGGTTAATGGGAGTTAATGTTTACTGGGGACAGAGTTTGAACCTGGGAAGATAAAGAACTTCTAGGGAGGGAGGGCAGCGGTGGTTGTGCAACAGTGAGAATGTACTCAATGGCACTGACCTGTGTACTTGGAAATGGATGAAATGGTCAATTTTTTCTTTCCTGTTTTATCAAAATAAAAATTCAAAAAATTTAAGACATTCCCTAAATCTGAGTAATCAAGGTAGATATTTTAAAATCAAAATTGATGTAATAAAACCTGTGATGAACAAAATAGAATAAGCAAATAGAATCAGTATTTCTGCATTTTCCCGTTGCCCCAGGCTCCAACATGGCTCGGGCTGGGGCTAACAAGTTACTGCTCTTTGAGAATCTCCATGCTGGTCCCAGGATTCCACGCCCACGAGACAAGAATTCCCATCCATGTTTCACAGTAAGGAGGCTCCCAGAGCAAGTCACCAGCCCAGTGCCAGGCCTGAGCCCTCGGCCTCTGCCAGAGCGAAGCGTGTGCCCCACTGGAGAGGAAGAAGGCTCAGATCGGTGCCTTCCTGAGAAGGAAGAGCTCAGCAGCTCAGGATTTCCATCTGGAGGCTTGTGAGAAGTGGCTCAAGCGTCCCTCTTCCCCCTGTGGATTTTCGTGACCTCTGCTTTATCTCATCCCCATTAACCATGTGACTCTGGCTCTGTAATCTGCCCTTCTAAAGGTGGGAAAGGTGAGTTCCCTGACAGCACTGTGCTGGTGCCCAGCTGCCCCCTGGTCCCGGACACAGAAACAGAACCCAAGCTTCATCCTAGCGGGGACCTCCTGCCCACCGGACCTTGGCCACCTCCTACCTTGGGGAAAGCAAAGCTCTTGCCAGATGGGGCTTCCTGTGCCTCTTGCGGGGCCATGTCCCCCAAATCCAGCTGGCCGGCATAAAAGGAGCTCAGTAAATCCCTGATGAATGAATGAATAGATCAATGAAAGAATAAAAGCTACCTAGCATATAATCCTGGAAAAAGTGCGGACTACATTTTGTCATCCTTTACCTGACATAGAGGGCAGAGGTAACAGAATTTTTGTAGATTGAAACGAGAAAGCATTTAGATTTTGTGATGTTTTATAAAACTATGTAGAAAATATACAAATATATAAAGTACAGATTAAAATGTAACATATATAAATATTATACAAATATGTTATGTACATGGTTTATACTTTTTTGTTGTTTTCTGAGACAGAGTCTCACTGTGTAGCTGGGGCTGACCTTGAACTCACTGTGTAGCCCAGACTGGCCTTGAACTCCTGACCATCCTCCAGAGTGGGATTACAGGTGTGCGCCATGCCTGGTTTGTACACTGTATATTCATATATTATACAAAACACGTATTATTGAACACCAAGGGGGATGAAATACACATCAGGAGCAGGGGCCTTGCGTCAGCTAAGTGTGGGCTCTGCGCACGCATCTCCTCCCTCCTGAGCCCAGGGCTGCTGAACGCTGACTGTCCAAAGCCCTCCTGGCCTCACCTGGCTGCCCTTTTTCTCTGCCTGTACTAGCACAGCCAGAGATTTTCTGTCTCTTCATCTCCCCCAAGCTCCTGCCCCCTAGCCACTTGTGTCCCCCTGTTTCAGATCTGATCTCAGCATGGACAGCGTCTAGGACAAGGCAGGGTCTGCACATCCCCATTGCCCAAGACCCAGTAAATCAGAAGCCGTTTGGTAACAATATCTCCGCATCTGCCCAAAGCTAGAAAAGCAGCAAAGGTGACTCCCACTCACCCTGAAGTGTTCAGCTCATGGCCACCTTGTCCAGGGAGCCTGGCCCACCTCCCAGCCATCCCCAGGGGCCACAGGAAGAGCGAGAGGGGTGGCCATGGCCCCAGCCACGTGCACTGGTCACAGTTCTGAGCACCTGCAGCTCAGAGTCCTCCTTGTCCAACGGCTGGTGCTCTGGTGGAGGAAACGTGATGCTTTTAGGAACCCCAGCAAGGGCTGTTGTACAGGGTCAGCTAAGGTTGCACGAATGTCACACCTGCCAATGGCCACCCGCTAGGGACCCTGCCTGTACCTGCCTGGAGCCCCGCTTTGTGGGGCCACATGAGAGCCAGGGTCACATGGTCCTGAGCCTGAGGTACTGAGGACCATGAAGAAGTCCAGAAGAGACAGGTTGCCCAGCTTTCTTCTGCAGAAGAGCAGACTTCATGGTGTAGCTCATGGGCAGCCTGGCGGGGTGGATGGAACGGCTGGGGTCCTGTAGATTTGATTCAGAACACAGGTGTGATTGCTGAGGACCTGGGAATTATAGACAAGATGTTGATTTCTCAGGGTGGTGGGAGAGTAGCTGCATCCTGAGAGAGAAAAGAGCATCAACAGCTTTTCTGATAATCACCACAGACAGGCTGCAAAAGGCGGGCTGTGCTCCTGCGGAGGAATCCACACACAGCCCTCATGCCAGTGTGGATCGGATCCCGACTTCTGAGCCGTGTCTCAGGCACAAGAGATGGAGACCGTAGGTGGGTCGGGATAAACCTCTCCAGTTTCACTACCAGGACTTCGCCTCTCCAACCCTCAGCTTCTACTTCTGCAAAAATGAGTGTAGCAAAGCCAGCCTCCCAGGGTGACACAGAAGTGTAAATGACATGATGGATGAAAGTGAGCTTGGCAAATGGTGCTGCGTTTCACAATTGTTAATTACCTGGCTGCTTTGCAATGAAAAATAATCTCTCCCAACAGCAGAGGGGTGGAGTTTACCAGCAAACTGGAAAGGAGTTTCTTACTGTGAGCTTTTGTGGCCATGATGACAGCTAGCAGAGCATCTCTTTTACTAGAGGCTCATTTTTTATTTCCCACCTCCACTCCCTGGCCTCTGACCCACCCAGCTTCTCTCTGAGCCATGAGCTCTCAGGAACCCACCTTTGTGACCTTTCGCCGCACAAACGCACACACATGTGCTCAGCACGTCCTACGTTTGAAGAGGACAAGGGTAGAGACACAGAAGCAGCTGGCAGGAGTCTGATGTGGCAATCCTGGGCTGGTTTCCCATCTGAGCATGACTTGGGGAGGCAGCAAGGGACCTCAGAGCACACAGAACAAAGGCTATGTAAATTCCATTTCCAAAGATGTCCTCTCAAAGGCATGACCAAAAATGGCCTTTCCGTTACTGATTTCAAGCAGAACTCGCATGTTTGAACCCCGCCCAGGAGTTACACAATGCTTACACAACTGGGGTTTCCCCCGCACTGCTTCGGTCTCACCCTTCTGTTTTCCTTCCTACAGAAAAGAACAGATTAACATCTGTCCCCAATTGTGGGATTCTTGCATCTGCTCAAACCAAATGAGCTGCCTCCAATGGCCAAGCACAAGAACTGTATGTTCTTGGGGTAGGAAGTTCAAGGGTAATTTGAAAGTCAAACCAAGGGCTGTAGACTCTGTTTTGTGGGAGGAGGAACTGGAAGCTTGGGTGAGGTCCCCCCCCCCACTGCCAACCCCGTGGCATTTCTAATGACTTAGGCCAGACTCAGTGCTTTCATTCATTTTGTCCATTGCTATGATAGAGTATCACATACTAGGGAATTTGTAAAAAAAAGAATATTTTTCATAGGTTGAGGATGGGAAGTCCAACATAGAGTCTCCAGCCTCTTGGCAGGACTGTTTTGCTGGCTCATTAAAGGGCAGAAGCACAAGAGACCGTGTGTGAGACAGGACAAATTGGGGCCTGCTCCTGTGCTCCTCTGCTCCCACCACCGCAGAGCCCCTCCTGAGCAGGGCGCTCTGGACCTGGGCCCCTCAGCACTGTCACAATAGCAGTTCAGTTTCAGCCCGGTCTGCAGGGGACATTCCAACCACAGCACATGGGTGGTCACTGTGGTCAGAGGGTGGCAGCAGCGGATGGGAGGCCTGGCTGGGTTAAGTGTCAGTTTCATCGCTGGCCTCTGTACCGGGGTACTTGGCACGGAAAGGGAGGCATGGCTGTTCAGAAGCTTATTATCTCGCCGGCCCCAGCACTGTACGCCTTGCCTGCGTCGTTGTGCTCATGATGCCCGTGTTGACCCCAGGTTACCCATGGCACACCATGTTGCACGGAAGACAGATTTACATACCCACAGCCACGCTGTGACCCCGTTTATGGAGGGGAACTGAAGGAGACATTAGTCTGCCACATGCCCCAGGTCACACAGCGGGACACAGCAGAGGGGGTGGGGAAGATTGCCCAAGCTGGCTCCAAAGTTCAGGAACCCCGCTGACCTTCCTGATGTTTCCAGAGAGGCCACCAGGCAACTGGCTGCCACCCTCAGCGTGGCACTGGCTGCCACTCCCCCTCCCTCCCGGATCTTACGTACCCCACTGAGCTGCCCCACCACACTCCAGAGCTGCTCTCTGCCAGGAGTGTTCACCGTCCTCTCAGTGAGGGCGGCCGACGGTTCTGCCAGTAAGGAGAGAGCTGGATGTGCTGTGCTCCAGACGGCTTCTTACCACCAGGTAGAGAGCCTAGACAATGGACCACAGCTACCTGATCTCTGTGTGGCCTCAGATTTGAGTTTGTTAAATACTTAATTTGAGATTTCTAAATACTTACTTTCCCTTTCCTTCCCTCATTTTTTTGTTAAAGTTTTAAAAAATCATGACAATCACTTCTTGGCCTTTTGGCTAAGATCAAGTGTAAAAAATCATGACAAGAAGTTCAGATTGGTCACAAGGGCAAAAAGCCTCAATCGACACTATCTTTACAAATGAGTAATTAGCTTTATAAAAGTAATTATTGATTCTATTGGAGACCATGGAGTTGAATTATTTAGTCACATGGTGAAAGCAATTTGGTTAATTTTTATGTAACATTGGATAAAACATTACAATTTCTAAAAGGGACAGAATGTAGTGTTTATAAGATGATGTAAATTCAGCTTGGTCTAGAAACCTCTTCCTTAACACCTCTCCTAGCCATGCCATTCTTTAAACTATGAGATGGTTCTTAGGAGAGACATTGTGTAGGGATGATTTGGGTATTGAAAACTCCCCCAAATGCTTGGTCCCCCAGCCTCTGGTGTGATTGAGAGGTGATGGAGCCTTCAGGAGGTTGGGCTTGAAGGGTCAGTCATCTTTGGGTCACTGGAAGTGTGCTGCTGAATTGGGACTGGCTTCTTCCTTTCTCTTTTGCTTCTTGGCCATGAGGTGAACAGCTTTGCTGCACCATGAGCTCACCCCATGACGTGTTGGCTAGCCACTGCCCAAAGCAATGGGATGGAACCGCCAAAGCTCTGAGCCAAAACAAACCTTTCCTCTTTGTAAATTCACTACCTCAGGCATTTGTTATAGGGACAGAAAGCTAATAACATGCATTAAACAGACAGTTATAACTCAAGACAATATAACTCCGAACTGTCAAGAATGTGGTAAAATATACATTTTCCCCCTAAAAACTGTTTAAAATTGGAGTGGAACATCAAAAGGGACAGAGATAGAAGGATAGGGAGAGTAGGAAGAGAACTTTGAGAATGTCCTCTACACCCTGTTCAAAGGAACTTTGTCTCCATCATGCAGAAAAACAGGCACTACTGTTTTATTTTGAATAAAAATACATCTTCCTAAAAAGTTATGGAGGGGTAAGACCAGAGGGATGAACACTGGATTAGAGAGAGCCATCGCTAATTTTCCCCATCCTTCAAGGTCTATGCCTTATGTTCTGGGTGAGGCATTCTCCTTTCATAATGGTTGTCAAAGCTTGATCCACAGACTCGGGTAGTCTCTGAGCTCCATTCAGAGCCAGCTCAAGGTCAAAACTACTTTCTACAATAACATTAATAGATTTCCCTTTTTTACTGTTTGTGCAAAGGCAAGGGTGAATAAGACTGCTGGTCCCTTAACGTGAATCGGGCAGAGGCACTAAATCATATATTCTTTACTGCCGTGTACTTGCTTGAAAAATAAATATAAAAAGGAAAAGACCAATCTCATTCAAGAATTTCTTTGATGAAAAGGAAAAGTTAATTAAAGAACATGAATCTTTAGTTTCTCTGTAATAAAATGGAAAATCTGCTGTGTACTCAAGTATAGTAACTGTCCCAAGGAAATGCAGGTGTGTATTGAGTTGCCAGCTAAACTAGCCACTTAATTTGTGTACAGCTTTTTATACTTTTTTACAACCTACAGATTATGTCTATTTGGCAAACCATGTGTTTGGTATTTGGCAGGTTATTTCTCAAAAATAAATGGAACAAGCCTGTCACTTCAAATAAAACAAATTAGGGGAGGATGTGTTGCCAATGATAAAACCTGAGTTTTCAAGTAGAAATGTGAGTTTTTGAAAATTTGTTATCTGTCACTGTGAGCTTGATAGTTTCCATGTACTTTTTGGTTAAGGTTGGTGATACTAACTACTATGATCATTTGATACAATGGACTGAAATGTGTCTTCATTTTGGACCAATAGTTTCCAAATGATCAATCAATGATGTTATGGGTAAAAGCCATCCCAAGTCCAAGACAGATCAATTGAATTTAATGTAACCATAGAAAGTTTGATTATGGTTTCATATTTTATTGCAATAAAGATTTCATAAATTACCATGTGTAATTTTGGGGATATTAAAAAATCCACAATTGTATGATACAACTATTAAATGCTGTTTCAATTGTTTATCTGTGTTAGGCCAGATTTTCTTCACATACTCACATCAAATTATGTCAGAAGAGACTGAATGCAGAAGCAGGTAGAAGAATCCATCTCTTTTATTACAGCAAACATTAAAGAGATTTGTAAACATGTGAAACAATACCATAGTTACTATAAAACAATCTAGGATTTGTTCTAATTTCAAATATGGTAACTTTTTTGGTGGTTCTGGGGATTGAACCCAGGGCCTTTCTCATGCTAGGCCAAAGTTCTACCTGAGCTCCACCCCCTGCCCCTAATCTGGAAGCCATTTATGGGGTTATCTAGTGGTTTGCTGGTGAGTTAATGAGGTCCCTACAGGGAGAGGAAGCTGTTTTGTGGCAGTGTTTGCTGATCCCGGTGGTGTGAATACTCTCTTCACTGGGAGTCGGGAAGAGATGTGTGCCACCGCAGTGTTCTCATGCATTCAGAGGGGTTAAGGATCCCAGAGAACCACGCTGGTCTTTAGATGTCACCTCACTGTCGGCGTCAGCACTCTAGCGAAGGGACGTGGCTGCTATGGTATCAAAGTGCAGAAGTGCTGAAACCTTGCGGGCTCATCTGCTTCACCAAACATCCCCAAAAATCTCTTCTCAGTTACCCAAGACCCCTGAATCTTTCTATTGCAATCCTGTCTTAAACGAAGTTTTCATTTTAAGGAGCACATTTTTGGGATTCCTTGAGGTGGGGCTGAGTGCACTCTGGGGTGACACCACTCAGACTGGACGTTCACTGACAGGAAGTGGGGGTAGTGAAGGTTGTAGTTAAAACCCTCCCACCTCCTTCATTTCAGGAGTGGGGAAGAAGAATGGGAACTATTACGAGGTGCTGTTTACATAAATCAAATACTTTATTATTTCGGAAAGGCCAAATTACAAAATCTTTTATACTTCAGATCCATCCATTACCATGCCAAAGGCTCCTAGGGACTCATGTTTCCAAAACCATTAGGTCGCACTACATTAAGCTGCCATCTTTGCTGATATAAACCAGCCCCAAACAGGCAATTTTATGTGGTTCAAGCTCATATTGAGCTGAGGGCTATGCTTTCTTTTGGCAGCAAGATGTTCCCATCACGTCTGTTTATATTATAAACAGATGTCCCAGTGATAAATAGGTCCCACTTGGAAAAAATATCCTGTGCTTGACTCTGCTGCAAGTGTCGCTTCTGGGCACGTAGGCAGTCATCCCAGGGCTGGCTCTGCTGCTCCCAGCTTGCCCTGGACCCATTCCACGGTCTCGTCACATGATAATTCTGACACTCTGGAAACGTCCAAAGCCAGTTTGCCAGGAGGCAGCAAAGTCTGTCCCACCTGGAAGTCAATGTCACTGGACCTTCTAAAAACGCCAGAATTACACGGTGGACTTCGACACTCCTGAACTCGTCAGATGGATCAGTGCACCACTGCTACGAATTCTTGCCTGTCTGGCTTTCTCTGTGCCTCTGGGTATTGTGTCCAGGAAAATTGGGAAGGAAAACAAAACCAAAACCCCAAAAGAGCATCTTGCTGAAGACACTGAGCAGAAAGCAGAGCATGCCGTCCAGATGGTCCCAGATAAGACAAGGCATACTTCATTCATCATCAGGGTCAGGGTTTCACAGCGACCCCTCCCCGTCCCAAGTCCCACCTTTGCCACTCTGTACAACACTCTAACTTTACACGCAGCTGAGATAAAAATAAAGCTTTCGTACAAATTACATTTTTTTCCAGTGAATTACTTTTGCAGTAAAAATAGCTGCTACATAAATCCCTCCTGATCTCTGAAAAGGAGTCGCATATTTCCAAAAATAGTATTCTTATTTTAATCACAGAGTAACGTGAGGCACAGGAAGGAAGCGGTTGGCTAGGGTGAGGTGCGTTGTTGGGAAGAACACGGTTAACACCAGAAAATAAAGGACATCTGTGTACAAACTGATTTAAAGGCATGCATAAAAGTGGAAAACATATGCCATTTGTCAAGAAAAATACTGCTTTATAGCTTTTACTTTACAATTAAAGGAGAAAACGGAGAGGCCAGGCATTCTCCTCATTCCAAGGTAATAACATTAAATTTCTTATAAAAAAAATCCCCAAATGTACAAAGTCCTTGACGGATAATAACCAAGGCAAAACAAAGACAAACAACAATAAAAAGCAAAAAACCAGGGAGGACCCCCGCAGACCTTATTCCTCTAGGTATATTGTATGAAAATAGCACTTTACGAACTTTACAATGTTCGTAATTTGCCGTGGTGGCAGATTAAATCTTTGTAAAATGCCACTCCCAAAAAATGGAATAACATAGTGGATGTCTGCATTCTTATTTCAAATAGTTACATAATTATTTTAAATTACAATATATAATTTCTGTTAAATAGAATGGTACGAGGATTCCAACAGCAACTGTAAGATTACAACCCTATATACAAACTTCTGAAATGGCAACTGGTTTCCTCCCCACCCTGCTATTTCTCTCCAGCAGAGACAGTTTGCTCCTCCTTGCTGAAGTCGAAAACTGTGTAGCAAATGGTCTTGTGTCTGAGACATGCTCCCTCCTAAGAGAATCCCAGGAAGTACCTGCTGTGTGGCGTGGCCTGGGCAGACACAGGCTGGCTCCCCAGAGGCCCTGGCAACCTCTGCCATGTGACACTGCCCACCAAAGACTCCAGAGTCCAGGAGCTGCGAGTCTGCCCTGTGGGGGGCACAGCCTTGTCAGAGAAGCCCATCCTGGGACGAAATAAGGCCACTGCTCAGTGACTTTCCCGGACGCCTCTCAGGGGTCCTTGGAGCAGTCGGCGGCACAGGCTTCCCACTCAGGGTCCCCTGGGCCTGGGGTGGGCTCAGGGTGGTCCCGGGCCCTCAGTCCTCTGTGTCAGGCTGGACCCCCAGGATGGCGTGCAGCTCCTCCGCCGTGAACCCCAGCAAATTCTGCAGGTCGCAGACGAAGCGGTACACATAGCGCTTGCCCGACGTCTTGTGGATGATGTTCTTGTCGTAGTAGTAGCGTAGACCCCGGCTCAGCTTCTCGTAGTTCATCTTGGGCTTATTTTTCCTCTTTCCCCACCGGCGAGCCACCTTTGGGGGACATAAATAGAGTTAAGTTCATCATAGAGACAGTGAAGGACCCCGATTCTGCTGCGTGCCACCCTAGAGAATGGGAGCCCTGCACAAGGCTCAGGGGCTCCGTCTCATCTTTTAATACAGCAAGGGACACAGTGTGCTCTTCAGCTGTTTCTCTGCATTCAGGAGTGAGTCCCCAGCCTCCTGCCCAGCTGTCTCAGTAAAACCTCCTGGGAAGTTGAACCGAGAGTTCAGACCCAGGAAGGCCTGTGATGGGAACGAGCTGGTGTTACCACCCCTGGGGTTCCGGTTCCAAGCACCGTGTCGACAGCTGCTGAGCAGCACTCAGCCTGTCACGTGCTCGATCCCCAAGGCGGGAACAGGGAGGTGACAAATTATGCTCCACAGCACCAGGGGCCAAGGGCTTCTCTCACACTGTCCTAGAACAGCTGGGGTCACCTGTGCCAGTGTCTCCTCCAGCACGGAACCTTGATCCAACCCTCCAGGCCTCTGGGGGACACTGCAAGGCTGGACGGTCCCCATGACAAGGACAGATTTCCCAAACAAGGTGCTTTCATTTGGCTATGGGAGGACCTCAGCTCGAAGCTCGGACTCCTGATCACACAGAGACCAAGGGGCGGGTCTGTCCCAGGCCCACAGGCAGGGGCACCCAGGGTCAGCAACCAAGCAGGGCCTCCCAAGAAACCTGCCCTCTCTCAGGGCTCCAGAGAACAATGCCTCTGAACCCAAGGTGACAATCGGGCTTTCGACCCTGGACTCCCTGGGGCATGGGCCGTACCTCATCAGGGTCAGCGAGCTTAAACTCCCATCCGTCTCCTGTCCAGCTGATGAACGACTGGCAAGACTTGTCAGAGAGCAACTCCAGGAGAAACTGCCACAGCTGGATGGGTCCACTTCCTGGGGGGACAGGGACACAATGACACATTTCCACGGGCTCCCAGGACCACCAGGCTCCAAGCATCTGAGGGACACCAGTGAACTTGGGAATGCAGATCCAACTCCCGGAATGGAGTTGGCTGCTGAAGACAGAAGCCAGGGTGTAGGAACAGTCTAAATGCTTTCACGGGAGAAGGCTAGACCCCGAGCAGGGGTCCTCCCTCCAAGCTTAATTCCGCACCAGATGCTCTCCCCTGGGCCCCGAGCTGGGCCTCCAACTCTTAAGTGTTCCCATTCCTCATCCTGACTTTGGTTCCTCAAGGAAAGGCCTTGAAGGTTTGTTTCTAGAAACCCCAGGGAGGCAGGGGTGGAACAGGGTACTAGGACACAGAATGTGGCACGGTGGGCAAACTGTGCAGCGTGGGACAGGGTTTATCCAGCACCCAAGTTGGGTGACACCAACTGCTGCGTCATCTGTCTGCCTTTCCTGGGCTCTGATTTAGAATCATGGTCCTGGAGGAGCCCTGATCTGGATACCTGCCCATCAGCACAAGGAACAGAAAAGCCCGGATCTCTTTCCACCAAAGAGCCTTTTCCCAAAATGCTGTGGGATGGCCAGGTATGGTGGCACACACCTATAATCCTGGCAACTGGGAGGCTGAGGCAGGAGGATCACAAGTTCAAAGCCAATCTGGGCAGCAAAGTGACTTAGCGAGACCTTGTCTCAGAATTTAAAAAGGGTGAGGGACGTAGCTCAGTGCAAAGACCCTGGGTTCAATCTCTACACACAAAGCTTTGGTGTGAAGCACAAAGGCCATGTGCTCAGGAAGCAGACATGGCCAGGTCACCCATGTGATCACTGAGAGCCGTCCGCATCTGAGGCGATTTCCCCATCTGCAGAATGAGCTCGCAGTCAGGCCATGGGTTCCAGACCCAGATAACTGCAGGAACCGGTAGTCAACAAATGGTAATTAGCTTTACTATTAAAACGGAAAACACCAATGCTGCAGCTGTTTATTTTCTTACCAAGCCCAGAACTCCTGGGTATGAAAAGCAGCAAGGATTCACATGCTTTTTACTTTTAACACATTTACGCGGTGGTGTTTTAAATGATTAAAGAAAAATAGGTGCCCATATACCCCCATTTTCATGTACAGTACTATATATTTTTAGGTAGACTTAAAAAAAAAATCCACAGTGGCTCTATAGGGTCAAAATATTAAGACAAAAAAGCACATTTAAGGACACAAAAAGCATTTAATCTTTTTGCCCCAGTAGTGGAAACATCTGGTTCCAAAAAGAGCTTTAATATTTGTCCTCTGCCTGGAATAGCTCTGCCTCCAACCTGAGGGAGGCCAGCAAGGTAAACAGTGCCTGGGACCGGGCCAGCCGACATTCCTGGAGCTCTGCAGCCGTGAGTCAGGGCTGGGGCTCCTCGGCTGTGCGTCCCTGGCCTCCTCCTCCTCCTTCCCTAGCACCGCAGGGGGAGCTGTACCCACACTCCCACCCGCTGCGCTCCGGGCACAGGCCATGCCTGCAGGGAGGCTTTTCCAGTATCCAGGCCAAGCAGCTGCAGGGCGGCAACACGACACGCTTCACCGAGAAAGCACCGAGATGATGTTCTGGGCACCGTGGCCCGGCACAACCAGGACAAGCAATGGGACCGGATGGGCAGCCTGGCGCACCTGTAAAGCCAGCCAGCACAGCCGCGGGGATGACGGGTTTGCCCTGCTCCACCGGGTCGCTGCGCTCCTGGATGTAGTCCTTAAAGGAGATGGTCGGCTTCCCCAGGCACAGGGCCTGGCTGCAGTCGTCCTCGAAGCTCTCGAAGGAAGGCACGCGCTGCACGTCCAGCAGGGATGACTGGCTGTTCCAGGAGCGCAGCAGCGAGTCTGAGCTCTCGAAGCTGTCCCCGCCATTCTTGGGCGAGTTGTGGTCTTTGGGCTTCCCTGGAAGGACAGAGCAGCACATGCTGTGACTGCCCCGGTACATCGGAAGGGCCCAGAGCTAGTAAGTGACCACTCTGGTCTTGGGCCCAAGACCCACCGTGCAGACATGCACCCTCCTGGTGCAGAATCATTAGACCCCTCCAAAGGTCTTCAGCTCACGCGCCTACTCCCTGGGACAAGCATATATTCAAGTCACCCCTTCCATCAATGGAAGAATGGACAGAACACAGCCTCATACAATGGAATACTGCACGGCAATGAAAAGGAACAAATGGTCCCAACACACACGAAGCTCAGGCATGACTGGCAAAAGATAAATTCACAATAAAATATTCTGTATGGTTTCATCTGTATGAAGTTAAGAACAGGAAAAAATAATGTTATGATAATAAAATGTCCATAGTTTCCTCTTCTGGTGACAATGCTACAGGGTTGGAAGAGCTATGCGGCACCTTCTGGGCGCTCAGACTTTTCTGTCTCCCTTTGGACGGTGGGTATGGAGGTGTGAAGCCACAGAGAAATTCAACCAGTTGTGTAACCTGAGATGTGCGCGCTGTGTGTATTTTAAGATCCCTTCAAAAGAAATCTGTCAGTCTTACATCTGCACAAAATATCCCACTGGGCAGGGGCTGTATCTTGCTTACAGCGTCCCTGTGGTATCTGGACCAGGGTCTGAAACCCGCCAGCTGCACACCCTTGCTGGAAAGTCACTCAGCACAAGGCCCAGGCCCCAAAGCTGCTTCCGAGGCTGCATGCAGGGCCGGTGGACTCAGAAACCCCCCAGAAAGCTCCCATCTCACCAGTGCTGCTGGCCAGCAGGTTCAAGTTGCCGCCGGGAAAGTCCTGGCCCACGGAGCAGTAGTTACCACTGACGGTGCTGAGGCGAGACTTGGAGAACATCTGAAAGTCCTGCTCGGAGCTCAGCACCCCAGGCGCCGTGGAGGACGGACACAGGGCGTCCAGGAGGCCACCCTTGGGGTAACTTGGGGTCTGCATTCCGTACGGGGACTGCTCCACGCCAAAACCTAGGGCAGAGGGGTGGCACCGCAGAGCTGTTTAAGCCGGTGTGGAAGCCACAACTGACTGCACGAGCAGATGATGAGCAGGGCCCGCAGGTGACCAGCAACACCCGGTTCTGGGTGGCAGCTCCAAGCCCCAAGTTCAAGCACAGTGCCGACCATGCTCCATGCGCTCGGCACTGCCGCCGCTTCTGTGTCACACTAGGCTCATCTCTAGTGACGACAGTCACCAGCCTCTTACTGCACAAACCGCCCAGCCCAGCGATGACCCAGGGACAGATAATGACAGCCCCTTACGCAACTTTAAATTTTCTAGTAGTGACATTTAAAAAGCAAGAAACGGACTAATCATTCACCTTAACTGACCTAACTTAGCAATTATCACTTCAGGATATAAACACTACTTATAAATCACCAAGGAGGTATTTCGCAGTTTTGTTTCGTTCTAAGACTTCCAGATCCCTGAGCCCTAGATTCCGTACACATCTCATGGGGGACTGGCCCCATATTTCAGCAGCTCAAAAGCCACCCACGGCCACCATGGGGGGACAGGAGGCTCCGGACCGTCCCCGGGGAGCTTCCACGACAGAGGCAAAGTGTCAGGCCTTGAGAATCAACCCAACTGACCTAATGTGTTGTTGTTAACCCACTGAGGGACTGAGTTGAGGTGCGAATTTTCTTCATACTGATCTTCTGCCTTTTCTTGGTTTTCTGTAAAACAGACATAGGAGGCGTAAGATGACAAATTCAAGTCAAAGCTCCGTAAGAAAAATGCTACCGCCTGGTCTTTCTGTCGTATGGGCGTCTCTGAATGACTACACTTGGCGCTTCCTGCTTCATCAGAGGGTGTCGCATGTTATTATACATTCATTTCAAACCACTGCAGACAGTGATATACTTTTCTAATAAGTAGAGTTTTCCAAAATGAATGAAATCTTTGGCAAAGATAAATTTTTTACTGTCCAACTGGAAAGACCCAGACCAAGTATTTCATTCACTCTTATGTTAAAACAACAGTTAAATATCTGCCGGGGACTAGGGACACAGGATTTTAGAGTGGGACATGTTCTGCTCCAGAGCTTCCAAGCCTGAGTTTGCCCTTGGTGTGGGGAGCTGTGGTGGGACCCATGTACCCGTGAACTTTGAAAGGGAAAAGGTCTGCATTTACTAGGAACACACACACACACACACACACACACACACACAACCACACACACACCCATAAACCCAAACACATGCAAAACACACCAGGTAACAGCAAAACAAGCTAAAACTTGCTAAATGAGCAGGTTCACCAGCAACCTTCCAGTTAAGACCTGTCCAAGTTCAGAGGACATCTGAGGGTCTTTAAAAAGTCAGTTTCTCTGGCCATGAGAAGCTAGAACTAAAACAGACTTGGTGGTTGAAGCCTATTCTATTCAAGATTCTGAATCTATGGCAGATGTTGAAATGGGATGTTTCAACACAACTAAGTCAGGAATAATTGCCCCCAATTCAACAAAGGGGCCCATATTCTTACACCATTCAACCGAAATGATCCCTTCTCTAATTTTTTTTTTTTTAAAAACTCCAACGCATTCTAAACATTTTCATTCGTCTTTTAAGTCCTAAATCAAGACTGTCTATATTTGGCAAGACTTCTGTTGATGGGTGGCCAGTTTCTGTATAACAGCTCAGTGGGTAAATATGTATCAATTACTTCCTTGTTTAAATACTGAACACTCCTCCCCGCTAAAATTCTCACTAGATTCCTTTTGGACTTAGTAAAACTCCAAGCTTATCTGAGTAAAGACTCCCTTTCATTAAAGCTGACTTAGCTCCTTCGGCTACGTAAGGTGAGCTCAGAACACACAGGAATTCCTGCTGCCTACAAACCCAGTCCGCCACAGTCACCGAGACCAGAGTCACCACAGCGGGGAGCCATTCAGTGACTCAGGCTCCCGCCTCAGGGGCGTGCCTGATACTGTGGACACAACACACTGTGCACACTCACCTCTGAGCAATGACCATCTGGACACCGTGGCATACCCGACTCTTGGGGTACTGGGGCAACCCAGAGGCTGAAGACAGCCCATCCCCTGCCGTGCCCTCCCTGCCCCGGACCCAGAGCCAAGCCAGCCAGCGCCACCTTTGATCATCTGCTCCAGATGCTCCCACAGAATGTCGCCCACGAAGTCAGGTGCCAGCTCCAGGAAACGCTCCTTCCCCAGGTCGCACAGGACCTGGCCGTTCATGCCGAAACGCTGCAGGTTCACATTCACCAGGCTGAACTCGTTGGTGGCCCAGAGAAGCCACTGGCACACCTGCTGCTCACTCCACAGCCAGGGGTCTGCCAGGGAGGAAGAGATGGAGAGAGCCAGTGGGTGAAGGCGTGCACAGGTGGCTAGACCGGGCTGGGACCCAGCTGACCCAAGCCCCAAACCGGCTGAAATGCAGGCTGGCTCAGGGGTCTGCACCGATGTTCACTTTGTAACACCCAACAGCAGCTCAGCGCCTAGTCCAATCCCCTCCTGACCCAACCGAGGTGGAGCTGGCACTTACTCTTCGGGATGCCAAGCCGCCGCCGCTCCTTCTGGAAGCCGCTGAAGGTGGCTTTCAAGGCCTGGCTCATCACAGCCTTGCTGCAGGGGGTCAGCAGAGGGAGCTCGCAGCTGGCGGAGTCTGAAGAGAAATCCGAGGGACAGGAGGATGTCAAGGGGCTGTGGCAGTGCAGACTCAGGAGAGAAAGCTTGGTTTGCAGCCAAGAGTGATTCTGACCTCAAATCTTAACATAATTCCTTTCTTTTTTTTTGAGACAGGGTCTTGCTATGTAGTTCAGGCCGGCCTTGAACTCGCTTCCTGAGTGCTGAGATTACAGGTATGCACCTCCACGCCCAGCAACACGATTTCTTAAAAGAGTATAAATACGGGGCTGGGGGTGTAGCTCAGTGGCAGAGCACTTGTCTAGTATGTGAGAGGCCCTGGGTTAGATTGCCAGCACCTCAATAAAAAATACACATATGTAAATATATACAAATATGAACAAAGTTTTTTTAAACCACAACTGAGAAAACATGACATGTCTTAGAACTACATACATGGAGAAAACCTGCAATAGAACCCAAGGTTTTTCTATCTTGCAGAACTTCAGACATCAGGGGGGTACAGGTAAAATTTTACCTATGCCTAGTTTAGAATTTTAGACAACAAAGCAAGCTGCGATGTTTGCTCCAGTGTCTTAGAGGCTCAATGATGCGAATTGTGGAAGTTATGTTCATTAAACCAGCGGTGGCCAAAGGGATGTGGGCATGGCACCCAAAGCTGGAGCTCAGCTCCACAAAGTAGCCACCTCTTTGAGTTTTTGGAAAAATAATTCTCAGCACTCAGAAATGTGCAGGATGATAAAGGACTGGCCACACCAACCCCGTGTGTTTTAATTAATTTTCCTGGCTGTATTTTTCTAGCACCTACTTCAGATGGCAAAAGCAACTTCTGGAATGCTTCCACCTAAAAGCTCTACCAAAGTAACTGCAGAGACATTATCTAACACGCTCTCCCCTTGGAAGAAGAATAATGACCTGCAGACACAGGGATGGCTAAGTCTAAGTCTACGCTGTCCCAAAATGGGAGGGGAGGAGACCCGATGACTTAGCTAGCAGGGACCCAAGAATGGAAAGCAGGGGTTCAGGGTGTTCTGTCTGCTCTGCAGAGTGGGCCAGGGAGGTGAGGACAGCGTTACTGGTGTTGAGGAAACTCCAGGCTTCCCCTGCAGTGTGACAGCAGCCCACCAGGTGCCAGGCCAGAGTAAAGACATCAGAATGGCCAAGTTTACTCTGAAGGCAAAAGGCCTTCTTCCCAGGTCCTCGCTTGTCACAGCCAGGATTCAGCTTATCAACATTCCTTGCTTAGGAACTTTGTCTCTTTATTCACTGAACTACTTAGGGAAATCGCAAGGCAAGGGAACAAATTACCATGAGAAATGGAATCCAAGCCTGTTGGCACTTCTTGGAGTGTTTGCTCTTCATTTAGAGAGGGGAAAACAGCAAACAGAGACCCATCGAAGGTGTCAAAGGCTGGCTGGCGCTGCAGCAACAGATGGGAAAGAAAAGAGATCCAGTAAGGAGCTGATTTAATCACCTACTTTAAAAGTGGTCCCTGGGTAATCTCCAGACACACCCCGACTAAGCTGGCAATTATAAAGCAGCACAGAATTAACCACCAGGACTGGAAACAGACTTCCTAAGAAGGTCAAAGTGACCCACATGATTCCATTGTTCTCTGAATTATTCAACCAACCTCAGAGTCAGGATGACTGGGAATTTTAGTAGCCTGCTCAGCTTAATACATTAAATAATTCTAAAAATAACAGAATCTTAGCACCATGCTGAGAGGAAGCTTGGAGGTTCCTTCTGCAAATACCTGCCTCTTTGGCTACATGGGAGGAAAATTTAATCAGGCTGGGTGTATGGGGACAATAACCCATAACAGTGATTTTCAGTGCAATACAGTACAACAAAAAGCAAAGTACTGAGTAAAAACTGAAACTATAAAAATGAAAAATGATTTTCTTTTTAGAAGCATTTGCTTTGAAATATTTACCATGAAACAATCCGAGAAAAACTGGGGATGATTTTCCTTATCAATTCCAATGGTTTAGAGAGCAGTAATACATGAAAAAAAAAAATCCTTCAGTTTTCATTTTATATAAATGAAGAGTATTAAAAGGGACCCCTCAACTTATTCCCCAAGGCAAAAGATTTCCAAGGGAAAGAAGCTAGCACAAAGATAAAAATATCACATTGAGAACTGCTAATCTCATATAGTATTTGTGAAAAAACAGCCTTTCACGGAAGATGCATTTCTAAGACATAATGTGTTCATTCATCATTGCTTCACTCTTAGAGGAAAACATGAAGAAAGGTTCCATTTTTCCAACATAATGTGGAAATCCCATGTTATGTGTAATACAATGACCCATCTGTTGAGTCATCAATTTAAAAATGTGCAACACATTTACAAATAAAATCAGTTGTGTGCTTTCTTTTAGAAATGCAGAAGAGCGAATGACGCATTACAAAAGAGAGGAGGCAGAAGTTGGAGCCCAGGCCCTCCAGTCCCCCAACACCAGGACAAACCCAACTGACTCAGTTCAAAACGCTCATCTAGATTTATAAACACAGCAGAGCTTGGTTTGGTGAAACGCCCAAAAATTCAAAAATTCCCACTAGCACTGCCCAGGCGACGAAGTGGTACGTTTCTGGACTTCGAGTTCTTTTTTTAAAATCAGGAAGCCAAAGAACAATACAAATCCCTGCTTCCTATTTCAACACATAAATTTGGGCAATGACTGTTTTCTCAGAATCCAGACATCACAAGAGCATCATCAGATTCTTCTAATTCATAGAAGGATTTTCTTCGAGGTGTGCTTTCAAGTTAACAGCCCTGATTTCTTGGGACATTTCTGCTACCTTAAACCACCTGACCAGATCAAACCAGAACATTCATTGAAGTTGGCTGATTTTCTCAGAATAACAGAAATACTCATGGCCGAGTTCTGGTTTTGGGGGGCGGTTAGCAGACAAACAGCCTCACTAAAGACCTGCAAAGCGGAAGAGGCCAGAGATGCAGCACCAGCAGGCCAGACCCTAAGCTTTAAGGAGGCCAATCCTAAATCACTGCTGCTGGACAAGCGAACCACACATGCTCAGCAACAATCTGATCCTGCTGTCACATTTGGAGAAGGCAAATGGGAAATCACCAGTTTGTGCATGGAAAGAACGTTCCCAAAAGGAATTATGACAGAAGTGACAGGAGATGTGTTTAGGCAGTCCGGAGCAGGGGCTCTTTGGGGTCTCTTTCATCTTTCGCTGGGTTTTGTTTACATAAACAGGCCTGCTGCTCTCTGCAAGGCTGGAAAAGGCACCTTAAACCCGGTGGACGTGAAGGGCTTGCATTTCACTTCAGAAACAGCCTTCTCTACGAAACTCAAGCTGGACAGAAGGGCAGGAGAGTTAGTTAGTCAGCACCTCCAGCTATCACTGACAATCACAAGATCTGTTTCTTCACTTGGAAGTAGTCCCGGACACAGAAGACCTCATTATTTCCAAATTAAATGGTTTCCTATCTGGGAAGACAAGTAGAACCTGCATCAAGATATCCATTTTACAGACCGGAAAACTGAGGCCCAGAGACAGCAAGCACGGTCTAGTCACACGGCCAGTAAATTAAAAAGCTGGGGCTAAACCAATTTTCTGGGACCTGGCCCAACATTTTTTCCCTAGACATGGAGTTTTCCTATTTGTAAAAATAAACAAATTTTTAAAAATTAATTAAGATGTGCTCACTCACCTTGAGTGTCCCTCGAAAACTGTTAGCCACAGGAGCTACTTGGTCCATATTCTTGATTCCAAAATCATTCATCTGGGAAGAGAAAAGGAAGTCCTGCGTCAAAGAGGCAACAAATCGTAGGCACATTTTCAAGAAGTCCCCACTGATGCCTTGATGGTAGTTCTGAAGGTGACAGGTAATTCACACCTGGCTGCTGGGAATTCTTATCTAAAAGGATTTTCTCAAGGGTCTGAGGAAAGCAGTGCTCAACATTACAACAGGGGCAAGGCATTTAGTCATTTAAATAATAATGCTGATAACTCATGAAATTCCAGTTAAGATTCCGAGCCATTCGGAGTTCACGTCCCAAGTTCAATCCCCGGTCCCGTCCCCCCCCAAAAAAATTCCACTTAGATAGGAGATCTCAGATTCAGCTACCTTTTGTCTGGGGGGTCAGGACCCCCTTGCTGGATTAGCTGGTGGGGGTCCTGCTTTCCACTGGTTTCCACAGCACTGCAGCCTAGGTGAGGTTTTGGATGGGCATTGGCGGGGCAATGGGCCACCTCAAGACTACTCAGGGCACTCTGTGAGTTCCATCTGGGAGCCCGAGGGACCCCTGCAGCTGCCTTGGATCAGACCCAGGATAGCCTGCCGGAAGGAGTCTCACAATGTCTCCTCTTACCTCTTCCGCTCCAAGAGGTAAGAAACTACACTCAGAAGACAGGCAGGTAGCAGGAGACCTTATGACCAAACTCTTACAAGGCTCCGATCCCCCTGCTCTGAGTATAGAGCTCAAAATACCTGGCTCTGTGTGTCACCTGGCTGTGTGTCTCTTCACGAGGAAGCAATCCCAAGTACAAATCTGCTCACTGGGGTTCTGATGGTCTGGACTTACACCAGGTCTGTGTGGGCCAATATGGCAGCCACCAGCCTCTGAACCCTTGTGCTGAGGGTAGGACGCACATGAGGTTTCTAAGATTTGGCAGAAAAGTGGAAACGACTCAATTATTTGTATATTCACTGCATGCTTATATATTTTTAATTTAGCAGGTTAACCAAAATCAATTTCACCTGTTGTGCTATTTTTAACATGGCTGGTAGAAAATTTAAAACCACACATGTGAGTTGGAGTTGGATAATGCTGTGCTAGACTGAACACTTCCTTGGGGCCCTAACCTGTACTTGTCTGTTCATACAAGTTGATAAGGAAGAAAAAACACTGCTATAATATGGCCAGAGAGCTAAATAAAACAACTGAGGAACTAAAACTCGTGTTCAAATGAGCTGGGTTAGCACTGTGAAGGTAGTTTTCACCTTGAGCCCCCAGCTCAGCTCCATGACTTCAGAACTAAAGGCCTTCGGCCAGCAAGATGGGGTTCCCCTAAGCACCTGCCTGTCACAGCCTCCAACCTAACCCTAATTACTGTGCCAATTGCAGGAGCATACTGGGGACACCAAACACCATAGCTGCATGAAAATTATTTGTGTTTGTGTTTTCCTATTTTCTCTTTATGGTCAACATTTACAATTAAACCATTGCCCCAATGACCCTTAACCCAATACACACATACATACACACACACACACACACACACACACACATACACACGCACACAAACAACTTTGAATAAAACAGGACGGGGCAGAAGTCCCTGGTAAGGGCTGGAAAAGGCTCAGAGTTGCAGGTAATGCTTGCACTAGCCCAGAGGCCAAGGAGAGGTGTGTTACAGGGAGTCACAGCCCTACAGGAGGGCAGGGCTGTCCTGCTCTAGAGGGGCCACATTGGCGCAGAATCTCCATTTGGTACATTATGTCACCCACTACTGCACAGCAATCAATGTTCTCTACCAAGGAAGGCTGCCAGGACACTACGCCTGGTCATCAAGAGCCAAGCCCTGCGTGGGGGGACCCTACGTCGCTATGTTCTGCAATCTCCCGCGTTCCTGAGATGTGGATGACACAGCACCCTGAAGTGAGGCCATCAAGGGCAGTAACAGGGGGTCACTGGCCTGGGACCACACACATACCACCCCGTAAGGCAAGGTGGAGTCGAGGGTCTGGACCCTGGACCCCTCCACATCTCGATGGAGAGCACACAAGTATTACTCAGAATACTGCAACTGTGGTCCTTCACCACCTGTGAAATGCTCTTTCTCTGGAACGCTGTGTCAGCTACCCAGGTGAAGTCAGCCCAGGCACCTATTGATTAAACAAACCTCAAACAAAAAACCCAATAGGGGGCCGGGGATTTAGCTCAGTGGTTCAGCCAACTGCCTCGCAAGCACAAGGTCCCGAGTTTGATCCTGGTACCAAAAACAAAACAATAAAACCCCACTAGGACAAACAAACTCAAAAAACCCCCAGTAAGACAGACACCAAGAAGGTTGGAATCACCCACCCTGAGCTTGACGGGAGAGCACTTTTTGGTCACTTGGTTTGTCAGATGCTTGCCGACTTAATTCTATGTTTTTCAGTCAGCATTTGAGATAGCCGGAGAATGGGTATGGAAGGAAAGGATGGGACAGCTTTGCCAGCTTTTGTGTACAAATACCGAGAGCGAAGGCGGCATACCACTCCCACATAAAGAGCTGTAATTACCAGCTACACAACACAATTCTTTTGTTATCCAGCTTTTAATGAGTTTTGTACAACCCCTGGAGAATTAAAGAGCCCACTAAATGGTTTCAGGCAGACACACAAGTAATCAAATTGAAGTTCACTTATTCTACTCAGCTCGGCTCATTAACTAGGCCCACCGGTCAAGTTTCTCCATGTAAATCCATTTCATGTTCGGGTCCTTCAGGTCCTGTGGGACTGATTTTTGCTTTTAAACCGAAAGAAAAGGAAAAAGGAAAATGGCAGAAACGTAAGCACCGAGAATGCTTACATTTTAAAACAAGGAGAATTTGCCTGGCAACAGTATTCTTACTGGAACAAGTAACCATTTATGTAAGATCAGAGCACAGGTTTGTATGCAGGTAAATTTGGAGGAAAAAAAATCAGAAGCTGTGATACACTTTTGAAGGCTGGCTTGCCTGTCGCCTGAAAAGCAGTTTAGAAAGATGAGTGACTAATCCCAGAAGAGAGGGTTTGGCTGTCTTCCCCCGGGACGCACGGTGTTCACCCGTTCTGTACCACGGTATTACTCAGAATTTTAATAAAGCCTAACGTGGAGATTTATCTCCCTGATTGGAGGTGGTGTGGGATCGCAGATAAGACAGCGCTTCCATTGTGCGGAACAAACGCAATCTCTACCCCGTGAATTAACATAAATTACTCCTATCTGCACAGAGGTCTGTTCACGTCTTTACTTTGTAAACAAGTAGAGTCAACTACTATTTCAGATTACCCAGAAAATCGAGTTCAGGCTAATTTATCTCAGTCTCGTGCGCTTAAGCTTAAAAAAAAAAAACAATTAAAAAACAATCCAATCACAGGCAAATGCTCTACCGGGGAGAAAGAACAGAAAGGCCGCAGAGCGCAAGCACCCCGCTCCGAAGGTGCCCGTGCCCGGGGCCCCGCCAGGTCTGGGCTGAGGCCGAGCAGGTGCCCGACGACCCGCAGTCTCCCAGGTGTCCCAGGCGCCCTTCCGACCAGTCACCTCCAACCCGGGGCCACCTCGGGCACCGCCTCCCAAGCCTTTTTGGTGAAATCGGTCTTCTAGGGCGCTCCCTGGGAGCTGGAACCCCCACTAGGCCCGTGATTCTTTCCAAAAAACAAAATCGAGCGCCCCCGCCCCGCCCTGCCTGGCCACCCGCGCAGGCTCAGGAGCGACAGCGACCACCACCCCGAGGGCCACCCGGCCACCGCAAAACGGGCCCAAGCGGAACTCACACGCGCGACCCCCGAGTTCCCAGGGCGACTCCCCCCTCCCCGGGAGCGGCTGCCCGGGATCGAGCCCTGGGATCGGCCCTGGAGCGCCCGCCCGCTGGGGTCCCCGCCGGGGAGCGCGCGCTCCGGGCCGCTCTTACCGCGCCGCGGGGCAGGGCCGGCGGCCGGCGGCGGAGCTCCGGGCCGGGTCTCTCGGTGGCGCCGCGGGAGGCCCTCGAGCACGGGCGGGATCGGGGATCGGGGATCCGGGATCGGGCCCGGCGCGCGCGGAGGCCGGGGATGGACGCGGACTCGCGGGCCACTCCGCGCTCGGCGCCGCGGTGGAGGAAGTAACCGGCCCGGCCCCCTCGCGGCGCGCTCTTCAGAAGCGAGGACTGGGCCGGGAGAGGACGCGGGGCGGAGGAGGAGACGAGCGGGGAGGGACGAGGGGCGGGGAGCGGAGGAGGCGGTGCCGGCGCGGGGCGAGGCGCGGGCTGCGGGGGTGGCGGAGGCGGCGGGCGCAGCGTGGGGCGGGAGGAGGCGGTGCCTTCCGGCCCCCCCCCGCCCCGCGCCGGTCCCGGGCCCCGACCCTCCCCGCCGCTCGGGGCTGGGGACGCGGAGCCACCGAGACAGGGCCGGGCGCCCGCTCGATCCCGCAGGAACTGGGGCTGGGACGGTGGCGCCCTGGCAGCGGGGCTGCAGTACGAAGCCCCCGCCGTGGGGCGGGCCGTGCTTGGGCCTCCAGGTGGCTTTGGACTGCTGTCGTGCAGTCACGCGGAGGCTCAGATATGAGGTTAGGGAAATGCAAGCCGACCCTTCCCCGGGCGCCTAGTCCGGGGGCCCCCGGGCTGCCCGGCCCCGGAAGCCCGTCGCTCCGGCTCCGAGTGAGTGGCGCCCCCTAGGGCTGAGCGCGCGCAGTGCATCATCGTGGTTCCTGGAGGCCTTGGTGTTCCCACTTGGCGCGCCTGGGAAGTGAACCGTGCCACAAGTAACCCGCCTGGTCATCTCAATGGAGAACTCGCGTTTGTTTGAAACCCGAGGTCGTCTCCACTGCAAACCCATGTTCGAAACCACCAGCCATACCGTGGTTCCTTCCCTTTTTTATTAGAAGGTGCTTGGGTCGGTGGCTGGAAACCTGTGCAGTTCCTATTTAGACTCGGCCACATGCTCAATATTAAGCAAGAGTTTATATTCCAAACGTGTACGAAACAGAACAACCAGCGGAGGCAAGGCTGCGGGACCAAAGGTTGCTACATCTCGGGGAATGCTGCCCTGGGAAGGGAGAGGAAGGGCCCAACTCCTCTGGTACCCAAGGTTCCCGGTTCCCATGACAACTCGGGATCAGGGCTTATCCGACCATTGGTTGATTAGATCCTGTTGCACCTCAGTGTTTCTCCATGTGAGGGTGTCCAGGTGTCACGGTGGACTGGTAAAGGCAGCGTCTACATGGCTAAAGCAACCCAGCGCTAAAGGAATTGCTAGTTCAGGAGAGTGAATCAGCTCTGAAGGCTTCTCAGGGCACATTCAGGCCTTGCTCAGACAACCCGGAGGAGTCAAGGAGGAGCTCCGTAAATGGAATACTGGTCCATCGTATGTTACCATGGAGACATGATGAAGTGTATGTTATGGTCTTTTTTTTTTTGGCCTTAGCAGAAAACCCTGACTCTTTGGGGCTGGGGTGCTGGTTAATAGCGGGTCTCTCTGGCAGGGCGATCCAGGCCAGGGCAGCGCCTGAGAGGCCCCGCACACAGGTGCCCAGAGCTGGAGGGCTTGTCCCAGCCCACTTGGTCCCGAGCCCCTGTGCTCCAGAGGGGCCCCTGAATCAGGACGTCTTTCTCCTTGCAGGACTGGCACAGGCTGAAGGCTAGACGTGGCGCAGCTTCGTGCTGGGCTTTTTCCAATGCGGGCAGAAAGCTGAGGCAGCAAGGAGATGGGAGGTGGGAAGACTGCAGAGCCCCCCGGGCCCGCCAGCCTCCAGAGTCCTCTGCAGAACAAGTCAGTAAGGGGGGGTAATGGAAGCCGTGCCATCAGCCCCAATCTGTAAAGAAATTGTCAGCAGGGTTATGCGGGTCACAACTACAGTGATTAGATTTCTTTTTTTTAAAGCTCTCCTCTGAGACCATTTTATGAAAAAATTTGGTTACAAAAACCATATCATATCATATAAATGAAAAGGAAATCCCCACGCTGTTGGCTCTAAATGTGTGACGCTATCTAAAATGATGGTGGCTACACGTGTAAACGTCAGGTTCTGGAGGTCTGGCCAGTGGCAGCTGGGCCTGTTCATCCAGGTGACCCAGGAGCCTGGATCCTGACCCTCCAGCCCCTTTGCTTCACCTCCCCTGTCTCTTCCCAAGGGGCCTGGGCTGTCACCTTCTGCTGGGGCAGCTATCAGCTCAAGACTATGTGGCAGATGCTGGTTCTGGGGCCGAACCGTGGTTCCTTAGGTTTTTTTCCTTTCTATTATTAGTCGGTTTCCTAGTTACTCAGCCGGGCCGCAGCTCCTGATTACTCATTGACTATCACAGGGCCATTCACAGAGAACACAGGGCAGACAGTGAATTAAACCTAGTGAAAGTGCAGCCCCTTTGGTGGAAGATCACAAGTCGGTGTGAGGAGGAAAGCGAAAGTTGGAAGGCGCAGTGGGTGCAGGGATGGGATGTACCTGGGCGTAAGTGTGAAGGCAGCTGTGCGCCCCCCCCCACATCGGAGACGGGCGTGTCATAAACAGCAGAGAGTAAAGTGCAAGGAGAGGAATTCAGAACGCAGACATAATTATGAAAAATGATTAACTTACCAAGTCATCCTTTAATGAGAAACAGCACCATTGAGTTTCCTTACAGGCTTGTCTTTATCTACCTTGTGATCCAAATCAATAGTCAACGCAGTCCTCAGTAGTTTCCAGTTGCAAGTTAAACAGATGTCATTTCATCTGAGGTGTATCACTTATTCATTCAGCAAACACAGTCCCAGATGCTGAGAGGACAAAGGCAAATAAAGCTTACTCCGTGCCTTTAAAGGAGTCCAATGAAGTGTGCAGTATTGTTATAATCACACTCTAAATTTTATAACTTGTGGTACTAGGGATCGAACCCAAGGCCTTCACACTGAGCTGCATCCCTGGCCCTTTTTCATTTTTTATTTTGAGACAGGGTCTTGTTAAGTCACTAAGGTGCCCAGGCTGGGCTCAAACTTGTGACTCTCGTGTCTTAGCTTCCGAGAGTGCTGGTAGAAATAATGTAATCCGTTTGAAATCTGGAGTGCGTGTGTCTAGCAGCGGCAGCTATTCTGCTGATTCATATTGGGATCAAGGAATGGAGAAAGTCAAGCTTTAGAACCTGACCCCTCCCCTACTTCCAAATCCATCATTCTTGTCCCTTTGCTGGTGGGCACAGGTACCAGGAATCCACTAGTGGCCTCCTGGCCTCCCAACTGGGTGGTCCCAGCCACCTCCAGTGAGCAGTGTCTGTTTTCTTCTTTAACCCGTTTCCCATTTAGGAGAAAGAAAAAAAGAGTATAGCTCACCGCCAACATTCATGAAATTTTCAGCAATCGAGAATGACTGTTTTGTGAGTGGAAACATCACTCAGAAAAACAGAATGCTGTCAATAAAACGATGTCTTAGTCCCCACTGACTATCGATAACACCACAGTGCCAACATCATAATAAAAGTGAGATGGTTTGTGGCAAAATGGGTTAGGGTTAGGACTGGAACCTGCTGTAACCCTCGAGCTGTCTCAGGGTAACTGCTGCAGACACAAGCGGTGCTGACGCACAAATGTGATGTCCTTTAACGAAGGTTAAACCTTTTCCTAATGCCCCTCACCATTTCTTCCACCTGCTGGCAGCTGCCTTTGTCTCTTGGGTCCCCCAGGGCCATGAAGACAGGACAATCTGACAGAGTCTGCGGAAAAGCCTTAGCTCTGCATCCCTGGGCGTCCAGCCACAGCCTCAGTTTCCTCCTCGTCCTGTGACGTGCCTGCCACACTTGGCAGTCTGAGCAGGAGACAAACCCCTGCAGGTCCCAGACCCCCTGAGTCACCCCTGGTCCCTGTCTGCTCCACGCTCAGTGCAAAGTCTCAGCTCACAGCAGGCAATCAGGTCAAGACCAACCTGCCCATGGGGGCTGCGGTTTCTGTGACTATAATTTTCTGGCCTCTGGTGGGAAAAGGCCAGGGAATGAAGTCCAGAATTGTAAAACCGGAACTGACTTTAGAGGGCTGCTAACTGAGGCAGCTCCTGGCTTCATAGAAAAGGATACTGAGGCCCAAGAAGTATGGAGTCCCGGTCCAGGCTCATGGAGCTGTTTGCTGGCAGGCTGCCACCCGCCTGCGACACTGCCACGCTGACCCAGCCATTTGCCCTTATAAGGCCTTGTTCTCTAAGTCCATAAGCCACCTTGGGAAGCCACCTCGATATTAAACCTGGGGTGACATGCCTTAGGCAAGTCTGAACAGCCATGCTTGTAGCAGGGCCCTGTGGTATCTGTAAAATTGATAATCCCTAAATAAATGTGTCTGAACTGAGTCAGACCTGTACGGATATATGATTTTGCAGTTGTGCATGTTTTTTTTTTTTTCTGAATCACAAAAAAGATTCCCACGTAGGCACTGAACAGAATAACGTGGAGTCCATCAACTATTTAGTCATTGCTGTACTACTCAGTCTAGCAAATGATGAAGGAAAGTGAATTTACGGGCCACTCTGGGCAACAAAATAAAATCTGGATTAAAGGCTAAAAAGTGTAACAGACTTAATCGAGCAGGTAGATAAATCATTAAGAAGTTGGAATACTGAAGTTACACCAATTCTCTGGGGGAATGGCCTCCTAATGGTGGCCAGGCTTTCCCTGCGTCTTCACCGGTGGGTTGCTAGTGTCTGTATCTACTTCAGGTCACTGAGCTCCCAGGTCCCTTTTTCACAGTGGTTACAGAAGGGTACCTGTCTGTGTGCCCCATCCCTGGGATTGCTGTCTTCACCTCTAAATGACAAATGTCGCCACCTTGAACGTGTGCTTGCAGTGCTGGCTGAGCAGTGGCAAGAGGAGGCCCTCTTGCCTTCCAGTCTTTGCTTTCCAGGGAGAGAACCCCCAGGATGGTCTTTGGGGAGATTTTCGTGGGATACTGCAGGAGTCACCCTAGTTTTCCTAGCAAAGAAACGGGCCGTAGAGCACGCCTGTTCCTATTAATTTTCTGCTGTCGCCGTCTTGAAGGCATCGTGAATTTTGAGTAAGATGTTTTCCTTTTGCATTTGGCCTTGTACATTATTCAGCTGGCCCCAGGGAAGGCTTTTCCCAGGCCCGACCAGAGGGAGGTGGACAGGTCACCTGCTCCAAGGGGAAGGAAGCGCTTCAGATAGTCCTTGCTCATTTGACAACAGGAGCTTAACAGATACTTAAAAGAGGGTATTTTAATACGTGATTGTTAACTTTGTTAGGAACCACATCTTCTGTGTTTGTGTGTGTTATGTATATGGTGGGTGTAACACACTTGTATAAATGCTTTTATTATGAGGTATGATCAAAAGGAAATGTTTGCATGTTTAAATTAAAAAATATATATTACAGTACATGGCACATTGCCCTAAATTCCCCTCACATACCTCCCCCTGGCTTCAAACACACAAAGTCCACTGTCCTGGCCACTTTCTGCAGCAGCTCTGGAGTTCTCTCTCCTGAGTGTCTTTAGTTGCACTATTGTGGCTGCCACCATGTCCTGAATGGATTAAAAACGTTTCCCTCTCACGGTCATTTTGACTTTAGGGAAGAGCTGGAAGTCACACAGTGCCAGATCTGGTGACTAAGGTGGATGAGGACCCAGCATCATGTTTTCACGACCCTGACCTTCTGTTGGATGGTGCTCAGCAGCAACATTTGCTATGTTTTTGGTCACATGTTGTGTAGACCCTCGTGAAAGAGGACTTCCAGAGCCGCTTCAGAAAGTGGTACCTGGGCATGGTGGTGCATGCTTGTAATCCCAGCACTCAGGAGGCTGAGGCAGGAAGATCACCTCGAGTTCGAGGCCAGTCTGGGCTACACAGTGAGTTGAAAGCCAGCCTGAACTACATAGCGAGACTCTCTCTCAACCCCACCCTGCCCCAAAAAACAAACAAAAACAGTTGCAAGAAGGACGGCATAAGTGTGTTCAAAATGAGGGGGAGGTTTTGAGGGGCATTTTGAGGGGCATTACTACGGAGTAGTCATTTTTTGATGTAAACATTCACTGTATATTTCAATCACACCTTGTCTAGCGCTCACGGTCCACAGTACTGACCTTGTCTTAGTCTATTCAGGCTTCTGTAACGAAAGGCTAGACTGGGTGCTGTAGCTGGGGTCGGAAATGTCCCTGAAAGGCCTGGGTGCTCAGGTCTGTGTCCTGGGCTGGGTGATATTGGAGGTGGAGGATCCTCTGAGAGGGGACCCTGGTGGAGGCTCAGGTCTCTCGGGTGCCCTCAGAGGGACTGTGGGATGCTACTTTCTCTTTCTCTTCTCAGATCCTGGGGGCTTTGTTCTGCCCTGTGTTCTTGCCTGCACAGCCCCAAAGCAAGGGGCCAACCAGCCTCAGACTAAAACCTCCACCCGATTGCCTGGTTACAGTATCAAAAGCTGACGGACAGACAGCACAAACTTGTTTCCTATAGTTCTGGAGACGGGAAGTTCAGCATCCAGGCTCTACCAGAATGTACCATGGCAGTGGGGGTCCTGGTCCCCTGCAGGGGACAGCCTGGTCCTCCCTCAATGGTGAGAAGAAGCAGGGCTGACTGTGGACATTTGGCCACCTCAGAAAGGGCCGGGGTCTCTGCATAGAAAGGAGGCATGGGAAGCCATTTCCCTACTCTGCGCTCGAACACATGTGCTTCGCTCTATCAAGAGCAGCGCTGGGCTAAACTTAGCAAGCGTGGCTTCTCCTTCATTTTCATCTTCCCCTTCCTTGGGCGCTGGTGAACCAGAACAAGCTGACTGTTTCTCTGCCAAGAAATACCTGCTCCGCTTCAGGGAGAAAAGCAAGCATGTGATTTAGGAAATCAACTTTGCAATGTGCATTCAAATACCTCTACTTGTTTCTAGAGACTTCTAAATAGAGGGACCCTGTTGAAACATCAGTCAGCTTTCCTCAGGTGACTCAGAGACAGCCAAGCTCTGTGAGGTGCCGGGAGGAGCCCATCCAGCCTCCTCCATCCCTGTGAGGTGGCCCTGCAGGCTCTCCAAGTACCAGGGAGGCTCTTCCTGCTGTTCCACCCCCTAAGAGAGCTCTTCCCCCAGCCATCACCTTTGGCAAGGTCTTTGGCTGCCCCATCTGCAATGTCAGCAGCTCAGCCAGGTGCAGTGGTGCACACCTGTCATCCCAGCACTGTGGGAGGCTGAGACAGGTGGACGTCGAGTTTGAGTCCAGCCTACACAATCTAGCAACTTAATGAGATCCTGCCTCAAAATAAAAAAATAAAAAAAGGGCTGGGGATGTTGCTCAGTGCAAAGGCCCTGGGTTCAATCCCCAGTACAAATAAAATAAAATTCCTCATCTTACACACCATGCAATTTTTTTCCTTATCATTATTTATTGTTCTTTATACTTTAGTTTTTTACCTTGTTAATTCTGTCTCCCTAGCATGTATTGTACCCCATTAGGGCCAGAGCTGTATTTGCTTTGCTCACTACTTTTCTACAACTCTTAGATCAGCAACCCTTAGAACAATTCCTAACACAGCCCTCAGTAAATATCTGTGGAATAAATTACAGTAATTAATTCTTAAGATGGACTTTCATCCCCTTTCCAGCGAAAATGTAAAGTGTCAATTAGTAAACACAAACATGGGTGTTAAAAGTGTTAATTAAAATGCAAATACGTTGCACGAATTTGCCTTAGTCTCTTTCTGGTGCAGTAATGAGATACTCCAGGCTGGCTAATTTATTAAGAATGCAGGATTTTTGGACTCATGATTCTGGAGGCTGGAGGTTCAATAGCATGGTCTGGTGGGAGTTCCTGCTGGGTGGTCAGCGTCAGAGGAGTCCCATGGAGAGACAGAGCAGGTGAGCTAGCTCAGGCCTCTCTTCCTCTGTGTATAAAGCCACTAAAATCACCACGAGGCCACAGCCTCGTGCCTCATCCCTCCTCCACCTCTCGCAGAGGCCCCACCTCCAAATACCATCAACATAGGAATTTAGGGATTAAGTCTCCAACTCATGAATTCTGGGAGACACATTCCAACCATGGCCATGTCCTTCATAATACTTTGCTCAACTGGTAAAAGATATAATAATGACACAACTTTGCATGAACATAATGCATAGCCTCCTGGGACACAGTTCACTTTGGATAACAGCACTATCTTCAGTGAAGGTACACTGCTCAAAGTCACGGAGCAAAATTCCAGAGGGCTCGGAACCAACCAAAGCCTCCTGAATTTTCTTCTAGTGTGTTTTCCCTTGAAAGCACACGGGAAGGCTTTGCAGGGGCTGGAGTGACCCATTGCAGGTTGCAGTCTTTCTTAGATGTCAGTCTCACCCCTTGTGCTGTGATAGGCAGAGGGAGCTTTATTCTCCAGGCAACTTGTGAGCTGTGGTTGGCCACTCAGAGGGCCTTGTGACCTGCTTGGTGGAGCGGAGGACCAGGCCCAGCGGCTCTTCTTTGTACCGAATGACAGCAGATGGTGAAGAACGGCAGGCTCCAAGCATGACTTCCTGTGCTTTGCAGAGGGGCTGCAGCTTGACCTTTGGCACTGAATGCTGTATCATTGATTTCGTGCATCACTGAACAAGTCCCATGGATGCTGCATTTGAATTTCACTTGAAGCCTGTGTCCCAGTCACCCCCTATCTCTTTGGTTGACTTGGTCAGGTACCTCTTCTTTCAGTCTGCAAAGAAACTATGGACAGCAGTATGTCCCTGAACTGGGTTGGGTGGTGGCCCCCCAAGATGACATGTCAAGGTCCTAGGCCCTAAACCTACAAATGGGACCTCCTTTGGCTAACACACTTTTTCGGATTCGGTAAGGAGCCATGTAAAGGTGAGACCACCCTGGGTTACTCCGGTGGGCCTTAAAACCAGTGACAAGTGTCCTTAGAAGACACACACACAGGACAGGCAGGGAGAAGAAGAGAAGCCACATCAAGACAGAGGCAGAGCTTAGCACGATGCAGCCACAAGCCACAGGCTGCCTGGGGCCACCAGAACCTGGCACTGGGCAGAAGGACCCTGGGGCCTCCAGAGAGAGAGAGAGTGACTGGCCTCACCTCAGTTCAGGCTTCAGGCTGACAGCACAAGGAGAGAGTAACTCTCTCTTCTCTCTTCAGGCCAATGAGCTGGTGGCACTTTGTTACCATACCCGGAGGAAACTGGTGCGATCTCCTGGTGGCATCTTCCTTCCCCAGGAAGGAGCCAGAAGGCTGGGACAGAGGACAAAGGCATAAAGGCTTCTCTGAAAGTCAGGGATCTTCTCAAGAAAACTTCTTGAAAAAAGTCAAGGAAAGAATCAAATGTGGAATTAGGCAGTGACTTGGCCTTGTGACATTCTCTCCGTGAAAATGAGAAGCAGGGCTTTATAAACTGGCTTCAGCCAGCGGGGGCAACATGCGTTTTATGGGTGCAATTTCAGGTTGGAATGTTTAGTGCAATCCCAGGGGTGAGTCACCTGCTACCATTCATGCAGGGGGGAAAAAAATCCCACAAGACGCAGAACTCACTAATTCAGATCAATTAGTTGTTAACAACAACTCGGGGAGAAGGGGTTAGTGGCAAGAGAATGGCAAGGAACCAGAGGGCCACATTCACAGTCTCCTTTTACTTCTCACAGAGGGGTCTTTGAAACCCCTCACCTGGAGTCCAGTCCACTCCCTGGGCCTGAGTTGACAAGAAATGCTGGCCCTGGGCACTCCTGGGTGGAGACCGAAGTCCACCCACACCCAGCCATCGTCAGTTAGGGCCTGGACTGTCCCCTGGCCAGCTGAGGGCCACTCGGTCCTGAGAAGGCCCCGGACTCCACCGTGCTGCAGACCAGAACCTTGGCCCTCCCTCTCCTGGGGCATCTGCCGCGGTCTCCTTCCTTGAGCCCAGATGCCGCCGCCCCTTGGGTCCTTGTCCTGTCCCTGGGTGAGATATGCTAAATCCTGCCGTCCAAGTACAGCCCACTGCCTGTGCCCTTAGTCTGAGCCACACGGCACTCTTGTAGGCCCTCTGAGTCTGTGGCGGTGTTCCCTATATCTCAGTCCCAGAGGGGGGGACGCTGGTGGGGTGCCGCCGTGGGAGTGGATGGGCCCAGCAAGCTCAAGGGGTAGGTCCCACCACCCCACACACCCCTGCCCCAGCCCCGGGAGCTGTCCTTGATCCTAGCCTTCCTCACCTTGTAAACCACCAGCAGCAACAGATCCTGCGGGCTTTCCCTCTGCCACATCGCTGAAGCCAAACCTCTCCTTGCTTTTGCTGTGGCTGTCCCCTCAACTGCCCCTCGCCCCTCTGTCCACCACCATGAAGCGGCCAATCTCATCTTTGAAAAAGAAAATCCTACAAGGCGGCCACTGTCCCTGAACCCTTCAGAAGGCCTCTCACCCTGCAGAGGGTAGAATCTGACTGCTTAGGTGCCCATGTACACCCCATCCTGCTCTCTCCCCTCTCCTCCTCCTACCCACTGCCTTCTGCCAGTCCTGGAACAGCCCACCTTCCTGCGTTTGCATCGGGCGTGCCCTGAAGTCACCCTCCACCCCTCTCTTCAAGGCTGGCTTCTTTTCACCACCCGAGTCACATGCCATGGGCCGTCCTTTCCGGTCCTGATGTCAAGGGGCCTCAGCTTCCTATCATTATTCCATGCTGATAATGCTCTCCTAGCGGTTATGGCCACGGTCACCTTGCCAGAGTATCTGTTTATTTTATTTTCTTATCTTCCTTCCTCAGTGAGAGCAGGATTCTTGTCACCTGTTGGATGTGGTCTCCCAACACCTTCCCAGGGTGGGGGACATCTGGCAGTTCCTGGATGGCACTGATGGAATGAGTCAACGCATGAATGAAACTCTCCAGGCTCAGGGTGTTATTCCAGCCTCCCCAGATCTTTACGACTCTTGAGTTTCTTATCGAAAGCATCTTCTATTACGAACCACTTTGGGTCACCTTTAACCCTGACAAGCATGTCATGGAGCAAACAGTGACTAAGGCAAGCCTGCAGTATGTCGCTACGACTCTCCCTCTGTGGTGATGTCCTCCTGGGGCTGATTAGCTCTTTCTGTGTGATTGCTCATGAGCTGTTGTGCAAAATGCCATCTGCCAAGTCTGCCTTATCTACTCCTCCCTTGCACTGGCTGGCTTACACTGATACCATGTGCAATTCTGTGAAATTCTACTACTAGACCCCAGGCTTCTGTTCACTAGATGTGTTTCTGGGTTAGCTCCCTCGAGAGCAGAATTGGAGCACCCAGAGGGTCATGTGGTGTCCCTCAGAGTCACGTGGTGTCCGTCCCCAGTTTCCCATGTGCCTGCAGGCAGAGGACAGGTGGCTTTGAGATCGCCTGCTCAGAGGGTCGGTCCTCAAAGTACTGGTCACTTAAAATGCAACACAAGCAAGAGTCTGCTCCTCACATAGAGTAACATTCCAAAACAGCATGTCAGTAATAAGAGGGTGAAGATACAGGAGCTTAAATGACTTAGAAGTTTACTGCTCTCTCCCATAATATTTGGGGAAAAGTGAGCAATGTCTGGTTTGGTGGATCTGTGACTTTGGGACTAGGTTTCTCCTGTGAGAGCTGTCCTGGTCCTGCTAGCTAAAGATAGCGAAGCAGAGATGCCCTTTCTTAAGGATACCAGTCAGAATGGCACACGGCAATACAATCATTCCCATTGGTCTGAACTTAGTCACATGACTTCATCTAACTGCAAGGGAGGCTGGGAAATATAATCTACCTGAATGAGTCTGTGTTGAGGATACCAGCAAGACAAGTGGAAAAACCAGTATGTCCAACCATCCTTCCTCCCGGATTATCTCCTAGTCAACCAGCAGTGGTCCTCAGCCTGCTCTATGTGGGAGGATTCTGTTCTATCTGCCTCCTAGTTCCTGAGTTCCTTTAACAACCAGTCTCTTCTTGTCCTCACTGATCACCCAGGGACAGGCACAGCAGCATCTGAAAGTTATTTTCCATCACATCCCCTCCCTCTAATAGCTTCCTTTCAACAGTACTATCCCAAGCAACCAGACACACTTCTTTACACTCCTTTGAGGTGTTACTCTCCTTTGCAAGGCTCCAGAAGTGAAATCCACTCAGATAGAAGCTTGGCAGGGCTTCTATCTGTACTGCTGGCCTCTTCTGCTACTGTTCCCCTCATCCCACCACCCTAGGAGCCCCAAGGTTCAGTCCAGAGAAGGGCAACTGAGTGAGCAGAAGGCAGCACCCTTGTGCACTGCGATTCATTGGCACCCACTTCGAGCGGGGCTGGCCTTGCTGTGCATGTGGTCCTTCCAGCTGCTGGCAGGTGCTCTGGACCAGCTTCTGGTCAGCATTGCCTGATTGTTTTTCCAGAGACTCTCGGCTCCCTAAGGCTCAGAGAGACCCCTTCCCTGAAGGCCTTGCACCATTAGGGTGGAGGAAGCATTGGGGTTACCTAGAGGAGTTAGTGGGGTTGCTTTCTGACCAGGGAGGCTGAGAGTGAAGTAACTCCATGAGCTCTGGACCTGGATGGTTTGAGTGTGAAACTCCTTCCCAGAGGCTCCCAGGAGAAGCAGCAGGGCCTGATCCTGGGTCATGGTTACTTAATCCTGGGCTTCCCAGGAGCTAAAGTGATGGGTGGCCCCATGGGGCATACCTGACAGGTTAGTGGGAAATAGGTGTGGTGGCAGGGGCAACCTGCATTGCCAGGCCCTCAGCTGATTCTCAGCCATGTCCATTCACTGGCCCAGAGGCTCCCAGATGAAGCTCAGAGCCCTGGGTAGAAGATCATATTTGCCACCACCCCATGCATCTGAGCCCTGCTGCTAACCTCCTTCCACGGGACCTGTGAACTGGGGAAGCATGTTCCCAGACACAAGCTCTCTGCAGAAACCACTGGTCTCCACTGGGAGCTGGGTGCTGCCTGAGGGGTCAGATGACAGAGTCAAGTGACCAAGGGAGCTGTGATGGAAGACCTGGTCTTGCCGCCTACTGCGTGCTCCTATGCAGAACCCTCTACTCTGTGCCTTTGTTTTCCCCCACAAAACAGAGGTGGGCTGGACAGGCCCCGAGAGAAAGCCCTCCCTCTGTCCTCTCCTTCCTTCTTGTCCACAGACATTTATCACATGTCTTCTCAGAGCCAGGGCCAGTTCAGACAACCTGGAATACACAGGTGGACAAGACAGACAAACTCCCCAGTGGTTGTGGAGTTTATATGGGGACAGAGGATGATAAGCAACAAGCATGATAAATAAGTAAACTACCAGGTAGTTAAAATATTAGCTTGGCAGTAATTCCAACACTCTGGGAGGCTGAGGAGGAGGATCACAAGTTTCCACTGTTTGGACAACTCAGGGACTTAGAGACCTTGTCTCAAAGGAAAAAATAGAAAAAGATCTAGAGATGTAGCCCTGGCTTCGATCTTCACATATGGCTTGTGTTAGATGTTCCCCCAAAGCCTTGTGTGGTCATAGGTGGGGCTTTTCCAGGGATGGCTGGGCATAGAGTGTGCGAAGCTGGGATTAAGGGTAGGTGATTGTTAAATGAGTCCACTGATTGGTTTGGGATGGTTTGGGGAGAGGATTAAGTGTGCCTCATCCAGGGTGTGAGTGCTGCCTGGCCTAAGGGCGAGTAGCCGGGATGAAGTACATGGGACAGAAAGAGGGTCCCTCCTTGCTACTGCTGTAGTTCTGTTGTAGAACTGATACTTGTTGTAGCTGGCTTGTTTGGTGCCTTCTGTCTTCTGTCTGCTTCCTACCATGAACTGTTGCCCCTCTGTCGCCCTGCCTCAGGGCCAGCCGACTACGACTGAAACCTCTACAAATGGTAAGTCAATATAAACCTTTCCTCCTTTAACTTTGGGTGTTGGGTATTTTGTCTCAGCGATGAAGTAAGTAAGATACCCTTTACCAAATAGGTCGGTAAGTGCTGATGGGTACAAAAAGAAATAACTGGAACAAGGCATAGGAAATCCAAATTACCAAAGGTCAAAGATCCTTAAAGATGATCTGATGCAGTTGTCAGACCTTTTGGTCTTGAGATCTATCTATAATCTTAAAATTTTTTTGAGACTTCCAAATGGCTCTTGTCTATGTGATTCTGTCTATCCATTTTTACCATATGAGAAATCAAAGCTGAAAAATGCTTAAAATATTTATGTATTGAAAAGCAACAGCAATAAACCCATGACATGGTCACATGAATGACTTCTTAAAATGAGAAGTGGCACATGCTAAGGCAACACGAGCAGAACTGGGGTGATATGGGGCCTTTCCCAACCCTTCCTAAGGTCTGGCTGAGGAGAAGGTGGCCAGATCCTCACACCACCTCTGAACTGAGTCCTTGTGGTGTCACACATCACCACAGCTCTGGAAAATCCACTTGACATGTCTGTGGGCTCGGGAGTTAATAGAGCGAGTGATACTTGTGAGAGTAGCGATGACCACAGATCCACAGGAAAGGCCCTGGGGACCTCTGGTGTCCCTGGACCACACTTTGAGAACTACTGTGCTTGTGTATTCCAATCTCATTTCTCAGATGACACACTGGGGTCCCCGTGGGACAGTGTGACATCTGGCCAGCAGCACAAGCTGAGACCCAGACCTGTGACATCTTAGCTAAGGTTCTGTCCCCAGCACGGCGTTTATCTTTGCTTTACTATTTCAGCACAAACCAAACACTGGGTATTCTACTCATCACAGAGAAGCGATGTTGGAAATCAGTACAGGCCAGATCAGCGGGGTGGCGCAGCCCAAGGCAGGTCTTGCAGGGCTGCCATGCACGCAGGTCCCACCGTGCGGGTGGTGATTGCCCGAGGCCTGTTTGTGCTTTGTGTTCTAATGCAGCCTGTGTACAGGGACAGGAGTCATTCCGATCACAGTAAACAGTCTCCTTTGATGAGTGGGACAAAGGTGACTTAGCTGGGTGTTAGCAGAGGGGGATCTTGCTGCTGTGGGCCAGCCCATCACCCTTGGGGGAGCACCCAGCCTTCTGCACGGTGCCTGACACAGCTAGACCTCCAGGGCTGGCTCTGCCTGGGGTCCGTTCTGCATCCCCAGAGCCACCAGGCCGTTTCAGCCGTGAGCCTCTAATGTGCCCGAGGCCACTTGTCACTTCAGGGGCCACGAGGGGCAGATGTGAATGGTTGCTGCCAACATCTGGTTTCTATTCCAGGAAAGGCAGCCCTTGGAGTGCCTGTGACCTGAACAAACAGGGCATCCTCGCCGAGCAACCCAGGTGTCACAGGTGTGAGTCACCTTGATGTTATCAGGAGGGAGAAAGTCCTGCCAAGGGCACTGCTGAGTCACTAGCCCCTTCAAAGGTCTGTGAAATACAGGGAAATTGAGTAGAAAAATCAATCCCAACTGGGCAGGCGCCATGTGAGCAGTGAGCAGCGTCCTCCAGAAGGGAACACAATATCCCAAGACCCTCGCGGCCGCCAGCTCAGGGTGATGGAAATGGGGATCTCTGAGCCAGCGGTGCCCCAGCATCTGGTGCACGAGCTCATATGAACCTGCCAATCTTTTCTGGGTGCTCCCCCCGCTAAAATGCAGACCACAGGCACGGGGTGGGGTGCAGGGCTTTTGGAGAGGACCCACAGGGTCCCGAGGCCAGGGGAAGACACTGGGACTGGGAAGCCCAGCCTCAGAGAGTTTACACTGCATCCTCAAGACAGACTGTCTCAACGGAGAGTGAAACACTGACATCACAAAATAATTTGGTTGATAGGGTTTTTACAGCCATTGTAAGCGTAAATTATTAAATATTAACTGTGGCTATTGAAGCTCCAGAGTAAGTAGAAGGCTAGCTCATACACTCTAGTCTATGAAATGAAAAATCCATTTTTGTGTTTCCCTTTTCACATTTTTAAATGTTTCAAAGACCTGGTTCATAAAGCAGTGCTATAATTAAGCATGGAGGGAAAGAACATGGTCCTGTAAATCCCATCTCATTTTAAGGAATACTAATGCCAATTTAAAAAGACAAGTTGTTGCTTTAAAATGAAGACAAACTATATAGAGAATTAGAACATGCAAACTACACAGTGCTTGATGCTGGTGTTAAACAGATTTTTTAAAGCACTACGGGCTTATTCCAGGTGAAATTACATCAGAGTGCTGTGTGTTCCTCACAGACAACTCCTGGCGCCCTCAGCCTCGCTCTGGTCTAGTGGCTTGGATTCTGCTGAGCTCCTGGGTCCTCAGCCTCGGGGCTGCGGGATGATGAGACCCCAGCCTTTCTTTTCTGCCTGGGCAGCTTAGTCTCCATCTTTCCACACATCACAAGGCCTTTGATCCTTGCTCAATCACCACTTTCAAGAGAACATTTCCAATGTACCTGAGTCAGGTACCCCAGGCCTCACCGAGGTGTGCGTCAGTGAATGACACACAGGCTCCTTAAGGAAGCAAGTTCACTATTCTCCTTCCCATCCTTGCAGGTAGCACATGCTCAATATGCTTGCTGATGAATGCCAGAGGCCAGGGGCTGCAAACAGAGACACACAATTTATGAGGATGCTAATTTGACAAGAAACTCCCCAACTCTATAGAGAATCCTTTTTTTTTTTTTTTTTTTTTTTGGACCTGGGATTGAACTTGGGACCTTGTACTTTGGAGGCAGGCGGCGGCATCACTGAGCTGGATCCCCGGCCTGAGAATCCCTTTTTTAATGCAGCCACTTAGGGGCTCTCAGACTCCTCAGGGTAGGCAGGCATTTCAGAGGAGTCAGGGAAAATTAGGCAGTAGAGGTCCACAGGCACACACCTCCGCCACTCCAGCCTTGCTTCTCGACTCTCCTAGAAAAGGCTTTTGGGCATTGCTCCCCGCTGCCTGGAGGACCAAAGGGTCATTGTCGCCACAGCTCCTCTTCTGACTGGGGCTGAAACTGCCAAAGCTGGGGGAAAACCCCAGGAAAAATTCAATTTTAGGGTACATCCTTAAAAGAAATAGCTGGCCCCCAAAAGCTGTGTTTCAGCTAAAATACAGAATGTGGGCCTATTATTTTTATTCTTTGCAGCTGGATAGTTCAGCCTGCATTACACTGAGGTGTGATTTGATTGAGCAGCAACCCAGGAGAAGCAGGATTTCACGATTCGAGTTTGGTTTTGGATGTATTTGGAGAGGCGGCCAGAGAGCCTGGACCAGATGCTGGCATGTCTGACCTTGAGTCCACCACACACAGGTGGCATGAGCTTGCTGAGGTGCTGACCCTCTCCGGGCCTGAGCTGTAACCCGTCTCAGTGCTGCTGCGAGGACCAGTGCCCACCCTGGCCCTCTGTCTGTCTACCTGTCGTCCACCCACCCTCCATCATCCGTTAGTCACACATCCCATAGTTGGTGCTCACGCATGCCACCTGGGCTCAATCTGCACCGGCCACACTGCCTCCTAGGGCAATCCGGCTTTACGCTTATGTGGAGAGTAAGATTGCTCCCTTCTCCAATTTGGGGGCCTAGCAGGTTGGTGGAAGTTTGAGAATCTAATAAAACACAAAAGTGGCAATCAATAGAAACAGAAGGTATCACTTCCTTTTGTTCTGTCCCATTGCTGTGTGGTAGACTAGAAATGATTTTTTTTGGTGGTACTGGGGATTGAACACAGGGCCTTCATGTTAAGCTACATCCCCAGCCCCTTTTTATTTTGAGACAGGGTCTTACTAAGTAGGTAAGTTACAAGCGTGCCCCTTGAATTTGACAGTTCTGTTACACAGGGCAGTGGAGAAGCTACAGACTCCTGGCCCCACCCCATCGGGTAGTGACTTAAACACACAGCGGTTTCCTTGTCCATCAAATGGGGCTCTGACATTCAGAACCTCCCTGTAGGGTGGTGGGGAGGTGTTTTCTCGGAGCCCGGCAGCAAAGCTTGTTCCTTTCTTCTCCAAAGACCTTCTTTAAAGTATGCAAACAGTGGCTGTTTGGCTTAAATAGAACCTGGTGCTTCCTTAACAATGAGTGATTTTTCTGGTGAGCCCGAAGTAAGGCATTGGTGGAGATGTATGGCCACCTGGAAGCCTTCTCTGGACAAGGAGTTGTCGGGAAGTGCTGCCTCTGAGCTAAGCGAAGCACAGCGAAGGTGGCTTGGCTCTCAGCCCCCTCCAGGTCTGAAGGAAGAGCTTCTGCCTGTGCCCACCAGGTCAACCTCGGGTGTGGCCACCCAGCTTACTTGTCTTGTTGTTTTAAGCACCGGGTCTTACTGTTTCTTAATCAGGGACTCCGCCTTCTCGTCAGTCTTACCAGGAAGAGTTCCTGAAGTCGGTCCTGTAGCTACACCAGGCTATGCCACAAGTCTCGGCCAGCTCCCAGTGATTGGCAAATGGCAGATCCCATTCTCTAGCCACAGTGCTAGTGAATTAAAAACCAGTGACCAACGCATACCGAGAAGAACCCCAGGTGATTGGAGTTTAAGAAGCACGATTATAAATAACTTATGGACATACGGATTAAAGAGGGCATATTAATCTTCCAGGGCTGCCATGGCAAATCCCACACACTGGGTGTTCTAACAACAAAGTTATTTTCTCACAGTGGAGAGGCCACAGGTCTAAGATCAAGGTATCAACAGGGCTGGTTTCCTCTGAGAGCTCTCTCTGTGGCCTGCAGATGGTCTTTCTGCCTGGGTGGCTGTGACCCAACTGCTTCTTTTTATACAGATACCGGTCATATTGGATCAGGCCCCAACTCAAGGGCTTCCTTTAAACTTTATCTCTTTAAAGTTCCTATCTCAAAATGGTTATGTTTGGATTTAGTGTTTGGGATGAGACATTTCAACCGAAAAAGAATGGCAAGAAATTCTTTGCTGTTTCTTCTATCCAAAGGCAGGTCTGTGGTTTAGTCACTTTCTTGTCACTGAGACACGATACCCAACAGCCACAATTTAAAGAAGGGAGGTTCATCTTAATTTATAGAGGTTTCAAGTCCATAGTTGGCTGGGTCCAAGGCAGGCAGCATGGCAGAGACACCTGGTGGAGGAGGGCTGCTCATGGCATGGCACAGAGGAAGCAGAGAGGGAAGAAAGGAGCTGGAAAGGGAAACAAACCCTTCTGGGCCAGGCTCCAAGTGACAACATATGAGCAAAACAGTCTCAGGCCCCTTGGACCAGCCTGTCCGCAGCTGAATACCCCTGGCTACCTCAGCCAATGGCTGGCAGAGCAGAAAGAATTGTTCAGCTTACCCTGTCCCAAAATCATGAGGGAAGAGGGAAATGTTTATTTTAATTGCTAAATTTTGTGGGGTTTTTTTTTTTCTCTTTTTAAAAAAGGTAGTAATAGGTCACCATAGCGAAAGGTTCAAGAAGAAATTACCATGGAAATTTGGGACTATCACAACTATATGATAAGGAAAACGATTCATATTAAAAGTTAAGGAATTCAACCAAAGCAGAACTTAGGAGTACATCTATAATTTTAAATGTTTCTATTGAAGAAAGACAAAATGTTAGAAGATTAATGAGAAATCATCCATTTTAATATTCAAGAAAGATAAGTAAACTTGGGGTACAAGTGTGCAGATTAGATCTCCAAGAGGTTGGAGGGGCCCCTGAAATAGTGACATTTTGTGTACACGTGAGGGAGAGAGTCCACACGCCTGCATATTCAAGATTCCCCGGTGCAGACGGAACAGGCTCCTCTGACTTCTCTTTTCAGTTTCCTTAATTCAAGTCACACAGAACTCCCAGGCCGCTTGTTTTGCTTTGCTCTGTGCCTGAGTACGAACTCTCTAGCCTGGCCAGTTCCTGGCTGCCATTTGTACCTAAGTCATATCCTAGCCCCATTGGCCCCTGTCCAGATGTTCTCCTGGGTTTCATCAGCGTCATCCTGCTGGGGCACTTGGGGACCAGCAGAGGCAAGGACCTGGTTCTGTGGTGCTTAGGTGGGGCTTATACCACGCGTGTAGGAAGAACGAGTGATTTCAGCCAACCAGGGCCAAGACTGACTGTTTTGCTGGTTAAATGTCATCAGGCTCACAGTTGAAGTCACCTGGGCCAGTGTTTTAAGCCTGCTGGGACAAATTACAACTTAGTAGTTTTAAAATAACATGCTTTTAATATGTTATGGTTTGGGAGGTCAGAAATCCAAACACCAAGGTGTCAGCAGGACTGTGTTCCTCCCGAAAAGTCTAGTGGAGAATCCTTCTTCACAGGGTCCAGCACCTATGGGTTCCCTGCACTCCCCAGCTCAGGGCCCTCCTCCACCTTCAAGAGCTTCTCTCTCTCAAGAGCCTCTCTCCTCTTTCTCCTTCTCTCTCCCTCCTTCTCTCTTCCACCCTCCTTCCTCTGCTCCCACCTTCAGATCTCCCCCAAGTCTCCCACTCCAGGCTTGTAGAGACACTTGGCTTACGTTTAGCGACCACCTTGCATAACCCAGGATCACCTCCCCGTCCCGAGGTCTTTCACTCCAGCACACGTGCACAGTGGCTTTGCCCGAGAAGGTGACACAGGCACAGGTTCCGGGGATTAGGACACCGACACACTCGCAGGGGCATTCTCCCTCTCGTATCGCCTCTTCCACCAAGACCTGGTCTCATGCTCCTCCCTCAGCCCTCTTTCCCTTTGTTCCCACAGAAGTTTCCACTGCAGCCGAGCTCACTCCCTCTCTGTCTCGCCCCACACTGTTCCTGACCTCCAGAATTCTCTCCAATGTCCTTCCTCTCTCGACTCTCCCAAGTTCTCATCATCTTTGGGGGCCCCTTGTCGCCCAGCTCCCCTGGGAAGGCCCCAGATCAGAGCTTAGGTCTCCCTTCTCCTCAGGGCCCTCCCATCACGGACCAGGTGACAGGTCCTGTTGTCACATTTGCACATTCATCTGTTTCTCTCTGAGGGCAAAACCTGTGGCCCAGCCCTCCTGCCGTAGAGTTGGGTGCACGGTCAGGAACTGGTGGATGCAGTAAATACATTTAAAAGCACTGTATGATTTTACCTGGAGAGTAAAGAGGGGCGGGGAATTAATGTTTTGTCCATAACCAAATAAATGAAGACTTACAGTGTGAACTGTACCAGTGAAGAGAGAGCAGACATGGCCAGGCAATGGCCTTAGCTTGACTCTCAGAAGGAAGCCCTCCCTTGCCCTCCACGTTCCGTCCCTGAATTACTTGGCAGGGCTGTGGAATGTTGCTGCTGGCTGCATTTAGGAATAAGGAACAGATGGCCTCAAGGATGACCTGGGGAGTGAACTGAACATGCTCTTGATTTCTTTTGCCCTAGGAATCCTACATGACATAGTCCCCAAAGGTGCTCTGCTGCACTCCGCTTCATTTCTTGCCTGTCTTTCTTTTCCCAGCTGTGATCTTTTGGGGCTGATTTTGAACTACATGCCCTATCAGCAAAATGCCAGACAACAAATTAATCGGATGCACCCTCAACAGTCACCGATCTAGAATCCTCAGCAACTAGATGGTGAATCGGACGACACATGCTAACTGCCATAACAAACCATCTCCACGGCTCAGTGTCTTCACAAAGCTTTGTTCCCACTCTCCGAAGACTGATGCCGCCTGGGCAGTTCTGACCTCTCCGTCAAGTGGAAACTTGGGAGTTCGGTCCCTTTGCTGCTTGTGTGGCCACCATCCTCAGTATGTGACCGCCAAGATCATCCTGGAACACAGAGTTAGTCGAAGATCAGTCAGGGAGTTTTATGGCCAAGTCTACGAGTAATTCCGCCCACATTCCGTGGGCCAGAACCCAAAGTAATGGTGGACTTTGCTGCAAGGGAGGCTGAGCAATGCAGTCTCTGTCTGCCCAGGAAGAGGGCAGAGAGCTGCCCAGCTCTTCTACCCCAGGTCTGCAGAGCCTGGCATTGGCCTGTGGCCCCTTCGCCATGTCTGCTAATCATGCCGTTTACCCTAACTCACCAGTGCCCGGTGATATGGAGACCAGACCTTCACATCACAGACTGGTTTTGGCTTCCCGGTGACACAACTAGTGACTGCAGTTTCCGACACTTTGTCTAGCCTGTGCTCACAATCCAGTGGCAGTTTCCAATCGACAATAATGCTCAGGAGCAGAAAGAGTGTAACCTACATCCTAAAGTGAGTCATAATTAGGGCTTAGTTTGAGATCCTTTTTGGAGAGTTTGAAAAAGAACTGAGTTCTGGATCATTTGGCTCTGTGACAAATGACACAAAAATCTCAGTTTTTCTACCTTAAACCGTGGCTGGTACGGTGTTCACAGGTCAGAAAGGCACCTGCGCCCTCCGCAAGCATCCCAGGCCTCCTTCACCATGCCGAACCATGGAACCTGGGAGCACTGGCAGGGGCAGGGCAGGGCCAGCCTTCTGGCTTGTTCCTCCTCCAGCCCGGCTCCCCCCAAGTTCTCCATACAGCGACAGGTTTCTTCCCTTCCAGAGAAAGCTAATCCTAGGGGCCAGGAGGGTCTTGGCCACACCCTTCTAGTAGGAAAGGAAGAGGCGCTTTGGTAGGAGTGGATAGAAATCTTTATTGTGGAAAGGGTGATGCGATCTTAATATACACGGCCTCTGTCTAATTCCGGTGCAGTCACATTCCTTCCTGCAGTCAGGGTCTGTGATGCACTTCCAGTGCGCTGCTGGCCACCTAACAAATGTACATTTTTCCATTTATAAATGACCCTTTCTGCCTGGTTCTAGCTTCCATCATAACCTCATTGAGAATGTTCCTCCCACATAACATGCAGATCTGCTTGTTATTTTCTGATTCCAGGTCATTTCGTGGAGAAATGAGAGGCAGCCAGGCCTCCTGGTCTGCTCTGGCTTCAGGGTCCTGCTGGCTTCTCGATCCTTCTCTTGTTGATGTCAACCTGACTGGACCCCCAGGTTCCCGGGACTTATTTCCCAATGCCTCCCACTTAGTCCTCCCTAAAATAATATTCCGAGGAGGTTCAGGCAGAGGAGTCTTCAAATAAATCAATGCACGCTGAGAGAATGCGTGAGTAACAGGGCGGCTCACAGCCCAGGCCTCGAAAACCTCCCCGAGGGCAGCTGTGGGTGCCCCCACACCTGCGGGCCAGCGCTGCATGCCTCTTTATTGGAGAACAGAATGTTCTTTCTTCCACCCTCCTTGTCATAGCCCAGTGGAGATTCACCTACTAGGAAAGAAACAAAAGCTAAGAAGTCTTTGAATTTAACTGTCTTGTGTGTTTTCTTAACATTTGGGTCTGGGACATCTGTCTTTGCTTAAAAGCAAAGCTATTTATATCAACAACCATTTACATGGAGTCCTTGGAGACTGATTCATGCAGATGTTGCCTGTTGCGGGGTTTTTTTTGTACAATTCACTTTGAAAAACTGTGGAATTGATTTCTGCCCTGCTCCCTCCTCAATAAAATGAAATCCCAGAAATTTGCAAATCTTACATTTCTGTGTACACAAAACACATCCTCTTAACTTTCCATAGCACGTGACTCATGTTACTGTGATGGAGGGATGGATGAATCATTTTAGGACCACGAGGGCTGGAAGGCGGGAGCCTGGAGGGAGTCGGCCGGTTTAGAAGACGGGTGATAGGGTTACTCACTGGACGAGACCAGCATGAGGCCGGGAGTGAGCACACGTGCGAGTTCACACAACCACTGGCTTGGCTCAGGGTGAGGGGTGCAGCAAATGGGATGCGGGCAGGGAAGGCTTGTGGCGTTAGGGAGCCCACAAGCACAGGGCGTCAGACTCCTCTCTCCGGGAGGCCTGTGCCAGCCTGAGACCACGCTCCATGTGCATCTGGAAGTTGCTCAGGCCCGGAGCGCTCTGCACAAGACACGGAGCACCAACAGAGAAAGGATGGGGCGTCTGCTTGGGGTCACAGTGTCTTCCGGTGGGAGGGCTGCAGCACCCAGCCAGGCCAGGGGAGACAGTCGCTGACAGGTCCACCGTCTTTTGCCAGCTTGATTCTTCGTTTTGCTTTCTCTTACATTCATCTTCCCCCTGTATTCATTTAATTCACTGGTGGCACAAAGACAATTTCACCCTGTCTGTCCAGCCTGTATTTGCCTTCAGTTTATACCTAAGAGATGGGATATAATCTGTGAAGCCACAGTCTCTTTTTTTTCTGCGAAATGGGAAGTGCAAATTTCTCTGCCCGCGGCCTTGATTCTCAGAGGGTCGTTGCTAGCCAGTCAAGTCCACTTGCCGAGGATTTATTTCCAAAGGGGACTGCGGTCAGGAGAGAAACAGGACAGCTGGAGCTTGATCTTGGAAAATAGAACTTTACAATGATGCAGTTAAGAATCTGGGAGTTTTAGCAGCGACACTTAGGCTACCGCTGTGACATCAGCCCGCTGCTTTTTCCATTCTTGGGGTCGGCACAAGCCCAGTAGCTCACCATCCAGACACATGCTGGGAGTGCGCAGGGCTTGGGGTCAGCTGCCTGTCTGCGTGGTCGGTCCTTTGGAGAGTATTTGAGAACTATGGTAACTTTGCTCTGCTACTCAATACTCTCAGAATATTCTAATTTTAGAAGAAAAAAAATGCTAGAATAAAAATGGCCTCTCCTTTGACATACAATTGGACTTTATTATGTGAAGACACTTTATCGCCATCCATTCATTAAACCCCATGACAACCCAATAACTTAAAAATGTCATCCCACTTTTACACATGCAGGCCATTAGCGGCTCAGAGAGGTTTGGCAGTCTGACTGAAGTCACACAGCGAATAATGAAGGCAATATTCTTGAGTCTAAAGTCTGTGATCCTAATCTCTCTACCCACTTTTCCCAAGTCAGCTATTCTGGATGACCAAATATCTAAGACTGCAATCATGTCTTCATTCTCTAACTTCCCAACCTCTGACCTTTGGAAAAAGAAATTCTTTTTAGTGCAATTGAAGGTGAAGGCCAAGGAGGGGGACCCCGTTTAGCTCACACTGGAAATGAGATCTAATTTCAGTTCTATCTACTGCCGATTCTCTTCCCTTCAAGGAGCATTTTCATCTACACATCAGAGTACCAGGTACATATTCTTGCAGGGAAGAATTTGGTAAAAATAATAAATCCTTACCCTAGAGACGACTGCTTCCATAGCTCATTTATTTTTGGCTACTGCGCCTCAGAGCACTGATGTCTACTCTGACCGCCCCCACAGTGGTCAGACTCCGAGCCTCGTGTGCTGTAATGTTGTATCAGCCAGTACAGCAGGCAGCATGATGACAGCTTGGCCTGGGACAGACCTGGGAAGAACTTCGACTCCCTTGTGGGTGTGGAGGGTACCCTGTGGGCCAGAGGCTGACAGATGAGGCTGGCAGTGTTGGGTCACGTGCATTTGCTTGGGCGGCCTCTGATTGACTGCTGCTTGCCCCTCCCATGTGGACTGAACGAGGCTGTGGGTGGTAGGCAGATCTCGTAGGTGAAATCACGAGCAGATTTGCCTTAAACCGGGGTCTGCCCTGGGAGAGCTTGTGCTGGCCAGGTAGCTCCGATGCCCTCTCCTCTAACGTGTAAGACAGCAGCACCGTGCTGTGGGAGGCTCAGGCCCGATTCACCCGGGCAAGGAACGGAGAGTGCCCCGTCAGCGATACAAAGCTGAGCTCTAGCGAAGGGCTGCAGGGAGCGGTCGAACTTTATGCAGGAGGTGGGTGGCTTGTTTGTTTTTATTTAGGATTACCGCTTCTGTAATGATAAAATCATTTTGCCCTGTTAGAAGAAGACATCTGGGATTACAAACACAAAAGAAAATCAAAACCAGCGTCTCAAACTCAGCGCTTTAAGGAGACAAGCTTTCAGAGCATTTGACAGCCACTCCCGAGAGCGCACCTCCGGAGGCTGGTTACACTGTATCCTAAATGACCGAGAAACAGCCCTCTCCATAGCCAGGGTTATCAGAAAAGTAATTTCTAGGATACGTTGAGGCTTGGTGTACACCATCATTCCACGGCAAATCCCTCACTTAGTGATCTAAATTCCAAGCCTAGTTAATCACCCGTGTAGGGTGTATATTTGGATGTGACGTATATACAATTAGGCCTCATTAAAGCCACCCACTTAGAGAGTGTTGAAAGACCAGCATTTAGAAAGAGGAGCTGAATAATTAGGGTCATTAATAGGAACCGATCATTTAGTTTACGATAGCTTAAAAATAAATAAGGATCAGCAGTTCTCTGTGTGTCATGGACACGCGGAGGGCAGTGCTGAGCTGATTTGAGAGGGAACCCCTCATTATACCGCAGGGAAGGCTGCCAGACTGCAGCCTCAGCCCCCGGGGACGGTCTTTTCCCTAACGCCTTTGGAGCAGGCAGGTAGATTGCTGCAAAGCAACCCATGGCTGAAAGGGGTTAGAGGAAAATGCTCCACCCCCACGCTGGAGCAGACTGGACTCAGCTCCAGCCCCAGGAGGGTTTCCTGCTCTGCCAGAACTGCACTCAGCAGGTGGTGGCCCTCCTCCGGCAGAAGCCTCCCGCCTCGAATTCCCATCATCTCAGTTCTGTGGTTTCTGCTGGATTTTTCTGAAGCCACAGTGTATCTGTTAATGTAACTGCCGACTCACCCACAGTCTTTTACCACCTGCCTTTACATAAACAGTTTATGTACACCATGCTTGGCCGGGAGGTGCTTTGCATTCTTCTGCCTTCCCGGTGGGCTCCCAGGGCAGCCCTGGGACAGCCTCAGACAAACCGACCTTCAAGGGAGACAAGGAGACCCCTGCAGGGGAAACCCGGACTGTGGGTGCCACGGGGGTGCGGGCCGGCTGGAAACGCGGGGTCGGCGGGGGGTGGGGGGGCAGCCGGACTCCGGCACGACCTGAGGCCAATGTGCATTCGTAACAAAACAGGATGATTGTTTTGGCCATCCTAGCCTTGAGATGGATTTTATTCCTAAAATCTGGTGCATGCGTGTGTGTTTCTTATTAGGCAACCAACCACGTGAGAAGCTCAGTGCCTATGGAAGGGTTACAGGGAGTTCAGAACATGCCTGTTTTAGTCGCATAGAAACCCCCTGCCCGGGCCTCTGAAGCAGTCTCTCTCCTGCCTAGGAGGATGGGTGCTGTGGTTTACCCTCACTTTGCGGTTTTACACGTGGGCTAACTCTCCCGCAACATTTTCACTCTTACTTTTTTGGGGGAGTGGGAGTGGTTTAGGATGGATTGGCTTCGTGAACTCGGTTTCTGACGTGTCTACTGAGTGGTTGCTCAGAAGCAAAACACGAGCCCTTTGGAAGCCATGCAGCTCAGCGCTCTCACCTTCGCTGTTCCTGACTCCCTTTGGGGGTCCATTGTGTGCCTCAGGACCGGAGGCTGCCTCTCTCACTAATACCAGGAGCACCCCGCCCACACCCGCCCCCCATCAGACAGATGTTTCGACCCTGTCAAACGTCCCCTGGGGGAGGAAGGCAGAGTCACCCGGGCCTGAACCTCTGATATAACACGATTCTTCAGAGGGGGAAAAATGAGAGATGCCTTCTAATGTCTACTTCGGCTAGAACAACAAAAAACATTTTTGTTTGAACATTCAAGGATCACAGAATCTCCCCATTTATCTTTTGCAAGAAGATAGTTTCCTTTCTTAATTCCCCCTTTTTTGGTCTTCTTTGTGATTTATCTTCAACGGTTTTAAGATTCAGGAGCTAAATTGTAGATTAGTCTTTCTTGTGTGATGTACGTTGGGTTTCTCTTCTGATGCAGGTTAAAAATATATGATTTCCACCTGCTTTCCCACTCTTTCCTGCAGTGATATTTTCTAATCATGTCACCCAGACATCCCTGATGGCCACTTTCTCCTGGTTGTAGAAGAGACATTTATGAAGAGAAACCTTAGCTTTAAAATTAGCTCATGGCTTTGCACCCTACTGAAGGTCTGCCGACAGCCAGCATCTGTGTGTGGAAATCAGTGCTCTGCGGGCTGCCTGGACACTTGGGCACGCTGCATCTACCCAGGGGCTCTCCCAACTGCTGAGGGCTTACTCAGGGTCCCTTTCTGAGATAAATCGGTGTTTCTTCCCCATGCCCCCCCTTTTTTGGTGATGCTGGGGATTGAACCCAGGGCCTTCTTCCTGAGCTAAATCCCCTGCCCTCTTATTTATTTTTTTGTTTACTTTGAGACAGAATTTCATCAGTGCACGGAATGGAATATTACTTGGCCCTAAAACGGAAGGGAATTCTGTCAGACAGTACTGCCTGATTTCTCTTAGATGAGCAGTAGAGAGTACTTAAATTTTCAGAGAGAGAGAGTTGAGTGCTGGTTGCCAGGGGCCAGGGCAGGAGGGAATGGGGAGCTCATGTTTAAGGGCGACAGAGAGCCACAGTTGGAGAAAATGAAAACGTGCTGGAAGTGGGTGGTGGGATGAACACATAACAGTGTGGGTGCCCAAAGCCCCTGAATCGTACACCTAAAATGAATACTATGGGAAATGTTCTGCTGTGTATATTTGCGCACAATAAGAACACATTGAGATACTGTTCCACACCCCCTAGGGTGGCTATCCTGACAAAGCCACAATGACAGGTGTGGGCGGGATGTAGAGTTCGGAACACTTGCCCACGGTGCGGGGGACAGGACTAACTGGCGTGACTTCCCTGGGGTACTGGGAGACATCCGACAGTCCCTGAAATGGTTAAGCGTGCAGTTGTCACACAGCCCAGCAGTTGTGCCAGCTGGTGTATACCCAGGAGAGAGGGAGGTGTCGTCGGCACAGAAACTTGTACATGAATGTTTACAACCACCACAGTGATGACAGTCCTCACGGGGAGCTGGTGCATGGACATAGCACATCTTAAAGCTCTTTTCATCCTCTTGCCATCCCTCCTCCCCTCCCTCCATGTCTTGGTCCACTTCCCTTTTGCAAAAGATCTAGCTCGCTGCTTCCTACTGTCTGCCTTTTATTTGCTCTTTCAGTTATGTATACATTGGGTTTCTCACATCAGAGAAACCATGCAATATTGAAGCTTACGTGTCTGATTTAGTTCACTTAACACGATGTTCCCAAGGTGCGTGCACTTGCCTACAAATGACTCCAGTGTCTCCTTCTTCATACAGAGTAGTGCTCCGTGGAGCTTCAACAGCACATTTTCTTTATCCGTTTATATGCTGCTGAACACACAGGCTGCTCCCAAGATCTGGCTGTTAGGAGTTGTGCTGCTGTGAACACGGGTGTGCCTGCCTCACTTAAACAACACTCACTGCCTCACGTTCTGGAGGCTGCCAGCCCAGGATCACGGTGTCAGCAGCTGGTCCCTCCCCAGGAGTTCCCCTTGGCGTGCAGGTGACATCTTCTCCCGTGACCTGCCGTGGTCACCCCGTGGGAGTGCTGAGCCCCCGTCTCTGATGCTTCTAAGGGCCTCATTGAGTCGGATGGGGTTCCACCCTTCCCACCTCACCTCGTCTCACCTCAGTCACTTCTTCTTCTTTGGTACCTGGGGATCGAACTCGGGTCCTTGTGCTTGTGAGGCAGCTGGCGGAACCACTGAGCTAAATCCCCGGCCCATCTCAATCACTTCTTTAAAGGCTGAATCTCTGTGTGTACCCGAGTTCACAAGGGGTCAGGATCCGGCCTGTGAATAGGGGTGGGGAGAGCCCAGCTGCAACAGTGAGCTGATAACCTATCAGGGGTGTTCTCACTTCCCGTGCGTTTGAGCCTCTGGAGGATGAGGCCAGCTGCAGCGGGAAGCAGGTGAGAGCTCGCTGCCCAGGGATAAAGTGCCAGACACACCTTGGTTGCTATATCTGCAGGCCGAGGACCTGGCCTTCATCCCTGGCCTCTGACAGAGGCACTGTTTGATTTTTATCAAAGGAGTCCTTCCCAGAACCCTCCCCAGCTTCCAGCAGAAAGTGCATTAGCAGGAACTGTGTCGAAATGTCTCCTCATGACTCATCTCCAATCCCATGGAGTGTTCTTTCCATCAGCGGGCCGTGCCTTCGAGTCGGCACCATCTCCTCTTGGGTCCAAGGAGCCTCTGGCTTGGTGCACTCTTGGATTCAGCTTGCCCCCTTCCTATGCTGTCCTTGCCTGAGAATACTGGGCTTTTCTTTCAGTGTAAACAGATGCACATGTAAACAATGGAGCATTTTGGCAGGGCTGAAACAAAGGCTTGTATTTTTATTTTTGCCAAGAGTGGCATTTCGTCTCGGACCACGAAGAAGCTCATTTCTTTCTTTCTTTTTCTTTGGTACCAGAGATCGAACTCAGGACCTTGTGCTTGCGAGGCAGGTGGTGGAACCACTGTGCTAAATCCCCGGCCTGAAGAAGCCCATTTCTTAGCTGCAGAGGCATCCCCAGCGCTGCAGAGGCATCCCCAGCCCTGCGGTGGAGCCTGGTGCTCCAGGATGAGTTACTGGGCAGTCAGAGAGTCGGTGGGCTGTGTGGGAGGACAGATCATCCCTGATGATGGCTGGCATCGTGGACAGGGCTGTACTTACACTGGAAACCTGACCAAGCCAATGGAGCAGCACTGTCCAGGGCCTCGGCCTCCGATGTTCTGCAGAGCAGCACCCAGCAGACACCAGCTAAGCAGGGACGGCTGGTAGGAAAACTCCATGGACCATAGGCTGATGAGACACAGATGCCTTCAGGCCAGCAGGGGCCTCAGAACATTCAAGAAGTTTCCAGAAATGGCTGGTCAGCCATGTGAAGTGAATGGAAAATCCCAAGAAGAGTTTCTTTGCTTTTACAAAATTGTGCCAGTCCCGCATTTGTGTTTGGCCTCGTGGGTGTACTATCTTCTCTATTTATAAGGACATCAGCTGAGACAGACATTGTGGCTGGTGTCAGTGGTCTCCAGGTAGGAGGGTGTGGGTGTTGTGTAAAGAGCATCAGGAAAAAAGAGTAGAGGGCCTTTTTGATCGTAACACAAGGTGAGGTGGGATGTGTAACTTGCAGTATTCTCTCCCCTGGCCCCTTGCCTGGTCAAACTTTACCCCTCACTATACTTTATTTTTCTACATATTCTTTGTCTATCGTGAGCTGGTTTCTTGCCCCCATTAGACATGAGAATTTTCCTCATTCCCAGCACTTAGAACTGTGCCCAGCACTTGTTTGGAGACTGTAAATGCAAGTTGAGTTAAGAAGGACTGAATGGACAAATAGAAGGGTGAATCCCCATGAGGAAAAGGGGTAGGAATTTCAGGAGTCCCCCAAGTGAAGGATAGTAGGAATTGGAGATTCTGGGCTGAGAACTCACAAAACCATATGCATCTTTATTTCATGTGATGAGAGGTCAAATCTCCTATTATCCAAAGATTGCTTCCCAAGTCCCACTAGTTGGCTAAGAAAACACAAAGAACTGGCAGGGGGTCCAAGCCAAAGAGGAAACACATTTGCAGAACCAGGGAATTGGCTTAAAAAATCTTTAATCCCTTTCAACACAAACTGAGTGAATAAGGCTGTGAACAGTTTTGAATATGGTAGAACCTGCAAAGTAAGAATTGAATGAAATGGTTATTTAATGGTACAGTGTAAGAACTGCATCTGAGAAGTTCTATTTACCTGCTGTTTCTACTTCACTGACTTGAGCTCTTTAAATTTGTTTCAAACAAAATAGAATTAAATAGTGGGCAATAGCATATATTATTCTCTAAAGCCAGAATATTTAATTGTAGACTAAATTAGAACCAGGACCCAGAAAAATTGCAAGAGATATAAATCTTTCATTTTCCAAAAAATCCTGAGCAAGTTTTTAAAGAAAGAGGAAAAGCAGTTAGACAGTAATTCATGAGAAATATTGAGTCCCATGAACATTCAAAGAAATGGAAATTAAGGAAAGACCAGTTTTGACTGTAAAATTCATAGTAACAAAAATTATGATATTCTTTCCCAATATTGGCAAGAATTAGGTAGAAAAAATGTTGAAAAGAAAGATAACAATTAATGCTGGCTGTGGTATGATGATGGAATTATGGGTGGTATTTCTTTTCTTTGGCATTTATTATTGATTTGGGTTTTTTTGCTTGTTTGTTTTTGAGACAGAGTCTCACTATGTAGTTCAGCGTGGCCTTGAACTCACTATGTAGCCCAGGCTGGCCTTGAACTCAATGTGATCCTCCTGCCTCAGCCTCCCCAGTGCAGGGTTCCAGGTGTACGCCATCAGGTCTGGCTTGTTTGGTCTTTATGAATGGTTTTATTTTGTGTACACACAGACACGGGCCACTGTGAGAGTGCCCCAGCACCTGTGGGAACCCAAGTCTGGGTTGTAGCGGGAATCTGCCACCCACACCAGTGATTCACAGGAATAATGGCAACAAGGACACCTGCAGAAAACTCCTGACACATCTACTGCCTCAAAAAACATGTGGTCAGGCTATGGCTAGAGATGAGACTGACTTCTCCAACTGTGAAATCTGCTGTTATTTTGAGGGAATTCTTGGAATTTGTGCTTTTTAAAAATAGGATCTCACTATGCTGTTCCCAGACTCATTTTGGACTTGCAATCCTTCTGGCTCAGCCTCCCAAGTTGTTGGGATTGCAGTTGTGTGCCACTGCACCCAGTGGAACTTCTGCTTCTTAAATTTAGTCACTAGCTCGTAAGAACACTGAGAGAGAGACTGAGAGTGAACCGAATAGCCATAGCAGCCATAGGAAAGGCAGGATAATGCCCCTAAATGCAGAAAGTGAACAGAGACCAGTGCTGAGCTCCTGGATGGGGACCATGGGGTGCTGCCTCGAGCTCCTCTTCGGCCATACTGGAGCCCATTTTCAGTCTGGCCCCCATTTCAGAAGTGGTTTTTATGGTCAAAAGGGTGAACTCAGACCACCTCCCTCTGTCACTGAAGTAGCAAAGAGACCACCAGGCTCAGGATTCCTTGATGTAAAGACAAAGCCTCTTTCTCACTTGCAGACTTTATTGCAAGAATAAATATTCTGAAAACCCATCAATGAAGACTTAGTCACTGGAGTGAACAGTAGTCAATGGCATTAGCAGAGACCAAAAATAATCTGTAAGTAGACAAGTGTCCTTAGAGGGGAAATGGTCCGAGCCAGTTTATGGAGCCAGGAGAATGTGGGGAGGGCAAGACAATGCTGAAGAAGAGCCATACCCTGGACAGAGCAGATCTCAGTTGGATCAGCCCTGGGCCATTCCCATAATTCCCCTGGCCTAGAGTCTCGGAGCTCCCTGTAAGGCCCGGCCTGTGCAGGTCCAGCTCAAATCCATGGCATAATTTTATAGTCATACCCTGCTTAGCCTCAGAGCAAGCAGGAAAATGATGGAGTTCTTATTTCAGCACATGGGTTTTATCATCAGTGCATTACTTGCCATTGAAACACACACACACACACACACACACACACACACAAACACGGGGAAGATCTGCTGGTGTAACAGTAGGGGAGGCAATTTAGGATGTTCAGAAAATCTGGCAAAAATAGTTAAAGGAACTCGTCTTGAAAACATCACAAAGACAACCAAATACATAGTGAAGAGTGGTGAAGCTGGGATGCAGGGGAGGGGGACAACTTGGTCCCAGCCTGGGCTTAGGATGCAGGGTTTTCTCTTCCTGATTCCTACAGGAAATCTAACAGGTGGAGAGGGTGGGACCCAGTGCTTGAGGAGAGGGGAAGAATATTAAAAATAAGAACAGGAATCAATGAACATGTGATATGCCTACAAAACAAGTACTTAATGAAGGAATTTAAGAAAACCAAACGGTAGTTCTTTGAAAAGACTTGTGAAATTGATAAATCCTTGGTAAGACTATTAAAGGGCAAAAGGAAAGGAAGGAAGAAAGAAAGAAAGAAAGGAAGAAAGGAAGGAAAGGCATCAGGATTTAGAAAGGAGGTAGTGAAGCAGGAAACAGTGAGGACCCCAGCACAGATAACTCTTTAACATAAAGATAGGAGCAAAAAGCAGCTTTTAATGATGCTGGTGGCTCAGTGAATGATTCCTGTGTCTCCAGAGCCCTGAATAGAAGCTTGCACTTCCTTATATACCTCTTTTTACATATACGAGGCTTAATTCCATTGGAGTTTCCCTGGGAATAGAGCAAGCAGGATTTACACAAAGCAGACCAGTGGAGAGAGGGAGAGCAAAGAGTTCAGGCAGGACTTTCTGAGCTCCTTTGGTGACAGATTACAGAAGTTGTCATGGCTACTCAGGTATATTTTACAAAGAGCGTAGTTATCTACTTAACCCATAGTTGCCTAGTAACACAATTAACTCATAATTGCCCAATTTCATATGGAGGGATGGTCTCCTCTCTCAGTAGTACTATAGTTTTTATAGTAGGAGACATTATGGATAATTTTGTTGTAAAACATTTATAAATTAAGATAATAATGGATAAATTCCTAGAAAAATGCAACCTACCAGAGTAACATTTTGAAAAATCAGAATCATGCTATAATTATTAAAATACTGGAATCCAGAATATAACACTGCCCCTCCCAACTCCAAGCCCAGGAATAGATGGCTTCACTAACAAATCTGACAGATATTTAAGGAAGGAATATCACTAAAATTAAACAATTGTTTTATAGAATAGAAAAAGAGAATCACTTCACAACTGTCCACGGGAGTAGATCCCTGATATGAAAACTTGACAAAAACTTCACAAGAAGAGAAAATTACAGGCTAAATTCATGAGCGAACAAACACAGATGAAAAAGTCCAAAGCCAAATCCTAACAAATCATATTCTGCAGTATAGAAATAGGATAGCACATCATGACTAAGCTGGGTTTAATTTAGTAATGTAAGTTTTGTATTTTAGTCAGCTTTTCATCATGGTGAAAAAGTACCAGAGATAATCAACCTAAAAGGAAGAAATGTTTACTTTGACTCATGGTTTCAGAGATTTCAGTCTATGGCTGTTTGACCCTGCTGATTTGGGCCTGTGGCGCCCAGTACATCATGGCGGGAGTGCATGGCGGAGGGGGTCAGTTCAACTCATGGCAGGCAGGAAGCAGAGAGAAAGAGACAGGAAGGGGCCAGGGTCCCATAGCCCCTTCAATGGCACACCCTAAATGACCTAACTTCCTCTCCCAGGACTCACCTCTCAAGGGTTCCTCCATCTCTCCATAGCACCCCAGGCTGGTAACCAAACCTCCAACTCATACATCTGGGGGGACCTTCAAGATCCAAACTACAGCAGCTGGTGAGCATTTGAAAAATCAACCATTGTACATTTACCACATTAACAGAATAAAGAAGAAGAATCATATGATTCCAGTCGATATGGGGAAAGCATTTATTAAAACTTGACATCCATGTGTGAGAAAAAGTCTTGGCACACCAGGATGAACAGGAGTGGGGATCTTGTGTTGTCACTGGATATCTACAGAAAACGTTAATAGTGAAATATTTGAGATTAACAATAAACCAAGGACATCTGCTATCACTACTTCTATCCTCCATTGCATTGGATGTCCTGCAAATTGCATCCAGAAACCAAAGTACAAGATTTATAGAGGAGGAAGTGAAACTGTCAGTTTTCACATGTGATGTAATTACATACACAGAAAATTAAGTAAGAATTAGGATTCTGCTAAATTATCTATATCAATAAGTAAGTTTAACATTTCTTGATATGAGATATACAAAACTCTAACCAAGAGGAAATGGGCTGAGACGTGAAGATGGTTGATAAAGAACGTTCAAGAGGCCAAGAGATATAGGGCAAGATGCTGAAGCTCATTAGTAATCAGAAAATGCAAATCAGAAACATACCGAGTTTCAGCAACACGCTAACCTTCACAGCTGAATTAAAGAAAGTGTCGTGTCGAGACTCGGTCACGATGAAGAGGAGGGTCTCTCCTCTATACTTTGGTCCCAGCACCTGGAGGGAGAGGCTTGGCATTACCCACTAAGCCAAGTCAGTGCCTGCACTCTTTCTTAGCTCTTCCGCCCCTAGCAGGAGAGCATGGCCACGTTTTTTACCAAGAAGGGACTGGTGTAGGAGCGAGCACAGCAGCACCATCCACAGTGGCTCAGACTGGAAGCAGCCCAGCCGTCCATCAGCAATGGAAGGGATTCGTGCAGATGCTGTTTTTGTGGGATTAACTACTCTACTGCAGTGGAAATAATCCGACTGCAGTGCCAGGCACATGGGTGTCTCACAAGAATCATGATGAGCAAAAGACTGCTCAAAAAATACATTGTAGGGCTCCACATACACAAGTTGTAGGAAGCAGACAAAAGTAAATTAGAGCATTAAGGGCGCCAGGCTCAGTATGTAAAACTGAAGAAGAGAGAAGAAATAGAGGTGATGTTCATTGAGCTGTACGTTTCTGGTCTGCACAATATTCTGCTGGTGTAGCATAGTTCACAACAGAAAAGCAATACGCCCTTTCTAAATTTTTAAGCACAAAGTTGTTTGAGTCTGTGATTGACAGTGTTTGGGTATGGAATAGTGAACCAAACTACAAAGCTACAGCAGGGCGTCTTGAGGGTGCCGAGCTCCACCTGTGTGTGCTGGTTGTTTGTAGCCGTGGTGATCAGGAGCGCATTTCATTGATTAGGATAGAGGGGGACTGATCGGTCACCACGATGCTCAGGTTTGGGTAGCACCTTTCTTCCTTTCTTTTTAAAAACACTGAATAGAAAAGGAAGGCCAGAGATAAAATACTTCCAACACGGTTTTGGGCCAGGGATTTAGCTCAGCGATGCCACCACCTGCCTCGAAAGCGTAAGGTCCTGAGTTCAATTCCAGGTACTAAAAAAAAAAAAAATCCAACACGGTTTAAAATTGAGTCTGATCTAAAGGAAAAGCAGTGTTAGTGTGAGATAGAAAGAAACAGCTTGACAGAGCCTGTTGGAGAACAGATCCTGAGCAAAGGCTGCAACTCTCAAGGCTAAAAGGCGAAAGGTGCATTGTGTGAGCTGCTGAGCCGAGCGACTCTGGACCCATCCCTGACGTAGAAGCGCTGCAGCAGGCGGGGTCCACCTTCAGGGAGCTCACAGGGTTTTCTTGCACATGCAGTGGTCCCGAGATGCCAGCGAGTCGAGGTCTTGTTAGAATACTGGTGAAGAGAGACTGGGCTGACAGGGGTGACTAAAGTCACAGGCAGCGTGGTCCTCTGTCCTCCTGACCGCACTTCATGGCGACAGCAGCCGCGGCTGAGTGCACCTGGCTCTTTGGAGCTCCGGTGTTTGTGTGCTTGCATCGGCACCATTCTCTGGCGTTGGACGCTGGGTAGAGAGATGAATTATTATTATCCGCCCCTGCCGTGCAGGTAAACCGAGGCTCAGGCAAACTGAGTGGTGCTGGCCGGGGTCACATCGCCGATGAGAGGCTCAGGTCTGCAGCACCTTGCCTTATAGTCCTTTATGTCAGTGCTTCCCCACTGCTGGTCCTGCGAGTTATTCCTAGGGGTTTGGGAAGCTCTAGCAGTGATTACATAATATCTTATACACATACACACTACCTTTTTATTCACTTATTTATTTTTGAGACAAGGTCTTGCAAAGTCACTAAGTTGCCCACAGTCCTCCTGCCTCAACCTCCCAGAGTGCTGGGATTACAGGTGTGTGCCTCCACATCTGGCTGTACCACCATTTTTATAGGCATGAATTTACTGCATATAATAAAAGACAAAATCGGCCCGTCTGCCCGGCGCGACTTCCGGTCGGCTTAGTCGAACGGCTGACTGAGCCGCTGGAGCCGAGGACCATCCAGACGCCGCGGCGGGACAGAGCACACGCGGACACCGAGGGCCAGGACAGCATGGACCATGGCGCTGAAGCAGATTAATAGGGAACTTAGTGATTTGGCCCGTGACCCTCCTGCACAATGTTCTGCAGGCCCAGTTGGGGATGACATGCTCCATTGGCAAACCACAATTATGGGACCTAATGACAGCCCATATCAAGGTGGTGTATTCTTTTTGACAATTCATTTTCCTACAGACTACGCTTTCAAACCACCTAAGGTTGCATTTACAACAAGAATTTATCATCTAAATATTAACAGTAATGGCAGCATTTGTCTCGATATCCTAAGATCACAGTGGACTCCTGCTTTAACTATTTCTAAAGTTCTTTTATCCATTTGGTCACTGCTATGTGATCCAAACCCAGACGACCTCCTAGTGCCAGAGATTGCACGGATCTATAAAACAGACAAAGTACAACAGAGTGTCTCGAGAATGGACTCAGAAGTATGCCATGTGATGCTACCTTAAAATCAGAATAACCTGCATTATAGCTGGAATAAACTTTAAATTACTGTTCCTTTTTTTGATTTTCTTATCCGGCTACTCCCCTATCAGACCTCATCTTTTTTAATTTTGTTTTTTTGTTTACCTCCCTCCATTCATTCACATGCTCAACTGAGAAGGCTTAAATTCTTCCAGCTTTGGATAATAACTGCTTTTAGAAACTGTAAAGTAGTTAGTTACAAGAGAACAGTTGCCCAAGATTCAGATTTTTTTAAAAAAATAGAGCATGTGTATTACGTGGCCAATGTCTGCACTCTGACTTGGTTATGAGGCTAAATCATTCCTCACAGCTCTAACTGCTTAAGAAGCTATGGGGGGCGGGGCGGAGATGGATGCTCCATTGTCACAGCAAGGAAGCAGCATTATTCTAGCAGTATCCATTCTAGTTAAGCCTTCCACTGTTAGAAATGTGAGATTATGTGATATACTTTATGCTCATAACTGATGTGGCTGGAGAATTGGTATTGAATTTATAGCATCGGCAGAACAGAAAATGTGATGTATTTTATGCATGCCAATAAAGGAATGGCCTGTTCTGTTCTACAGAGAATGGAAATTGGAACTCAAACACCCTTTGTATTCCAAAACAGGGTTTCAAAACATTTTGTAATTTTCATTTAAATTGTTAGGAGGCTTGGAGCTAATAGTTAATCTATCTTCCAAGACACTGTTTAATATAGCACGGAGTAAATGATGCAAGTTGTCAATGGATGAGTGATCAACTAATAGCTCTGCTAGTAACTGATTTATTTTTCTTCAGTAAAGTTGCATAAACCAAAAAAAAAAAAGACAAAATCTTTCAGTGTTGTTCATGAAATTGTAGACACTCAACATCTTGTATTTTACTATATCCTCAAGTATTACTGAATGCTGACTATGAATGTGTGCAGAAATCCTGGATCTGGACCTGAGTGAGACAGACTCAGTTCCTGTCCTCTTCGAGTTGATTTTTTGTTAGGAGATAAAAGACAATAAATGAGTCAAACAATAAGTGTTGTAAAGAAAACAAGGCCATCTAAGGGGTGGAGAGCACAGTGTTATAGAAAGCTGCTTCTCAACACAGTTGAGAACCCGAGAAATGCTGGAGCGTCCTAAGTACTGGACGGTGGGAAAGGCATCTTTGGGAAACTGCTTCGAAGGTACAATGGACCCTCGAGTTACAACCGGCCTGACATATGAACAGCTTGGGTTATGACTGGAATTTCAGTTTTAACTTATGACCAAAGTCTTGAGTTATGACCCAAATGCCAGCCACTTGTGCTCCCAGATGGTCTCAGCCACAGATTTAACCCTTAAAGTGTTCTGGAAGGAACATGACAACACCCTTTCCTGTTCGGGGTTCACTGAGAAATCCTGGGCCGGGGCCTCTCTAAGGACACTGAGACCCGCCTGTGTACAGGAGAGAGACTGTGAAGGCTGTGGAGGAGCCTGAGCCTTCACTGACCGACTTGAGTTACAACCAGACCTCAGGAACAAATTGAGTTCGTAAGTCGAGGGCCCACTGTAGAGGCAATAAAGATCATTGTAAAGCACTTTTTCTTGATTCCACTCAAACCATAGTCAGAGCTTGACAAGCTGTGATCTGTATTTAATAAGCCAGGGAGAATGCACGGAATATTATCCAAATGCTTTTAATGTGTAGGTGGATCTCAAAAATGTTATCTTGGGCGTTGTCAAAGGAGTACTGATTTTACAGACAAAAATGTCATCGTTCTAAATTTAGGACTATGAGCATGCTTCAAAAAAACCTTACCGAACAAAATGTCAACACTTCAACATTTGATTTTCTTACTCAGAGAACGCCCCGCGCTCCCCCTCCCCATGATTATCCAGCTGACACCCAGCCTGGGGAATGGAATGTGTGAAAGAAACAGCTCCATTTTAATTTTGCTTAAGAACAATTAAGTACAGTCCATCTTTGCTTTCAGCTAAAGATTTCTCCCAGCCCAAATCTTCTCCAATTGCATCATAAATGGGGGTGGGGGGGGTGCCTCATACTTGAGATTATTTCCACATCGGTTTTACAAGCTATAGCTTGCCTGCTAACGTAAAGCACATTCGGTTGTAAATTGAAGACAGGGAACGGAATGTTCTCTGGACTTCGAAACTCAGTGTACTTTGCCTTCCTTTTTTTTTTTTTAAAAAAAAAAAAATATTATAGAGCTTGTCTAAACAAATTCAGCCCGGTCTCTAACCCCAGCTAAGACAAGGAAATGATAAGCTAAGCATTGTATTAAAGGGGGATCTTATTTTAGTAAAAATTAACCAGATCATCAACGTTTTCTGAAACTGCCCCCAGTGGTGACAGAGGAGTTTGTCACACTGCCCTTTGCAGAAGAGGTGGGCAGCTGCCTGCTGGCTTGGGCCTGGCCTACCCTCCCCTTCCACTAAGGAGAACCTGATCTTGCTGCCGATCTGCCAGCCTCACCTGCTCACCTGCGTTTCCAAAAACAAAGCCTATTTATTTCCCCCAGAGAGGGAAACAGCAGACTTGTCCGCTGCCGAGTCCCTGGGGCGCCCTGCCGGCCTGAGGTTGGGTGTGGTTTGCATGGCCCAGGCCTCCGGGAAAGGGTGCCCCCTGCTGGGGAGGTGCTGGCGTGGCCTCTACAGGGCATTTTTGTTTGCATCCTATCCCAGGAGTACAACAGGGCTGACCCGTGTTATCACTGCATCGTCTTTGTCGTTGAAGGAACAAACGAACGGAGTCCGCCTGGGGGTCCCGGATTGACTCCTTCCTCACAAGCATCCCTCTGAAGCAGGTGTCTTTTCATCTCCATCCGTGAGGATGAAGAGGTTAACTGAGGAGCCGAGATCATATCTGTTGGCAGGAGGACGTGGATGAGCATTCGGGCAACCTGCGCCTGCATCTTGGCCGGGAACCCCCTGTCCCAAGCAGCTTTGTCCTGCCCACTGCTCCCAGGGCGGACCCTGGATGGGTCTTGGACTCTCATTTTTGGACAAGCAAAGATCTCTGCCTACACTTTAGAATGAGGCCACAGCTCACACCAGATATGCGGGTATTTGGCTACAAATTAATTGGAAAGAGTCTCTATCCATTTGCTTAAAAATGAGCTGTTTTAGGTTTGGCTGTGGTGTTAAGTGTCTCTAAGTATGCTGGCCATTGTAGGCTTAGGGATGCTTTCAGAGTCAGAAAACCAAAACTACACAATGTTTAAAAACATAATGGGATCTTTCAGAATACCAAATTTAGTTTTTTTGAAGTCAGTAAATATTATGTTTTGCACACAACTAAATGGATGGTTTTGTTTTTATAGGTTTCTGACTCCAGAGGAAGACTATATATTTTTCTTTCCCTTACTCTGAATATGTTTTGGTGCTTTGTGAGTAGCTTGTGACCTTGGGCCCAGTGGCTAAGCTGACCGTGGGTGGGGACACAGTGGAGGAGCTGGGGTGGGGTCAGACCCCTTGGGTGTGACCCTGGCACTAGCCCTTTCTAGTAACTGTGTCTTCCTGTGCCTCAGTTTCTTCAGCAGTGATGGGAACGCTAGTATCCTCCTCCATAGGAGCTTGTGAGAGAACACAGGGGTGGCAGGGAAGCAGGTGCTAGACACTCAGGGTCCTTGCAGCTGGATACAGGAATCTGGGAGTAGCCTGGGTGATGCTAACAGTTCAAGGGTGTTAGAACAAAAATGGAGGCCGGAACCGGAATTAGGGAGGCCGGAAGCTGGGTGGAGAAGCCACGCTATGGGTTCCTGAGGAAGGAGAGTGTGGGACAGAGACCACTTCCAGACATGGGAGCCAGCCCAAGACAGGCTGCCAAGCAGAAACCACCAAGGGCAGAAGAACATGGGAGGGGATGCTCTTGTCCTGCATCGAAGTGTACTGTGGAGGAAACGAACACATCTCACAGGTACAGACATTTAGCATAGACAGCAATTTGAGCAAGTTGCAGGACCATGAAGATTATCATGCAGTTGGTTATGGTGGTGTAGGCTTGTAATCCCAGCACTGTGGGAGGCTGAAGCAGGAGGATCACAAATTCTAGCCCAGGTGGGGAATGTTAGCAACTTGGTGAGATCCTGTCTCAAAGTAAAAAATGAAAGAAATGACGGATGTAGCTCATTGTGAAGGCCTTGGGTTCAATCCCCAGCACCAGAAAAAAAAAATCATACAAGCTGAAACTATGCAAAATGACCTCAGTGATCGAAGGGAAATACCACAGTGGTTCTGTGACCTTTGAAACATTTTGTCAAGACACTAAAATTTGTCTTCAAAGTTGTTTTAATATCTCTGTAAACAGGGAAATATAAAAATTGCAAAATTAATATTTATTTTATACGCTGTAATTTCAGCATTAGAAGGCTGAGGCTTAAAGCACTTTGTTCCTTCTTTGTAAAGAACTCAGCACAAGGGCTTTGAACGCCCCCTCCCCGTGTAACTCATGCTCCTGGGCAGCCTCTGCCCTGGCCTTGGGCACCAAGCTCCTTTCTAGGTTCAGGGCAGCCTCCAACATTGTCTCCTTTGTGCTATCAGTGTCGTGAAATAATTCACTGTGATGCTGCTTGGTGACGTCACTTCCCGTAGACATTGTCTTTGCCGTCCTTCCCATCACAAGCGCCCCTGGTCTGTGCCAGTCTGGCACCCCCACTGAGCCCCCCGGGCTGCATACCCACACGTGCTCCAGACCACAGTAACGTGACCCCCACGGTCAGGTATGTCTTCTCTGCTCCATTCATGAGAAGCGATCAAAAAATACAGAAGATATTTCAACTGAAAATAAACCATTACAGTAAAAGACACATTGCCATGAATCTCCTTCAATCCTCCTTTTCGCTTCCAACACTCAAATCATCCCACCGTCCTGGCCACTTCCTGCAGCAGCTCTGGAGCCCTCTTTCCTGAGTGTCTTTCTTTGTGCTGTCCTGGCTGCCTCGATGTCCCGAATGGATTAAAAATGTTTACCATTCTTGGTCATTTTGACTCGGGGAGAGCCGGGAGTCACACGGTGCCAGATCCGGTGACTAAGGTGAGTGAGGACCCAGCGTCATGTTTTTATGAACCTGCCTTCCTGCTGGATGGTGCTCTGAGTGGCAGTCACTGTATTTTTGATCACATACAGACACTCAGGAAAGAGGACTCCAGAACTGCTTGGAAAGTAGTGAGAAAGACAGATGAATGTGTTCCAAGGCAGGGCGGGATTCTGAGGGTGATTCGCGGCCACATGACTTTTGCTGTAATACATTTTCTGTAAACATTCACTATGTTTTGATTACATCTCATACATCTCATTTCTATTTCGCTTCCAGTATTACTGATTTTTCTCTTTCCTGTAGTGTCGTGTCTTTGACCAGGAGCCTCTCTTGGACATTTTCAGCGGGAGACAGGAGGAAACAGGACCAAGCTCTGGGTCTGTCCGCAAACTCAATCAGTACCCTGGACCAATCAAGGTCAGCATGAAAGTCGCAGGGTGATTGGCCACTGATCCCAGGTGCACCTGTTACCTCAGGGGGGATTTGCGAACTACATAGCAAGGTACAGAGTTATTTTCCCCACAGCCCGTTGTTTGGAGAGCTGGTGGGGTTGAACTATAGTATGGGCAACTGAATTTTGCAAAAATAGGAAGGATGGGAGGACTGCATGCATGCACTGAGGATAAAATGGATGGTGGCTCAGTTGGGGTTGATGGTGCCCACCTGTGATCCCAGTACTCGGAGGCTGAGGCAGGAGGATCACAAACTGGAGCCCAGCCTGGGAGACTTAGTGAATTATCAGGACCCTGTCTCAAAATTTAAAAAGGGACTGGTGATGTATCTGGGCTTAATCCTAGTACTGGAAAAAAAATTAAAGACTGTATAAAGCAAGGTCTTTAAGTTGGGGCTCTTCAAGCCGTTTCCTTGCTCTTGAGAGAGTTCTGTCTCCTGAAGAAAATGGTCTGAGTTCCTGTAACGTGGCTCTGGGGTGAGGGGCATAGACATCACTCAAACTCTCCTGCCTTGATTTCCTATTTTGTGGCGCAGTGACAGAATGGGTGATACCTACCTAATATCCCCGTGCTGGTTACTCGAAAAATGTGCTACAGCATTCACGACAGCGCCCAATACCCAGAAATATCTATGAATGTGCGAGCTGTCATTTTTAATTCTTCAAATAGTCAACATTGGGTATTTCCTGAGTGCTGGGAAAGTGCTGAGCGTGCTACGTGCTCCCTCTAATCTCATATCAATGCGGGAAGCAGGTTCTATAATCTCCCTGTTACAGAGGAGGAGGAGGAGGCTAAAGTTTGCAGAGATTTAAGTTTGAGGAGTGATTCTTCAGGGTTTATGTAAATTTAGGTGACCACGTGGACCCAAGTCCACCTGACTCTGAAATAGTCACGTTCAGTCGCTTGGTTCTATTTGTTCAATCATTAACTCTGGAACATCTGGCTGCTCACTTTTCCTGTATCCACCCTTACACACAGGAAACACTGTATCACACCTAAGTTATCGCACAGTGTGTCAGGTTGTGTCTATAACTGTTTCAATGACGCCTGAGGAACTTTGTGGCCCATATCCTGAGAAGTAGATTTCTACTCCCCTGTTTCTTCTTTAGGGTTTATATAAATTTACACGATACAGCTTGGACCATCTTATCGCAAAATCCTGAGCTTATCACTTGACAATGGTGGAAATAACAGCTCTGTAGTAATTTCCGGACAGCTTCAAATTAAATTTCTTTCACTGTACTGTGAGGTGCAGTCACCTCTCCTGGGGAATCACTGAGTTCAGCTTTCTGATTTGATTTGGGCAGAGCGGAAGGGGGGGTCTCTCTGCTCCATCCACAGCAGAGCGATTCTGTGCACTTGGGAGGGGTTCAGATCCTAAGTAGGTGTTTTTAATAAGTCACTTCACCTAATTGTATTTCCTCTCCGCTAAATAAGAAAAGCCCTACCCTAATGGGCTTAATCTTTCTAAATTATTTTCTGGTTTTAGTTGTGCTGTTTCCCACAAGCACTTAATTTAATTATAAGATTGTAATGCTTTTCCGTGAAAAGCTTGCCTGCACATCAGGAATGCTGGGATTCAAATGTGCAGAGGAGAAAAAGCTGCGCTTATTTATCTTGTCAAGACTGAGTAGGAAAATACGCACATATACCCACCCCGATTGTCCCGGTCATTGGAAGGTGTGGGATGGGAGGGAGCCACAGCCCCGCAGGAGCTGAGGAAGACCCTGGCCCTGTCCTGGAGGAGGAGGCAGAAGACTGCACTGCAAAGGTCTAGGTGGGTCCTCCAGCCTGGAAGTGGTGTCACCTCCAAACCCATTGACCTTTCCTGAAATGATAGTAAATCAACTGACCTGTAGCCCTGCAGGGACTCAGGAAACCTGTGTCCACAGAACAGTTAGTGTCTAGGAGTGAGAGAGTCAGTAGTCATTTTTGAAACATCTTTGAAATATAATATGCTACATGCAAAAAAAAGGGGGGGTAAGGGGTAGAAGCAGAATCAAAAGGAAGTGCTTTAGGGCTGGAGATTTAGCTCAGTGGTTCTGGTGCCTGCCTCGTAACCACAAGGTCCAGAGTTTGATCCCCAGTACCAAAAAAAAAAAAAAAGGAAGTGCTTTTTTCCCTAGAGTGGGGGACAAGGATCTTATAGTGGGAAGGTTTTGTCTTTGAGTTGTCCTGGTAGGCATGAGTTGCAACCAGCCTGCCTCCGTCAACCCTGTGCGCCCCTGGTCCAAGTGTGATGTCCATGTACTAGCGACCACCTGGGTTGGGTCAAGAAAGGGGCTGTGGGCATGAGGGGCACCCACTGGCTTCTTGCTGGGGAGGAAGGGAGCCCGTGGGTCCCCTCCCTGGCTTGTCCAGTGTGTTCTTCAAAAGACACAATCTGTGGGAGAAATAGCAAAGAAAGAAGTGTGGAAGAAAGAGAGAAGTGGGATTCATCATGGTGGGGTTTTTTTCCCCTTCTCTGCATTTTCTAATTCTAAAATATGTTTTAATGATGGCCACGCATCATCGTGTGTACTTGTGCATGTGTCTGTGTGTGTGGAGGCAACAGAGAGACAAAAAGACACAACAGTAAGATGGCTACAGGACTGATAATGATGGCAGCAATCTTGGCTGAGATAAATTTTAGAAGGAAAAAGTCTCCCGGAAAAGAAAATCACAGGATGAAACAGTGGATTCTGAGCTCTTCCACATCAAGTGAGGAACCGGGCAGCATCACAGTCTTATTGCCATTTTCCCCCAAGGTGGCATTCCTCAGAAGCGTCCCCAAAGGCTGTGTTCTTTTGCACAACCATCTGAAGATGCCTCGGGGGAAAAGAAGTGCCCTTATTGAGTCCTTCATTGATTTATTTTGAAAATATTTACTGAGATCTTACTGTGGCAGAGACACTGTTCAAGACATGGGATTTTTTTTTTTTTAAGTTTTCATTCAAAGATACATCAGGTTTTTCTCTCATCTTTGACCAACAACAACAACAAAATGTCTGACAGGTTCTTGTTTAGCAACACATGCCTTTGTGTACTAAAAGAAAAATCTCCTTGGCTTACTGGTCCCATACCTCATCTACCAATGTTTCTGCTATTCTTTTTTTTTTTTTGGTACGGGGGTTTGAATTTAGGACCTTGGGATTTCAAGGCAGGTTGCAGAACCACTGAGCTAAATCCCCAGCCCTGTTTCTGCTATTCTTTACAAATAGAAATGTCCTGTACTAGTAATAACTTCATAATCCTTTTCATAAATCTTAGTCCTGTTTTAGATCTCTGTGTTAATCTGAATAAGAGATGCCTTTTTTTGTTTTTCTGTAGATCTTGTGAAATTTCATCTTGTCCTGGGGCAAACAATCACAAAATGTAATTATGCCTTATTTTTTGAGGGTGAGATAAAGAGAACTTAAAGAGCAAAGCAGCATGGGCAATAGGAAGTATCCTAAGATCTTATGATTATGTTCTCTGCCTTTTATATAGGCCAAGGTGGCTTTCTACTTGACACAACAGAGAACAGGCCATAAAGTCTGAAAATAAAATGTGCTAAAATTAGACCTCAGAGTATTTTCAATAATCACCTGTAAAGCATTTTAAGGAAATTACTAACTTGGAGGCTGAGGCAGGAGGATCACAAGTTCAAGCCCAGCCTTGACAACTTGGCAAGACACGGCCTCAAAAATGAAAATAAAGCCAGGTGTGGTGGCGTATGCCTGTAATCCCAGCACTTGGGAGGCTAAGACACGAGAATAGCTGCAAGTTCGAAGCCAGCCTGGGCCACATAGTGAGTTCAAGCAAGACTTTGCCTCAAAAAACAACAAACAAACAAGCAAGAATAGAAAGGGCTGGGGGTATAATCCCAGTACTGCAGAATATAAAGGCCTGGAGAGAAAGCTCATTTGCCAAGGTCCTGTGTAGAATCCCTAGTATGGAAAAAAGAACAGGAAAAGGAAGAAAAACTAATTGCCAGCCACCCCCCTCAGAACAGTTTCAAAGGCTCTGAAAGGCTCTGCTTCTTAAATCTTTAAATTACATCATATTGTAGTCACATCTTTTGCTACACTAGGTGAAGAGCTTCAGGCTGGTTAAAATACTGCAGACTGCATTTCTGTTAATATTTTTCTCTCTTCATGCTGACATTTCCAGTGTTGGGAAGTAGGATTTGTATTACCAAGGTGTCCCTCTTTCTCCATCTTGCTCGGAAGAATGAACAAAAGCTTGAGGTGTTCGTTTCAGAAGAAAAACTGCAGCAAGAAGACCCCCAATATTCACCCAGACCATATGTACCTTTCGCCATACATGTCCCATTCCAGATAATGCCTTGGCAAAGCACTTCTTGTCCTGGGTAAGGAGTACGGCTCGGCCTGTCCTCAAGACATGGGATATTTGAGAAGACACAACCTTTGCCTTCTTCCTCTTCCTCTAGCTAACGATGAGAAAGCAGACCCAGGGCACAGGGCACAGGACCAGTGCTGTCACCACGATATGAGGAGGTGCAGTTTCAGGTCAAGAAACGCGATTCTTCCTCAGCCCGAATTGCCAAGCCTTTCTATTGAACACCTGGAGCCCACACTGGGGCAAACAGCGCCCTTTAATGAACCCAGCAATGCGCCCGAAGTGGCACACCGGTGTCCCTGAAGCAATGGCTGGAAGCCTTCGCTCTGGAGGCCTTGGGACCACATCAGTTGTCTGAAAGAAGTTGGGGTGGCTGGGAAAGATGGCCTGCTTTCCCCTTTCTTCTCCACATTTTCCTCACATGGCTCTATCTTCAGCGGCCATGACGCAGGCCAAGCAGCTTTGTGCTACAGTGGGCGCTCAGATGAGGCCCACTCAGGGCTGGTGCACGCCTGAGAGTCAGGTGAGGTGTGGATGAATGAGGCTGGGAGCGTGTGGAGGGAGGAAGTGGAGGGGCCCTGGAGCCTGCACATGAAGGCAGCCCTGGGCTTTCCTGCCTACAGCTGCAAACCTGCACCTGTGCTCAGACCCTGTCTACCTTGGGGATGCCGTCTGGTTCCCGGCCCCTGAGCGCCACCCACCGTGACCTCTGAGCCTGGGAGCCACCACAGCCCTCGACAGGTCCTTCCTGCACTGTCAGCTTCTTCTTCCTTGTCCATCTCTCCTTAATGTCCCTTCCCTTTGCCTCTGTCCTTCACTTGCTCAGTGCACATCCCTTCCCTCCACCCTGTGCTCCTACATTTCCTGTTTCCTGCTTCAGAGTCCCCTCCTGGAGGGCAGAGTTCAGTTCTATTTTGTCTCCATTGGTAATTCAGGTTCCTGAACCAGCCACATAGGACATTGGCTCTTCAGTGCTTCTTGGGTCCCTGAATGGCTACAGGCTTTTGGTAGGTTTCGGGAGGACTCAGCAGTGCAGAGAGACCATGGTGGACACCTCTTTGCTTATTCCCCAGAACTCACTGCATCAACAGATGAATAACTTCTTTCTCCTGTCACCAGGGGCCCCAAGAAGAGGCTGAAAAACCCCAAGGGGAGGATTTGGGGCTGTGGGCAGCAGGCAGCTAAGAGCACTATGTCTCTGAGGGTGGTCAATGGGTGCTTTCCTGTGCAGCATCTGGTTCAACGCTGTGGGACAAAAGAAGGAAGAGTCGTCCCGGGGCAGGGGTGGAGACAGGCAGCCTCCCCAGCCTCCCCTGTCCCACTGCTCTAGAACTACAGGTCGGGACCAGCGGAGGCCTGAGGAGCCTCTGGGCCAATGTCAGTTTCCCTCTCTTCCTCTCTCAGGTGTGGAATAAGAGGCCTGAAGGACGCAGGTTTGTCCTTCTTGTTGTCCAAGTCAGGGCCATGGACTTCCTTGAGCCTCGAGAGTCCAGGTCCTGGAAACTCGTTGTCACTCTGTGTTTCTTGGAATCTAGGTGCAGTGCCCCGAATGCTTTTGAAGATGCACTGTACTCAACCCTGTTGCTTCGAGTCAGTTTTAATGTGTATATTAGGAAGGAAGGAAGGAATTATGAGGAAGGGAGAGAGAGAAGAAAGGAGGGAAGGAGAGAGGAGGGGGAAGAAGGAAGGAAGGAGTGTTGCCATCTCTTCACAAGCCCTCTTAGTGTGCCGAGCAGGAATATTTCACGCCATTCTTGGCTTCCCTGGGCAGATCCTCTGTGCAGGCAGCCTGTAGAGACGTGGGCGTCACTCTTCCTTTATCCTTCTTTGGAAGGCTGGGAGACAGGAGCTATCCCTTGGTATAATCTGAAAGGTCACACAGAAGCAATTTTGAGGGAAAGAAAGCTTCTTTGATGCAAATGGAATGAAGTCCAATGGATTCCCTTAGAAACCCCTGCACTGTGCAGCTGGCCGGTGGCCCATGAGTGCCATTTCATTGAAGCATACGGGCAAGCAGAGCCCAAAGGAAAGCCAGGAGGACAAGGTTTTAAGTCAGGGTTCCGCTGAACCAAGGAGGGTGTGTCCTGCTGTCAGAGACCTGGGCAGCTCCGGTTCTCAAAAGTCCGTGGTCTGAACAGTGCTGCCTGTTTGGGGTCTAATGCTGACACACTGAATGGGTACTGCTTTCCCAGAATGCTTCATAAGCTCAGATTGCTGGGCTTCATCTCCAGCACCATCCAAACTCTGGTCCACCCTTGCTCACCACCCACCAAGACTTCCAGGAACTCTCTGCCCCATGTTTACCTTCTCCAAAGAAGCTTTGTCTGCAGCTGGGTTCATATATCCTTGATGTCTTGTTTCCTTGGATCTAAATATTTGTAGACTTTTTTTTTTTTGGTTTTAACCACAGACTGCTGGACTGAGTGCGCATTTCAAAGAAGGATTTGCCAAATGCTTTTAAATGTTAGTGTGGTGGCTGGCGCGGTGGAACATGTCCAGCCGACATTTGCCGCATGAAGACATTAGAATGGCACGGATGGAGGTGAATGGCCTTGACCACATTGATCTGGCATAGAAACCGGGTCTCGGGCCAATGTGCAGCAATTCTTTCTGAAAGCTTTGGCATGCTTTAGTTAAGATGCTAAATCAAATGCATTTTTTTAAAAAAATGAAGAACTATCTTTTCCACTTTTCTGTTCCAATTCTGAACTTTGATCCTTGAAGAAGCGAGAAAATGGAACAAACCTTGGAGCTTATGAGTCTTAAAAGGAAAGTCAGTCTTCATTCTCTGCAAGCCTAGCTTTCAGACAAATGGTCCATGGCATGCTTTGCAAAGTACATTTAAAAAAATACTATAGGTGTTTTGTCCTTTGTGGTTGTTTAGAAGGTAAATCTGGATTTGCATTTCTAGAAGTCACTTCCACAAGATATTTGGAAGGCACAATATTTTAGAAAACTCAAAAGAAACCATAAAAATGTCATATTTTTTAGGTAGTATTTTGGGCTGTAAAAAAGGCTAAATCCATAATATGTGTGAATTGATATATTCTAGTGTAAACACCACAGTTTGTCAAATTATTTGATGAAATTAAATTCTTTAAAAATGATTTTTTCTGGGCGTGGGATTTAGCTCTGTGGTTTTGCCACCTGTTGCCCAAGCTCAAGGACTCAAGTTCAATCCCCCGTACCAAAAAAAAAAAAGATTTTTTTCTGACTTAAAGAGATGTAAAGTTAAAATTCTTCAAAAAATGTTTTGTGTTTTTTTTTTCTGATTTCAAAGTAATGTATCTGGGAAAAGGCAGTGTTGTCATTAGGAACATTCTGGAATCAGATGCTACCTTAAAATCCTGGCCACCCCAATTCCTCAGGGTACAGCTGTGGGCAAGTTAGTTATTCTCCCTCTCCCTAGCTTTTTTCCCCATCTGAAAAATGGAAGCAAGAGGCAAACTACCTAGGCAAAATGGCTTTTTGTGAGTCAAACATGAATGAGTGCACCTCACTGTGGTATTGTTAACAGCAATTCCGGTTGAGATTTCGTCCCCACCGGGGCAGTGTTAGAGACTGGAAGTGACTGAGTCGAAGGACAGAGCTCTCCTGTGGGGATTAGAGGCTTAGAAAAGGGCAGCCACTACCTTGACCTTGGGCTTCCCAGCCTTCAGAACCCAGAGGCACTTGCTGGCACTCCTTGGGAATTATCTGGTCTGTGACAGCAGCACCAAGCCAGACTAGGCCACCAGTAAACACCCAGAGCTCAGTGGAGAGCTAGTGCTCAATTAACCTTGTGGAAAATCAGGCAAGTCTGGGAAAGCAAAAGGGGAAAATTCAAGTTACTATTTCTACCACTCACCAAAGCCACGGATAGAATTTCACTGTCAGTCTTTTTCTATCCATTTTTTACTTTTCATGCTTTTCTTTGCTTCATACACCAGAAGCATTCATTTATAATTGAATTATTTTTAAACATCCTCTGCCCCTTCCATAATTTTCATAAGCTTTTTGGTTGGACATCTTGGTTGTTTTCAAGAATATCAAAAACACATTTTAAAAATCTTAACAGCTCTGCACTTCTTGTATGGAATTTCTCCAAAGCACAGGGCCAATTTACCTTCCATGGGGCTGTTGAAACACCATGGAAATGAAGCTCTTTAACTGTCTGTTGAGCAAAAAAGTGATCAGGTAGAAATATGAGTGTAGTAAAAATATGTACATTGAGCACTTTATGTGTTCTGAGCACAGAACCTATTCCAAATGCTTCACATGTATAAACTCACAAGCCACGGCCACCTCCAGAGCTATAGCTCTCTTAGGATCCCCATTTTACAGAAGAAGAAACTGAGGCACTGAAAAGTTAAGTGAGTTGCTCAAGGTAACACCATAGTAGGTTGCAGAGACAACTCCGGAAGCCAGAAGATCTATGCTACCTCCAAAACCATTCCCAGCTACTTCATCTACATTGTGTTTTGTGTAGGGTGTGTATTCTGGGTATTATATCAAGAATGCTCTACCCCTGTTTTTCTTTCATTGTTCTTTATTGGAAAGAAAATAGAAAGATCAAATAAACATTGATAAATAGGTCCTTTTTTTTTTTTTTCGGTACCTGGGATCGAACTCAGGACCTTTCGTTTTCAAGGCAGGCACAGTGATAAATGGATCCTTTTTCTGAACATAAGGCCAAAGTTCAGATGTTTTTCGCATGATGATCTATTTAGGCATTGAGTTCTTTTGGACTCTAATTTAGAGCTGCATCAAAATATCAGTGAATTGCTTCCCACTCTGTTTTAAATTGGGTTATGGTATAACTTTGGAGAGAATGACTACATGGTTTTTGAAAGAGGCATTTCTTTTTTTACAGACCAGGACGATTCCACCGATGTGAGCATCTGCCGGGAAGAATGTGGGCACTCCGAAAAAACAGGGTCGTGGGCCAACTTGTCAGTGTGGGTGTTTCCCACCAGCTTCCCAAGACCATATGAGCAATACGCGTCCTACTTTTCTCCTTCCAAGTGGCACAATGAGTGGTTACCGGGGCAGCATCCACACACACTCGTGGGGCAGAGGGTCCAGGTGAATATGAGTTTAACGGAGAACACCTTCCCTTTTGGGAGAGCTTAGCTTCTGCTCTATTGAAAAGAGAGAGGGCCGGGCTTCTCCCACAGCAGTGAGGCCTCGAGTGTCAGAAATGTAAGTGACAGAGAATTTTCCAGGGGCTGATACAAAATGAAACAGAAAAAGAGGAAATGAAAAGACAGAGGATCCGGTTCGCTTCCTGAACTTGAGCATTCCTGGAAGGGTGGGTGTGTGCAGTTCTTTTGCTGGTTGCTTCTTGGTTCAACTCCTAAAAGTGACGATTTTCTGAGAAAGACTCCCACTGGGGGCTATTTAGCAATGGGGAATGAATCCAAATATATATGTCCCTAGATAGTTTTATTTTCTAGAGGCGGAGGTGGGGAACATGATCTGCTTTGTTGAAAAGACGAGACATTTGCCTTGCAAGTTCGGGGTTTCCATAACGCTCCGTTTTAGGTCTTTCACTGAGAAATATGCAGACGTCAAGAAAACTGTACGTAGCCCATCTTTCAGAACTCTCTTCCTTAAATCCAACGTTTGCCTATCTGGCCCTAATTTATTTTTTCAAGTTTATTTAAATGAAAACGATAACCAAGGCTGGTGGTACAGCCCTGCGATCCCAGCACTCCGGGAGGCCGAGGCAGGAAGATAACCAGTTAGAGCCTAGCCTGGGCAGCATAGCGATTTAGCGAGACCCTGTCTCAAAATAAAAAAAAACTGGGCTGAGGATGTAGCTCAGGGTGAAGGGCCAGAGTTTAATCCGCAGTATCCCCTCCCTCAGTAAATAAACAGGGAGGGAAATCCCTGTACTTAAGCGGGGGTCGGGGTGGGCACGACTTTGCAGCAGCAAGACGCGGGGGAGGGCGGGGTCCGTTCACGCGCGAAAGGAGAATGTAGCAGGTTAGAGGCCTCTGTGATCGGAAAGGCAGAAGCCCGAGAAACGGTAAAAGAGACCCCTGGAGGCTGGCCGAGGCCGGCGGCCACCTTCCAGCCCATTTCCGGTGCTCCGGCGAAGAGATGGGGTCCCCCGGCCTCCCGCTCGGTGCTCCGGAGCGCTTGTTCCGGCCCATTTGCCTCTAGCGCCACCGCCTGGGCAGAGCGGGGAGGGCAGGGCTCGGAGGGAACCCAGATACCTGCTGAGGTCAGCTTTTCCTTGGGTTAAAAGGCACCGAAACGGGAGCCATGCTGTGCCCTCAACGGAGAAAACCCTGTGACTTGTATCTTCTTGTAAAAGGGCTGGGTATGTGCTTTGGTAAAAATACAGCGGCAGGACCAGGCAGAAAATGCTCTTTTCTCACCCCCTTTTTTGGGGGGGTTGTTTTGGGGTTTTTTGAGACAGGATCTCTCTACTCACTAGTAGCCAAGGCTGGCCTGGAATTGGCCGCGCTCATCCTGCCTCAGCCTCTTGTGTCCAGATTTTCTCAAGTGTTTTGTTCGCTCTAGTGTTCTATCCAAGGCAAGGTGGATTTAACGTAAAGGTGGTTTTACGGCTGCTTGTCTGGTGGATGTTATTCCCTGTTACACACACACACACACACACACACACACACACACACACACACACACGAGTGTGCCTTCCTGCACCACCCAGCAGCCCAGCTCCTGATGCCACGGACCCAGGCTCCAGAACAGACTGATCCGAGGTTCTGAAATGTGTGTTCAGACCTCTGCGTGCAAGCACATGCGCACAGCTCCTGAAAGCAGTCTCCCAGGGCTCGGAAAGAAAACATGAGGATTTCCGTTCCTGCTTATTTGTACTCCAGCCGCCGACCTTTCTGACTTATCATGCACACGGAGGACTGTCGTGTACATGTCTGAACTCCAGTGGGCGTCGGGCGTGTGGGTCACACAACTGGCCTTTGCCTAGGAAGTGGTGAGCCTGATGGCCACAGCTGTCCTTGAGCTGGGGAGGGGTGAGTGGCTCTGGGGCTCCCCTTGGGGGTCCCCTACCTGGCAAAGTCCCCCTCCTCCACCCTCTTCTCAGAGACTGAGTAGAGCAGAGACCAGGGTTGCAGGAAGCTGGCCGCCACCTTCCCCCAGGTCCCAGCTGGTGACTCGGGACTGGACTATTATAGGAAAGCTCAAAATAAAGCATACATACCAAATGGAAAGGAAATGGACTAAAATACCTACAAGAAGATGAACTGTAGACTCCTCAGCTCTTTTTTGTTTGACAAAGTTTGGGGTCTTGTGATGTTTGTTGATTGCCCTTATCAATTCAAAACCTTGGAAATTACAGTCAGTCTGCTGAGAGCTACCTTGGAGTCCAAGTGGTGAAAACAGAATTAATGCGTGCATTGCATCTGCAATTGGTTGAATGTCTGTCTTTCCAAAATTCCTATGTTGAAGTCCTGGTTCCCATGTGCTGGTGCTGTATTTGGGTGTGAGGGGTCCCTGGAAGCTCATCTGTTGAAGGACTGGTTCCCAGTCTCTGGAGATTTGGGCAGGTGCTGGGTCCGTAGGAGGTGGTGCCCAGTAGAAGGAAGTTAGTTCACTAAGCGTGCTTGGGACATGTGTGTCTTCTTTCTCCTTTGCCTCCAGGAGCCATGAAGAGGGCAGCCTTCCTCTACTCCCACCGCCATGAAGGAGTGGTCAGACACAGGGCCGAGGCACCATGGACTGGAACTTCTGAAACCATCAGCCAAAAATAAACCTTCCCTCCTTAGAAGGGGGTTATTTCAGGTGTTTCGTCACACCAATGGAAATCTGACAGAGCTGATACTTGGTGGTAGGGCCCTTGGGGATTGATTAGGACAGACTCTTCAGAAGTAGAAAGAGCCCAGAGAGGGCTTTCTAGCTCTCTCTCCACCACAGAAGGATGCAACCAGAAGTTGGGAATCCATGACCCAGAAAATGCCTCCCCCAGAACTTAGCCACAGTGGCATCTGGATGTCAGACTTCCAGCCTCCAGAACCGGAAGAAGTAAATTTCAGAGCCAGGCAGCATTCTGAGAGGCTGGGCAGGAAGATCACAAGTTTGAGTCTAGCAGGGGCAGCCTAGCAAGATGGTCTCAAAATAAAAAAGGGCTGAGAATGTAGCTCAATGTGAAGGCCCTGGGTTTCATCCCCCCCCCCCATCTGTTCTGCATAAGCCATTCATTCTATTAGTTCGGCCTAAATGGACAATGTTTTTCTTTGAATATACATGTTTTTCAAAGTGGATGGAGAAAACAAAATTAATGATTCAAGGCCCAAGTTGCTATTTTTTTAAAGATCATTTTTGATATATCTTTGGAAAAAGAAATAGGACCTCCAACTTCTGAGAGATGTGGGAACATTTTAATGGGCAGCCCTAGCTTTGGAAGGTGGTATAAATCGCTCTCTGAGTGACAGCTTCCACCAAAATCCCAATGCCAGTGATGGTCCCACCAATGTGACCCAAACCACAAATTCCATCTTGTTTAAGACCAAAGCAAAAGACAAAGACCTGAGTTTTCGGTTCACCTAGGACTTGCTGACAGCTGTCAAATTTATTGTTATTTTTATTTTAGATTTAAAAACAGAGCCTTCCTTTGGAGTGGCTGGAGGCCAGGACATTTTATTGGTGTTGGATCTTGCCTTCAGTGGACAGCACATTCTTCATCACATGGGTCATTTGGTGCCTGGGTGACAGCAGTTGTAACTCCTATGATTTGCAAATGTCCTTCAGGTTCCAGAGGTTTCTGGAATCATTGAAGACATAGTATGCTGTGTTTGTATTTCAAGAGGCCACTCAGGGACCAAGGACTTGGGGTGGAGAGGGGACATCCTAGGCTGGGTATCTCTGCAAGTGGGGGGCAGCTGGTTCCTCATTTCTCTCTTTCTGTGCTGTTGCTCCTGCCTGGTTTTGTCACTAAGCTGGCCTGGGTCTTATTTCCTCATCTGTAAAATCAGGTTTGGAAGAAAACATGTTGGAAGCGACGTGTCTTAGCCAAAAAAGGCTGTAGCATAGAGCTCTGGGGGTGGGGGGGATCCACTGCTGGCTCAAGTGAATATCTGTTAAACCTTTGGAAAGCACCAGGTAGAAGTGAGACTGACACACATGCCCTCTGACCCGGAAGTTCTACTGCTAGGAATTGGTCCTAGGGAAATAGCCCAGTCACAGAGACAGAGGTGAATGTACTGTACATTTACTCCTGAAGAAAACTTAAGACCGGCTAAATGTTTTAAGAATAAGGGCATTTCTAAATAAATGAAGGTGACATGTTCAGTGCAATATTGTGTATGAGATGTGCTTTCAAAGCGTATTAACATGACAAATGTTCACAGTATAATAACAAAGCTGTAAACAGTAAGGCAAAAAGTATGTGATACCAAGTTTGCATCGAACACCTGAGATATACATTTGTATGGAAAATCTGGAGAACAGTCACGTGCACCATGTCCCCAGGTGATTTAATATTTTCATTTTTAAATATCTAAAGATCCTACAAGGAATATGTATGGCTTTTATAAATGGAAAAAGTTATGGAAAAGTAAGATCCCCAACCCCAAATGAAGTGTGGAGTTTGTGGTGTGGTCGGTGCGTCTCACCAGTGTAACTGTGGATGTTTGCAGGTCTCAGGGACAGAACAGCAGAGGCTGCAGACTCCAGAACCAGACTGCTGGGTTCAAACTGAGTCTCCCGTCCTCTCGGCCGTGTGGCTGGAGTGACCTGCACAACCCACCTGTGCCTCAGCTTCTGCAACTGAGAGGTAGGGAATTGGGGGCCCTGGACAAAGCCCTGACCATGGCACATATGCAGCAATACTTGTAAAACAGGAAGGGTTAACCAGTTGTCAGGTAAAGGGTCATTTGAGTACAGACCTGAGTGGGCCGCTCAGACATGAGGAAGAAAAGCATCAGGGGAAGAGGGAAAAGCTGGGGCAAGGGTCCACGCTGGGCTGGCGAGTTTGAGGGATGGGGAGGAAACAATGGAAGACTGTGTTTTCTTCCTGCCTGCCTGCCTGCCTCCCTCTCTCCTTCCTTCTTAACATCTTCTCAAGCTCTTTCTCCATTCCCTGCACTGTACTTGTTGACAAGGGCGTCCTGTCCCTCACTGTCATTGTCATTCAGGTGCTCCTTGCGATCTTGAAATGCTGCGGGTTCTGGTGTACGCACCTCTGGGGGCAGGAAAGTGCCATGCAGTCCCCTGTGGCCTCGCAGGATGTTCTTCCTGCACTCCTTTCAGTGCTGCACACAAAGTGTGAAGATAGTAGGACTCTAGCCCAGCTGTTTCGAATTACTGTCTTTCTTGTTTACTCCGAAAGCTGTTTTGGAGATGTTTACAGGAAGCAATACCTAGATCTTTCTATACAGCTCTGGCATCTAGGTGCCGTGCCAGGGGTTCACTGGGTTACATGAAGGGAAATCCACCCCACATTAACTCAAGCAGGATGGAAAGGCTCCTGTCTGTCCAGTGGAACAGCCTAGGAGTAGAAGCAACTCTGCCTCTGCCTGTGTTTGCTAAGGGATTGCTCCCACCAGGTGGGAAAGATTATTCTTGGTTTGCAGAACAACTCAAGCACTGCGGGGTCTTCAGCGCGTCCAGCCCCAGCCAATGATGGTAGCAGATGCTCCTGATTATTCTGACAGTCTTGCTCCCCCATTCCCAGCTATTTATCCGTGAAAGCTGCTGGCTGCAGGTGCTGCTGGTGTCCTGGGATCTTACAGAAGCTGCACGCTCCTGAGATTTTCTGGTTGCAGTTTGTTGCTTTGTTAAGCAGCCCGGCCAGGCCACCTGGAAGTGCTCCAGAGGTTGCCCTGGTGACGTTCCCCGACCACAGAGTGCAGTGGGTGGGCAGATGGACGGGTGCTCCAGCTTGCTGTCTGTGGCTGGAGCCCCTCTGAAGCCGTGCACCACCTGTCTCCCAGAGTTGCCAGCAGGACCGAGCTCCATCCACTTGCCACACGGTAAGTGACTTGATAGCACACGGATATTCTCATGTGTATTAGTTTCCTGTTGCTGCTGTGACAAAACATCACAGTCTTCATGGATCAAAACAACCCGCATTTCTTACCTTACAGTCGTGGAGGTCAGAAGTGAGACACAGGCTAAGTCAGTGTGCCAGGAGAGCACATTTCTTTTTTCTTTTTTCCTTTTTTTTTGGTGCTGGGGATCGAACCCGGGTCCTTGAACTTGTGAAGCAGGCGGCGAAACCACTGAGCTAAATCCCCAGCCCGAAAGCACATTTTTTCCAGAGCCTCTGAAGGGGGAACACCCATTTCCTTGTCTTCTTTAAAAGGAGCTGCCTGCACCTCTTGGCTTCTGGCCCCATATTCAGAAACAGCAGCAGAGCACCCTCAAATCCCTCCGGCCCTGTCTTGCACCTTTAAGGGTCTTGGGATCACTGTGGGCCCACTCACGTGACCCAGGGCACCCTCCCTACCTCATGGTCAGCCGGCCGGCAGCCAGATTCACCTTTGCCTTGTAACCTGATATTCACAGATTCTGGACATGGGATGTGGACATCTTTCGGGGCCACAACTGCCTTATCATAGCACCTTTATTGGCCTCCTTCCGTTGTCTGCCTTGCTACCTGACTTCCTATTGCTCTTTCGTTTCCTAAGCGTACTACTTGTACTGGAAGTCTGGTATGCTTGTGCAGAAGCTTGAACTAAAACACAGTGTAAAAGGAATTCCCACTTAGGGCTTCTGGCTTAGGCACATTCACAGGACCTCAGGACATAGTGTTTCTCTCTCGCTCCTCCTCCCTCTTTTTCTTTTTCTCTCCTTTTCCTTTCACTTCCTTTGCAGCCAGTGAAAACAACCAAGGCAGCCCCAGCTAAGCTACCAAATGTGCAGATTTAGGAAGTCCTGAGATTCATTTTCATTGGCCCATTTTAGGTCATGTGTCTCTCCCTGGGACTCATTTTCACTGGTCCACTTTAGGTCATGTGTCTCAGACTCATTTTCATTGGTGCACTTTAGGTCATGTGTCTCTCCCTGAACCAATCCTCCAGCCAGAGGAGTACAGCACTTTGATTGGGCAAGCCTGAGTTACAGCCTTGGCTCTGGTGACTCAGTTGAGCCCCACCCAGCCTTCCCAGACTAAGAAGGAATGAGGATGGATTTGTAATTTTATTTTATTTTTATTTTTTTGGTACCGGGGATTGAACTTGGGACCTTGTGCTTGGTAGGCACGTGGTGGGACCGCTGAGCTAAATCTCTGGCCTGGATTTGTAATCTCAAAAACCTTAGGAATTGTTACCTAAAGAAGCAGCAGTGAATGCTGGGAAGACAAATAAATATCAACTCCATTGTCTTCTATCTTTTCTCTTCCTGTCCCTCTTCAAGCCTGGTGTGGATGTGCATATATAATACTAGAGAGGGCTGCATGGGTCTCAGGCATATTAGTCACTTTCTTGTAGCTGGGACCAAATATCAGACACATCCAACTGAAGAGAGGAGACATTTATTTTGGCTCATGGTTTTAAAAGGATTCAGTCCATGGTCTGCTGGCTCCAAGGCAGAAGCAGTATGGTGGAAGGGCATGCAGAGGAAAGCCCCACAACCCATGGCAGCCAGGAAGCAGACAGACTAGGGAGGAGCTGAGGACAAGAATAGAATTCAGCCTTCCACGTGACCTGTGTTCAACCAGGTCTCATCTGGTAACACATGAGGCTTTTGGGGGCACTTTATGTTGAAACCATTCCATCCAGGGATATCAGGAGCATTTCACAGGTGGAAAACCAGGCCCACATAAATGCAAGGAGTTCCTGTTGATCACACATTGGTGTTGTCACATTCTGCCTAGGAATACCCTTCTCCTGGTTGTAGGCCCAGGAACCTGCCCTCTCGTCTGACATCTTTCGGCCTGGGGATCCTTTTGTAGCTCAGATTCTATTAACTGGTCCATCTAACATGGCAGCAGGAATAATCTCCCTATTAGTAAATATTTCTTATTCTTGCATACTTTTATTACAGGACATGTGCAAAGAAGACTTGATGTAGAAGGAAACTGAAAAGTACATCCAACAGATCACATTGAGGATACTGTGCCTTGTGATGTGTGTGTGAGGCCCCAGTTCATGTGGCACAAAGTGCACTTCTGACAACAGATGTATAAAGCTTTTCTGGAATGAGCAGAGGGGTAGAACACTGTGCAGTGCAGTTGCTGTTATTGGGAGACAATTCTGTGTTTATGTAGCAAAGAGCATGGGACTGGAAGGCAGACAGACTTGAGTTTGGATCTCTGGTTTGCCATTTATACCTCTGTGGATTTTTGCATGGCTGCATAGCCACTCTAAGCCCACTTTCTTTATCCATCATTTGTACTTGTTAGAGGCAGATGAGACTGAGCAAGGTCATAAGCAAAATTCACATAAAACATCAATTCCATTCTTCCTCAAGGTTGATTTTATCTTTTGGCAAAGTAACGTTAATGCAAAGGGTACACCATTACTTACCATTGCTCATGGACTTAGTTATCTATGGATGCCTAAAAAGTTATTGCAAATCCCAAGGCATAAAATGATGAACCTTTAGCACCTGGGTGGGATATTCAGAAGTGGTTTAGCTGGTGGTTCAGCCCTGTTGGCCACAGGTACAGCCTCTGAAAGCTTGACTGAGATCAGCCCCCAAGTCTGTGCCTGCTGTCGGCAGAGGCCTCCAGGCCTGTCTTTGTGAACCTCTGCATGGGGTGGTGGCTACTGGAGAGGCCTCAGGACCTCCACTGCCTCCCCAGAGGGAGGATGCAAGGTAAAGAGAAGGAGAAGCTGGAATGACTTTTGTGTTCAAGACTCAGGTGATTGTTGCATTAGCCCATTTTCAGTTGCTGTAACTGAATACCCAACTCCAGCAAATTTATAAAGAAAGGAGGTTCATTTCATCTCATGGTTTTGGAAGCTCCAGAGCATGACAGAACACCTTGTAGGACCTTTGTCAAAAGATGGCAGGGGTGGAACTTCCAGTGTCATGGCACCCAAGCGAGTGTCCTGAGTAAGGCGCTGAGAGCCCCCAGTGGCCTTATGTGACTTCTGCTGGCTGCAGGCTGCATGGGAAGTACTCTAGGAGACCAGGAGCCACGCAATGGAGGCAGTGACCTTTGACCATGTGGCTGCAAACTTCAGCAGGGAGGAGTGGGCTCTGCTGGATCCATCCCAAAAGAAGCTCTACAGAGATGTGATGTGGGAAACCTTCAGGAACCTGGCTGCCATAGGAAGAAACTCAGGTGTCCAGAAAATTGAAGGTGAGTACAAAACTTTCAGGAAAAGTCTAAGATTTTCCTCCATTCTGACAAAGAAAATCTAAGCACCGAGAACACTGATCTTCACCAAAGCCTGTAAACCTCATAGTGATCGTTTCTCCCATGGTGAGGGCACATGTTGGCATTGGTACTTCCCACGTCACAGACATGAAATTCAAATATGCTGCTCATGACTAATGATTTTATGCATCTTAGAGACACTGAAGACAATAATGTCAATAAGTCTACCATATACTAGCCTATAAAGCATTCCCATGTAAATACAATAGAATCAAAATTATTGCATGCATATTATCAGATCATAGGGCAATGACACTAGAAATGCCACAAATGTATAGAAACTGTGGGAACTCGAGAATACTATCTTCTATTAGTGAGTCTCAGAACAAATTAAAGAAAACATGAGTTTCTAGAGTCCAGTTATAATACCATTTGTAGGAAAATGGAAGCACCTTGAGACCATAATATTAAATGAAGTAAATAAGACACACAAGCTTAAATAATACCTGTTTTCTCGTAAATGAGAACCACAATGTATAACTGAAGTGCAGAATAAAAGGCAGTAGGAAAAATCAAACTGAATGTCTGGCATGTGGGAAGTGAACTGAGAGAGAGGAGGAAGGAAGGGAGGGAAATGAGATGGGAAAAGTGTGACAGATTGTGAAGTGCGGTGTACGTGCACCAAGTCCCTATTGAGAATGTGCTCATCATGTACTGCAAACATACTGTAACTACACACCAAGAGGTCCAGTGGATTCAGGGAGGAAGGGGAAGGGTTAAAACCGTATTACAAATTATGTACTTGCATGTCAAATTATGTTATCATACATGTAATCATCATGTACTACGAACTTGTACTACCATGAAACAATTTAACATTTAAAAACATCGGACTTGGGCCGGGGATTTAGCTCAGCGTTTCCGCTGTGTGCTTCACAAGCACAAGGTCCCAAGTTCAATGCCCAGTACCCCCCCCCAAAAAAAATCAGACTCGCAAGTAAATATCACATGCTCTGTCTTATATGAGCAAGTAAAAATCAACATAATTTGAAGAGAAACATACAAAATACATAATTGAAAACAAAGAGAAAGTTCTTTTTTCAGAGTTAATGGGGTCAAGAGGTGGATGGAGGGAGAAAGTGTAGAAGTGGATGACAAAAGACGAAGATGTGTTACATGTGTGCACCAGCTTTCCATGATGGATGTGATTATTATGTGCTGTGAACATTTACTGATGCAAATAAATAATGAAAAGAAAGATGGCAGAGGGCACCACATGGCAGGATAGAGCAAGTTCACTCTGGCCTTGTGGGAAAGGTGTCTGCAGCACTTACTGTCACACCACGGGGGATTACACGTCCACGTGGTGAGTGCTGGCGGGGACATTTGAACCATAGCATCACACCTGCCAGCCCAGGCCAGGCTGGGGGTGAACACCAGCGGATGAGGACCACTGTGGAAGCTGCCAAACCCAGAGGGATCACCCTTTGATTGATGTGAGGCTCACGGAGTGCTCCATCCGTGATGACAGCCAAGTTTCCAGTCACTGTGGAAATCAACAAGTCTGTTGCTCAGCTGGCACCGTCAGAGCATTCCTCGGCTCTTCTTGAATGAGTTTGCTCACGGTTCATTGGTGCAAATGCCAAACCATGTGACTTACAGTGACACGAGAGCCCGGGGAACAACTGCTCTCAGGCCAGGCTGGCGGATGCTGGAGAAAATACATCCCTGATCAAAACACTGCATTCCCAGAAGCCAAAGAGACACGCACACGTCCGGTTACAGATTGGGCTGCTGTGCGACAAAGGCGGGATGTGGGTAGCAGCCAGGCACCCTGTGCAGGACGTCAGCCAGCAGGGTGTTCAAACATCAGGCCGACAAGCCTGGCTGGGTGGAGGGGGCTGAGCTCCAGCAAGACCTAATTTGCCTTCAAGTAGAGCAGGCAATCAGATACTGCTGTTACTAGGACGGTGACGATGACGGCGATGATTCATAGAGTGACTTAACGAAACACATGCCTTACCACTTCAAACGCCGTTGGTTATTAATGTGGAGACACACTCTCCTTGGGTAGTCTTTGACCGTCACTTTCTTTTCCAAGAATTAACACCGGCAAAATGTGGATTGGTTCCCTCTCCACATCATTTATCGTATGCACCGCAAACTCCTGAGACACAGGTGTGGGAGTGAAGTTGTTTCTCTCTGAAATATATTAGTTGGGTCAGGCGTAAATCAACTCTATAGCGCTTAGGCTGGGCTGCTTCTTCTCTCTCGTGACCAAGGCTGTGATTAGTGATTCAGTGTTTTCTTGAATCTCAACTACGGGAGCAGCCTCTCTAGGATGCTCATTATGTTTCTCAATCTTAATTTTAGAGGAGAAGTTTTGCTCATTGACTCCTTGAGCTGTCATCTTTAAAACACAAAAACAGGAGCAAAGACAGAAACGAGAAACAGCTTTCTATCAAGTCATTTCTAAATAATTTAACCCCCAGGATCACTGGCAGGGCACAGGAAGGGTGAAGCTGCTGCTCACATGCTTTTAATTGGCTGGGTGATGGGCAGGGATGGCATGGTGGCTGCTGGAAGTTGCGTTTCTGCAGATGGCTTTTCACTACCTTCGTGTGACAGGCACCACCTGACAGAGAGAGATTTACATCTCCAGTGGGCAGAGGAAAGTGTCCAGGGACAGGGACCCGGGCTGGACTCCGGGCAGCTGGGGAGGGAAACAGTTGGTGACTTGGGAGCCTATTTTATTTTGATCTTATTTTCTTCCTGTTTACTACCTTTGTATTAGTTGAGGGTGGAGTGACTTAGAATACAAGTGAATTCATCATGGCATCTTCTTGTATGACTCATTTCTAGGTCAGTTCTAGTTCAATGTAGGAAGGGAAAGAGCACAACTGAATTGTGTTGTTTAATGTGACTTGATTACTTTGGGAGGAGAAGCCAGGCGTGGTGGCTCAGGCCTGTAATCCCAGCACTCTGGGAGGCTAAGGCAGGAGCTTCACAAGTTTGAGCTTAGTCTGGGAAAATTGGTAACTTAGTGAGACCCTGTCTTAAAATAAAAAAGGGCTGGGGAAATGCCACGCTCCCATCTGTGTTCCATTGTCATGCATCTCTCTTGTCACCACCCTGGCTCCATCCTTCCAGTGAGGACTCTTCCACATCTATTATTCATGCAGACTGAAGAGGAAGTGGAGGGAGGAAGAAAACACCCCTCGGAGAGGGGAATGCTTTTATGAAGCAAGCTTTGCTGAGTTTATTTAAAGATTATGCACATTTTGTTTGGCTTTTCTAGGCTGTTAAAATGTTCAGAGGAGAGTTGGAGCCCTTGCCTTCTCTGGCAGAATTCCAGGGTACAAAAGAGAGGTCGTTGAGAAGTGGTGCATGCGTTTTCCAGGTGGGTCACAACTGCAGGGACGAGGACGTCGGTTGCACACACACGCACGACAGCCCACAAACAGCACAGGAGACAGGCCACCAGGGCAAGACCCAGGGCAGCCTTCGCAGGTGCGAATGGCCTCTCCTGAAAGCAGTCTGGAAACAGCAGCAGACAGGTTCTTTCCTCTCCACTGGTGCAGAGGGAGAGCGGGGAGCTTGTGATATACTAGGCTCAAAATCATATTTCTTTCCAAGAAATATTATTTCAGATATTTCTCTGCCTTTAGATTTCTCAGTGATCATGGTTGAAGAAGAATGTCTCATTCCATCAGAGCCAGCCCCTCTCCCACGCTAGACATGTAGACCCGTGGTGTCTCATTGCTATAAAGAACTTTGCCCACAGTTTAAACTGCTTTCTTAGGACAGATCACTAGAATAAAATGACAAATCAGATTGTATAAAAACTGCAAGGTGAAATTACATTGCATAAAAGTTATATATATATTTACTTCATTATTTATTATTTACGTCCTTGAAATCCCATAGTTTTCTATATTAGGGTGATTTATTATTTAATTATTATCAATAAAGAGAAATTTTCACGCATATCTATAGCTTTCTCTATAAAGTTTTAACTTTTCCCTATGAACTTCTAATTTGCTGATATTACGAGGTGAAAATGTGGGCCCAGTCTCGTAGTCATGAGTGCATACTCCCAACTTGCCTTCCAGAAAGTTGGTACCATGTCCTGGTCCTGTAGGGAATGTCTGTAAAGAATGTCTCATTCTATATGTTGCCACGCATATTAGGACTTAGGTGTTTATCCTCTGGCAAGTTGATAAAGCAAAATGTATTCTATTAGTACCCTAGTTTGCATTTTTCATCATTACTGAATGAAGTTGAATATTTTTCTATGCCAATTTTCCATTTATATTTCTTTTTCTGTGAAAACTTTACACAGTTCTTCCCACATTTACATCGAATTGCTTGTCTTTTGTTGTCACATAGTTATAAGAATTCTTTATGTAAAAGAATTTTATATAAATTCAATGTGTTACAAAAATATGTCAATCAGGTTAGTAAAGTTTTTTTTTTTTTTTTGGGTACCAGGGATCGAACTCAGGCCCTTGCATTTGCGCAGCAGGTGGCGAAACCACTGAGCTAAATCCCCGGCAGGTTAGTTAACTTTTATTAACAACTTTATTTCATTCTCTCTCTCTCTCTCTCTCTCTCTCTCTGACAATACTGGGAATTGAACTCAGGCAGTGCTGAGCTACATCCCCAGCCCTTTTGTTCAGTTTTATTTTGAGACAGGATCACTCTAAATTGCTCGGGCCAGGCAGTCCTCTTGCCTCAGCTGTTTAAAGCATGTTTTGACAAGAAGAGACTTAAACAGCTATGACGTCAGATCTGTGAAGAATTCCTTTTATGGTTCCTGCCTTTGGCATCACTAATGCTTTTTCATCAAGTTCCAAGAACAGCTTTATAAGTCTTTCTTTTCTTGCTGTCACGGTTATATCCTTCCATCGTTATTTGTTCTCAAACCATAAAATGTTTTTTGACTTAGAGTGTTTAACATTGTTTTTTATTCAAGTATGCCTGTCTGCCTGTCTGTCTATCTCTCTGTCATTGTGATTCTTGTTCAAGTTGTTTATACTTAGAGATTCTTTCCACCAAGGTCAGTGAAGTTATCAACTCTATCTAGCAGAGCTTCTGGCCCTGGGCTGCTGGGTCCAAGGCCAGGCTTTGGAATCAACAAGCGGTGAATGGATTAGTCAGATTTCCCATGGCTAGGACAACATACCTGACACCAGCAACTGAAAAGAGGAGAGGTTTAATTTGGCTCATGGCTTTGGGGAATTCAGTTCATGGCTGGCTGGCTCCAAGACAGAAACATCATGAAGGAAGGGTATGGTGAGGAATGTTGCTCACCTCATACCAGCTGGGGAGCATAGAGGGAGAGCTGGGGTCAAGAATACTCTCTTTAATGTCATGCCCCGTTGATACACTCCTCCAACCGAGCCCTACCTCCTAACAGCACATTCAGCTGTGAACCCATCAGCAGAAGAATCCACTGCTGAGTATAGTGCCCCCATGATCCAATCTCCCTATGAACACATGAGAATTTTGGGAGAACATTTTTTTTTTTGCTTAAATTCTTTTATTGGTACATTTTAGGTATACAATACATTTACATTTATCATTGGGTGCTTGTACCTGTACATGATGTATCTTGGTTCTTATTTTTTCCCTATTACCTGTGTGCCCTTCACCCTCTCTACCCTTTCCTATTTACATAGACTTTGTTTCCATTTGTTTCTTTTCTCATAATTTTTCCTTTCCCTTCTTTCCTTTCTGGGGGAACATTTTAGATATAAATCATAACATTCAACCTCTGGCTCCCCAAAGGCTCATTATACAAAATGCATTTAGTTAATCTCTAGATTTGCCAAAGACTTAACAGTTCCATCATGGCTGAAAAGTCCAAATTCAAAGTCTGTTTTGAGTCTCAGGGCAAACTCTTAGCTGTGAGTCCCAGTAAAAATAAAAAAGGAAGGTAAATAGTTCCAACATAGAATGCCACAGGGTAAATATTCCTGTGCCAAAAGAAGATAAACAGGTATAGGACCAATGTGCGACCAAAAGCCAGGAGGGAAAACGTTAAATTCTGTAGCTCCACATCCAGGACAAGGAGCATTTTGTGGTAAGATGTGAGCTTCAAATGGCTTGGGCAGTCCTACCCCTACAGCCTTGGTGTTTGCAGCCCACATGGCTTCTCTCTTGGCCTAGCTCTGCTCACTGCCTATGATTTTCTTCAGCAGATGTTCCACATTCCTAGTATCTCCAACTTCCTGGGGTCTCCACTGCACATTCAGCTTCACTCTCACAGCTACATGCATCATCCTTTCAGGGGTATATTCTTTGATTTCCCTTATCTTCTTTTGAAATCTGAATGGAAGCCTCCCTGACACCACAACTCTTGCATTATGCATGCCTGAAAACTCAGCACCATGAACATGAAGCCAGGGGCTAATGAAAGCTTGAATAGTAGTCACCTTCTCTTGGGGCATGGCTATAGCAGTCTCTGAGTAACTGGATAACTGAAATCTAGAAAACAATTTCCTAGGCACTCCTGAATGAGCTGGGCTCCCTCAGACTCTCTTCTCAAAGCAGCCTTTCAAAGTTATTTACTCATTTATTCCCTAAAGTCTGTAATTGATGGGGTCTTGCTGATTCCTGAGATGACTTCAAGCCATCTTTCCTACTGTCCTGATGCAAAATACTTGTTTTCTTTTTAATGCTTTTAAATTCTTTTCAGCTATGCTGTTCTGGACCCTAACTTTCTGGTGAAACTGCAAAATTTTCAAAGCTGCTTTTGTCTTCTGATTTTCACTATGGAACTTGCTAAAAGCAGCCAAAAGTACCCATGCCATATTTTGAATATTGGACTGCCTTGAAATTTCCTCCACCAGATCAATTTGTTCATCACCTTTAAATTTAGCCTCACACATAGACTTAGGACACAGACAAAACATAGACAAACTCTGCAAGAATGAAATATACGTGATCTCTGGTCCAGTTTTCAATATTCCAACTGAAAATTCACGAGCCTGGCCTTTACTGTTTGCATTCCTACCAGCCTTCTGGCTTTCTGATCTCTGACTAGACTTTCTCATCAGTTTCTGTTTATGGAATGTTTTCTCTATCCAGGATCCTGAGGCACAACAACACAACTAAAGACACTCAGGAAAAGTACTTCTAGAACTGCTTCAGACAATGGCAAGAATGATTGGATAAGTGTGTTCAAAGATGGGGGAGTATTTTGAGGGGGACTCATGCCAATGTGTCTTTTATGTATTCTTTTATTGGTACATTTTAGGTATACAATACATTTACATTTATCATTGGGAACTTGTACCTTTACATGATGTATCTAGGTTCTTATTTTTTCACCATTCCCTGCATTCCCTTCACCCCCTCCATGCTTCCTTATTTACAAAGACTTTGTTTCCATTTTTTTCCATTTCTCATCATTTTTCTTTTCCCTTCTTCCCTTTCCCCTACCCCTCCCACTTTCCCTACCCCTTTGGACCTTTTCTTCCTATTTCCCATTATCAATTATTCATTTTAATCATTGGTACATTTTAGGTATACAATATAATAACATTCATCATTGGTAATTTGCACCTTTACATAATCTCTCTTGGTTCTTATTTTTCCCCC
>NW_004624745.1:25193043-25239816 GCF_000247695.1 Heterocephalus glaber
CATCCACCCATCTGTCCATCCATCTATCCATCCATCCACCCATCTGTCCATCCATCTATCCATCCATCCACCCATCTGTCCATCCATCTATCCATTCATCCACCCATCTGTCCATCCGCCTGCCCATTCATTATTTATCCATCCACTGATGTCATCCATCCACTCTATTGCTTGGGTTGCAGCTCAGTTGTTGTAAAACCCAAAGCAAGTCCCTGGAGCCAGAGATTTTTCCCTTCTTTCCAGTGATGGGTTTCCTTCACCCACTTCTCAACCTATGTCCCTCAGAGTCTCCTAAGGGTGTTCATCAAAAATGCAGTCTCAAGTTGATCCCAGCCTACCAAATCGGGGCTCTGAGCACCTGCAGTTTGAACTCTTATCGTAGGTAACTATGGAGAACATCAGATGTCCCATTGGGATCCCTTCTGTATTTAAGGCCCTACTTTTGTTTGTTTTCTATGAGGTGGAGGTGGAGGCAGAAGAAATTGTCTCCTGCTTTTAATGTCATCCTTGGCCTACTGATTTATGGCTGGATGCTGTGATGGTAAGGCTGTGTCCTCCTAAAACTCATGTTGCGACTTAATTCCCTGCACCACAGCATTGAGTTGAGCCTCAAAGAGGTGACTGGGCTTGGGGGCTCTCATCTCATGAATGAGATTGTGAAAGTTCTGGGGATGATCTGTCTCTTCTGCCATGTGAGGACAGGGTCCCTCCTCTGAAAAATCCAGCAGCAGAGTGCTACCTTCAAAACAGACCGCAGCCCTCACCAGACACTGAATCTCCCAGCCCCTTGACCTTGGATTTTCCAGCCTCCAGAACTGTAAGAAATGAATTTCTATGATTTTTCAATTACTCAGACTAAGGGATTTTGCTACAGAAGTTCCAGTGTGCCGAGACAGATGCTAAGGCCCTGATCCTGCACCACGATGTGCTCTGGCCCATCCGTCCATCTGTCCATCCATCCGTCCATCTGTCATCTACCCATTTATTATAATCTTCAGGAATCAAGGGACCCATAGAGCTGGTGACATGGGGCTGGGAAGCTTGTGTGTGAAGTCAGACTCAGAGTAGGGGTCCTGGCAGGGGTGGCCCTCTCCAGGGCTGTCTTGTTGCCTGATGAGCAGGACTGGGAGGGGAGGTGCAGTGGGTGAAGGGTGTCCCTGGTGCTGGACAGCTGGGTCTTTGCCTCCTCCCACTGCAGAGTCAGGACACAGAGGCCCAGAAGGGGCCTCGCTTCACCTCTGCACCAGGGCTGGCTGTGTCACCCCACATCGAGATACGGGGCTCCTGGGAAACACAATAGGCATGTGAACAGGCTGGGAAACACACAGCTGTGGGAGACTCTTCCCTCTGCTTTCTGACCCAAGTTCTCTCTGCCCTGGATCCACTCCCCTGGGCCCCAATCAGCAGGAGATTAACAGGTTTCTGCTAATGATGGATGGTGGGTTTGGATGTGGTGGGCGAGAACGTGAATGTTTTTGCTGTAAAACTCCATCCCACAAAGAGTTTTGGCACTGGAAGCCTTATGGGAAGCACATCAGGCACCCCTCAAAATAGAACCCTCCCTGCCTATTCCTGCAGATGAATTAGCCACTTGTGTCACCTTCTCCTGTCTGGGTGGTAGCACCCTGCTTCAGGACGTGGTGTTCATCTCTCCCAGTCTGACCACTGCCCCAAAAGCACCTCACGCAAAGACAGCAGCTCCTGCCACAGCATGGAGTCTGTTCTTTCCTGGTGCTTCCGTTTCTCTGGTCAAACTGACTGATACAGGCAAGGTTGGATCTGCAGCATAGCCAGGCCTGGCTGAGCCTTTAGACAGTGGGGTTGGGGATCCCAGACCTTCCTGCTGGCCTTGGGGTTTAATGGCTTGCATCATCACCTAACTCTTCCATGTGGGTTGTGCAGACTGAGGGCCTCCTCCAAGGTGCAGCCAGTCCTTTCTGCTTTGCTGCCTGCTTCAACTCTGGCTTCTTCTCCTATGCTCCTGTCTTTGTAGATAATTAAATGGCACCCAAGCAGTGGCCACTGTCTCTCTCAGGCACTGGCTTTGGCTCACAACTCTGACACCAAGGTGTAACCAAGCCTTTGGATAAGCAGCACTTGACCAAGTGATATCTGGTGGCTTCGTGTTTGTAGCTGGCCCCCTTGTAGGGGCCCATACTCACCTGTTACATGAGTTCCCACCACTGCTCAGCCCTGGGTCCTGTGGTCAGAGGTGCACTTCCCCAGACTTCCTTGGTGATGGTCCCAGTGTCCTTTCAGGGGTCCCCTGAGCAGGCTGTTAGATTTACTCCCTCTCCTATGGGCCCCACTTCTGGTCTATGGGAATCACCAACCCTGTGGGTGGAGGTGGACCCCCATACCCAGGATGCGCAGGTTCTCTCTCTCTGCCCACACCCCATGACTTTTCAGTGTGGGTTCTTTACACAAATGCCATATGTCAGTCCTCCAGGTATCCCAGATCCAGGGCACATGCAGAAGTGGGTCTTCTGACTAGAGATAAACACTCTCCCTCAACTTCTTTGCTTCCAGCCATAAGCATGTCCATACCTTTCTCCAGAAAAATCTTTTTTTTTTCCAGAAAAATCTTTTTTATAAACCTCCCATCTTCCAAGCCTGGTCTTTGTTTATCCTTGATGTTGGGGAGTTATCTAACTAGTTCTTGATCATTGACTTAGTCCATTTTCTGAGTCCAGGCAATTTAAAAAAAGTAGAAGTTTATTTGATGTTTGGTTTTAGAGGCTAGGAAATCCAACACATGTCCTCAGCATCCTGTGGGCATCTGCTGAGGGCCTTCTTGCTACCTCATAACAGGGAGAAAAAACAATCACCCTTGTTCAAGACGTTCATCTTCTTCTAGTAAAGTCTCAGATGCCATCTTAGGGCTTTACCCTCATGATTTATCCAAGTCTTAGTTGCCTCTTAGTGAAGTAAAATGCCTTCACTCCATGCAAGGTAGATGGTGTAGGGCCCAGCTTTTAACTGTTTGGACAAAATATTCAACAACCACAACTTAGAGGAGGAGAGGTTTACTTGGCTCACAGTTTCAGCAGTTTTAGTCCGTGGTTGGTTGGCTCCAAGGCAGAAACCATATGGAAGAACAGGACATGGAAGAAAGCTGCTCACATCAAGGTGGTCTGGAAGGAGAGGGAGAAGGGAGGAAGGGGTTGGGGATAAGAATTCACCCTTTCAAGTCACAACCCCTGCCAGGCCCCACCTCTAACATGAAACTTTTGGGGGGACATTTATGTCTAACTATAACAGATGGAATTATTTCAGAATGCAATAGAGAACTTGACTCAAAATATCACCAACATATGAACTTGGGGATTAAACTTCCAACATGTGAATTCTAGGGGACACATGCAAACCGTAGCAGTCAGCTATTTATAAATGTTTGCATTGAGGTCCATTTTGGAATTCAATTGTAATCTCAAGTATGTCATTCCTTGGCATCTCAGGAGAAGCTTTCTGTGTGGTGTCTTGTACCACAGAAAGCTGAAGTTCTAGCCATGCATCATGGAGAGATGGTGCTGCCCCTGGTGCTGAGTGTAGCATCTGGGCCTCAATGGGGAGAAGGGGCCTCAGGGATCTAGGCTAATGGCCACAGCCATGGGATTCCCATACCTCACTGTAATGACTCTTATTTCAAGCAGGCCAAGTTGCCTTTTGGTGATCGTTGCTCTTCCTGAATGTATTTGTCATCAGTGTGTTGGCAGTATCAATGAGCCAATACTGAGAGTCCTTGTAAATTAATTGATCAGCATCACTAAGATCATAGGCTGACAAGCCACAGGAAAGAGCTGACAACCTCTGGGCTGCACCTTAGTAGGAGCCACATTCCCAGTAAGACCCCCTTTACTCCTCTACCTCCAGGCAACTAGCATCCAACTCTGCAACCTTGCTGCATCCTTTCCCCCTCATTTTTCAGGGAGGCATTTCCTTCTTCTTTCTTCCAGACAGTTGCTGTCCACAGAACTTTCCTCCTCTCTATGACTAGATTATAAATGACTCAGTGGCATACCTGGTACTTTGTCTGATTTGATGAGTCCTAGAACTACCTAGAGTTTGTACGGAGATTTACCAATATTTGCTGAAAATACTAGAGTTGGATGTTCCCTGTGGCTCTGAGCCCAAGGAGTGTAGTACTCAGAAATATTTTTGGAGGGGCAGGGAAGTGAGAATACAGTAGAGAACTGGACTTTAATAAGTCCTTAATTCTGAAGTCTTCTTACCACTTTCTCCAACATAGGAGCTGCCATCTTGGAGCCTAGGGGAGAAAACTGGTCAGCAAAGTGCCCAGAAGACTCTCAAGCTGGAATTATATATCGTCCAGCTTATCTGTTGTGGGATAAAATACCTGACATACACAATTTAAAGGAGGAGAGGTTTACTTTGGCTTATGGTTTCAAGGGATTCAGTCCATGCTTGGCTGGCTCCAAAGCAGAAACATCATGGTGGAAAAGCATGGGGGAGGAACACTGCCCACATCATCGTGGTAGCCAGGAGGCAGAATGAGAAGAAAAAGCCCGAGAGATATATTCTCCAAAGATACATCACCAGAATCCTACCTCTCCAACTAGGTCCTACCTATAAATAACCCATTCAGCTACAAAGTCATCAGTAGATTGATCCAATAATGAGATTAGCATTCCCATTATCTAATCAGCTTCCAAAAGCCCCATCTCTACATAGTAATAGGTAATAGGCTTTGAGGGACATTTCAGATCCAACCTATAACAGTGTGTCTTTAAAGTGAGGGTCTAGAGGACATGAAGAGGCAGCACAGAGCAGTGAAAAGGAAATGGGAGCAAACACCGGGGAGCCCCTCTATTGGACATGGCTGCTCCAGGTATCCCCATGAAGTCTCCACTTGGCCTTCTAGGAATCATGGGAGACAGACAACCGGTAAGGAGCCACTTCGCAGGTGGAGGTCCTGTGCATATCTTCCCCTGCATCCTACAGCTCATAAGTGCTGGGGCTGAAATTTGAGCCAGGTGGCTCTGCATCTGAGCCCACAACGGAAGCCAACATTGCACCCGAGCAGCTTCACAGTGTGTGAGGCAGCCCCAGGCACCCTTGTCCTGCCACTCAGAAGTTCTGCTGTTTGGGACAAATTGGACGATATATTGGAGTTTCAGTCTCCTAACTGAAAATGGGCATGGGACACTTGGTTGGGTATGAAAGGGAAAGGGAAAACAGGGCGTTAAGGACTGGCCAGCAGAAGACACCCCTCTCTCCTCTCCAGGGCCCTCCCCTCCTCTTTCCCCCTCACAGACAGATGCTGTCCAGTGTATTTTGGTAAAAGACACAGGGACCCGTGACTGATGTGGGGCTGCAATGCGTTTCCAGGTTGTGAGCCGTATGTAGAGGTAAGACTTCCGGAAAAGTTAATCAGCCGCCAGGAGCCACCTGAACAGACCTCTGTCTGCGCTGCCGAGGGGCGGGGGAGGCGCCGCGGGGTGAGTGTCCAGCAGAGGCTGTGCGTCGCTGTCCGGGACGGCCCGGGTCACAGTGTGGGGATGCCCTGTGTCCCATCGCCTTCACACCCAACGCTTGTGCCCTGTTCACTCACTGCCACATGTTTTCCCTTCGAAAATAGCCCTTGATTGATTTTTCCTTTTCCCCAAAATAAATTATGTTCACTGGGGAAAGTTTTAGAAAGCACAGGCAGGCAAAAGTGAGCAGTTCAAAAGTGGCATTCAGGGCCGGGGATTTAGCTCAGTGGTTTCGCCGCCTGCTGCGCAAGCGCAAGGACCCGAGTTCGATCCCCGGTACCGAAACAAACAAGCAAAAAGTGGCGTACACATCAGTCTTTTGTTTACTTTCACATGTGTGAGACACTGGGGCACTGTGATCTCTTTCCTTGGTTGTTATTTTACCCCGCGAAGATCTGTTTCCTTACCCTGCTTGTGCTACCAGTGCCAGTCACTCATGCTGTCTCCTGCCCAGGTCCCCCCGAGTGGGGCAGTGTGGCCGGGGGACCTTCACGGGTACTTGGAACCGGACCTGTGGGCACTCACCCTCAGCTGGCCCTGCCGTCCTGGGTGGTCGTGGTAGCCAGGTAAAGGGGGGTCGGCCCTGCTCTGGCCTCGCTTGTTCTGTTGTGTTGATGACGGTCCAGGCTGTCCATGGCATGGTCGGTCCGTCCCTCTCATTCCCCTCCTCAGCCCCACCATGGTCCATTCAGGATACAACTGGGTTGCAAAAGGTCCCCTAGCTGCTCCCTGCCTCTGTCCTTGCACCCTCTGATTCCTCCTCTACCCTTGAGCGGTGGATGCTTGTGCAATGCAAATCCGATCAGATCACCCTGCTGTCATGCAGGGTGTCCCTGTGGATGAAGTTCAAAGTCCTGGCCTCACCTCTCTGGGCTTCCCAGCCTTGATCCCCTCCTCTTGGACATCTGTGTCACCTGCAGCCTCTGAGTGGCTCCAGCCTTTGCTGCCAGTACTCTTGTCTGTCAGTCACCTTCTCTCCCTCTCAGACTCCAGCACGGCCCCAGGGTACCTGCTCATCTCCACGTCAGCCTAGACACCACTTCTGAGCTTCTCTGGACGGAAGGCTGGGGTCTCTGCTGAACACTAAACTCCCTGTGACTCCGTCCCCAAATAACAAAATCAGTTCTGGTGCTGCGTCCTCCTTCCCCTTGCTCTGCTCTGACTTTTAACCCAGAAGGACTCGGCTCCCTGCTGTCCTTGACCTTCAAGCCCCGAGGTTCCTGGGATCCAGGTGTGGTTCCTTTGCTTCCCCATCCATGCTTTCCCAGAGAAGACCGTCCTTTTCCATCCCTGTTACCCCGGGACTGAGGCTTTCCTGGGATGCAGGACTGAATGCCCAAACCTGGAAAGTCAAGGGCAAACTCAGATGCCTCAGTCACACGAGGAGCATCTGCGTGGCGGCAGTCCCACACATCCGCCCTCCACTGGTCCTACAGCCTTCTCCTCCAGCTTCCGGCTCGGGCCCTGATCATTAACAGACATGGATCAGACAGTGTTAGAGGCGGTGGTGGGTACAGCAAAGCTAAGGCAGCCACACTGAGCGGGCTGTGGTCTGAGCTCTGCCCTCTGTCTGCCACACCTCACCGCACTCTGCCCTTCAGTGGGCAGATCACCGGATGCCACCTGTCCTCACCCCTTTCCTGCCTCAAGACCTCACATCTGCCATTTCTTCTGCAGACAACAGCCTCCCTACTCGTCTGTTCTAGCCTCTGCCTTTCCTTCCATTTACAGCCCGACAGCTTCCCCTCACAGAGTTCTTTTCAGAGCTCAGGTAGCCCTTGCTTTCTAATAATCCTCCAGCACATGGCTTGGGAAATTACCTGATTCACACCATTGCTTAATCATTTGTTCCCATTTCCTCTTTCTTGGTCCCCCTGCCTAGTGACCCTGGAATGTAAGCCCTCGCGGACAGATATTTTGTCCTCTTTCAACAGTGGCTGGTTTAGAGTAGACTAGAGCAATGTGATGAATGAAAGAATTGACTAATATGTAGGAGTAAGAACCTGCTTGGGAAGTAGCTCTGAGCAATTTGATGCATACAAGTCTCTGTGTGCAGGACTCACTGACACAGTGTCATCACTTTTACTGCCATTTTGTGAAATTATTTGTCCTCTTCCTCTGTCCCTCAAGACAGTGGATCATGGAACAGAGTGTTTCCAACCACAAGCAGTGACAGAGGTTTGTCACTAGCAGTTGACGTAGTTTATTTGAAGACTTGGACTAGTGGCTCATTAATTTTTAAAATAAGAAACATATAAAATATAAAGAGCAAATGGACTTAGATATCATTGTTAAAGTTCAACATTGACCCTTTGGCCTTTTGGTTTTTATTTTTTAACAAGTAGATGTAAATTTATTTTGTGTGTGTGTTTATATATTTAAACCATGCAGAGTTCAGAAAGAAGCATCTTCCCATGTCCCTGATGATGGTTTAGCTTGAAGAATCCCTAAACTGCATGTGATTTGAGAGATTCCTCAAAGGGAAACCAGGAAGCAGCATGGTTGGGTAGCTACTCGATAACCCTGTGGTCAGGTCATTAGAGTTTTCACTGATTCATTCACCCAACATTACCTAACGGCATCTGTGCATGGTGCCTGGGTTTGGTTAAAGGAAAGAGGAAAACCAGGGCAAAATCAGACAGAAACTGCAAGGCTGGTTGTGAAGGCTGGGAAGGGCTTGTGGAAGAGGTGACTTGGGCTGAGTCCTGTAGGAGGTGCAGAGACCCCATGGTGTGATGCAGCCACAGGGTGGTTTGCGGCATCCAAATCTCACCCGTGTGTTTTGAGAGGGGACTTGTGATGGGGAACCTTTGGCAAGTGCACTCTTGATGTTCTGCCTGGACCAAGAGGACTCCAGAGCTGCTTCAGAAAGTGACAAGAACAATGGGGTGAGACCAAAGCCAGGGGAACATTTTGAGGGGATTCATGGCATTGTTTCTTTTACTGTAATAAAATTTTTCAAATGTAAGCATTCACCATGTATTTCAGTCACCCCTAGTGTTATAAAATAGGCTTGGTGTTGGCTGAGTGTGCCTCACTGCAGGCTAGGTAAGTGCACTGAGCCCATTGAAGGTAGGGAAGGCTACAGTAGGATGTGCTGTAGGTTAGGTGAAGGAAATGCTTCTTAAACTTGGTGGTGTATATTGTGGTCTTTACACTGGAACTGGCTGAGATCAAATCAGGAGCTGACACGGACACAGAAGAGGTGGAGCCTCAAGGACTGAGGCTGGGGACATCTCTGCACTTCCAGATTAGGAGGAAGAAAAAGAACCAGTGGAGGGGGCTGATGGGAAGGGTTGGTGGACATGTGGACAGGAAGGTGTCCAAAGAGAGAGGAGACTGTGCTTCCAGAAAGACTGTGGGCCAAGGAGGAGGAGGACCAAGAAGGGGGCAGTTGGTTGGCAACAGGGAGGTCACTGGTGACGTCTACGAGGACAGTTTGAGAACAATGGGGAACAAGGCCATGCAGGCGCAGATGAGCCCTGGGGAAGGCATTCTGGAGCCACGTGTGGAGACAGCGTGATGTCGCTGTGGGGCAAAAGGCCAGTGATTATAGGATGCAGGCAGAGGCCCGCTCATAAATGGCTTTGGACACCAGGTCTGAAAGCTGGGATTTTAGGCATGGGGAAGAGACACCTGAAGAGCTTTACAGAACGAATAAATATGGTAAGATTTGTGTCCATGTCTGGAAATAGTTTACACTCCTGTATGCAGTGGGCTTGTGTGCTGCACTGTACCCTTTTTACATCTATGGAAGTCATCCCAAGGGCGTGGTTCCTGTAACTGTGGTTCTATTGTCTTTTCTGGCAGCTTGGGAAACAGTTCCCATTTTGAAAGTGTCCAGCCAATTTGGATTTCACTTTCACTTTTGTTCAATAGCTTTTGAAGACATGGTTCTAGGATATAATACATTTATTAAGAAAAATTAGAAAATCATTAAACATTTGTTTCATGGAGTTTTAAATTCTTATCAGCATTTTCCTCCAGATGTGGCCTGGGAAATTCTTCTTTGCAAAATGAGATAAGTGTTGCTGTCAGATAGCCCTGTGCGTCTGACATGTATGACTTTGCCCAGATTTTGGCCAGCTGAATTCAAAACAAGAGCTATAATTTCCTGGAAACATCTGGTTCTCTAACTGCCATCTGGCATGAGGTTGGTAACTCTTAACTGCTATTTTGTGCCATTTTATCAACCTTTATTTATGTTACATTATTCGTTCCTCTTGGAAAGGGATCCTTAATACTTATCAGAATACTTTTTTTTTTCCTGTTCTCTTTCCTTTTAACAACAGTATAGCTAACACTTATTTTTGTTCTAAGAAAGCAACAAAGATGTTTAATACTTAAGCTTTCAGGCCATGATCCCTCGGGATGGAAGGAGTTTTTTTGAATATATATTTATTGTCTGAGAAAATGTAAGAGTTTGTTTCTTGTTTCGTTTTGTCTTTTGTTGTTTTGAGACTGGGCCTTACTATGTAGTTCAGGCTGAGCCTGAACTCACTATGCAGCCCAGGCTGGTCTTGAACTCTGAGCGATTCTCCTGTGTGCTGGGATAACAGGGGTGCATCATCATGGCCGACCAGAGTTTTTTGTTAATTCAAATTAAATTGGCTTTCTGATTGGTGACAGAAGTGTAAATTTGTGCAAATGCTTTGGAAAGTGACTTGGTAGAACCTACTAAATTTTACAGTCCACAAATCCTGTATCCTCACAATTCTATTCCTAGCTATGTGCCAAGCAAGAATATACATGTATGTCCACAGAAAGACAAGTACAAGAGTGTTCATGGCAGCACTAATTCTGCTAGCCCCACATGGGAAACTACTGAGATGCCCATCGACAGTAGATAGGAGAAGTGAGTTGTGGTACATCCACACAATACAACACTGTGCAGGGTTAAGAAGGAATAAACTACGACCATATAAGACAGAATGGATCTCTAATACATGATACTGTGCAAAAGCAGCCAGACATAGGAAATTACATACTTGTATGTAACCCTATTTATATAAACTCCTCAAAGAGGCAGAATGATTCTACGGCGTTAGAGGTCAGGCTAGGGGTCACCTTTGGGAGAGATAGTAACTGAGAGGATACCAAGGAGGATTCTCGGATGATGGTCATGTCACTTCTTGGCCTGGATGTTGCTTCCTCAGGGACACTAACTCTATGAAGATTCTTCACATCACACATTTTTAATTTGTTCATTTTTTGTACATATTATATATTGATTATAAAGTCAGGAAAAAAATCAACCTAGAAAGCATAAATGGAAACGAAACATCAGAACTAATTTTGAACATAGCAATAAAAGTAAATGAGACAAATTTATCAACAAAAGAAAAGCACACTTAAACGGTGAAACGATTGTTTAGCATTTGCAAGGCTCTGAATTTGTTCCCCAGGACTGCATACAACAACAACAACAACAACAACAAATCATTGTGTCTATGTCAAAGTTGTACTTTCTTAGTGGCTCCATACGAACCTAAAGCATGTGAGATTTCACAATTCTAATTAAATTCTCCTTTCTGACTTAGAACCAAAGCATCCTAAGCATCTTCATCTCCTTTTCCTTTTTGAAGATGTTTCTCTGAGAGATACACTTCGGATGGGGGTCAGTTTCTTTGTCCTCATGATGTCTTCTCAGACCTTCCCGGCCCTCGTCCATGGCCATCTCCCTTCCCTCCACACTCGCAGGGAACTGGGCCTGCTCCCTCCCGTCCTTGCTGTGCCATTCTAGTTGGCTTTAGCTCGGTTCTTACAGAAGAGGGAAAACTCCGGGAAGGCTGGAGATCTTCCTCCTTCCTCTTTACAACCAAGTCCTCCATGGATTCCCCAGGCTGACTTCTGAACGACATTCCCCAGGCAGATGGTGACATTTTGTGTTGTGGATGACACTGTCAAACATTTCCTTCCTCTGAGAAGCATCTTTCTAAAACAGACTGTGCAGCCTGAACACACATCGCTTTCATGAGCTCTATACACTCACTGTACAGACGGAGCTGTCACAGTTTGGGGGTTGTATTGTATTTTCCAAAATCGTCTCATTTGATTAAACCGAGACCTCACACAGAGAACTGTTGCCTCATTCATGGCCCTTTCTCCCCATCGATTGCAGCCCGAGGGCTGGAGCTGAGTGAAGACTTCTGCCCTTGGTGGCCTTTCACACAGGGAAGAGGAAAGTGTCAGGTTTTTCTCCACTTTTCATCATCAGCCTCTAAATTGCTCCTGACAAGAGTGGGATGTTCTCAACTTCAGCCCAAATTAGACCACCTCACTTTTCTCATTTATTTTGAACTTCATTTTACTCTTAGAACCCAGCTTTTCTGCACATTAGTATTTATAAACCTATGCAGTGAGCATTTTGCTTTGTTTTGTTTTTGGTGTCGGGGATTGAACTTGGGTCCCTGCGCTTGAGAGGCAGGCGATGGAACGCAGTGAGCATTTTGATCCAAGTATTACTGAGTTCTCTGAATAATTTTCCAATTTAGAAGCCCCCCCCCCCCGCAACGGGCTTCCATTCTGACTGTCAGAGGCTGCAGAGTCCACATTTGGCATGATGGTAGCTCATCCCAAAGAAAGAATTTCCCAGATGGTTTGGAAAGCTGAGGGGCAATATTTGGGAGGCTGGGAAAAATTGTCAGCATATAATCAATTGGAAATGCCTGTTCAGTCTTTTTTACAAAATGCTCTTTTCCTTCCACCTCGTCCCCTTATGTGTTATCATCAGGCACTTCTCTTCATGGAGTTCGGACCCCCAAACTTTTTGAAGCAATTTTTAGCTCTTTAGTGCTGGGAGGCAGTATCCCTCTGAAAGTTTGTTTACTAGATGGAGCTGCCATCTTTTCTTTTGTAGGTCAAAATGGTCAAATATCAGCCATTTCATATGGCTCCACCTAAATATTGGTTCTTGGAATTATATTCATCTATTCACCAAATATTTGTGCAACACTTATCTTATGCCCAACACGGTGCTGAGCTGTGAGGCTACAACAGGCAATAAGATGCAGCCTTTGCCCTCCAGGGTCCAACAGAGAGCAGCTGTATAAACAGCCAATTACAGCAGAGTGTGAAAACAGTGCTGCAGTGTGGCACTTAGGCCGAGGTTGGGGGGATGGCCAGGGAAAAGAGACCCTGGCTGAGGGAGAGGGAGTTGGTTAACCAAAGAGGAAACAGGAATTGGAAGAATAACACTCCAGTCTTGAATTTTCCAAAGCCTGGAGTGCCAGGAGACAGAACATGCTTGGCTATGGCAGAAACAGCATGATTTGGGGCAATGGGAACCTTGAGGCCAGCAAGATAAATAGGAGCAGGCTGGGGATTTAGCTCAGTGGCTCCACTGCCTGCCTCAAAAGTGCAAGGTCCTGAGTTTGATCTCCAGTACCAAAAAAAAAAAAAAAAGATAAATAGGAGCTTGTAAATCATACTATGACTTTAAAAATTATCCCCTGCATAGCAAAGAGGAGGGCCTTAAATTGAGGAGTGATCGGCTCTGTCTGTAGATAGTTTGAAGGAGAAAAGATGGGACAAGAATCACACCGGGGAGGACCATGTGACAAAGGCCTGGATCAACCCTTCCTTCTGCTAATGGTTTTCTTGTTCTTCAGGGCTGTTAATGGTTTAAACATGAAGTATCTCTCAAAGCAACGTTCAGAGGTGTGGCCTTGAGAGGTGTATGATCAGGAGGGTGCTAACTCATCAGTGGATTAATCCACCGACTAGGTCATAGTCGAATGGGAGCTCAGCGGGAGGAAGTAGGTCACTGGCGTGTGCTTCTGATTGGTGTATCTTTTCTGCAGCTCCTTCTTCTCTAGCTCTTTCCCTTTCACTGCTTTCTAGCTGCCATGGGGCCAGCAGGTGTCCTCCGTGTGCCTGTCCACCATGATGTTCCTGTCTCGGAGCCAGTGGATCATGGACTGAAACATCTGAAGCAGTGAACCAAAATAAACTTCTCTTCCTTTACATTGCTTCTCTTAGGTATTTGGTCACAGCAATGGAAAGCTAATACCAAAGTGTCACTTCACTTTTGGTATGAAAGTAGAAAAAAAAAGATGAAAAGCAGATCATGTCCATGGGACAGTTCAAGAAGAGAGTTGTTCTCAGGCAGTTGCAGGTGCAAATGGCTGAAGAAACGGCGTCAGGATTTAAATAGGCCTGGCCCACCACCCATACTGAGGCTGGAACAAGGGATCAGCCTGGAAAGGCAAGAAGGAAGACCTCAGAAAAGTTGTCAAAGAGGCTATGCAGGGCAGCTTGGGGCAACTTGGCCAACTGCTAGCAACCCAGACCATAGATATTCTGAGCAGAGTGGAGATGACAGGTCATTGCCATGGGCTTGGCAGACATGCAAAAATACCAAGACACTGGCCAGGATCTCCAAGACACAGTCCTCCTCAGCTGTGCAGGGAGCTGGAGGAATACACGCTTTTGTCCAGAAATGGAAATGAGAGAGGACTAGATAAAGATACTGCAGAACATCTCATTTTGGAAAATTGTCCTGAACTTTCAGAGGAGGAGGAGAATAGGACATAGGCAGGGAGACCTGCTTAAACATTTAGGCTGAATGTTGCTTTCCTGTATAATTTAATATTAAAATCTGGTCCATAAAGCACAGTGCTTTGGCTCCCTCCTCCTGCCCCCTGTTACTTTTCCAAGCTGGTCTAAATTTTCTAGGTTGTTGGAAACGCTGGTGATTCCATGGCCTTCAGGAACATCTTACATTAAAGCTAGTCACACTGAGTTATGGTTTTTCCATCAGCTAAACCTTTTCACCAAATTGCCCAAGGCTGAAACTATTTTCTGATAGGTAAATATTTTAAAAGTTCCACGGTCAAGCCCAGTTTAGAAATGTCAAATTTGTAATGACCCATCTGTGCCTTTTCCTCTTAGGGCACGATTTTTTTCCAGATCAACAAATCTGCAGGGGATAAGCAGTGATCCACATATTCGAATGGTATTAGAGAAGAAGAAGAAGAAGAAAAAAACCTCAATGGCTTCTTTGTGACAAATTACTGTTATTTAGAGAATAAATATTGTGGTGCTCTTTCATTTTATAATCATCCTCACCCTTCTGTTCAAATCCACTCTCCACATCCACAGCAGGCATGTTGTGACACATAGTGAACTCCCCAAGACACCAAGGACTCTGTTTAAAATCTGCAGATAGGGGGTGGGGAGCCTGAAACTTTCAGGACTTCGTTTTTTGGAAAATTGAAAAATACTCATCTGTTTGGCAAAGCTTAAAGAAGTAGTAGAGAAAGGTTTTCCATCAGGAACTACAGGCCAGATTATTTAAAAATCAATGTAAAGTCAAACACAAATGAAATGCAATGTAGTCTCACAGGAGGAAAGATAAGAGAATGATGTGGCATCCCATTATATTTTCTTGCCCATTCCGTATTTATTTGTGTCACTCTTCCCTTAGGGAGGCAGTTCCTTGTGAGTCAGCTTCTTTTTATTTAATTTTTTACTTTATTTTTGAGATCTAATAATTATACACATTTACGGGGTACAGTATGCTATTTCAATATATATATATATTATATGTATAATCTTGTAATGATCAAATCAGGGTAATTACATATCCATCACCTCAAACATTTATTATTGCTTTGTGGTGAGAACATTCAGCATCTTCTCTTCTAGTTGCGTGAAATAAACACACTATAATAATATTAACTGTAATCACCCTACTTTGTTGTAGAACTTATTCCTCCTACCTAACTGTAATTTTGTCCCTATTGGCCAATGTCTCCTCATCTTCCCTTCCCCTTGCTCAGCCACTAGTAGCTACTGCTCTGCCCTTTGAACCTTCTTATTTCACTTAACATAATATCATCCAGGTTCGTCCATGTTGCCCCTAACAACAGGATTTCATTCTTAGGGCCAATAGTGTTCCACTGTCTATATGAACCACATTTCCTTCATCCATTCATGAGTCGATGGGCACCTAGGTTGCATACACGTTTTCAGTATTGTGAATCATGTAATGAACATGGAGTGCCTGTTTCTCTTTGACAACTGATTTCAATTCTTTTGCATAAACATCCAGGAGTATCATATGGAGTTTCCATGTTTAACCGTTTTCCATAATGGCGGTACCAATCTACATTCCCACCAACAGTGTGTAAGAGCCCCCTTTTCTCTGCATCCTTGCCAGCATTTATAATCGTTTGTCCTTTTGTTAGCAGCCATTCTGCCCCAGGTGAGCTGAGCCAGCTTCTCATTCCCACTGATACAGCCTCAGGGAAAACACTCAAGAAGTGGCATCTCCAGTGAACAGGTCTGAAACAAAAGAACAAACTTGGGAATGAGAAGTAGTGAAAGTGGCCAGGGAGGGTGCTTCTGAACTTGTCATGGCCTGAATGTGGGCGTCCCCCCAAAATAACATGCCGAAGCCCCAACACCCAACTCCATGATGCAAGGGCCAGGCCAAAGAGACGGGGGTAAGAACCAAGGGATGGCAGAAAGGCTGAGATGTTATCAGCTTCAGCAATCATATCGGGAGATGGGCTTCTAAGGAAGTAATTAAAGCCATAAGGGTGGAGCCTTGATCTGACAGGATTAGTGGCCTTGAAAAGGAGAATATCACAGTTCTCCATCTCCCTTTCTCTCCTAATCCACCACCCCAACCAAGTGAAGATACAACAAGGACCTACCATCTGCAAGTCAGGAAGTGAGCCCTCACCAGGAACCCAACTCTGCTGAAACCTTGACCTTGGACTTCCATCCTCCCAAACTGGAAGGAAGTACTGCCTGTGGTTTCAGGTACCCAGTCTGGTACTCTGCCATGGCAGCCAGAGTTGACAGAGACATATCCTAGTGTCCAGTTGGGTCCTTTTCCCAGTTGTTGCTTGCTGCCCCTGTTGGAGTAGGTGGTCAGTCAGTGGTGAGGACTCTTTCCCTCATTCTATCCATAAACAGTGACAAACCCCTCATCACACACCCCTGATGTGCAGTCAGGGAGGGTGGTGGGCTCAGGGTAGGTGCCCAACTCTTCCCATAGGTGAGGTCACACTTAGGACCAGGATACCCAAGAGATTTTGTGGCAGGAAACCACAAAGTACTCATGAGGACTAAGGTCCCCCTTCAGTCCTCTGAATGGGAGCAACACCTTTCCACATAGCCATCTTGGGGTGCTGCATCCCAAGTTCACAGTCTCAGTGGTATAGTACCCTGGTAGTTGCAAAACCAAACATAATTAATATTTGTTATTTATCTATGAAAGTCAGAAGTGAGAGTAGGTGCTGCACCTGAGAGCCAAGGTGATGGGAACAATGACTATGTTCTTGGAATAAAAACATCTTATTCCCTGGGCTAATTCATATTTGCTTTGCTAGTCATGTATTTTCATTTTCAAATAAAAATGTCCCTCTTCTTCACTCTCTATAGTAGAAAGGCTCTGTGACCCATAGTTACTCAGCAAGGTTGTTCGTATTTTGGGGTGCAGTTGGCAGAGGTGGACCCACAACACTGGGAAGACCAAGGTGCCATTGGATTCCCCAGGTCACATTGGCTTCCTGCCACCCCTTGGTCTTGCCCCTGTGCCACCTGACCTGGCCCTTGCATCATGGAGTTCCCCTGAGGTCAGGTCTTCAAAGCTATCTCTGAGCAGGGCTCAGCTCTAGCTTGATAGGGCTGGAGGAGGGGACAGACAGCCCCTTGGAGTAGCATGATATTGAGCATGCTTGGCAGTGGGAAAACAAAGAAGTATGTCATAGTCATGTGGTGGTGGGGGGCTGGGTGCTCTTGAACCTCTAACCTAGGAAAGAAAGCTATTTTCAATTACTAAGTCATCCGGGGGCCTCGGGGAAGCAAGGAGATGAAGTGTGAGGCTGCCAGTCAGCAAAGTTAAGCTTGCTGAGGACATGACATAAACAATCCCTCTAGGGTTGGGAGCATCTGCTCATATCTAAGAACACCTGCTCAGAAGAGTCAGCAAATGTCACTCAGGTGTGAGCACCGCTGTCATCCTGGGACACCACAGGCCTCTGTCCACAATCTGTGCCAAGTCCTTCAACTGATAGTCCATGCTCTGAAAGATTTCACAATCCAGATCAGAGGTGGTGGTCTTGTGCATACTGGGTGACATGGTTTAGATCTAGAATGTTCCTCAAATTGTCATGTGTGTGGAAGATGAATGGATCATGCGGATACTACACTCGTCAGTGGATTCATTCATTGATGAGTTCATAGCTGAATGTGCTGTTAGGAGATGGGACCTGGTTGGAGGTGGGTCACTCATTAAGGGTGTGATCTGGAAGGGTCTAACTGCCTCCCTGGCTCCTGCCCCCACTCTTTGCTTCCTGGCACATGGGTTGAGTAGTTTTCCTCTGTTACACCTTCCGGCCATGCAGTTTCTGCCTTGGAGCCAGCCTACCATGGACTGAACCCACTGAAATCGTAAGCCAAATAAGCCTGTCCTCCTTAAATTACGTATGTCAGGTTATTTTCTCCCACCAAAAGGCAAGTGACTAAGGCACTGGGTGTGAACCTAGGCAGGCTGTGTATCTTTATTTACCATTCTTTATTTTTCAAATATGAGCAACAGAAGAATACTATGAAAACCATGATTTCAGATGAGTGGAGTAATTCAAACTTTAGTACCTGCTATTTGAAAACTTCTCGCCATGGTTCACATGAAAAGTAGCATTCCCTGAAAGATGGCTGTCCGCATACCTTGGACCTCTTGAGAGGTACACACGTTCTGACACACTCATGCCAGAGAGGCAAAGGCTCCACTTGTAATTTATTAATGACTTGGATGAAAATGAACATCACTAGTTGGAGCTCAGGGCATGCAAATCTGTGCCACCACCCCACGGCCGAAGTGTTTCCCTAATTGTTTTCTGTTAGGCAAAGACCCAGATTTACCTCAAGCACACAGAAGAGAGGAACTGTTGTTAAGAAGTAGTTTTGGAATGTAGAGATACGGCCCTCCCGGGAGTGTTCTCATCACTCACTCTGCCAGTGCTTAGGGAGGATTTACTGAGTACTGCTCTGTGCTCTCCTAAGCTGGCAAATAAGTGATGTGATATTGAGCATGAAATGGCTACAGTGGATTGCCAGGGCCTGAGGCTCGAGGGGAAGGAGGAGGACAGAGGGAGGGGTGGAGGTTCAATCGGGAGAGTCATGGTGTTCGTGGATTTCCATGAGTTTGCACAATAGGAGAGAGATTTTCAGAGCCTTTCAAAGTAATGACAGCACACACCTGTAATCCCAGCACACTGGGAGGCTGAGGCAGAAGGATTCCAACTTCAGCCTGAGTAGCTGAACTCTGCCTTAAAAGGAAAAAAGTAAAAAAGGTCTGGGTTAGTAGCTCAGTTGAAGGCCCTGGGTTTAATCCCCAGTATGACTGCAGAAGATGAAATAAAATGAGCAGTTGACTTCTCAGGGTTTCAGCTCTCATCACACCTGGCAACCGGAGCAAGGAGGAGAATCTTAACCCTGAAAGAGATGCTGCTGAGAGATGGCAGTGGAGCCTCCCCTAGTGGCACACAGCTGTCACCCGGTGGAATGAGGTAGGGCCAGCGTCTTTCCTGGACATGAATGGCGAGGACCAGGGTGGGCTGTGAAAGCTGACAAGCCTGGGATAAGAGGGCGAAGTCAGGACCTCGAAGGCGGAGGCATAGAATGCAGAGGACTGTGTTCATCAGGGACCGCAAGATGAAGGGCCCAGCAAGCCACAGTCATGGCCCAACACAGCCCACTGCCCTTGGTGCAGGCCCACGAGCTGGGATAGGGTTCTGTTTTAAAATGAGTGGGAAAGAATCCGAAGAACATTTCATGGTGAGTGAAAAATGTATAGTAGTCAAACTTCAGGGCCTGTAAATTCAGCTTCCTGGAGCACAGCCAGGCTCTGGGCCTTGGTGGAGAAGGTCGGAAGGGCTAATGGAGCACACAGCCCAGAGACCTCAATTGTGGTATGGCTTCTAGAATATGTGGAGCATACAAAAGTATGATCACACTGTAGAGTGTGATCCTCGATGTTTCTAAATCCCAGCATCGGGATGTCAGAGGTGTGGTCAGGAATGGGACCTGCAGCAGAAGGTCCCTGGGAAAATGCTGCCCACACTGGGCAGCCCAGAGAGCAGCTCAGGTTTAGACTTCGGGCTGGGTTTGGCTATGGTGGATGGAAATGGAAAGTGGCAGCCTGGACCATGTTCTGAAGCCTGGTGTGGGGTGAATTATGATGCCATACACACTTCGGCTCTTAGCCTTTCTACCTGCTCGGGTGGGATGATGTCCTTCCTTCAGATTTATATTTGAAGTCCCAGCCCCCTGTGCCTGAGAATGTGGCCTTACAGATAGTCCCCAATTTACCATGGCTCACCTTGTGGTTTTTCAACTTCACAATGGTGTGAGACCAATCCACACTGTGGAGAAACTACTTTGAGTTGTAATCTTTCCTAAGGTCAGTGACCAAGAACAACGACCCCCTCCCAGATACCAGGCAGCGGTAGTGACCAAAGCTCCCAGTGGGCCCCACAATACAAGGGGAGATAGCCCATGCTCACCAGTGTGCTGTCCACGTGGCTGGTGTTTTGTGGATCCAGGAATTCAGTATCTTACATGAGATGTCCAATATTTCATTATGAAATAGGCTTGGTGTTAGATAGGTTTGCCAACTGTAGGCTAAGGTAAGTAGCTGAGCATGTTTGAGGTAGGTGAGGCCAGGCTAGGATGTGCCGTAGGTTAGGCATATTATATTTAACTTAATGACATTTTCAGCTTACATGAGTTTACCAGGTTTTAATAACACTGTAAGTTAAGGGTCTTCTGTATTGGAAATAATGTCTTGATAAAAGTAACTAAGTTCAATGAGGCCATTAGAGTGAGTGAGTGGTAGTCCTACCCGACTAGTGTCTTTATAAGAAGAGAAATTTGGGGTCAGAGTAAAGATGCCATGTGAAGAGGTCCAGGAAGGAGACACTACCTACTGGCCAAAGAGGGAGGCTTGGAGGTGACAGAATGTGAGACAATAAATTCCTGTCATTTTAAGCCACCTAGCTTCAGGTACTTTGTTACCACTGACCGAATAAACTCCTTCATCCATTGTAAAGAGTGAAATGATGCCTAATATCCAAACACCTTAGGAAAGCATTCCACATTTGATACCATATTTAAAGTGAAAAAATTAGCATTGATCAAAGACAGAAAGTTCGTCAAAAGTCACTCCAACTGGAGGATGGAATATTTTGGGTAATTCAATACCTAGCCTGTGGAAGCTGGGTGACTCTCTTGGTTTAAATGTTACTTTTTTCCACGAGGAGTGGGAAATCACCACAGAAGTGATTTTCAAGAAGTCATTCTTGTTCTTTGTGACAAGTTTTCCGAAAGAAGTTACAAAAAGATTGTCTCTATTGGGGGATTTTTTTGGATGGGGGAATTTTTTTTGAGCGGGGGGATTTTTTAAAACTTTTTTTCCTGACTGGCTCAGTTCTTCCCATTTTTTGGTCTCTACCCCCACACTAACTTATTGGGCACTTGTTAAACAAATAAAATACACACCCAGGGTTGGATTTATGATTTTATGCAGCTCATTAAAAATAGCTCCACTGTGGGCAGAGGAATGACCACAGGAAGTGATTCATTTCCGCTGGTTAGCTTCTTACACCAACCAACCCCAGAGAAAGAGAGAACATAAGGAAAGAGTTACACTGAGGAGCCCTGGGAGCTCACTGCTAGACCAGGCCTTGTTATGTCATCTAACAACACACTAAACAGTGAGGCACGGACAATCACCTAGCACAAAGTGACCAGCTCAGATCGGACGTGGAGACCCCCACTGCCATCTTATGAGTTATGAGTTCTACTTCTTGCAGTGACGAAGCTAAGGGAGCCTCTCTGACTGACATCAAGCTGTTCTGGGCTCATGCCTAATGTTCCCTTTTTAAACCCGATTCTTCACTCCACTTTGGTGAATATGGGCTCTAACTACAAGGTGTGATATAAAAGTGCAGTGCATGCTTACATTTTAAAAAGACACATTGTCGTGAATGCCCCTCAAAATCCTCTCCCTTGTTTTGAACACACTTATTCCATCGTTCTTGCTACTTTCTGAGGCAGCTCTGGAGTCCTCTTTCCTGAGTGTCTTTAGTTGTGCTGTCCTGGCTGCCTTGATGTCCTGAATCCATACAAAACATTTCCCTTTTGTGGTCATTTTGACTTTGGGGAAGAGCCAGAAGTCACACAGTGCCAGAACCAGTGAGTAAGGTGGATGAGGACTTTTTACGATCCTGCCTTCCTGTTAGATGGCATTTGGTAGCAGCAGCATTCACTGTATTTTTGATCACACCTCTCAAGCACACTCAAGAAAGAGGATTTCTAGAACTGCTTCCAAAAGTGGCAAGAGCAATGGGATAAATGATCAAAACAAGAGGGAGTATTTTGAGGGGCATTCACGGCACTGTGTTATTTACTGTAATAAATTTAAAAAATTTAAACACATATGTTCTGATCGTTCCCTGTATGTACAGACACTTCCTCTTTGTTGAGTTAATAATGTGGGTTGGTGTTGGTCATGTTGGTTCCCACTGGCTCGCCCCGGTAGACCGTTCATACTGGTCCAGCTCCTCCTGCCTGGCCTTGCTCACTGACTACACTCTTGCCGCAGATGCTAGCTTGCCAAGACAAGGCTTACTTAGCCATGCTGAGCTCTGTGTGGTGTTTTATAGATTGTGTGTTCTCCAGTGTGATCTCACTGCGAAGCACCAGATCTGGAGGGTCTTCAGAGTCCTTCCCTCTTTCGGTCCCTGAGAAATAGAATAAGGTTTAAAGGTCCCATGGGCTAAGGGTCAATTCCCAGGGTCCTCCCAGCTGGCAATGGGGAAAGGCGATTTCAGGGCAGCAGAAGTGGACAGAGCATGGTTGACCTGGGCCCTGGAAGTTTCAAGTTCTCTCTTTTAGTTTTCTTTTTTAGTCTTATTTTTAGTAAGGGGTGTCAGTGTTATTATTCTAGTAAATCTTTAAGCCTTGCATGAGGCAAAAGATTTTTTTGAAAGACATCAGTGTAGATTTTTAAAAACTATTAAAGAAAAATTTTAGAATACAGTGGTACCTCGGTTCATGAATTTAACTCTTCCTACGATTCTGGTTCCAATCAAATTGTAATCATAGCACATATAATGGGACGAATTCAGCGACCATAGTTGTGGAAAGAATTAAGTTCATGAACCAAGGCAATGCTGTATGTGGATTCAAAATGAAGAAACAAATTAAATGAGCAATCAAATCACAATGGTAAGGACAAAAAAAATCAAATTTTCCACTATGATTTTTTAAAAAAAGTTACTTGAAACTTAATCCAAAACCACAGAATGTGCAGTGTCGAGAGTGAGCCCTGATGCCATCTAAGGACTCTGGTTGTCCGAGGTTGTCAGTGTGGGTTCATGGACCGAACACAGATGCACCTGCTGTGCTGTGCGTGTGTGGAGTGAGTGGCGGATGGGAAAGCTCTGTACCTTCCTTTAAGTTTTGCTGAAAGAGTTACTCTAAAAAATAGTTTTTTAACATTTAGAAATTACATCAAACAGCTCGTATAACACGAACCCTTAGGCTTCTAACACTTGCTTAAGATGCTTTGGAAAATAATAATAATATCTAAAAGTTTAAGAATTAAAAGGATTATTTTTATTAAATGTACAAATACCAAAAACTAGGGTTTTTGTTCCACAGTCTAGGTAGTGAAAGTTTTGGGGAAGGAAGATGAAAGGAAAAAGGGGAACAGGACTTCCAGTGAGCCAGAAAAGGGGTCAGGGGAGGTGGGGCAGAAAGGAGGGCGGTCGCACCAGGCTGCTGGTGACTCCCGTCGCTGGCCGGCCACCTCTGCTCTCTGCCACATCCCGGACTGCTCTCTGTGTGGCCTCTGCTCCCCACACCTGCCAGGGGTTTCCCTCGCCCCTGTCCCAAGCATGAAGAAGGGGCTGCCTTGGAAATGGGTGGGCTCAGACCGGTGGCACAGAGCCACCCTCAAGGGCTCGAATGAAGAGGACAGGAGGCCCAACACTGTGCCAGCTGCCCTCGACTGGGGCAGGGTGGCGGGTGACCCCAGAGGACCACAGAGGTGCTGTGCAGTAGCCAGCTCCTGGGGAAAGAGCCCCGTACTTCTGGTACCTGGGACTGAGAGTCAGAGCAGGGCCATAGGAGACATCACTTCCAATGGGGTGGCCGGATTCTCCCGTGGAAAGACATTGCTCCCAATAATGAGAAAGAAAGGGTAAAAATTACACAGGCACAGTGGACCCTTGAGTTACAACCAGCCTGACATATGAACAACTTGGATTATGATCAGAATTTTAGTTTTAGCTGATGACCAAAGTCTTGAGTTACGACCCGAATGCCAGCCACTTGTGCTCCCAGATGGTCTCAGGTGCAGATTTAACCCTAAAGAGGTCTGGAAGGAGCATGACAGCATCCCTTCCTGGGAGGGGTTCACTGAGAAATCCTGGGCCGGTGTCTCTCTAAGGACACTGAGATCTGCCTGTGTATAGGAGAGAGACTGTGAAGGGTGTAGAGGAGCCTGAGCCTTCATTGACCAACGTGAGTTACAACCAGCTCTGGGAAATGAATTGAGTTCGTAAGTCAAGGGTCCACTGTAAATGCTAACAAAGGCAAAGGTGCTTCAGTCTCCATGGTCCCCTCCACAATGGCAATCTATGGTTCTGTGACCACATGTAAAAGACCGCAACCTTCGACAGCAGTGATGAAAACATTAAAATAAAATTATAAAATCCAGGCATGTAAAAAAAAAAAAATCCAAGAGTTCGAAGTGTATGAGGAGCCGGAGAAAGGACGATCTCCACTTCTGTTCCCATAGGGTGGCCCTGGGCCGGTCCCAGAAAGCTTCTCTCTGTCCTTCCGATCTTGAGAACAGATGCACAGTGAAATACGGCAAACTCACTGTGTAAACACAGATGAAATATTTGTTGGGAACTTGGTGATGCTCTGTCATCTTATGGCAAGTAGTGACTACATGGCTTAGGACTTCATGCCTAGCTCAGTTTTTCTTTTAATTCATGCTTATTTGTGCTGGAATAAAACACAGTGCAGAAAAGAAAGGAAAGGGAAGAAAAGAAAAAGACAAAAGAGAAAAAAGGAAAAGGTGATTGGTCAAGAAGACACCAGCACTAAAGAAAAAGTATAAATGGCCAAGAAATACATGAAAAAAATGTTTACCATCTCTGGCCATTAGAAAAAATGCAAATTAAAACAAATTCCATCTTAGCCCAGAAAGAATGGCCATCATCAAGAAATCAAATAATAACAAATGCTGGCAGGGCTGTGGAGCAAGGGTGGAGGAAAGTTTCTACACTGTTGGTGGGAATGTAAACCAGTGCAACCATTATGGAAATCAGTACCCAGATTCCTCAAAAAACTAAAAATGGAAATTATATTTAATCCAGCTATTCCCCTTCTAAGTATCTTCCCCAAAGAGTTAAAGACATATCACAGTGATCCATGTACACCCATGTTGATAGCACAATTCACCGTAGCTAAATCTTAGAAGTAGTCCATATGTCCATCAACAGATAAATGGGTAAAGAAAGCGTGGTATTCACACACCATGGAGCACTACTTTGCTATAAAGAAGGGTAGACTTGGATGCACCTTGAGACTATAATATTAAGTAAAATAAATCAGACACATAAGCTTAAATATTGCCTGGCTTCTCTTACATGAGAAATCCAATATTTAAGTGCAAAATAAAAGAAAATGGGAAGTAGAGAGATAGATCTTTTGCAAACGAGAAGGGGATCAATAGATAGAGGATGGGGAGAGGAGGGCAGAAGGGGACATAAAGAGAGTTAAACTGGGTTATGCGCACGCACCAGCTCCCAATGAGGAAGGTGCTCAGTATAGACTGCAAGCCTGGACCGATAAAAATGGGGGTTAGGAGAAGCCAGATTTGTGGAGGACAGCTGGAGGTCTGGTGAGGCTGGGCTTATTTCTGGCTATTCCCACCCGTTTCCCCAGCAGAAGCCACGGCTGGCACTGGGCGCTCCCTCTCAAGGCTGCCCCAGGGCCCTTTTGTCTGGGAAAGACATCCACCCCCAGCACCCACAACACTCCCTTCCCCCCGCTGCGCCATCCCACCTCCGACTCTTGGACCTGAAACTCTGCCTGTGACAGCTCGGAAGGCTGGCTCTTTCTCAGCATATCTGTCTCTAAGTGACAGCAGTGGAAACACCAGCTCCATCCCTGGACAGCATAGAGTGGGATGGGAGTTTCAGGGTGTGGCATTCACCCTGCCACCAAAGCTGCTGACAATGAGTGTCACTACGAGCAGGCCTTTTACTTCCTGTCGCCTCTGATTTCCAGAAACCCAGGGAGGAAGGAATTGCTGTCTCGGGTTTGCTGGTAAGAGGAACACAGCCCAGAGTGCTTCAGGAAGTTGTCCACAGTTGCTCATCTTCAAGGTGGAAACAGAATTCCTTCTGGGGTCTCCCTGTGCCCTGCACACTGCTCCATGCCAACTGGCAGAGGGGTGGCTGTCACCAGAACTGAGCCTGCCATGTGTCACCTGCAAGGTTGGTGGCCTGGGCAGGAGGCGGAGAGTCCTGAACCTCCTGGGGACATAAGGGCCAACTTCCATGGTGGATTGCAAGCTTGAAGTCCACACCTGGGGCTCTGGCTGGTCCCCAAGCATTTCCTCACGGGTGACTTATGTTTAGGATCTGAGCATGAGTCACATGACAGGAGATGTACAGTTGCCATCAGGTGATTTTGTCACTGTGTCAACATGGCAGACAGCACTTCCACGAACCGACTCAACCACGGTGTCACTAGGCCGTGGAATCTTAGGGGACACCATGGTGGATGAGGTCCGCTGTTGACTGGGGTGTTACACAGTGCATAACTGTGTGTGAAACTCTCTTTGAAGGTCAGTAGAGTTTATAAAGTTTTAGAGGGGTATAGAAAATCGGATGACATCACGAAAAGGGCAAAAGTAATGAGTATGAAGATGGAAGCCATGCTCTGGAGAGGAAAGGAAGGCAATTCTTCATCTTCCCTAGGGACCCTGGGGTGGGTTTCACCCTTAGGCCCACCCTCCAGTCTTACCCTGTACCACCACCCTTATCTCCATGGAGCCACCGGCTCTGAGCTGCGGCAGGAGGTGCTGAGATCGAAGGTGGGCATTCTGGCCTCTGCTTCTCACTGGGTCCTTGGGATCATCCTGGACGGGAGGGAGTCACGGATGGTCTCAGAGCTGCCTCTTCCCACCAGACATGGCCTAAGCCCTGTGGATGTTTTGCGCCTCTGTCTCAGTCGGAAGAAAATAATAGTAGCTATCTGACGGCACTGTTGGGTTGTTAACTCAGTTCATGTAGTAAAATGCATGGAACAGTGTAGGTCACACTTTCCTTTTCATGAAATGAGGTCTCTTTTATGTTGCCCAGAGTGGTCTCAAATTCTGGGGCTCAAGGATCCTTCTGCCTCAGCCTCCTGAGGCAGAACCACAGGCTAAGTGCGACTATGTCTGGCCCTGCTTATGTTTAAATCAACAGCATAAGGTCAAGGAAGTTCTGAGGCTCATACAAGGCTTAGACTGTACTTAATGTTATATTCACGAACAAAGCATGCTCTCTACAGTACCAAATGTCAGTGTGGCCACAGCGGTGAACTGAATCCCTGTACACACCTGTGTGGCTTGCAAAGTCATGTCAGACTGAACCTTATCTTTGGGGTTTTTCTGTCCATGCCACAGTTCCGGCTGGTCCTGGCAGCACCTGGCGGGTTCAGCCCTGAATTTGACCAGGGAAGTGCTATAGATCTTCCCCTGTCCAATCCAGCCCATCTGTCTTTTGTCCACGCCATCCCAAACCTCTTTCTGCATCTCCCCTGGGAGCCCCCAAATCTCTGCTCCCTGCAATCAGCAAGGAGCCTCCCACAAGCTAAGCAAGACCTGTCCTCTGTCCCCAGCCCCTGACCTGTCACCCAGCATCACCCTCAACCCACGGGAACTGGAGGCATTGGCCTCACTGCCTGGGGTCCTAGCCTTCCTGGTTCCCTGATGGTCCCCAAGACCTCTGTGCACCACCTCTCCCTGGGGCCCTGAACAGCTGCTGATCCTGTCCCTCCTTCCTCCCTCGGCTTCTGTTTGTCAGGCCCTCCATCCGGTCCTTCCCGGACCTTCCCCTGTCCTCAGTGTCACTGTGGACCGGCTCTGGTCTGTCTCCCTCCACCCAGCCTGGACCATAAATTCCTCAAGACCTGGGAATCACTGCTGCTGTGACCAGGGCCCCCTTTGTTCACGGCATGAAGATGGGTGGAATGGGTGCCAGTTGAGTGAACACATGAGTGAGGGAATTAATGGCCAGGCTGTGGAGGGTTTACATATGGTAATGTCCACAGGCAGGGGTCACCCTGAAGACTCAGGACCCCTCTGAGGACTCCCATGGATGTAGGGCACTTCGGTGTGGGGCTGCCATGAGGAGCCCTCAGAACTCACCAAGGAGGCTGTGGCTTGTGGCTCTCTGCTGCCTCCTCCTGGTGAGGGTAAGAGTGGGCTTTGCCCAAAGATGCTTAAACCCATTCTAAGTCATGGACTGGTAAACCTGGTGTTGGTGAATTTGGATGAGAAAAAAAGTGATTTTCACTGCTGCATCACTCATATTGAGCATTTCCTTGACACACACAGGAGGCGACACTGGTCCCCATTATGATTAGCAGTACCTGGTTCTCCCACCAATGCTGTGCATGCTGATCTTTCAGGGGACGTTACAGATGCTGCAGATATCTTGTTATGTGGCTTTTGCTCATGACTTAGATAACATGATAAATACTAGGTGGACTAGCATCTAGGAATTAATGAACAGGTGTATACATCATGTTATTGTTTACTATTTTGATATCTGATATCAGTATCATGGATTTGGCTTGAGATACTACGTACAGCTAGCTCTCCATTTCTGCATCCACATTTTCAACCACCAAGGATCCTATACTGCTGTGCTCACCAACCTTTTTGGCACCAGGGACCAGTTTTATGGAAGACAATTTTTTTCCATGGATCAGAGGATGGTCTTGGAGGTCTTTGCTCCTTTTCCAAGCTCCCTGGTGATGTTTGTTTTTTCTCATTTGGCTGGATTAGGTTGTGGACTTATGAAGACTGTGAGGGAGAAAAGTGCATAGTGTGGAAAAGAGGTGCAGGCAGAATCAGCAAGTGAAATGGATGGATGATTCTGACTTTAATCCTATCAGCAGAGGCACCTATAGACTTGAAGTACATCAATTCCCTTGCCACTGTAAAGGCTGCCACCAGCTACCACATAATTGCCACTTAGTGATAGGGTTTTGATCTTAGTCTCTCATCCATTAATTGGTCATGGGCTCTGTGCAGCCCAACCTGTGCTCCTGTTCATCTGCATTTGCAGCCGCTGTGCTAATCATTGCTGGCATCACTGCCTCAGCTCCACTGTGGATCACCAGCCAATAGATTCTCATGAGGCCACAGCCTAGATCACTGGTGTGTGAAGTTCACCACAGGGTTTGTGCTCCTATGAGAGTCCAGTGGTGTTGCTGGCCTGACAGGAGGTGGAGCTGGAGCTCAGGCAGCAATGGAAGCGATGGGGCTTGACTGTAAATACAGATGGAGATTTGCTCACTAGCCTGCTGCTTACCTTCTACTGTGTGTCCTGGTCCCAACAGGCCACAGATTGGCCATGGGTCATGGCCCAGGGGTTGGGGACCCTTGGTGTGCTGTGTACTTAGTTCCATCAGTACTGACCACCTACAGACCCTTGTTATTATTCCCTAAGTGATACAGTGTAACAACTACTAGCATTTGCATCATATTAGGTATTATAAGTAATCTGGAGAGGATTGAAACTATCTGGGAGGATGAGCATAGCTTTATATAAATACTACCCCATTTTACGGAGGGACCTGGACATCTGCGAATTTTTATCTCTGTGGGGTCCTGGAACTTTTCTCCTATAGATGGCAAGGGAGAAACATTTCACAGGGATCACTACACAGCCTTGGCCACCCTTCAGGTCCATACAGAAGGGGCCCCTGTCTGTGGACTTGAGGGTCCTGCTGATGGGGAGAATGGAATCTTGGCTCTAGGACCCGGGCCAGAGCTGACCTTGGGGTTGGCATGAGGGATGCAGACCCCCTGTGTGAGCCCTTCTGACAGCTCTCCTTCCTCTCCTCCAGCGTTCTTCCCTGCAGCCCGGGTCTTCCTACTGGGCACCACCCAGGCTGCTCTCCTTATAGGGCTCCATTCCCGTCATAACGGGTTGCCCCTACCTTTTCTGCGCCTGGCTCTGAGCTGAGGATACCTGCCCGGAAGCAGTTGCAAAGCCAGCTGTCACCCCTTGGCACCCACACCCTCAATCCACCTACTTATTTTGGACAAACCCCAAACTCATAGGGATGGATTATCTAACTTTCCACCAAGTTCAAACAAAGCACCAAACTGTAGACTTGAATGAGTTTCCAAGTCCAGAGCAAAGATTTGAAGAAAGAAAGAGAGAGAGAGAGAGAGAGAGAGAGAGAGAGAGAGAGAGAGAGAGAGAGAAAGACAGGCCAAAATGAAAGGGTAGAAAATATAAAAACAAGCTCCAGGTGGTGATAGAGAACAGACACTGTTATGCAGATGCAATGCTTTCTCCTGAAGGTGGTGGAATGCGAAGGAGATGAGAGAAGTTACTTCTTTTGACCTCCATCATAAATGTCACTTTGAAAACCTGGCAAGTCACCACCATTTTATTTCTCACTTTTGTGTGTGTGTGTGTGTGTGTTTTGGTACCGGGGATCAAACTCGGGACCCTGCTTTTGAGAGGCAGGCGGCGGAACCACTGAGCTAAATCCCCAGCCCAATTTCTCATTTTATAAAGTAGTCATATTCTCTTGTCTCTGACACACACACACACACACACACACACACCACACACACACACCCCAACACAGACTGATCACAGAGGCGCGGTGCATGCACATGTACATGGCAGGCTCTGCTCCCTGATGGTAACCAGGGTAGATTCTAAATTTCTCCCTACTCACTTCCAGTTTCAAAGAAAACATGCAGTTTCACAGCCTGCATGCCCATATCTCCCGCAGAGTCCCTTCCTGGCTACACACCCATCTCTCCCTCATCCCAGGAACGTCCTGTGACTGAGGGATAATATCTGCGAAAAATGCTTTGAACTCCTGGAAAAAGACACTATAGTAAAGCACTCTTAAAAATCATTATCCCGCACTGAACAGAGACCCATGCCCAGCAAAATGTCTGCGACTGGGGGGCCTGCCGCGCTGTTGATTCAGAAGCCGTCACTGTGAGTCAGCACAAGGCAGAGATCAAACCCCATGAGAAACCCTTGGACCTCACTGATCCTGATATTGGGCCAACTCTACAACAGCAGTGTGTCTAATTTCAGCTCATATCAGCCAACTTACACATCTAAATGTTCTTCAAAGAATGTGCTCATTTGAAATTTGCCAAATTTCAAACGTACTAAATTCTTTTTGGGAGGAGGGTTTGGGAGGTGAGAACGGAATACCTACTTCCCTGAAAAACCTCCTTGTGTCCAGAATGCACAAGGAGTTCAGCGGCCGCAGTCCGAAGTGCGGCCGCCCCAGTATCCATTCCCGCAAGCAGACAGCAGGCTGCGTACATTTTTCACGTGTAATTAGGCAGTGTAAGGTGATCCCGCTGCCGACGGCTGCTGCTGCCCTCGCCGGGGTGAATGGCTTCCAGATTTCACCCCATCTCTTCTGTCTAGACTCTACATTGCTATTTTTTTCCCTTCTCGCTTAAAACAGACTCCAATATAAAATGCCAAAAACAGAAGTTTTGTCCCTCTTTCTCATAAAGATGTGGGACAGAACTTGCTTTGCCAGACGAGCCTGGCCCCCAGACTTTCATGAGACACGCGTTGTCTGAAGCTGACATTAAAGATTGCCCGGCATTTTGGCAGGTCAGGCAAACTGGGTTGTTTTTTTTTTTAAATATGGTTTTCATTAAGAAGGCGAATATTTCTGGCGAGGTGTGGTTCAGTGCAGAGGCAGCGAGGGCCGGAAAGGGCAAGGCTGGCTTCTGACTTTCTAAGGGGGCTGCAGTGATGCTGATATTGAAATGGGCTTCATGTGACCTGGTGGCTTTTGAGGCGTGAACGAACATGTCGCTCTGGTGACCAGGGGGTGTCTAGACGGGGCGCTGTTATTCAAGCCAGAATAGTCACCTTAGTTAAGCGAAAACAGGCAGATTCTGTGGTAGAGAGTCCCTTCCTTCATTAAAAAAATTTCTATGTATTCTACTCTTGGGGGGTGAGATCTTTGTCTGTCTGATCTGTACTTTTTTTTTTTTAGTGGGATGATTACAGCTGAATTTATTTAACTTCCACAGCAAGATGACCTTCTGGGATGGGGAGAGAGGTAGTTGAAAACCCATGGGATTGGACTGATCAAGGCCCGGTGGATTCATGTTTTGTTTCTTGAAGCTGTTTTGTTTAATCTCATCCAAAACTTCTGCAGCTTTTAGGGAGTAGAAACTTTTCTTCTGTTTAACCGGCTACTTCTCTTGGACATCAAGCAACAAAAATAATAAGATAGAAAGTAATTTGTAAGTTTTAAAGAAAAGCATATACAAGGTAATGCTGTGATCACTGGATGTCAAAAATCAAATGTTTTCTCACAAAGTTGAACGTGTATTTCAGTTTCCATCCAAATGAACCAAAACAGTAGTGAACATTCATTATGAGAATAAATTTCAAATAAATAAATGATAATAAATTTAAATAATACTTCTGTATATTTTCATTCCACTCACTATTTTATTTTTTAAAATGTCGCGTGCACCTGTTAATGAGTTTTAAAGCCTGAGGACATCGTTGCATTCTGTATGGTAAGATCTTAGGGGCTGTTGCTAACGTTTCTTAAAAGTATACAAAATTATCTTTATATTATAGAACTCAGGTGGAATTTGTAATTTTTCTGAATTGGTAAATGTTTTCTATGTCTTGGTTTTGTTATTGTTTGTTTTGTTTTTTGTTTGTTTGGTTTTGGGGTTTTTTGAGACAGGGTCTCACTCTGCAGTCCAGGCTGGTCCTGAACTCACTATGTAGCCTAGATTGGCCTTAAACTCACAGTGATCCTCCTGCCTCAGCCTCCCGATTGCTAGAATTACAGGCATGTGTCACCGTGTCCAACTCAGCTTTTCTGAGCTAAATACTTTGTCCACTGGCACTATATAACTGTAGAAATATTGCCTGCATGTTAATTCTTTCAAAGGCAATTCAGCCACAGTTAAGCTGAAACCGACAACCTGATAGTAATTTTTAAATTCCCACACTCAATGGCGTTCCAGACAACTTGAGGAACAAAAATTGAGGGGCACAGGTGTGTGATTTTGCAAAGCCTAAGGAGACAAGCAGAGGTACTCAGCAGCTGGGAGGAGGTGAGGGGTGCAGGCTGCAGGACGCAGGGTGACTGGGAAGGCTGAGCAGGGGACTGGGATCATCCCAAGGAAACAGGAGAGCTCTGGGGGCCCCCGAGGGGCGGAGCGGCCCTGCCATAAACTTCGTTTTTGAATTTATGTCTCATTTTCCTAACAATGGTAGACCCAGCACCGTATCTCTTCCTGAAAACATAAATTCTTACAGAGATATTGCCAGCCTTTTCCTAAAGAGACACAAAGGCACTCAGATAATGAAAGTCAGGTTGAATTCTCAACATGTGAATTGATAACACAACAACAGTGATTCCAAACATGTGCTAATAAATTGTGCCAAATGCATTTTGTTCTTTCATTTCTGATCCATACTTGCCTGATTGATTGATTAATTTTTCATTTTCATATTGGGATTGAACCCAGGGCCCTCACACTCAACTACAACTCCAGCCCTTTTTTAAGTTTTTATTTTGAGACGGGTCTTAATAAGTTGTTAAGTTGCCAGTTCTGGGCTGGGACTTGTCATCCTACTTCCTCAGCTTCCCAGACTGCTGGGTATGTTTGCTTATGATAAAGGCAGCAATGACTATATCTATCACATGGAGCTCAATTTTATGAAATTTATATTTAAAGACTGCTGAGGCAGTGGGGGAAATGGAGCCTTCCACACAGTTGGTGGGAAGGTAAACTAGTACAACCACTATGGAAATCAGTGATCCATGCATGCTCGTGTTTATAGCAGCACAACACATAATGGCTAAATCTTGGAAGCAGCCTATATGTTCATCCACAGAGGAATGCATACAGAAAATGGTGTATCTACACACAGCGGAGCACTACTCTGCCATAAAGAAGGATACACTTGAGTCATTTGTAGGAAAATAGCTACAGCTTGAGACCATAATGTTAGGTGAAATAAATCAGACACAGAAGCTTAAATATCTTATGGGTTCTCTTTTATAAATAAAAAGCAAAATAAAAGATGGATAATAACAAGTAGGGAGATAGAGCTTTCTCATATGGGAAAGACATCAAAAGATGGAGGGACGGAAGGGAGTGGAGGGAAAGGGATAAAAAAGGAATTAAACTGTGTTATGTACATGTGCCAGCTCCACACAATGAATGGAATCATTATGTACGGCAAACATGGACTAATAAAAATTTCTTTAAAAATCAAACCATAAAAAAGACTTGTCTGAATTTAATCCTGCTCTGCCACATAGTGACCTCGGGTTTCTTTGTTTATAGTGTTTGTATCTGTGAGAGTCACCTAGCTTGAATTTTGCTTGGACATCCAAATACAGCTTCCTGGACAGGCGCAGCCTGCATCTACTTACAGTTACCAGTCTGTGCTGTGTGTTCTACGTCTCATCACATCTGCACCGCGTCTGGGTATGGAGTGTGAGTATTGGGAATTGTCACGAGGTCTCTCACATCGTGTTACTAATGAGGCTTCAAAGGGACACTGTCCCCCAGATGGCCCCAAGTTCCCAGAATACGGGAGTGAGCTCTCGCTTCCAGCCTCAGCACCGGCCCATGCACACTGCGCTCCCTGCCTGTGTGCTCCGCAGCTTCTCTATGCAGACAGCAGAATGATGAGAAATCCTCCTTCCGCCGCCTTCCTACAAGAAGCCCGCCCGGGACTTTAATGTCAGAAGAGATTTCTCCCGCAGCCAAACTCTTCCATAGTTCTTTGCTCTGTTTCTAGCAGTCCTTAGTCCTACAGCCTTTTGTGGATTTTTGTGTGGATGTCTTGACTTTCTCATACGGAAGTCAGTTCCCGGAAATCACATCACTCAGCTCTCCATTACTGGAGCTGTCCTTGCAGCAGCACGGCGCTTTCGAGGTGGGGAGTGCTTCCTAATCGTCTCTTGAGTCTGTCTCTCATGCCCTTCGACAGTGTCACAGATGGCCGTGGACGGGAGACAGGTCAGCAGCTTCTGTGTCTCTCTACGCAGGGCTGTGCCCCTGGCCCTAGGAGAAAGGAGACTTCCATGCTGTGGCCTGACGGAGCTTCGGTTATCTTTAGGAAATATCTAAATGTTCTACTCTTTGCATCTCAAGTGACATTCTGGGGAATATTTTGGCCAAACCGAGGGGGAAGAGCCTGGTCCCTTGCTCCTTCTTCGATGTATTTATATAAAATAAGAGAAATGAAACCCGAGAAAGTCTGCTGAAGGTTTCAACTGTAATATAACTTAGAGATCTCTCCACAAGCAAAACTCGGGCCTGATCTGCCAAGCATGTGGCCGTGGAAACCTTCTGCAGACAGAGGCAGTTATACCAATGCCTCTGCCAACATGGTAACAGCAAGCCAGGGTGAAAACACTCCGTCTGCGTGGGCTCAAATTCTGCACAGTGGTGCATAATTCTTTTTCTCTTTTTTTTCAGTTCATTTCAGAGAGCTCAGGCTTGGAGTTGTTTTCAGAAGGCTGAGTAGCTTTCATTTAAATTATTCAAAAGTTGTATTTGGCTGAATGTTGAATTTAGTTCATTCTTAAACTGGGATCTTTTCCAAAGATTGTTAAGAAAGAAAAAAAACCCAACTCCAGTGACTTTGGTAGTGAAAAAATGTAACTTCGCTGGTGATGGAGCCCGTAGATTCCATCCATATAGCTAGTCTAAAGATGTGGTGTGGGCAGAAAATGTGGTCCATGGCAGGATTTGGTTGACAAGGATCTGCTGAAACTCATAGAAAGGAATGAAGCCCCGCTAATAGCCACAGAGATGTGGGAAGTGGAGGGGACATTTCAGGGTACTATGGTTTAGATCTAAGCTGTCCCTCAAGGTTTCATGTGTTTGGAAGGTGGTTGGATCATAGGGGCATATTCATCGATACATTCATCCGTGGATGAGTTCAAGGCTGAATGTGCTGTCAGTAGGTGGGGCCTGATAGAAGCGGTCACTGGGGCATGACTGGAAGGCTGTGTTCTTGTGTCCAGCTCCTCCCTCCTCTGTACTTTCTAGCCCCCATGGGGTAAGCAGCTTTCCTCTTCCCAAGCCCTTTCACCACACCATTCTGTCTTGGAGCCTGCTGACCATGGACTGAACCCACAGTGAACTAAATACACCTGCTCTTTACATTGTGCAAGTTGGGGATTTTGTCCCAGCCATGGATAAGTGATTAAGACAAGGGGAAATGGTGCATCTGCAACAGCTTATGCTGGGGGCAGGACATCCTAACAAGTGTGGCACTTTCACCTTGACTGCCTAGAGGAAAGGACAGCTGAGCTGACCTATTGATTCATAAGCAGCTTGGCACTCCATTTTGGCCTGCAGGAAGTATGCACCTGGAAGACCACTCCTTAAAATGTAATACTGGGGAGAAAGTTTCACATTTTGTTTTCTTTGGGTACTGAGCACCAAAGTCCTGAGTTTTGGGGTTGCTTTTCTAGGATGATGACTTGAAATCATTCATTGAATATGGTTATACATGAGCAAAAATCTGGACCCGATTGATTAATGGAATTAATACAAATTGATTAGCCCAAACTCAGCCCAATTTACAAGAGGCTATTTCAGATATATAAATAGATAGATAATATTATACATAATTATATACAGGGTATCATATATAGATTGAGGATGGAGACAGGGAGAGCTTATACAGACTTCACTACGTTTTGTTTTTATCTCCAGTATATTTTAATCGCAGCCAAGTAGACCCAATTGAATTCATTTCAACCCAATTTAAAAAACATTTATTCAATATCTCCCACGTGCCAGGTTCTGAGAGTACCAAGATAAATAAGACAAAACCACCCATCGAGAAATGTGCAGACTGCAGGAGACAGATCCCGGCTGACTCAGTGTCACCTTGGAAAGGCAGGAAGGGGACAGGAGCACAGGGCATGCAGGCCAGAGCACAAGGACCAATGTGTTTGCGAAGCTTCCTCCGCCGCCTCTCCGATCTCTCGGACAGACAGATGTGCACCAGCATCCCCAGTCTCTGGGGCCCACAGTGCCCTGGGCCTTGAGCTCAGGGCTGGACAGGGCTTGCTTTCTCTGGCACTGCTGGTCTAGCAATCATGGCTCCCAGTGGGTGGTGCAGGGCCTCACCCTCTGACCCCCAGCAATTCTGTCTGTCATGTTTTCCTGCCCTCTTGGGTTGAAATTATTATTAAGGAGCACACAAAGAGGAGGACCATCAGGTGGTGTGTAAGGGCTTAGGGCTGTACTGTCTGCATCGATGACGGTGGCTGGGGAGCACAAGGCTCTTGGCCATTTGAGTATTTTTAGGCAGCATGTGAGTAGCTGCCACCAGCTGCTTCATCAGCTGGGTTGCAGTGGGATGAGGTCTCCAATCCCTCAAAGCCCAATGCTTCACAGCTTCCAGCTTTTCCTGGGTCCCTGCATCTCTAGTGTTCTTGGACTCTAAAGCCCAGTGCTGACCAGGGGACCTGGCCTTGCTCACTCCTAAATCATGCCCATAGGGAGACCAGAAGGTGGCTGGCTCTGCGGTGCTGCCAAGGATGAGTCTGGGAGTCCAAGTTCCACTAAGTCCACACTGTGGTGGTGCCTCTTTTGGTTCCCATCTGAAGCAAAACTGTGGATTCCAGTTGCTTATCTGGGAAGTGATTCCAGGAGGCAAAGGTGAGGCATAGAGGAGAGACATAGCCAATGAGGAGGAAATTCAGGAGCTGACCTTCCTCCAGGACAGCCAGGCTCAATCCCGGACAGTTCTTTAAGGAATCTTTCAGACTGTGCCTCTGAGGGATGGGATCTGGGACCTGGATCCACCAGATACTGCTGCTCCATAGCTGGAGTTGTGGCCTTAGGCAAGCAATCCCTGGCACCCAGGCTGCCTGGCCCAGAGATCTACAGGGAAGGTAGGAACTTGGGCTCTCAACACAGGGAGGGCTGTTGGTGTACAAGGGAACAGACTGCTCAGCTATGGGGGAGCTCAGAGAGGCACCAGCTTGGCACAGGGCAGGGAGTGAACCCTGCTGCTCACAGACTGCAGCAGATGAGCTGGGTGCTAGTGGTCCTAGGGGGAGTTCAGGATAGGGTACAAAGGCCAAGCGTTAAGATGGTTTACCTTTCTAATGCTGGGCTAAATGCTATGAAAAGGGTAAGTTGGACAGAGTCTGAGGGGATTGAGGAGACAATCCTGGTTACAGAGGAGATTCAGGTAAGAAAGTGGTAGGTGGTGACCTAGAAAGAACATCCAACTCCGAGGAGGCTGAAATAGGAGGATCACAGGGTCTCACTTGGGAAACTTGGGGATTTAGGGACACCTGCCTCAAAATTAAAGCCAAACAAAAATTAATTAAAAAGGGCTGGGGATGTAGGACGATGCGAATACCATGGGTTTAGTCACCAGTGCTATAAAAGAGAAAAGAAGAAAGAAGAAAGGAAGGAGGAAAGGAGGGAAGGAAGGAAGGAAAAAGAGAAAAGAAAAAGCAAAGAAAATCTGGACCCAGATTGTGGAGCCCCAACTACCTACACAGAAGTGTTACAAATCTTTTATCAATTGATGAATTTTATTGGTACATTCATCATAGGGAATTTGCACCTGTACCTGATGTATCTTGGTTCTTATTATTTCCCTTTCTCCTCCCTTCCCTTCAACCCTTCTTCCCCTCCTTATTTACAAAAGCTTTGTTTCCATTTTATCCTTCTCTTCTCATCTTTTTTCTTTTTCCTTCCTTCCTTTCCCCCTCCCCCTCCCCAATGCCCTTTCTATTTAAACATTTTCTTCCTATTTCACAATATTGATTATACATTTTGGTTCTTATTTACACTTTCAGTTTCTCACACCAGAGAAATAATGAAATATTTATACATGTGTGTCCGATTTATTTCACTTAAGAGCATGGTCTCAAGGTGGATCCATTTACCTAGAAATGTCTCAAGTTTATCCTTCTTTATGGCAGAGTAGTACTCCATTGTATAAAAAGCACACACTTTTTTTTTTTTGATACCAAGGATCGAACTCAGGTCCTTCCACTTTCGATGCAGGTGATGGAACCGCTGAGCTAAATCCTTGGCCCTACCCACATCTTTTTTATTCATTCATTTATCGTTTGATGGGCATTTGGGCTGTTTTCAAGATTTAGCTATTACAAACTGTGCTGCTGTAAACATGAGTGTGCATATATTGCTGTAGCGTGGTGCTTTTAATTCTTTCAGGAAGAGTCCAAAAAGGGGGAGAACTGGGTCAAATGGAACTTTCTAGTCCTAGTTTTTTGAGGCATCTCCACACTGATTTCCATAATGGTTCCACCAGACTACACTCCCACCAACAGTGAAGAAGGGTTTCTTTTTCCCCATAGCCCCTCAAGCATTTGTTATTGGTTGATTTCTTGATAATAGCTATTCTTTTTAGAGTGAGATGAAATTATACTGCAGAGCTACTGTGATAAAAACAGCATGATACTGGCAAAAAATAGATCAAGGATCAGAGAAACAGATGAGAAGATGCAGAAACAACTTCAAACACACTCAGCCACCTTATCTTTGACAAAGGGGGCAAATACCTTCACTGGAAGAAAGATAGCCTCTTTGATAAATGGTGCTGGAAAAACTGGCTTTCCACATGCCAAAGACTAAAACTAGACCCATGTCTTTCACCATGCACTAAACTAAAATCAAAATGGATCAAAGATCTAAATATTAAAACAGAAGCACTAAATCTGCTAGAAGAAAGAATAGGTAGAACTCTTGAAGACGTAGGTGTAGGCAAAGACTTTATGAATTTCCGAACACGCAGGAGAGATCACAAAGAATCAACAACTGTGATCTCATCTTATTAAAAAGCTTTTGCTCAGCAAAAGAAGTCACCAGCAGAGTGAAGAGACAACCCACATTGTAGGAAAACATTTTTGCCAGCTCTCCCTCAGACAAAAGACTACTATCTAGAATATATAAAGAACTGAAAAAGATCGAATCCCTCAAATTTAAAGACCCAATCCAAAAATACAGATACTTCTCAGATGAAGAAGTAGAAATGACAAATAAATATATGTTCAACATCACTGGCCATTCGAGAGAGGCAAATGCAAATCTGAAGTCACATCACACATCACGATTTATAGGTACAGAGAAAGATGATTTTAATTTTTTTTTCTTGGTGGCTCTGAGCTTTCTCCTATGCCCTACCTGCTAGTTGACAGGAAAAATATTAACTTTGTGACCAGCTCTGCTTTAGAGTTTTGAGTCTGATAGGCAGGGCTGTGTGTGTCTCCCTCGGAGAAAGTGCTTCACTGCCTCCCCTGCGTCTCTTCCAAGATGGCGCCAGCGCTTGGGATTCGTGTGGTCTATGGCAGTGTCTCTCATGCTCTCCATGGTGAAAAACCCGTCTGTTGTTTGTTCTAAAACTTCCAATATGTTGCTAATGGACATTTTGTAGTAGCTAAGAAAAATAAGTTACTAGAGAAAAGTGAAATGAAAAAAGACATATGAGATCCAAGCTCAAATTTTTATCATTAGGTTGAAGAGACATAAAACCACTGTGGCAGATTGCTATAGAAGTTTTTCCACATTTACTCTTACTTATCTTGTGATGACTGGTAGCACATTTCACAGACTGGTACTGGTCCAGGGACCACACTTGGAATAGTATCTGTCTCTCTGAGGGGACAGAGTCCCAGACACCACATGCTGGGCTGCCTGGCAAGGTCCCTTCCCCTCTCGGTTGCCAGTTACCCGGTTGGGGTCCATGGCTGAAGCCTGTGGTTGGTGGCACCCATCTGGAGCCCTCTCAGCATCTCCTGGCATCTCTTGCTCACTGTCTGCTGGCACGGCACACACCAGAGCTTGGCCACACCCTTCACTGCCTCCAGGGATGAAGGGGCCTGGGTCCCAACTCCACAGCACAGAGAATCACTCAGCTCTGGACCCCTGGAGCTGCCAGCACTCTTCTTAGGGACCAGATACAGGAACCCCTCCGCCCAGTGCTTGGTCTCTCCTGTGCCTGCCTCTCCACAGGCTTTCAAAGGAGTAGTTTTTCCCTGTATTATCCTTTCCTCCTTCTTCATCCAAAGTCCCAGCTCCATCTGAATGGCAAGTGGGACTCTCTTTTCTCTGACATCACTCACAGGCGCTCTTGCTAAGCAGGATAATACAGGCTGGGCTTGGGAAGTGCTGTGTAAGTGCAGAGAGGCTTAGAGAAATGGAGCTCCGGTCCTGTTCCCTCATCCGACTTTGCTCCTGTAGCCAGTCTTCTCCTTCTCTGGTAGGCAGATCGGCCGGTGGCCAGGCAGTGAAGTTGTTTCGTGAAGGCAAAAGTGAAGATGCATATTGATGATTTTCAAATTCTCCCACTGTGGCACCCAGCAAGCAGCACCTCCAGGCAGGAGACAGGCCTGCAGTTCCTGAACTGGGTGTGGGAGGATGCTGTAGGTGAGCTGGTGCAGGGAGACACCAAGGTCCAGCCAGTGGCCAAATGGAAGGGTATAAAAGCTCAGACAAGTGGGGCATGCCTGTAATGCCAGTGCTCTGGGAGGCTGAGCCAGAAGTTCAAGCCCAGCCTGGGCAATTTAGCAAGACCTTATCTTAAAATTAAAAAGGAAGAAAGGGCTGGAGATGTAGCTCAGTGCAAAGGCCCTGGGTTAATCTTCAGCACAGCAAAAACAAAACAAAGTAATTTGGATGAGAGGGCTGGGCTTGGGCAGGCTGGCCACGTAGTGCCCACTCCCAAGTTCTGGTGCAAGTCCTGACTTGTTTGCCAGCGACATGACCTTGGAGTATCCTTTGTGTCACCTAGAAAGGGACTCACAAGTTGAACGTGTGTGACACCTGGTCAGTGGCAGCTCCGTGCTAATGCTGCTTGCCACCGTGACAGTGGGGAGACTGGCCCAACCAAAGTGACAGAGGGACCCAGAGGTTCCAATGGTAGGATTTTGGACAGTGACACCAGCGATACAAAGAGGGAACTCCAGCCAGGCAGGAGTTTCTGTTTTGGGGTTGGGAGTTTGTCTTTTTAAATGCATTCTCCTAGACATGTCTGATTAGACCAAGATTCTGAACTGTTTTCATCATTGATTTAATGGCTGTGATTTCAGCAGCTGTGATCCTCAGCCTCGAAAGTCCAATCCAACTACCTGGGGAGTCTGAAAGGGATCTACAGTGCCAGTTGCCCTCTAAACTTGAGGTTCTGACTCAGTGGTCTGAGGTTGGGGCCCCAAGACAGCGGTACTGTGGAAGCGTCAGGTGGATTCAATGTGGCGGAAGAGCCGGATGGCTACTGTACAGCCTGCAAGGCTTCTCCTGACCAAGCGGACACAGGAGGGATGCAGAGCTGATGGGCCATCCTAGGAGGATGCTGTTGTGCTGCTCTGATGTGTGGGAGTAGCAAGAGGTAGATGCATAGGGTTGGCCAGGAATTCTGGGCTCAAGGGACCCTCCTGTCTCAGCTTTCCTGAGTAGCTGGTAAGACACGTGCTGGCACCACTCCTGGCTGAGAAGTGTCGTTTCTAATAGGCTCCCCACTGAATTGGTCTACCAGTCACTATGCCAAAGAGCAGGGCTATGAAGATGAATCACCCACATCTGTCCCTCGGAGGTCCTGTGTCTAACACGCTTGATGTTGTCTATCCCAAAGCCTCACTTAATGGGTAAGAAAATTGTGGCTTTTGTCAAGTGGTCACAATTCATCCAAGGCCCCTGATAAGGGCTGGATACCTGCTCCTCCCATTCCTAATTGTGCATTTTATCTACATTAGACTTCAACCATTAAAATTAGAACAGGTCATCTGTAACCCAGTAATGATTTACAATTCTGGAATATAAAAGAAATTCGTTAGGATATCAATTTGATTTAAATGAATGTAGTCATGTCTATGCCTTCATCAATACAAAAATCAGGAAGGAACTCTCCAGATTTTCTAACAATGCAAGTGTCTTCAGTCACGAGGCATCATGCCACAAAAAGGCACATGGCAAAACTGCTCATGGACAGAGTCAGCCTCTTAGCCCATGAAACTCACAGAGAGTTGCCCGAGTAACCGTCAGCGAGGCTGCAGCAAATCTCCATGTACTCCAGATAATTCCACTTTAAAAATACAAATAGAGCTCCTGATCCATTTTGTATAACCCCTGTCACCAGAGCTCACGGACAGATGTACAATGTGTTTCATATCAACCTGTCTTGTGCGTTATGCAAGTTGATAGGAATTATGCGTTAGGCAATTTTACGGAGCAGTTTGTGGTCGCCGAGCGTTATTGAGAACTGCTGTGCAGGCTGAAGGCAAACTGCCTCCGATGTAGGAGGAAACAGGCCTGAGGCGAGCGCATTCAGCCTCAGTGTCCACATGGAAGGACGAAGAATCCCTAAAATGGACTTCTTAGAAGCTGATCACAAAACGCGATGGTGACGCTCGTGTCGCCAGCTGAGGCCTCTGTCCGGCCACTCTGCTCACTTAACATCAAGGGCAGAAATCAGGGACTGGCAGGAGGAGCTGGGGAAGAGGGGATGGGGCAGTGGTGCCTCCAGCATTCCGACTCTTCCTTCCTTGTCTTTGGTTACTCGGATGAGTGCATTGCCCTTGGCCAGATGGGCAGGTGGAATTCAGAATGGACGGGGCCTCCCCACCCAGCCGATTTCAGTGATGGGAAAAGGTCCTTGAGGCCTGAGTGGGGCTGCAGGTCGGGGCTCCGCAGCTGAAGTGGAAGCTGTCTGCTGCCCCAAACCTGTGGTCCTCAGAGCGGTGCTCCCTGCTTTTGAGCTCAACAGGGACGGGAAGAATGGCATGCCAGTCCCCCCTCTAAAGCTCAGTCTGAGACTTGGGCCTTCCAGAGCGCTTACTGGGAGGGCTACCCGACCCTTCCTGGATTCCACACAGGCACACACAGCACTGCCAGGTCATAAAGCAAGCTCCAAGATGTCCAGGCAGGGACAATAAAGACCAGACCTTCCAAAATGATAACCAGGGTTTTGTAACTCATAACGCTGTGCATGCTATATTAAAAAGTGGAAGACTTTTTGAACTGCAACCTTTACATCCCAATTCAATAGTTCTTTCAGCTTTGAAATAGCCACAATCTGAATTTTATAGGGATTATTTTTATTGTAGGTAAAGCAATTAAATCGCCATATTGGAAGGATGTAAACCTTTTAAGGCCCTTCTCGGAATATCAAAAGAAAAGGAGGCTTATATTTAACAGGTGTGACAGCCCAATGCAAGACATTTCATTGAAAGGGAGCTTGACATTATCCAGGGACAAATACTTAAATTAATCCAAAACATCTTTTGGATAAAAGGGATTTTAAAAAGAATTAGTTTGACCACAAAACTTAATATAGAAAGAAGACTATCTCATGAACGAGATACTTAAAAATACTAATTTTAAGGGAATGTGTCAAGTGGTGTTTTTGTCAATATTTTCCTTTTAAGTGGAATTTTAACTTAATTAGAATTATGGTATTTGTCCACAATAAGGACAGTGGATGTATCTCCTTTCTTGTATTCCCATGACCTCTCAAGTTAACGTATTGATTTTCCTCCTCAAAACTGATTTTCTCCTATTTGACCTTAATTGTAGACCAGACATAAAGAAACCTGGTTTTGGGTGAGGATCCAACAACAGAAAGAACTTTCTAACTACAGTTTTAAGATGCAGTCAGTTGGAGATGATAGAGTAAGATCTACGCAAAGCTCTGGGGTTCTAGGTTCTAAAATTCTTCAAATTTAATGAGCCAAACTTTGTGAATAGGCTCAGTGTATATTTTTCGCCTTTTAAGAAATTCTCCCTTCTTGCGTGCATGGGTGCGCTCGTGTGTGCGATGTCTTTTGGGAAACAGGAAAGGGGCAGTGAGGGGAGTCACCAGTGACATTGTGTCAAAACTGTAATCTTTCAAGGGCCGGGGATTTAGCTCAGTGGGTCCACCACCTGCCTTGGGAGCGCAAGGTCCTGAGTTTGATCCCTGGTACCAAAAAATAAAAAATGTGAAAAAACCCTGTAATCTTTCTGACCTCATTATTTCTCTTCTTAACAGGGCAACTTGAATTGCTGAAATCATATTCTTTCCACTGTTAAAATGAAGTTCTTTATTCTTAAACCATGTTCATTAGTCGATGAACACACATAATATAATTTTTAGCACTGTTCTGTATTATTATAATCTTCAGTGCTGGTAATGATGACTGGTAAGGCATCTTAACTCTGCTAAGGGACCTAGAGTATTAAAAAGCACTGTCAGATTCAGAATCTCTTCACCTTAAGTTGAATGTTAAGAGCATCCTAGGGTGAGTTTTGTAAACTAACCACCAAGAAGATGATTCCAAAATGGAGAGACAGATCCTGGATCTGGAGCATTTGGAGAATAGAGAGAAAAGGAACCAAAATATGCATTTGATAATCAAGGAGAGAGGCAGGTGTAATACGTTTTAAGAGCATGTGAGCTGCAATATTGTAACTTGAGTAAGGGTTCCATATGAAAGGTAACAGAAATCAATGGACTTGGCGAAGGACAACTGTGTTGACGGGTGTGATCTATTACTAATTACCCGCATTTCAATACGTATGCTGCTCTTTGTCCCATGATCTGGGGAAGAAAAGGAGGCATCCTTGTCAGAAACTTAATTCTTTCTTCTCTATTTATTTGCATTGATATCTCTTCTGGAGAGGTGAGCTTGCATCTGATCCCCTGAAGCCTGCCCGTTCCCTAGAGGAATTTCCAAGCAATGTGTGTGCAGCTTCCTAAAGTTTCCCTCTGCAAGGCAAATACTTCTCTTGCTAGGTGGAGCCTCAAATTAATGGGCCCATTTCAGCATCTCTGGGATTAAAGCTCTCCTCCGAACCTGCGAGTCCTCTGCAAAGGCAGTCTGTACACCCAGCTGCTTAGTTCCATTTTATTTTTCCCCTAGCAAACAGGAAATGGAACCCTGAAGGCTTTTTTATTTTTTATTTTTATTTATTTTTAATTGGAAAGTGTGCGGGAGGGGCACACGCAGCCTGCCCACACACAACCCCGGGCCTGACCCAGACTTGGGGGGGGGGGTCTCTGTGTTTTTTCTTCCCTCTCTCTTTTTTTTCTATTATTTTGGCAGACTTTTTGGAATGTCTGGGAGCTAAGGGCTTTGCTTCATGGAGCAGAATTCTGAAACAAGAAAAAGAGAAAGTTATAGACTAAACCACAGAAATGTAAACAAGTCTGCAGCTAAAATAACTCCACTTTCATTGAAAACACTCCTCCTTCACAATCAGACTTCTGTGTGCTATGGTCAATAAAACGGCATGTTAATAGCGACCAATTAATAGATTATGTTGCTGGGCCTTAAAAGTTGAGGCAGTTTTAATTATTATTTTTCAAATTAAAGGAGTGCTTATTCCCTCCCTTCCCTTGGGGTGGTGGTGGGGAACTTAGCTTTCTTTCTGGCTGTTTGCTGACATTCTTGGCTGTTGAAGTTTGGACAGGGAGGGAGACGGGTAGTTCGCACGCGGGCGGAATGGGGCGAGCGTTCAGGGGGGCGCCGGGGACCATTTCCTAGAGATCCAGCCGGCCGCGGGGAGATCGGCGGCGGAGGCGGCACCAGGTAAGCGCGATTTTGGTGTCACATCGCCCTTAGACACCAGAACACCTGGCGGAGGGCAGCACAGAGCTTGGAGGCGGAGGAGCCCGGGCCGGCTGTTTCTCGCAGAGGCGCAGGCGGCGCTGGACGGCGCGTTCCTCCCGCGCCGCGCTTCCTCCCGCGACGTCTGATCAGCATCCAAGGCGGCCGGGTCGGTCCAACTTCTGCCGCCACCGTTGTAACTCTTCCATTTCGGGCTCCTAACGGTTTTCTCCGAGGCTCGAAAGACACACTTCTCCGCCCGGAAAGTGACCGAGGCTCGGGAGGAGCGAGCACCCTGCGGTCCCCGCGCTGCGTCCGTTCCGTGCGGCACACGGTCGCGTCCCAGAGGAGCGTCCGGTACCGCTCGGCCCGGCCCGGCCCCGTC
>NW_004624745.1:25239936-25307924 GCF_000247695.1 Heterocephalus glaber
CCCCAGGGACGCGCGCCCGCGCCTCTCCACGCGCGCCCACCCACGAGCACCTGGCCCGCGCGCGCCGCCCCGCCCCGCGCGCCCCGTGGCCTCCCCGCTCCGCGATTGGCGGGAGCCTGAGCCTCCCGGAGGCTGCGTCCCCACCATGGGCTGAGCCCGTCGGTCGGTGCCCGCCGAGTCAGTGCGGCCCGGCTCGGCGCGCGCGGGCACCGCGGGCGCGGACACGCGCGGACATCCACGTGCGGACACGCCCTCCCCGACGTCTCGGCTCTGGGTAAGTCTGGCTCCGGCGCTGGCGATCGTGGCTGCCAGCGGCGACACTGGAGACCCAGTGGCCCGCGTTCGGCCGGGCCCTTCCGACGGCGCGGATCTGAGGGACAGCGCTGGTGCCTGGGGTCTGGGGAGGCGTGTGGTCGGTGCGCAGGGAGAGAAGACGGGACCACTGCAATGGGCGAGGGCCGGAAGAGCAACTTGCGGGGACAGAGTGGGGGTGATTTGCCCTTGTCTGGAGTGGAAGCAAGGGCTGAATTACAGCCCACGCCTGGCTGAAAGTAGCGGCCAGGTGCGATGCTTGGCAGCCGTGCAGGGCTGCGAGGGGCGCGCGAGCCGCCCCAGAAGGCGCCCTCCCCTGCGCGCTGAACACCAGCTCTGGGCTCCAGGCCCTCCGGGCTGTTTTCGCCCCGTCCTTCTCTGCCTTTTCGCCTTAGGGCTCCCAGCCTGCAGCTGCCACACGTTTCTGTGCTTCCAGTTTACCACCTTGGTTGGAGAAGGTGACATATTTAAAATTGTATGTACATGCATTATACACGATCAGCTGGACTCGTTGGTTTCTGTCTGAAATCCATCATCCATTTAGCACCACTGTATGTTGTATAGATGTTTTGTGAGAGGCGCTGCACTACATAGGGACTTTAATTATTTTTAAGACTTAAATGCTGTTATTGGTAGCAGGCTAAAAGGCTCAGTGAAGGGCATAAGCACTTAATACAGATGTAGATTTCATTAGTTCTTTGTTGAGCTAAAGATAATTCCGTTTATCCTTCTGAGGGGCATAGCATGTATCCTAGGTTTCATATATGCGACTGTAACTTATGTAGTCGGGAAAACTTTCAGCGTGGATTCCGGAATGACAGACATAGGGCATGGAGTTGATTCCCACCGGGAAGGTTTTGAGTGTCTTCAGTTCTTGCCGAGGAGTTTGGAGCCCCAGGGGAGAGCTGTCACGTCCTGGTTAACCCGGCTCTGCTGACCTGCTTTCCGAGGTCAGGGGCCAGCCCTGAGCGCTAAGCATGTTCCTCTGAAAGGGAAGGAAACTACACAAAATCCACCCGGTAAATCAGCTCACTGGTGTCAGATCGCTAATGCCAATGTATTAATCACACCACAGAAATTGCAGTGTTAGTGGAAACAAGATGAGCTGTACAAAGTTGTGGCTGCGATGTAAAGTTTTATGATTCTCCAGAAAGGCTCTGAGTCCTGCACATATCACAAATGCTCTTTGCAGTTTGGAAATTCTAGCTTGGATTTGTGTTAATGATTTTTGGAAATGACACCCAACTAGCAAAGGGGTAATCATCTTTCTCAGGAGATTGGTGTTAAACATAAATATTTCAATAACCCTTAAAATGTCCTTTTGTTACACTTTACAGTTTCTCCATTTTATTTTTAAAAATTGTGCTTAGAAATGTGATACATTTTACATTTGCTTTTTATCTGATGAGTTCTAGCATTTACTATTGGATAGATGGTGTCACTGGCTGCATGCATACCTGTATGTAAACTTCCCTCTCTACTTTCTGTGTTTGCTTTGGTATTAAATAAAAACCTTGTTGAATTTTTAATCTTACAAAATCAGATATTTTATTTGCGGTAAGGATTCCAGTGGAATACTAGATATATAAGCAAGAAGTAGGATATCTCCAAAACTCACATACTGTTCTAAAGTCTTGTACTTTATGTGTATATTAAATATATCATGCATCATAGGTAGGTAATAGAGATGTTTCAACACTTCTTTTTTCCCCAAAAATTAATGTTAGCTCTGACTTTTTTGCTAGTTATCTTAAGACAAAAATAAAATAAAAAGGGAGATTTATTTCCTCAGAAGACAGAGGAGGTAATGTTTCTAAAATCTGTTCCTGCTCCCTCGTGAAAAGTGATAGCAGGTCAGCGTGGGGAGCAGTGGGGAGACTTTGTCACATTGAATCAGTGTCGCTGCTGCCTGCCCCTTGCAGAGGCCCTTCCAGAAGGTGTTGTCAGAGGGACACCTACTTGTTTCTAAGGGGACTTATGGGGGCTGAGAAGCACGATTTGGCTGCAGTGATTGGAATGCAGAGGAAGTCAGTCATGAGCAAAACTCCCCTTTGTGATGCTGTGCGACATCTCAGTTACATGGGCAGCTGGTCTGAGTGCGGGTATCTTTTGTTTCCTCCTTGCTTGTCAGCCTTTTCCGAAGAGGTAGGTTTTGCAGGGAGGCAGGAGTGGCAGGGATTCTTTTTTCTTCTCCTCCTGTGTGAAAATACCTGGATTTTCCTGGGGGGCACCATTTTCCAAAGTGCAGCTTGTATTTATGCTCCGCACCTTGAGTTTGAAACGATGCAAAACATCACAGCAGGATTAGGAGAGAAATGAGCTGCAAGACAGAAAAAGAGTGGGAATATTCTGGGCACAGTTTCCCATAATCGCGGTGCTCGGTGGCAGTAGCGTGGGTTGGAGTCATGAGGGCCTTCGAAAGTCAGTGCAGTAATTTGGTGGCATACAGTTTGCCAGCAGCCTCTTGTCAACCTTGAGGTCCTTTGTGTGATGGCATCAGCCTTGGTATTTCTGGTGCCCTCACTGGTAGTCAGCTTATTAGTTGCAAACTACACATTGTCAGTTTATGACTTCTCCCATTGATTGGGTCAAGGCAGTTATCCTGCTGATAAATAACAACACAAATCTCCATTGACCGGACCCTGGGCAGAATCAGTTTTTTGAAAGTTGCCCCCTTTTTTCTTTACTTTTTATTTCAAAGCATTTTAGTATTACAGAGAGAGACAGAGAGAGAGAGAGAGAGAGAGAGAGGATTCAATGTTTCATGTTTGTAACATTGCAAACCTACTGAAGGTAGCCAAGGAGAGAGCTAAAATTACTTTGCTAAATTTAAGTGGAAGTAAAATGTAGACAGCACCAAGAAATTAAAGGGTGTGTCTAAAAATGGAGCTCTGGGTCTGCGTTTTAGATTTACACTGACTTTTAAGTTCACCTATTTTTACAGTGGCAGGTCATAATCTGGAGGACCCTGATTGCCTATGAGAAACAGTAATTTAACAATGAAAGTAGGTTTCGGTTACCTTGACTCCGTATGTGTTCTGAAGTGTGCATAAAGGAAGTTAAGCTATGTGACTTGGTCTTGTTCAGAAGGCCTATGTGTGAAAATGGAAATCTTTGTCAAGTGTGTAAAATAGGCCATTTGAACACATTTACCCTTTTTTAATTATGATCCTAGAGAAAGAGATATCAGGCCTGACGTAGGACAAAGGTTTTTTAAACCTCTATCCATAGCTACCTGGTTTGAAAATATAGCCCCTCGTTTTGAATTGTTTTGTGGGAATGAGGTTTTCATGCATGTTCTTTTTTTTTTTTTTTTTTGGTACCGGGGATCGAACTGGGGTCCTTGTGCTTTCGGGGCAGGCGTGTGCATGTTCTTGTCTGTGATTGTATTGAGGAATAATATTATTCTAATAAGTATTCACCCTGTACAAAACACACTCTGGGCTGGGTGGAAGGCATCCCACTGATGAGTAGGAAAGAAATCGGGAACATCCAGGAGAGTGATGTCCTACAGCTTTCAATGGTGTGAGCAGCCACTGCAGCACACGTGCCCCGCCTCGCCACCACTGATCCGGGATGATTATTAAAAGCAGGAGGGGGCCGGGGATGTAGCTCAGTGGTTCTGCCGCCTGCCTCGCAAATGCAAGGTCCAGAGTTCGATCCCTGGTACAAAAGAGAAAAGCAGGAAACCCTTCTTTTCCCCAATTCAGTGGGCCACAGGGATCACTGAATTTTCGCATGGGAGTGCAGCAGAACTTTTGCACCTGTAGGGAGTGAAGGAAGGGACAGAGTGTCACTCAGTGGCTGCAGTCGCCTTCCTACGTTACTAAGTGATCCCCAGCTATCCGTGAAAGGTCCTTTCCTTCCTCTGTCGCTGAGTAGAAAGGGTGGGTTACGGATACTCGGAGCCCACAGGGTACGGACAGTTGCCGAGTCAAAGGCAGACTGCACTAGAGTGGCTGTGCTTCTCTGTGCCAGGCAGGGAGGGTTTCTTACCCTCTTTGAGGACATGTGAGCTCCTGCACTGCGATTGGATTAGCCTGGGCAGCGTATCTTTCCGTCTGAGCTGAGATGGACACGAGGTACTTTGCTCTCTGGATGAGATCTCACTGCGTCCATTAACTTCCTATGGGCTAGCTATAACAAGGCAGTTGGAGTTGGCAGGAGGGAAGTTCTTTTCTTCTTGGTGTGCAGATGTGGGCCACTGAAATCCAGGCAGCCATGGATGATTAGTGACAAAGGACAGCCCTGCTGTGGCTCTCTTGGTCCTGCCCCTAAAACTTGGCATCTTTTGGGGCTGCTGCCTGCTCAGGCACCTGAGGCCCAGCTGCTAATCTGTTCCAGGGACAGAAGCTGTTTGGGACACACCCCCTTTCACCCACAGACTTGTCTTTTCCAGCTGCAGGAGCCTCATGGGGGCACCAGGTGGAGGATGAGAGAAGAGCAGGGGAAGAAGAGAGGCTCGGTATCCTGGCCCCGTGGGACCTGAAGCCTGTGGAGTGGAAACCCTTCCCCAAGGCAGGCAGATTCTGTGTGCCTGAGAGGGGTCCTGTTCATTCATCCTGTTCATCAAAGGATTTGAGTGCTAGCCTTCCTGAAGTCCCGCTTCTACTGGAAAGGCTGGTGGGCCCAAGATTTTAGGAACTAATTTAAGTACTGGACACTTGTTGGTAATGTTGACCCCTAGAAATCTGTAGTCTTGAAATGATGACCATCGAACTGCTTTATCATTCCAAGGACAGGGTTGCTTAGCATTTTAAAAATACACACTCAAGCTTAAAGGACCCTGAAGAGAATTTTGCCTGATTCACTGGTTTTCAGCTGTGATTCCTTACACACAGTGACTTTGTAGGGAACTGCTCAGGTCCCACATATGTTCCTGCAGGCCGAGGGGGAGGATAGGAAGGTGAATTTCCTAGCAATGAAGCTGATCATAAGTTTAGAACAGAGGGGCAACAAACATGCTGAAGCTGGCACTGTGCTGGTGTCTTAAGAGGAGAGGGTGGAGGGGTTGGGGCACTTGGGCACTGGGGCAGCAGGAATTTCAGCAACACAGAGGGAGATTCCTCTACAGACCTGCCCGGGTGCAGCGACTGGGCTTGGAACCCTGGCTACAGCCCAAGGGAATGAGATTCTCAATGTTCAGAGAAGGTATGGAAAGAAACTGTAATGTGGACCATGGGGAGGGAAAGACCTTAAACCCCAGGATGGGATGAGGTGCATTTCAGGATGTTTGCACTGGACATGCAGAGATCTAAGCTGAGCCTAAATAATAAACAAAGCATGTGCTAGTAAAAAGAAATGTTTTGAAATATAAATCCCTCACACTTACGATCTCAACATAAAACTTTACAATTAAACATATCAGAAAGCTGAGATTTCTTTTATTAGAAAATGAGGTAAATACGTTTTGCAAAGAAACCAACTGCCAGTTGAAGAACGGTCCTAAGAAGATTTCCTACTTGGAGTGGGTTCTCATTAAAATTATATGCAACCTCACGGAGCTGATGTGCACAGCTGCCAGGCTTACAAATCTGGGTCTATAATCCGCAAAGTTTGAACTTGTCTTGTGCAAGCTTTGCTCTTTTCGCAGTGCAAGATACAGAATAAGCAAAAGTGAAGGGAGAATTTGCCTCTTCGCGGTTGAAAAGTACTTTCTAGTCTATTTGATCCTCACAGTAAAATTTGCTTCACTATTGTACTGAGTTTTTAAATCGAAATAATGACGATAAAGGTTGAATCTAGGGAGCATTGAGAGTCTTTTCTGGAGAAGGTGAACATTTCCCATATTTACTCCCAATTCTGAAACCCCACCAAAGACAGAGGGGTATGATTGACTAACCGCCACCTGAGATTTTACTGTAGAGGCATTTTACAGCTGAAATAATACAGGTCTGAAGTTACAGTATCTCACAATGAAATTGAATTTATTTTTGCAATTTTTTAAGACCAGTGATTTCTTCTAAGTACCTTGTGTTCAAATTGCACAGTCAAAGGTAACTTAATAAAATCATTTCATATGTATGTGTAGCCCAATAAAAGCTGTATTTTTGTGCACGTTAGGTGCGTATTTGTAACATGCACTTAGGGTCACTTTAAATTTTTTGTTCGCAAAAATTAAGCATTAAATCATGTTAAATTGTCTTTACTAATATTAAGTGACTTAGAAATAGATTTCTCAACCAAAATTTTTTGATCTCCTATTAAATGATGCTCTATCCTGAGAGTGAGACAGGAACGTGAATCTTACAGGGCCCGTTAAGACTCTGGACAAACAAGGTGTTGGTGAGCCTATAATCCCAGGGGCTTGGCAGGCTGAGGCAAGAGGGTTGCAAGTTCAATGCCAGCCTGGGAAACTTAGTGAGACCTTGTCTCAGTTAAAGAAAATAAAAATAAAAATAAAAGGCCTGTAATCCCAGAGCCTTGGGAGACTGAGGTATCAGGATTGCAAGTTGAGTCTAGGCTGGGAAACTTAATGACTTAATAAAAAGTGGGGGATGCAGCTCAGTGGTGAAGCGCCCCTGGTTTTGGTCCCCAGTACTAAAAAAAAAAAGACCCTGGATGTTTCTAGAGATGCGATAAACAACTACATATTTAATGAGAAAAGCTAGAACATCCCAGGTAGGGAGCCCGTCTGTCCACCTGTCTGACTCCAGAAATTAGTGTCATACATGACCTTTGCCCTTTCTAGACTCCAGTTGTATTGATGGCATGGAAACAAAACTAGAGCCCATTTTCATGGCAGATAGCTAAGTTCTTCGGGAGCAAGTTTGCCAGGCAAGGACTCCTGGCTGCTGCGTCCTGGAATGAAGATCTATAGGTGGACGCTCAGTGGGGTGAGCTCCAGAGAGCACAGGGAATGCAGACAGTGGGTTGGCCAGGTTCGGGATCCCAGCTATGAGGGGTGCTCAGCTGCCAGGAAAGGCAAGTAGGAAAGAGATGGTAGAAAGGGCAGAGAGTCAGGGAAGCTCGTACTGCCTGTCCTGTGCAGTGGCTGCCTATGTTTAGTACAAGACGCCATGAAAGACGTAATGGGGGTGGTTCCTGTTATGCCTTCAGGAACCTGAGATCTAGAAAGAGGATGAATGCAGGTGGCATGGAGTCTAGAAAGGGAGAAAATGCATCTGATTTGCACATGCTACACAGCCTGGGGGGACAAATGCGTATGCCATGAAATGTAGAACGGGACTGTGGATATGGCATGAGATCCAGAAAGGAGCTGAACACACGTGCCGTGAACTCTAGAAACAGGGTGCATGCGTGTGCCTGGAGTAGGGCTGGGTGTGTACAAGGACAGTGGCACCCTCAGGGGCATTGTTTGCTGGAAGCAGCCAGTGTAGCAGTGGCCAGGGCTCTGGATGGCACAGTGACAGCAGTGTTGATGGCTGCCAGAGGGCTCCTCTGTCACATGCTCTGAATGCATGGCAGGGAGCCCTGTACAATGCGGTTGGGCCTGGAGTTGTCCTGGGGTCCTTCCTAAGGCATTCACAGGAGCGCCTTCTTTCAGCCTCCACTCAGGGTCATCGGCTGAGCATTTGGTTGGGTTTCATTGCATAGAGGCCCGTGTAGGACCCAGTTCTAGTAAGTGTGTGAGCCACCATATGCTGAGCTCAAATTGACGTTCTTCCTCTTGTTTCTCTTTAGCTTTGGCTTTGTTATTTATTTTGCATCTACTTCTGAAATTCAACCAACCGTGGTAAATTCTGTATGTCCTGGTGGACCACTTTAAAACTTTTCCTTGGAACAAGGTAGACTATAAATAGGAGAGCCCAGCTTGTAAGAATCGAGCCATCTGTACCCATCATGAGATCAGAGACTATTTCCAGAAGGCCTAGGCATCGAGCTGAGGCATCGAGCTGTGCCCAGCCTGTGTTGGATGGGACAGGCAGGGGTGGTGGGACCGCTGAGGAAGGCCCTGTGGGTGCTCGGAGTCCCAGGACGGGGTCACACAGTGCGGGAGCTGGTCGAGCCTTCCTGGGTGCCTTAAGGATCAGACTAGACACCTGTCAGTCATCTGAGTTTGAAGGTAAAGGCAGAGACGAAAGCAGTCCTGCAGAAGGGAAAGAAGAGGCATGACATGGCGGGAGATGGTGCTGAATTTACTTCTCTAGGAGGTGCACAGCCGCAGGCTACGGGACATACGCTGTTCTGAGCCGTGGCTCTTTGAAGGAGATCTTCTGTTGCTCTCCTTTTTTCAGAACAGCAAAGCGAGGCTCAGGAGACCTGAGGAGCTTGCTCAGAATTCCGTGAGAGAACCAGGCAGGCTGAGTCTGAGGTCTCAGGCCTGCTAGTGTGTCACATGCTAGGCAGAGGAAACCGGATGCAAATCTCACATGCAGTTTCAATGTGCTAGGAGACACATTCAAAAAAAAAAGAGAGAGAGAGAGAGAAAAAAGAAACAGGTGGAATTAATTGTAATAGCATAGTGTATGTAGAACACCATAGCTAAACTATTACTGTTCCCAGTGTAACCAATGTGAATATATTGATGAGATATTTTACATTGTTTTCCATATTAAATCTAAATTCACTTACAGTGTGTTCCTGTCTGGACCATGCTTAGTAGCCTTGGTGGCTGGTGGCTGCCGGATGGTGCATACCTAGAATGTGCACCTGAGGGCTCGATTTAATATAATGAGCAATCATGAGGAGCATTATATAATTTGATTATCACAGGAGTGCTTCTGGGACCTTGTGTTGCTATTGGCGGTGTCACCAAAAACTTCACACGGAAGCAGATAGGATAAGCAACAGGAAATGGGCTGTCCATGACTCAACCTGCAGCCACCAGATTGGAGGGGAAAATGTATGCATGATTTCCTGTGGAGTCATTTCATGCTTTAAAAGGGCAATATGAAATACCGACTTTCAGGCTGCAGCAACTTGGTATGCCTGGTAAGGAAAGATGTTGGTTGTTGGAATCATGCTGTGATGACTTTGTACCTTAAAATATGATGGAGTGTTCATTACTTAAATATAACTCCAGTGTGCTGACAGTTATCTCCTTTTGCATATTTCTTAAGAATATAACCGATCATTTTGAAGACCAACCTTCTGAATGTGCTGTCACCCCAAGGAGGGAAAGGATATCAATTAAACATGTTGCTACAGGATTAACTTTTAAGGACCACATTCACACAGTTTGGGAGTGATCAATTGGATGTGGCACTGGGCGTTTGCCCTTTTTATACGTAACTGAAGTTTATGGCAGAGTCGTAGAAATCCACCTGGCTTGCTTGGTACATATTATTACCATCGAACTATGTGTGATGTGTCAGTGAATAAGTTCCCCTCTTGACTATGCTTGTTTTAAAGTTAAGATTTAATTTAGTTTTGTGCAAAGGAAAATCTTCACTAGCAGATTCTTACATCTCCCCAGATAAGAAATTTGTTTACGGCAAGCTGTTGCCTGGGGCTCCTCGTAGATAAGTTTTCCACTGTTGCTGGTACTCAGTAAGGGAAGCTTTGCTCTGTTTATTTTCCCGATGAGCACTGCCTACTGTAAAACACAAACAAAAGCTGTTAAGGAAAGAATGTGTGGCTTCTTTCAACTCTCACAGCCATCCCAAATTTTACACTTAATTCAGCACAGTTGTTGGGTGGCCAAAAGGTTAATGGAGAAAGAATATCATGATTTATTAAAATAAAAAAACCTGACAGATTCAAACCAAGGGGCATTGCTATGTATTTTAGGTCTACCATCTGACATCTCTGGTGGGTTGGCATGCTTCATTAGCAAGTCCTCTAGGGGCAAACAAAAAAGCAAAACTTTATGTTACGTACACCAGGCTCCTCTGCTTTCGAATAGTGGCAGTGAGTTGAAAGTCATGGTCTAGCATTATTTCATCTCACTTGTGATGTCGGCTACCAGGTATGAACCTTTTAGTGGAGACCGTGGTTCTGTTCAAAGATGAGTGCCCGTCCACTAGACACTGCTTGCTCACTCTCCTGTGTTCAGCCAACCCAGTTTACCATGGGAATATAAATTTAAAGTCTAAATTATATTTGAGAAGGCTGAAGCACATTAAGACTCCTTGAATAATTCACTTGGGAGCGTGGCGTGTTCAGTGGATGTGCGTAAATAGCAGAACTTGTGAGACTGGTGTTCTAAACACAGAGCTAATCTGAGAACTCGCTGATGTCAGCTGTATGTGCTTTCTCCTGTTGGAAAAAGCATATCATCCTGACAGCCAGAGCTCTTGCTGGCCAAGTGGCTCACAGGGAAGGGTTAATGTCCCGTGACTTCGGGGGCTCACAGTTCGCCATGTCATCAGGGAAGACCCTGGAGACACACAGCTGTACTTGGGGAGGACCGCACGTGGGTGCTGTTCTCAGCTTCCGGTTGAAGAAGGCGAAAGAAAGGAGCAGGAGCTGCCCACCCGGGCCCCCCACGGACACCCCACTGGCTTCTCAGGGTGGGTGTGAAATGGCTTAGATGTGCTCTTGGAAACTATTACATGTAGTTAAACCCGGATTAACGAGCACAAGTCGGGAGCTGGTCTTTTTCTCTCAGGCTGAACAGCTTTCATATGCTTCAGGGACGTGTGGGTGCTGGGTGGAGCCAGCGACATTGCAGGTGACACCCGAGTAGTCACCTCATAAAGCCATGGAGTATTCCTGAGCATTCCCCTGCCCTCACCACCTCTGCAGGGACAGATTTCCCTCTCTGCACGCCCCTGCCGCTCTGCTCTTACTCTGTAAGTGTGTGGTGTCTCGGTCTCCAAGTGTCTGTGTCAGTGAGGTGTCACCTACAGCCAACACGAGCGGGGTGGAAAGACCCCAGCCAGCGAGTCTAATGAAACCAGGCTGCGGATCTGATGTGCTTCTGGAATCTCCTGCCCCTGCTTTCTCTTCTGTGTCTGGTTTTCATGGAAATTTGTGTCTGGGAATGAGGGGGCTTGGAGTGGGTTTGCCGGAGGCAGGTGCTGCGCCCTCTGATCCTGGCCCGGAGGACTCCAGACCAGTGAAGGCTCCGAGAAGTGAGGGAGGCAGAGACTGCAGGAGATTTGATGAGCACCGTGCAGTCTTTCAAGACAATGAGGATTTTCTGCAGACTTGCTGGTGTTTGAAAGGTGTTCATTAATCTGACTTAGGGTGGAATCTTTAGGGCAGAAAACGTATCCCACTCACTATCCACACTCCATAAATTCCACTTTCAGGCCGTTGCAAAGTTATTTCTGTATCCTGTGATGCTGGTTTACTTAACCTCTGAGATGGTGAATGAAAAGACTCCTCCGTTTCTTTCTGGGCTCAGGAGGAACACTTCTGACATTTTTGCTAATCGCCCATCTGCCCCAAGAAAGCATAACACCACACTCACACTGTGTGTCTGTTCTTGTATTTTACCCTCTACACAGATACACACGTCTACATTTAAGTGTACCTGTGCTTAGCATATAAAAAGAGTAAGAGTTTTTCATCTACCCAGACCCAGTTTTAGCCTCTGTAGGAGTGTATGGCTTACTGCACTGCATGCTCGGCCTTGAAGAAGAGTCTGCCTGTTGAGGAGAACAGGAGGCAGATGTCTGTCTGTGGTCACAGTTTAACAATGAGGGCTGAAGGAGCAAGGAGGGTCAGAGCCGGGACGGGTGTGACAGCAGGGAGTGATATTCTGACTGTCCCCGGTCCTTGGACAAAATGTGGCCCGAACACTGACAGTCATGAAGCAAAAGAGGATGGACCATCCTCCTTTGTATTTCTGAAAGGACACCAGGAAACGTGCAAAAATCTCTGACCTCGCACTTCCATGTCGTCATCAGAGTTATGGCTGCAAGATCAGGTGGTCTGTGGAGGTACCCAAGTTGCAAAAGCAGAGGAGAGAGAGAGAGAGAGAGATCCTAAAGACAGCCGAGGTCAGCATCCGCTGGAGCAATGAGTGATAGAGGGGCTGCCTTTGTCTCTGCCTGGGCAGCAGTGACAGTCCACAAGTCCATGCATCCACACAGGCTTCCCTCGGTCGCCCAGGATGCCTAAAAGCAGATAGTGTGGTGCGGTTACTCCCAGCAGCTGCAGCACATTTACTCTGATATTTTCCCTCCAGTCAAAATGGAAATATATTAAAAAATAAACAACAACAACCACAACAACAAAGACATGCTGAGTTGAAACCAAAAAATCAATCAGAAGAGAAAAACACTTGGGCCAATGTCAAAAGAAACAAAACCGGGCCAGCGCAAATTTTTATGAAAACGATCAGTGAATGGTATTTCCGTGAGCAGCACTGACTAAGACCAGAGGGGAGAGCTGTGCACCCTGCCCTGGAGCAGTTGCTAGAGGTGACCCTGTGATCCTGAAATAGGAAAAGAACCTTTGGGAGAAAAACAGCCTCTCACGGGGTGCGGGGGGGGAGTGTTTCTCGTGGGGCCAGAGCAGATGGTGAGGAGCTGCCCAGGTGTCTGAGTCTCTCCTCAGGGCCCGTGGTCTTAGTGAATCCATCCTTCTCCTCTTAGGCCCGGTAGCAGTGCTGCAAAGCCTTCTACCTTCTAGAAAAAAATAATGATAAATAATGTTACTGTGAGCACAGGAGGCATGAAAACAGCTTTTGCCTTATGGTTACTTCCAGCTCAGGGTGTAGGCTAGGAAATGTTACGATTTGTTCTATAAGGTGAGGTATCCTTAATTCAAAAATCCCAAATCAGTCATGCATCCAAATCCTAAACTTCTGAATGCTGCGATGGTGCCACGCGTGGAAAATGCCACAGCTGAGCTCCAAGGACCAGTCACAGTCACAATGCAGGCGCAGTACAAATATGCATAAAACTATCTTCGGGCCGTGTGTACGAGGTGTTGATGAAACATAAATGAATTTCTTGTTTAGACTTGGATCTTATTCCCAAAATGTCTCATTATGCATAGACACGCTGAAATCTGAAAAAAACCTGAAACCCGAAATACTTCCCATCCCAAGCCTTTCAGATCAGGGCTACTCAGCCCATGGTATCCTCCTTTCTGGGACATCAGAGGACAGTGGCTCTCTCCTGAGGTCTGAGCTGTGCTGCACCTGGCCCTGAGCGCTTATGGGTCTGCTCTGTGGAAGCAGCTGTCCCGTCACCCGCAGTGCCTGGATTTGGAATGTCCAAGGTGCATTATCCCTGATTCTTTTTGTCTGTGTTTGTCTGCCTATTAAGATGTGCTTAAATCCAAGCAAGTGACATTTAGTTATAAAAAGCTCCCTCTTCCCCAGTCTTCCCTCTCTTCTTTCCACAGTGTCTGCTTTTAATGTTTTATAGATAGTTTGTTATTTTGGGGGGTACCGGGGATCGAACTTGGCTCCTTGCGCTTGCAAGGTAGGTGGCAGAACCACTGAGCTAAATCCCCAGGCCCTGAGCTAAATCCTTGGGCCCAATAGTTTGAATCCATGTTGATCCATAGTCGGAATTTTGAAGACTGAGCTGCAGAATTGAGCAAGTGCTATGTCTCGGTCACATGGAGGCTACATTTGGAAATTTCTGAATGCTTCCTCTGGAAAAAAAATCACTAAAAATACCTCCTTAAAATATGACTACCCTCACTGCATGTGCCATAATAGCAAAGTCACATAATTACTTTTTTGGTAACAGAGGCAGACTAGTGTATGCCTAGACAATTATTTGTATGAACTTAGTTACATTACATGCCTTGCATGTGAGCCATAATTTGTGTCCATTTTGTCCAGTGTCTTCTGGGGCAATTCCCTTTGAAATCATAACTGGGAGTGTGAGCTGTAAAATAGTCTAGGAATTTAGAAAACATTCATGATCCTAAGCAAACAGGGCCAGTGACAACAAAGGCACATCTATACTAATAAAAAAGAAATACACACTACAAGTTAGTTTCTCAGGCCATTTCAGAATTGTTTCACTCCTTGGCTGAATTTTACTTAATATAATTTTTGCATAGCATTTTTCTACCTAAATCCCTCTAATGAGTGTGATCATGATGAATATATAACCTTGTCTCGGGAACCTAGTAAGTTGGCTGTTCCTTGGACCATACTCGGTGAAGTTCAGGGAGAAGGCCAGTTCTACTGAATGTCACCCTGCCTCGAATTCTTTAAAGAGTAAAAGGGCCATGTCATATGCTGGTCTCCTTGTGAGGGTCCCTGGGAACAGAGGCATCTGCAGACAGTGCATGAGAGGACTCCAGTGTTCTGAGAAGCCACAACAGAGATAGAAGCCTTGCCAAGGCAAGTGGGACCCAGGGAAATTGCCTTTATTATTGGACTTTAAAAGCAAAAACATCTTCCCACCTTGTTATAGATGTTAGAATCGTAGGAGCCTCGTTTAAAGGGGATGCTGCTACTCAGTAATAGTCTCACTTTGCAGACAGAAAGTTAACCTGCTCAGTGTTTCACCAGAGAGCTGTCTTAGTCCCCTCTCTGTTGCTATAACAAAATAGCCAAGACTGGGTAATTGATAAAGAAGAGAAGCTCGGCTCGTGGCTCTGGAAGCCGGGAAGCCTGAGAGCTTGGTGCCAGCTTTGCTGGTGGGCTTCTTGCTTCATCAAAACATGGCAGAGGGTACCACTGGGAATGCAGAACAAAGGCAGCTTGGGTCCCTCTTCCTCTTCTCATAAAGCCGCTGATGCCATTCCGGGGCACCACCTTTGAGATCCCATCTAATCTGAATTCCTGCTCAGACTCTGCTTCCAATCCCAAGGTCCGATGCACTGTCTGCTCTCTTCAGCCCTCGCCCTGGGGTTCCATTTCTGCCTGAGCTTTGAGGGGCGTCAAGCTATAGGATTCTGACGGCCAGGCACTGCACTTCCTCCTTCTGCCCTGGTCGGACCTCTGCTCGGGGCCTGTGTCACCTCCTCCTCAGTGGGTCCAGGGGGAGAAGAGCCACCCCACCAAGGCTGGGTGAGACCAGGGGAAGCCAGCAGAAGGCGCTGCGCCTCCCAGCTCCCCTTCCAGCCACGGGTGTTTCTGTGGTCGCCCCCTGCAGGCGATGCGGAGTATGTGAACTCCACCCTGTGTCAGTAACAGAGCTCAAGCCCTTGTTCTTTTCCCCTCTCTCCTTGAAATCTTTCTGAGCACATGGTGACCGCAGAGAAACAGACTTCAGCGATTCTTTACTAACAGTGCATGGGAAGCTTTCCGAAGGCCTCTCGAACACCAGACTTGGCCACGAAGCAGTGCACACCTGATGTGGCACTGTGCTACCCTGCCTGTGCCCTTTCTTGTGAGGCATGGCTCAGGGTGCTGAGAAGGCAGGGTGGTGTTGCCTCAGTTCCCTCAGACTTGCGCCCCTACATGTTGCAGGTGAGGCTCAGGGAGAGCATGTGAGCTCATAGGGTTTGTCCAGAAAGATGTTTTTGTTCCTCTCAATTGGTGTTTCACTCCTGAAACTACCAATTAAACCATCCCATAAACCCCCAACATAGGTAGTAAAACCTAATTTTAGATTTCCTGCATCCTCCAGTGTCCGGTCTGATTGCTACCACTTGGCGAGAGGCCGGGGCAGACAGTTCACACTGCACAAGTGTTAGAGCTCTTTGCCTACATGTCTGGGCTTTGTCTTGATTCCTCTTCTGTGTCTTGCGTCTTAGATTTCACAAACTTCTGATGATAGTGGTTGAAAACCCTGAAGTTTCCTTGGTTATGACAAACAGCTTTGATGCAAAAGGTACGGACAGGGGGCACTGTAGGGGGGAGGCATGAAGTGGGTGTAAATGGAGAAGAGAAGGGGAAGTGAGGGAAGTTGGCCACGAATCCAGCAACTCTGAAGAGGCTTCGCGGGAGAGGGGCTGGTGGTGTCTTAGCTCAGCGGTACCCGACCTGGAAGGGGTGAAGCCCAGTGTTTGCTGAGACTGCTCTGCTTTTGGAAACCGACCGTGTGGGGTGGAAGCCTCCACCACCCACACCCACCCGGCGGCTTTATACCTGGACTGATGAAGAATGTCACCTGGGATTCCAGCAAGGCACCAATGTCTTTTGAGTGGAATGTTCCTTTGATGCCAGGGACTCTGTTCAAAGACTGGGGATGGACTGTGATATTGGGAAATATAGATTTGTTTTTTTTCCCCATTTCTTGGCATACAACTCCTAAAATCCTTGGAATCTCCAAAGCAGTTGTCTTTTTTATGCTACCAACTTGAGTAATGTGTGGGTTCCCTTAGTGGCTTCAGGATAGGGCTGCTCACTGGGAAGACTAAGGCAGGATTCAAGGATTGGGACTTTCAGCCTCTGGAGGTGGCAGAGGGGCTGAAAGTTGAATCCATCACCAGTGGCTTATGAATCAATGGCTCCCACCTATGTCATGAATCTTGGAAGGCTTTGGAGGACTTCTGGATAACGGGACGCCTAGAGGGTCCTATGGAGGAACCCTTGGCCCGTGCCTGGCCAACACAGCTGTTCATCTCTGGCTTCTGTAATATCCCTGAGAGGTCTCCTCAGGCCTCCTCCTTTTCCTTTTTTTCAGTGCTGGAATGGAACCAAGGCCTCGTGCATGCTAGGCAAGCACTCAACACTGAGCTATGCCCCAGCCAGATAATATTGCGTAATAAAGTAGTAAACATTAAAAAAGGGAGGGAAAGGAAGGACAAAAGCAATTGCAGCTCTACCACCTTTGCTGCCAGAATAGGGGGTCTTGTCCCACTGAGCTCAGCCCTTGTGCCCCTCTGGGGAACTCACCTGTGTGAAAAGTTTGTCCAATCAGTGCCTCTTCCTGCCACTCCCTCTTCAGCAGCCCCACCCCTTGGCCAATGGCGCTGGAATCTGAGGCCCAGGAGCCGTGCTGGTGACCTAGTCACTGTCTTTCTGTTAGCTCCACCCTGGTGGCTGATTTCCTGATGCTGTTAATGGAACAGCTCCCTGCGTGTCCTCTGGCATCCTTGAAGGGGAATTTAGCAGGACAGTGGATGCAGGGCCACGGTCCCCGGGGTGGGTGGGGCTCGGGGTAGCTGGCCTTTGCTATCTACAAAGGGAAGGTGGAACCTAGGGGAAGCTCTACTGTGCCCTGAGGCTTGGCAGGGGCGGTGTGCCCTGAACACCCACAGGTGAAAAGTGGGGTGCCCCAGTGGGGTGTGAGATGAAATCTGTGTGAACAGTGTGAAAAGGTTCACAACTGCAAAATGACTTACCTGTGCATTTCCAAACTTTAGAAGGTCATGCCAATAATCTGTTCATTATGAAAATTAAGAACAAAAATATTTCAATCTTTCTGTACTCAGACACAATGGCTTCTGACAAGTAATCCATTTAATTTCAGAATAGTAGCTACTCTATCCTGCTTCTCCTCCCACGTGGGTTATATTACACATACATAATGTCTCCCTAACAACACACTGAGATAACTGTCCTTGTCACTATGTATGCACAATAAAAGTTGCTTTTTTGCCACATAACAACAAGTAATGCTGTTGTTTGACGCTGTTGCCATAGATCTGTCTATCCGGTTCCTCTGGTTGAGGGTTTAGGTGGTTTCCAGTTTTCTCTGTCCTCAGGCAGGAGTTCCCAGCCTTGGGTGGAGATACACCCAAGCAGGAGTTCTCAGTACTGGTGCACAGGTCCTAGCCCAGGCCAGTTAAACTGGGCTCTCCTGGGGTGCGGCCAGGAATCATGTTCTCACCGTCACCAACCTGGCTGCAGTTTCCCGACCAGGTTACGTTCTGGAGCGAGGAATTGTGGGATCGAAGGTATCTGTCTTCAGTCTTGGATATGGACTGCAGATCACCATTCCGAAGTTTTGTTCTTTAAAAAACCTAATTTGTTCTTTAAGTTTTGAGGCTTTTAAAAGGCAAGGAGTGAGAAAAACTAGCATGTGCATTTGGGGAAGAGCTTTGTGTAGCGCTGAATAACTGCACTATGTGTTCGTCTTCGTTCAGTTTATTTTGTGCTGTAGCAGGACTGTTACTCACGAGAGTGGGTTGGTATTCTGCTAACTAACCAGAGGTGGTGGTGTCCCTTATATAAGGCACTAATCCCACTTATCGGAGTGCCAACCTCATACCCTAATCCTTCTCAAAACCTCTGAGTCCTAATGTCACCAGATACTAAGATTTCCATGTGGCTTTTGGGGGACACAGGGATGCAGGCCAGCATGCCGAGCAGGGGATGGTTCTACAGAGTGGGGTTTCACACCTTCTTGTTTCATGGTTGCCCCTTGGAGAACTGCTGCAGATCTACCTGTTCTATTGTTTATTCACTATGAAGTTCCTCTATGGGTTTCATCACGTTTCTAATTTAACTTTTCCTTTTATCATAATATCACCTCTACATAGTTGTAAAAGCCCAACAGAATTTCTAGACTTACAATGAAAATAGCACTTCTCTGCCCCCCACCTTTCAGAGAGCTCAGATGCCCAGCAGTCTTGCCTGTCCACTGGGTTCTTCTCCTGAAGTTTAATTCCATATTTGTAAATCACAGCTCATGCAACCCCTTGTGAGCTCTCGATTTTGCTGTCGACTTTCTACTAGGGTAGAGGAGAATGAAGCCCGTGGCTTCCCTCTGACTCCTATTCCTCCATCTCTCCCATGTAGGTGGACAGTAATGGTTAAATTCACATGCACATGTCACAGTTAGAACTGTGGATTCTCTTGCTCCTGTGCTGGCCTCCTGCCTCCAGCTCCTCCTGCTGCTGCTGGCGAAGCCCATGTTGATGGCATGGCTGGGCAGTGAGCGGGTGCTGAAGGACATGGCCCTCACGTTTGGGAGGTGGAACTCTGTGGACTTTCTCCTCTGCTCGTTGTCTTTGGAAAGGGTTTGCTCCCACAGGCACTGTGGGTTTTTCTCATCAGTCTGGGTATCCTGAGGTTTCACTGTGCAGTGCCTCATTGTGTGGGGTGCTCAGTGGCCTTTTACAGCTGTTCTTGGCCTGCAGCTGTGGCAGGATATTCCATACTTTTGTTTTTTTTCCTTTTGTACCTGGGATGGAACTCGGGACCTTGTGCTTGTGAGGCAGGTGGCGGAACCACTGAGCTAAATCCCCAGCCCTATTCTGTACCATTTCTTTGATAATTTCCCTTCCATTTTTTTATATGCTCTTTTTTTGGAACTCTTAGATATTGAACCTCCTTCCTGTTTCTTTTTTCAAAGCATCTTGTACTTAAAAGATGCATTATTTGTGTCTATCTCTAGGATCTTAATGATAGCTTTTCTTCCTACTTTTGTTTTATCTCTTTATGTCTCAAGTATTTTCTTAGTGTCTCTTGGTTGCTTTTTGGTCATTAGCTTTCATACTGAAGTTCTTCTTACATGCTGGTGGTCCTTGAATATTGTCATAATATTCCTCAGTCCATTTTCTGTTGCTATAACAGAATACCTGGGAGTGGGTACTTCTTAGATAAAAGGTTTGTGTGGCTGCCATTTCATGAAGGGCCCAAAGATCATGCTGCCAGTGCACTGGCTGTGTGTCACAACATGGCGGAGAAGTGGGAAGGGAAGTGGCCTGTGGTGAACAGATGGAGTGTGTGGTTGCCTTACTTTGTATCAGCCTGTTCTCCTAAGAGCTAGCTCACAACAGACCAGCATGGACTCCTCTGGCAGTGTCATAGCGAGTGAGTCCCCAGGAGCCAGGGTGGCCAGATGGTGTCTGCTGGCTGCTGTGGTGGGAGAGGCTGCTCTGGTCACGGGGGCCGACAGGGACTGTCTCCCCCGTTCTCTCCTGCAGGCCGGTCTGCCTCTCTGGAGAGGAGTCCTGTGGTCCCCGGCTGTGGGGAGGGTGGGTGTCTTTGTCACTTTCCTCTTTGCTGAGACCCAACCTCAGACACCCACAGCTGAGAGGAGGAAAGGTTTATTTGGCTCATGTTTTGGTCCGCAGTCGGCTGGCTCCACAGTAGAACAGCACGGCAGAGGCGCACGGTGGAGGACAGCTGAGAGCTACTTGTGGCATGGCAGGAAGCAGAAAGTGAGCAAGGGAGGCGGGAGGGGAATAAACATGCAGGCCACACCGCCAGTGACCAGCTCTTCCTACCCGGCCCACGTCCTAACGGGAGCTCATCGCAGGCCCCTCATCCCACCGCCTTCCAGAAGCCCCGCCCCTGAGCTCACGAGGCTGGCAGGGGCGTCCAGATAGGAGCCGTAACAGGGGACTGAGATGGGAGCTGCTGGCGTCTGAGGGCCCTAAAGGGGCTTCCCCTGGGGGAGTGGCCTCACTTACTCAAGCCTCCACCTCTCACCTTCACAGCCCTGCCAGCCTGGAGTCGCCACCATCTCTCTCCGGGAAGAACCTCTGATCCCCTGCTCACACTCAAGCTCGACAGTTACCAGGCTGCGGGGGTCAGAAAGGGGACGCGGAAGGAGAGGGGAGACTCGGAATGCTCCTTACACTGACTATCACGCTCTCAGGCTTTCAGCCTGCAGATTCCAGACCTCTCTGGGGTTCCATGGGGCAAACTGCCTTTCCCTCGACTGGCTTCTTCCTTTTGGGGATGTTTTCCTGCCATTTTTAAGGGTACCGGATTGATGTTTACAGTCGCCCAAGGGGAGGGACCTTGTCCCCAACTCACAGGGGAGGAACCTGAGGCTTGGAATCATTGAGTGAGTTGGCCGGTCCCTGGGAGAGCAGAGGCTGAGCTAGACAGAGTGCCCAAACGGTCTCAGGCAGGTTCTGAGGCCTGGCCCACAACTCCGTCCTGACAGAGGAGAGCTCACGTTTTCTGTAAACCTCTCAGAGCTCTGCTCCGGCTACTGGAGAAGATCCGTATTCCACTGGGTCTTTTCTCTTTTAGTCTCACCATCCAGGTTCCCTTCCCCAGAGGTAACCCCAGCATGTGCGCAGCTGTATGTGTCACATCACACCTCTCAGCTCACACCTTTGTCTTCTCTGATGCACCCAGACAGTTGCAGTCATAGATGTGGATGTGATGGGAACCCACTCAGTTTACATTTGTCAGTACCAGATGTCCTTCTTTTGCTGCTCAGATCTCAGAGGAAAACATCTGACGGGCAACTGGGAAGCTCGGTTGGAACACACGTGTGTATGTACACACATGTACATATCCAAATACAGAACCTGTGAAGAGACACCATGTAAGACTGATAGATAAAAATACATAAAAATATAAGACTGAGCACAGGCAAATCAAGGACCTTCCACATTAGGTTTATAGTAGGTTAAAAACAACATAATTATTTTAAAATATTTTTATCGTTAGTACTATTAATAATTAAGTGACCGAGGGCCGGGGATTCACCTCAGTGGTTCCGCCACCTGCCCTGCAAGTATAAGGTCCTAAGTTCGATCCCCGGTTCCAAAAAAAAAAAAATTCTAAATAATTAAGTGATAACATATATATATATTTTTTGGTACCAGGGATCGAACTTGGGTCCTTGTGCTTGCGCAGCAGGTGGCAAAACTACTGAGCTAAATCCCCGGGCCTAAGTGATAATATTAACATATGTACAGCTGTTATTTTTTGGGCTCCTCTACACAGTGCAACAGTTGTTACAACAACCTTGCAAGAAGGTAATGCAAAGAAACCAAAGCTCAGAGATGTTAAGTAACTTCCCCAGGACATGTCTCCTGCAGTTCCATGTCTGATTCCACAGTGTGTGTTCTTTCTGCTGCACCATGGTATCTTTAAAAAGAAACTGAGCCCAAATGCATGGAAAGACTTTCTAAAGACTCACGTTTTGATGTAAGTGAGGAATCTTTGTGATGGTTTCTTGAGCTGCCAATCAAGCTTTCTTTAGCAATTTTCAGGCAGGTCATTTTCTTTATGACTTTCAGTGAAAAGGTGTGCAGATATGCCTGATAATGACACACACAGAGACGCAAATGTCTAGACACACACACACACAGGTTTCAGGCGCTGGTGAAGTCTGGGACCCAAACTGGGATCAGATACCTCACTATGCTTAGCCCTAAACATAAGCAATTCAATAACAAAATTATTTGCCAGAGTACTATAAGCAATAGCTTAAAACTCAAAAGGACTTGGCCATGCTTTATATTCCTCTATAATTGATAAACTCCAATAAAGCTCACCAGTCTTTGCTAATACAGCCTATATACCATCATCTTCAGCAGACCCTAACAAGGAACAAAAGTAAGCACAAGTATCTACATAAAAACGTTAGGTCAAGGTGTAGCCTGTGGAGTGGAAAGAAATCGGCTACATTTTCTAACACAGAAAATCTTGTGATAGCTTTTATGAAATCTAGAGGCCCAAGGAAGATTTCACAGTAAATGAAGAACAGAGAGCTTAATGGAATGGGACCCTGAAACACACACACACACACACACACGCACACACACACACAATCTGTCACCCTCCTCAGATACTGAATAATTAAGATTCATAATCTATTTAACAGTATGAGATGAGGTCAGGTGTAACAAGGTAAGCTTACTGGGAGAAGTGCTAGGATTAACCAAAGTGTAGCTTAACTAAAGCATCTGGCTTATACCAGAAGATTTCACCATAACTGACCACTTTGAACTAATACTAGCTCATAAGCCAGACATTTTAAACAACCTAACATAATAAATCAAAACAGTTACCTGAACAGAAAAAACACAGGAGACAGAAATTTCCTAAGAGTCTATAGAGAAAGTACCAGATGGAAAGAAGCAATGAGAGGCTCTTCATCCAGGTCTCTGCTGAGAATAGATTGTCACCACTAGCCCAGCTTGGGGTCCCAGCTGTGCCCCCATCATATGGCATTCCATAAGCTCTTCCCTTCTATGGGCTTTATTTCTCTCCTTATTTAAAGTCTCTTATAACTTAGGGTCCACCATTTTTGCATGTAAACCATCACAGTGTTTCCCTCTTTTCTTTTTTTTTTTTGGTATCAGAGATTGAACTTGGGGCCTTGTGCTTTCGAGGCAGGCGGCGGAACCACTGAGCTAAATCCCTGGCCCTCTTTTCTTTTTGATGTGTCTTATTGCTTACTAAATCGTTTTGAATAAACATTTGCTTTCTTCTAAGTAGGGAGCCAGTCCCAGCAGTGCCCAGCCAGCCTCTGGAGATAGGCCCCAGGAATCCAGGTGGGCAGAACTCATGGTCCCCCTCAGTGTGCAGCCAGTGGAATGGGGGCAGCAGTGGGCCAAGAGGGAGCTGGAAGTCCCAGAGCCCAAGTCCATTTCTGCCCCGTAACCTCCTTAGAATTGAGACAAAGGCTCCTCTAGTTTTAGATTCTCAGCTCCTCTCCACCCACAGGTGCTCCATTCCTTGTGAGCAAGTTCCTTCAGGGAAAGAAAGAAACCAGATGTCACTTTTTAAAAAAGCCAAGGAACGCTTTGTTCAAATAAGATTGTGCATGAAAGCCCAAGAAGTACCCACCCCCAAAGGGGAACCTTTGGCACAAGCCAACTTCCCAGCTTTCCTTTCCCTACTCCAACCTCCGCCGCCACACCTGCACCTCCTCTTCCCTCAGGGACCAGAGTGACAACCACTGGCTGCTCTGTTCTGCTCGCTTCTCCTGTTAGAAAGTACCAGCACCAGCACCTTGCCTCCTGCAGCTCACTTGAGCTCAGTTGCACTGGGATTGGCCACCTTTGAAAGTACACGATGACAGCGAGAGGGGGCAGCTGCCTCTGCCACCCCACCCCAGATCCACAGTTGATCTTACCTTGGCACTGAAAGGGCTGCAAAGTGTGAATCATCTGCATTGTATCTTATACGCAATACCTGTGCTTTAAAAACATCACAATGGTCTGGGAGGCTGAGGCAGGAGGAGCACAAGTTTGACCCCAGCCTGGGTGACTTACTGACTTAGCAAGACGCTGTCTTGAAATAAAAAATTAAAGCCTGGGTATGTAACTCAGTGCAAAGACCCTGGTTTCAGCCCTCAGTATTTAAAATGGTAGGGGGCATTCAAAGTGTTCCAGATCTTGAGGCCTGAGGTAGGAGTCTCTGTAACACTGGTGCCTAGGCGGGATGATTTAAGGAACCCCCGGAGTGGGACTTCCGTAGCCCAGCACACCCTCCTGAGCTGTGTCCAGGTCTTCTTTTGCTTTTTCAGGCTTCGGGTGTGAAGGGATTCCTTTGAGGCTGCAGACCTGGCAGGAGACAAAAGATGCTGGGGGTGGGGCGAAGTGAGGAGAGGGTCCTGGGTAACCCGGAGTCGGTGCCGGGGTGGAGCTTTTACCGCTATCGTGAGATCTCTGTCAAGGTTGGAGGAGGCAGCAGCAGAAGCATCAGGTGTGCATGCGTGGTGAGGCAGTTACCCATTATTACAGGGACTTTGTCCAAAGGAAAGGAAAGCAGTAAAAGGGAGGCCAAAACCGGGATCATGCAGTCCCTTAACAGACACGAAGGCCACAAAAGCCTTCCCGGGCTGTTAGCTCTTTGGTCCAGGCAGAACGGGACATATATGGCCGTGGCAGAATGTGCAGTTATCACTAACAGCAGCTACCCCGGCACACTTTTGACAGATGAGACGGGTGGGCGGCTAGTGTTGTCGATCCTTCCCGATTCCTTCTTTCTGAGCCAAATTTCAGGGACTCACAACGGTCCCATCCTCTCTCCTCAGTGCGAGGATGTGAACCTGAGGCTTGGTCTGAAATTTCTTAACCAGAGACCGCCTTCGTGGGAGGGAAGAGTGGGGAACCATGTGTTTTGAGGGTGCTGAATCTCTTTTCCTTGGGGACAGGGGCTCTCAGTAGCAGAACTCCTGAGTGGCAACTGCGAAGACAGGCACCCAGAGCAGTGACCACACGCCCAGCTTCCTCTGCAGCCAGGGGCCAAGTGACTGTGTTCTGGCCAATGGGAATGTGCTGAAGGGCCACGTGACTGTGTTCTGGCCAATGGGAATGTGCTGAAGGGTCATGTGACTGTCTTCTGGCCAATGGGAATGTGCTGAAGGGCTCTATGCAGCTTCCAGAAGTATGGCTGAAGGGAAGGCGGAACGTTCAGGCAGAGTCTTAAATGGAAAGGGAATGACTTAACTTCCTGCTGGATTGCTAATGTGATGACTGGAGTTGGAGAAGCCTCCTTGGGTCACAGAGAAGCTGTGTTGAGATAACAGAACTTCCCTGATAATCACACCAGGCCTTATCTGCCTATTTTGGTATAATTCAAGCTGCTTTTATTGAAACATTTATGGTGATGAACTATAACATAGATGTTACCATTTTACTTATTTTAAAAAATATAATCCAGGGGCATCAAACATATAATATTGTACAACCAGCACAACTATCTATTTCTAGAACTTTTTTTTGTCATGAGAACAAAAGTTCTGTACCCATTAAACAACAGCTCCCCATTTCTCCCAGCCCCTGACCTTGGAAACCTCAATTTGACTTTCTATCTCCATGAATTTGCCTGTTCTAAGTGCCTGATGTGAGTGGAATCATACAACATTTTCCCTCTCATGACTGTCATATTTCACTTAGCATAATGTTTTCAGGGTTCATCTGTTTGGTGGCATCTGTCAGGATGCCATTTCTTTTTCAGGGCCGAATAATACTCCATTGTAGGGATGGAACATGTCTTGTTTATCTGGTCACCTGTTGATGAATACTCAAAGTGTTCCTAGGTTTCGGCTTCCATGAATAATGGAGCCACAACAGCTGACATACAAGGATCTGTGTGAGCCCTTGCCTTCAGCATTGTGTGTAGATTCCCAGGAGTGAATTACTGGACCACACAACACCCTCCAACACTCTCCTAGAGGCAAGTACAATGTAACTGGTGGACTGGTTACAGCCTGCTGAGAGGGGCAAGTCTGATATCACAACCATGTCAGCTTGGTTTACAATTTTGCAAACCCTTCTTGCTTCTGTACTTCCCTCAACATGGACAAGCAACATCTTATCACCACAGTATTTTATTCTTTGTCATAATTTGATTTATTGTGATTGTCACATTCAAAAAGGATTTGGCTTTTCTTGGGTTCAATTGGGTTCCAAACATTTTATTTTGATGCCTTCTTTGTTCTGCTTCAGTGAGTTAATCTGAGATTATTCTAACTAGTCACCATAACATCAATATTATTATTATTATTATTATTATTATTATTGTTTGGTTTTTTGAGACAGGGTCTCACTATGTGGTTCAGATTGACTTTGAACTCACTGCACAGCCCAGGCTGGCTTCAAACTTGCAGGGATCCTCCTGCCTCGGCTTCTTGAGTGCTAGGATTATAGGTGTTCATCACCATGCTTGGCTGCCAACACTATTAATCAGTAAGTGCAGAAGCAATTGAGAATACTTTGCCATAAATGACACAGCTGCTGTAGGGGCAGTGCTTGTATCCCAGGACCAATTCTAAAGTGAAGCTTTGCTGTGAATACCACCTCAGTTGAGACTGGGAGAGACCAGGCTGGTTGAACTTTGCACATTTTGGGGTGCACTGTCTGCCTCCTGCTGGTGATTCCTGAGAGAGAGACTGCCTGGTAAGGCCCCTGATCCAGCACTTGGAGAGATGACCCCTAAGGGAGGTTCCAGAGAGCAAGGCTATGCCTATAAGCAGGGGCTGTGTGGGTGGGGTTTAAAAGGCCGGCAATCCTGAATCACTAAGGACAAATAGACCCAATCACTACGTTCTTCAGACCTTTCCCTCTAACAGGCAAACTTGTATTTTTCTGAATTTTTCATTTTGACTTCTGTCTTAGTCACTTTCTTGTTGCTGTCACACAATCCCTGACACCAACAATTTAAGGAGGGGAGGTTTATTGTATCTCACAGTCTGTGGAAGTTTCAGTCTATGGTCAGCTGGCTCCAAGGCAGGGTGGTGTTGGTGGAAGGGCTGAGTGGAAGAGAGCTGCTCACCACGTGGTGGACAGGAAGCAGAGAGAGAGAGTGTAGGAGCTGGAAGGGAGACAAACCCTTTGTCTTCGTTACTTTTCCCATTGCTAAGACAAAGTACTTGACACCCAATGTTAAAGGAGGAAAGGTTTATTTCATCTCACAATTTGTGGAGGTTTCAGTTCTTAGTTGGCTGGCTGCAAGTTGGGGTGGCGTGGCAGAGGGGCATCACAGAGGAGAAACAGTTCATGGTGGGCAGAAGATAGAATGCAGCAAAGCAGCAAAGAAGCAGCAGCCGCTTTTTTTCTGTCCCTTTATATCCATGCAGCCTATCCACCTCTTGAATGGTGCCACCCTCACTGAGGGTGGATCTGCCCATCATCCACACCCAGAGCTATGCCAAACCGATCAGTGGACTGATTTAGTAATCACACACCCTCGATCCCAGCATCACACACTCTAGATCCAGCCACCTCTGAAAAGCCCCATCTATGACCACATGAGGCTCTGCGGGAACATGTAGACACAGCCATAACACTTTCCAGGCCACAGTCCCAGTTATCCCTCTTTCTATCAGACCCCACCTCCTGACAGGAAGTCAGCTATGAGCTGACCCATAAGCCAAGCACCTCCCACAAGTCCCACCTATGAGCCCATGAGGCTCTTGGGGGACTCTAGATACAAACCATAACATTTTCCTATGTTTGTAAGCTTGAAAATGAGTAATCTGCTTGTAAGGGTTAAAAAGTCAATGTTTTTTGGAAAATAGTGATTATGTTTCAGAACAATAGCTTCATCCAGTTGGAGAGGTGCACACCTGTAATCCTGGAACTCAGGAGGCTGAGGCAGGAGGTTCACTGGCCAGCCTGGGCTCTATGCAAGTTCAAGGTTGTCCTGGACTGCATAATGAGACCCCATCTCAAAAAATAAAAAGCGAAAAACAGAAAAGAAAGAAAAAGAAAACAACAGCTTCACTCAGTGGTTTGGATAGAGTTTATTTCTGCTCCCCCCAAAACCCTCAGAGGATGCAGGTGGGTGGATACATGAAGTAATGTACTCATTCCTCAGGCAGGGGTGATGTCATGTTGCCTTTTGGGACAGGGTAACAGGGTGTTATATATTTTAAATTTCATTCATTCATTCAGTATTCTCAAAAAACATCTTCCATATAGCAGGCTATTTCCTAAACTCTGGGATATTACATAAAGCACATTCTTTTTAAAGAACATACAGTTCAGTGGGAGAGACAGTCCTGCACCTGCAGAACTATAGTACATGCACTGAGGATTGTGATGCCGGCAGTGCCTGCAGTGCACACCGGGTGTGCACTAAGTATCATTGGAGGTGTTTCACACAGTTGGTGTGAAGTAGCAAATCCCGTCCGTGTTTCATCAAAGGGATGCTCATTTTATCCCATGCTACAGAAGAGGAAACAGGCACAGGAAAGTCACAGGAAGTTGTCCAAAGTCACAGAGCTGGTGAGAGCTGCTGAGATCCAGGCCAGGCAGTCACACTCAGGCTCTGTCCCTGGCCTCCAACCCTGATGGGGACAGACAGGGGCCCCAGGAGGACCAGAGAGGGTCTTGGCAGGACTGGCTCCCAGCTAGGATGCTGAGTTGAGTCTGAGGCAGGACAGGGTCAGTGGGAAGGACAGGCAGTGTGTGTGACAGCCTGGTGCCCTGCTTGGTGCATACTGGAGTCAGCCCACTGTCCCCGAGGCTGGACCTCAGGGTGATGGAAAGGGGTGGCCTCGGATGACCCTGAGGATGGGAGCCAGCAGCCAGGGCTCAGGCCTGGCTTCCCTGGGGGGCTCTTCTCCAAGGTTTCAGATACAGTCTTAACAATGGCAAAAGCGGAGATGCATTAACAGCTTCCTCATTCACTGAAAACTTCTCAAGAATGTTTGCGTTCGATACGTGATTACTACAACTCTGAGCACCTTACAGAGTACTGTAAAACACTCCCCCGGGAGAAAATGACTCACTTCCATTGTGCTTTATCCAAGAAATCGCAGGGATGCCCTAAGACTGCATATGACGCGTTGTGACATTTGTGAAAGGGCGCGTCCCGTGTGGCCATGCAAGGGACCTGGATGCGATTAGGTCTCAGCCCTCATTTCCTGTGTGTGGTCGGCACGAAGCATCCCTAGCGCTTCCTTCACCTCTGTGCAGAGGGTCACACTGCTGAGGGTGGGACTCTGGTTCTCTGCAGCGGGACACACCGCAGAGCAGGGGAAATTGTATTTTGAAGGTGATGACATTTCAGAGGCAATTCACAAAAGTCTTGAATTCCTAGTCGTCACTAAGTTTTAATGTAGTTCGCAGTGTAAGAGAAGTGAATCTTGGTTCCAATTTCCTGTTTTTTTCTCCAAGCACATTTTGTGTGTGTGTGTGTGTGCGCGCGCGCGCATGTACATGGTATGTGGGGCATCTGTTGTGTGTGTATTCTGTGTATCTTGTGTGACATGTGCTGTGTGTGGGGTATGTGTAGAATGTGTTATGTGTGTAGTGAGTGGGTTTGTATGTGTGTTGTATGGTGGGTCTGTGTGGCATGTTGTGTGTGTAATTGTGGTGGTGGTGTGTGTGCCCGTGTGTTGTGTTTGTGTGTTGCAGGTGGTGTATATCTGTGTGCTGTGTGTCTGTGTGTTTTCTGGGCTGTGTGTTATGTGGTATGTCTGCTCTGTGTGTCCATGTTGCTTTCTTTGTGTGTCCATGTGAGCCGATACTGAAGGAAGCCTAGGAAGCCCTGCCTGGTTTGGGCGGTCCCTGGGCCTGGGTGTGGGCCAGGCGCCATCTCCTGCAGGGCGTGCAGCGCTGCCCGAGCAGGGTGAAGCCCACCCCTGGAGGCTGCTGTGCCCCTTTCGGGCTGCAGGTGAGTGACCAGTGTGGGGGGGGCTCTGACCACTCTCTCCCCTGTGGCCTGTGGGCCCCTGCTGCAGGCTCCCTGGCGGATGCTTAGAAAAGTCCCCAGCTCCGTCGTCTCCATGTGTGGCCAGCTCTGTGCGCACTAAGGCCACTGTCCTGGGTCCCCCTGTGGAGTCTGTGGAACCAAATGGCCACAGGGCCGCCTTTCTGGGCTGAGTAGGCTCTGTCACCAGGCTTCTCTTGCAGTCTCCAGGGACTCTCTTAGCTCGGTGACTCGGGGTCTTGGAGCTCTCTCTACTGGGGTGAAAGGTTTCTTTCAGGTATTAGTCAGCTTTGCTGCAGTAACAAACAGCCCCGGAAATCTCAGTGGCTTGTAACCATGGTACCGAATCCCACCTGAGGACTTCCTGTCAGGACAGCTGAGCTCTGTGGGCCTGCGAGCCCCCTGCCTGGCCCTCTGGAGCCCGCACACTTTCAGTGTCCCCACCTCACTGGGCATGGTGAAGCCCACAGCCAGGCCCATGGCGTGAGAGGAGCAGGGGTGACGCTGGGACAGCGGCCTTTCCTGGGTCAGAGGGGATGTGGGGTCTGGTTTCAGCTGCATCTTTCTGTCTCTCAGATCCTCGCGTGTCCACCACACAGACGTCACCGGTCACGCCAGCCCCAAATCTTGGGGGCGGGAACGTATGTGTTTGGCATCTGTGGTTTCGTGTTTACTGAACAGTTCAGTCCCTTGTCTGGGAGAAAATGCAGCGTGTATTAAAATACGTAAAACCAGTGTGTTCCCTTATTGGTCATTTTCAAATTTCAATATCGTTCCTTCCTGAGCAGACAGGGTGGCCTCAGGGCTGTAGAACGTGTGTGGAATTTTGCAGTTAGAAACTGGAAGTCATTTGAATCTTTGTAGGAAAATAGATTCACCTTGAGATCATAATGGTAAGGCCAATAAATCAGACCCGCAAGCCTACATATTGCATGGTTTCTCTTGTATGAGAAACCCAAATTATTAATAAAAAGCAAAATAAGGAAAAATGATAGGAAGTAAGGATATAGATCTTTTGCAAGTGGGAAGGGAGCCAGGAAATAGAGGGAAGGGAGAGAAGGGAAGGGACATAAAAAGAAGAAATCTGTGTGCTGTACACACACCAGCTCCCCATGAGGAATGTGATCACTGTGTACCGCACACATGGACTAACGAAAATAGAAATAGAAACAATCAAAAGTCAGTTTGGCTATCAACATGGGCATTGCACTTAGTCCCTGGAGAAATAAACAAGAACAAAAGAATGAGTCATTCTACCCCATAGCCTCTCTACCTCCAAATCAAACCGATAACCAAACCCACAGCCGGTCCCATAAAACCAGACCAAACCAAACACAGCCAAATAGCTGAGGGTTCCTGCCTACGATGCTGGGTGATGTCGAAGGGTTCCTACACCCCCATGGAGCCTGGAGTGGGCACCTAGAATGTGGATTTACAGAGGGAACATGGCCCTGCTACTTGGCTGGCATCTGAGGGTTTTCAGTGGACTTTTCACAGCAGCGTTTGCAACTCAGATGGGAAAAGTTTCTGAGCTGGAATCACACGAGCACACGTGAGATCATTGGTAGCCGGCAGGTGGTATCAAGCGTCTGCCTTTCTTTGGAGATTGGGTCAGGCAATTAGACGCTCACCGGCGAGTTTGCTTCCTCTTGTCTGTGTTGCTATTCTCATATCGACTGTGACGAATGATCTCTGAGGATAAAATTAATGCTCCTCATGCGGCAGAGTGATCGCAGTGATGCTCCCAGAAGCCACCACACCATAAATTCACAGGCGTGACAGCATCCCGAGGTGTGGCAATAGCTCCACCAGCTAATTTATGAAGCCATAAGGCGGGTAATAAATTCTGGCCCTGTAAACAGTGTTGGGCAAGGGAGCCTGAAATATGGATTCACCTGGTACAGTGTGCGGAGCCTTCTGAGCTGCCCCATTAGGTTGAATCTCAGACCCAGGATGCTCTGAAGGAGGCTGGAGATCTCATGCACCATTGTGTTTCTTTCATGGAGATCAACGGCCACAGCTTTAATTAGCTGCCAGGCCGGGAAATGGGGCAGGCTGGGGTGGCAGTGAGATTAAATGAGAACGTGAGTGGGAAGAAGGGGGCAAGGGAGGGAGAGAGAAAGGAGGAAGGTGAAGAAATGCCACATTTTGCAGAAGATGCAGTGCTCATGGCTTTTCTCTGGCTCTTTGGATGCGAGGCATATGGGCTATGATTCCAGTCACCATTGGCTTGAGCTGAAGCCCTTGACATCCTATGGTGGGCATGAGGGAGATTGCAGGCACATCTTGGAGAAGCCAGGGAAGTGCATGGCCGTGGATCCCGGTGGCTGAGCTTGATTGGATTCACACAGCTGATGGTCATTCCGCTCGGAACATCTGCTGCCGAATCACGCCTGCTCAATATTTTGGGTCCCTCTTTAGTTCCTTCTTCAGACACCAACCTTGATTTATGAAGCACTGCCAGATTTTCAGAGCTAGGCTCCTCTCTTTGACATAAGGTGACTCAGTTGTCCCAGCCACCCTGGGGGATACGTTGAATTTTATTCTCACTTGACAGTTGAGATGGAAGCACAAAGTTGTAACTCGAGCAACATCCTACTGCTTGGAGAAGCCACCTCAGGTTCTTAAGTTCTGCATGAGCCATCTCCTGCCTCAGAAGGTGATGCTAGGGTGTTCTGAATATTGTGGAGGAAACTGTGCCATTGCTGGGGGCATACGTCACCCGTGGGCCTTTTCTCTAGAAGACGGGCTCAGTGGCATCCATTTTATCGAGCTGTATTTTAAAGGGGTTTTTCCCTTCTCTTTCCCTAAATGGTGGAGGCCCACCCACCCGTGCCCACTTAGGGACCTTGCAGTTGTGCGTGAAGGTGTCCCCCCGTCTAGATGTCCTGCTGAGTCTCAGACTCCGTCTGACCTGGCTGCCTCACGACTGTCACCTGCTGCTTTATCCTGGTCAGGTGCCATCTTGGAGGCATGTGTCATTCTGCCAGCTTAGAATCCTAAAGATGCCTGTGTCCATTCCTCCTTCTCCTGAGCCAGCCCATCCATCGGAGATGATTTCCGGCCCTGTTCCTGCGCACACTGTGAGGCTGATGTCCTGATGCAGAGCTGCTTACCGGTCTCATCCTTGCTTGGCTTCCAGCTTCGCACCAGAGCTCGGTTGTTGCAGTTTATTCTCCCAGATTTCCATGTAGCTTCATCTTCTTTTCTAGACCCTTATGCTTCCCCTTCCCCTTCCTCTTCCTGTTCCCCTTCCCCCTCTCCTTCCTTCCTTCTTCTTTCTTTGTGCAGGTACTGGGGATGGAACCCAGGGCCTTTGCTCTGAGCTGCATCCCTAGCCCGTTTTAGTTTTTGTTTGACACAGGGTCTTGCTGACTTGCTTAGTTAGCCAGGCTGAGCTCAAACTTTCGATCCTCCTGCCTCAGCCTCCAGAGTGCTGAGATAAGTCATGCCCCACCATGCGTGGCTTGACCCTTACGCTTTTTAATCCCACTGTGCATGATCTTGAAGATGCGACTCCCCCTGGCCCTGCTGACAGTGGACAGAAGCTGCAAGTGGTGCCCCGTGGCACGTGAGGCCTCAGGGCCACCCTGTGTCCCGGTCCATTCTTTCCAGCACTGCCCTGGCCCAGGCCTCTGGGGTTTCTCCTCTGCTGCCTGTCATCTGGGGGTAAAATGGGGACTTTCTGCACCGCTTTATGCTGGAGTCAGATTCCTCCTGCTACTGCCTCGGCTGTGGTCTCTAAATGAACCACTTAGGAAGCAAAGCGGAGGCCTCCGCTGAACAGGGACTAACAGAGACACTGGCAGTGTGCAGACTGCCTGCAGCGGCCTCAGTCAGCGCTGAGAACAAAAAGAGCCATGCCCCTGGACAGCACCACTGTCAGGGAAGACTGCGTCCTGTGGCGGGGCCGTGCGGGGAGCAGCCAGCCTGCGTGTCCAAGGCTGTGGCCACGCAGCCTCCGTGACCCGGGGCAGACGGTCGCCTGCCCTTCCTGGGTTAGGGAGAGGCTGGCCAGGGATCTCATAGATCTGTTAGGGTTGGAGGAGGGCTGGGGGGAAAATGTGCGCTGTGCAGAGCTGAGTTTGCCCATGAGCAGCTCTTCCCAGCAGGAGTTCTGTCACTTCTCGCTTCCCGTCGTGTTTAGGGTTCCATCGACTCTGAGGGCCTGGAGGACCTTCTCATCACCTCTGCTTAGACTCAGGAGGGAATGGGGACATTTGCCAAGGCACAGGGGGGTGACCAAGTGAGCATGCCACCCAGGCAGTGCCACTCTGAGTTGAGGTTGGAGAAGCAGCACCGATGTGGCTCCTTAGGCCACCTGGGTGGACATTCCGACCGGCGACTTTCCACGCCCTCTGGATCCCTCGGGACTCTGTGGGTGAACCCTGGGGAGAAGGCTGCTGTGGGAATCGCTGGGGAGCTTTTGGATGGTCTGAGTAGTGGCATTGCTGGAATTCTTTGGCTTCAGAAATCAAAACTGAAATGTGTTCAAGGAAGATCAACCCTGAGTGACGGCAATGTCGTAGGCAGCTTCCACTCCAGGCTCGAGGGAACCCGAGAACTTCCTCTGGGGAATGCTTACAGTAAAAAGGAAGGACGGGAGCGTGGACTTCCGTTCTTCCTGTAGCTTGGATATTCCCTGAGCTGACATAGTGCTCACTCTTTCTGGACTTTTGCTTTTGGTACCAGGGATCAAGCTCAGGACCTTGCACTTGGGAGGCAGGTGGCAGAACCACTGAGCTACATCCCGGCCGCTGTTTCTGGACTCTTGTTTACTCCAACCCATCCCATCCCATCTCGAAGACACACGCTGAATAGGCACTGTGTGCCCAGCATCGTGCTGGGCATTGGCATCTCTGTGCTCATGGTCGTGGACAAGCAACACTCTGTGCTCTAATCTCTCCTTTCTCTTTTTGAATATTCATCAAAAGACTTGCTGGGCTCAGTTCAAAGGGCTGACAAATTACTAAGAAATAAAAATCACTTTGAACCTTAATGCTTAATCATTCATCATTCTTTCATCCACTAAGTGTTTGGGAGCCCTCTGAGTGCTGGCACCTTACCGCACACCGGAAACCCGGAGAGGCCACATGGATGGGACCACAGGGCCAGGGCGGAGGGAGCTGTGGCCAACTCTGAAGCCGCCCATGTGGCTCCTCCTCTCCCCTCTGACTCCGCATCCTTGGTGTCACTTAGGTAGCTTGCAGCTGCCATGAGGGGGCATTTAAACCATGGAAACTGACAGTCGCTACACCCAGGGATTTCCCTCTAAAACAAATTAAACGAACAAACAAGCCCAAAGCCTTTCACCAGCATACCACTGCCTGGCACCTAGTAGTCATCATCACTGTGGTAATAATCAGCGACCACTGCAGACCACATGCTCTACAGACCCATAGCGACATCTGTACCTCTCCCTCTGAGATGGAGTCTATTGATTAGGTACAGAACCATACATAACTAAGGTCACCCAACTGGTGGATGGCAGAGCCAGGTTAGAACCAACGCTGATTTAAATAAAGCCTGTGATTCTACCCTCTGTGGCCCACCCCCTCCTTCCCAAAGGCCTTCCCCAAACACAGACCCCCGTGTCTCAGCAGGAGTCCCCAGAGGCCATGGGGCCTAACCTATGCAGGGGGAACTCGGGAATTTGAGGCCTTGTGTGAGTCAGTCTGGGTAGCATTTTGTTCAGATAGCCACTTGATTCAGCTGGATCATTCTGCACCTCACAGGTGATTTCATGGCAGCTGATGTTTTATCTTGGTGAGCTAGAAGCAGGTCTTGTGGGCAGATACTGGTATTGGCAATTTAATCCCACAATGGTTATTGCTTTAGTGAGGCAAGGAATTAACTGAATGTCCATGGTTTCATGGTAACTTCTCATAGTGCTGAGCAATTGCATCTCTAATAATGGATTTGCATTTATTTGCCTTTTAATAAAAAAGTTTTGGGGATACTTGGGATGGACTTGGGGTGTCCCAGGTTGGCAGTGATGTGACACTAGTCTTACTGATAGCTAAGACGAGAAGGCTGCAGATGCTCCACTACTGATATGCACTCACTTAGTCACGGGGGCTCCCCACGCCCATGGCTCAGGGTTTCTGAAACACCTGAGCTCAGGGCAGGATGTGAGTGGTGTGGTCGCTGAGGTCCCCAGCTGCCCTGCGGACCTGAAGGAGCTGGGACTTTGAATGGCTGGCTGGGGGCTGAGCCCCTCTGCGGTGGGTGGAGGCGAAGAACCCCCAGGGAGAACCTGTGTGTGTCTGTTGGAAGCCAACTGCACAGGGACATGGCGTCCCTTCTCTACCCATCCTGATGAGAATGAATGTCACCTTGGGGCCATCTGTCACCCTTCCTACACCACCAGGACAGCTGTCTGTCCACTGTGAACAGTGCTGGTTGGAATGGATCCGAGGAACAGGTGGAAAAGCACTGCCCAGGCCGCTAGCTTGTCGTCACCCAGAGCAGTGACAGCAGCTGCAGGTGCACGGCCTGCTGTTGTTTGCTGATGCCTGCTTTGGGGGATGATATTTATTTATTTATTGGTACCGGGGATTGAACTTGGGACCTTGTACTTGCAAGGCAGGTGCCGGAACCACTGAGCTAACTCCCCGGCTCATCCTTATAGAATCTCAGGAATGATAAGCTCTGACTAGACAGAGGGAAGGGGAGGAGGTCCATCCTTCCTACTAGGAAGTTCTCCACTTTCATCGAAATGTCACCAGGGGACTAAGTCCCGATACACGAACATGACCACCAAGCCCAGCGAGACCGTCAGGTTTTATATCCTGCTCCTTTCTGAGGGGACCCGTGTTGGCTGTAGGTGGGCAAGTAGTAACCATGCTAAGTTGGAGGAAACTACGTCTGACCAAAGGGCAGCAATTTAAGTGCTTGGTGTTATTTGTGACTTTACTCAGTCATCTTAAATAAGTTCATCGATGTCCCTTAATTCCCTGGGTGGACACATTGATGCCAAGTTCGTGACACCCCAATCCAACTGTGTGCTCAAAATGTAGTTTAAGAGTGGACATTTTAGTTAAGCTAGGAAGAACCAGCAAACAAAGATGAAGTCAAATTTTAGTGGAGCCTCTGGGTTAAAATTGTACCTTGGTGTGCAGATAGCACCTGCTGCTTAGAAATTTCAGAGAAAATAGCTGTTGTGGGTCCTAGTTGTTGGGGGTCATGTTTCCCCCTGCTGACACGGAGACTTAGAGAAGTTTTTAGACAAAATGGAGGATGAAGGAAGAAAGGGAATGTTTTCGAAAGGCCATGGAGGGTTTAATACCGTATTTAATGAGAAGGAAATCTGCTCATCGCACAAGATGTTTCCTTTCAGAAACCAAACATAGCTCTTTTGCAGAAGGGAAGGGGCCCAGAGATGAGGCCAGGGGCGGGGAAGGGAAGGAAAAAAGAATTGAGATGTTACGTGTACATGCACCAAGTCCGCACCATGAACATCAACGTATTGTACTGCAGACATGGACTAATACAAATAAAAATTGAAAAAAGTAAACGTGACATGTAGGAGTCAGTATAAGGATGGAAACTGAACATATTTCAAATTAAAGAAAAATATCAACGTTTTATTAATATGCTTTAATAAAATTATTTCTGTTATTTTATTTCTAAAAAGGAGGAAAATCAAGAGGGGAAAATGAACCTACATCAGTATCAAGGTGTTTTTTTTTGGGGGGTACCGGGGATCGAACTTGGGTCCTTGCGCTTGCGCAGCAGGCGGCGAAACCACTGAGCTAAATCTCCAGCCCAGTATCAAGGTTTTTAATGAAAACTGTTATGGTCCCATTTAAACAATACACAAACCTTTCACAAACATTTCATAGCTGTGGAATTCTTCATGCTAAGGACATTGCTGGATCTGAGGGATCTTTTGTGCAATTTTTCCCCGCTGGTGTCTGCTATAGTCATGGAAATGTCACTCACCTTCCTCCTCTCATGAGCTTGAGGCCATATCACTGAATTGAGAAAAGAGGGATTTAAAGTGTCTCCAGCTGAAGTTGGTTTATTTTAAATCAAGGCCATCAGCATGTTGACTCAGGAGAGAGGACACATGACACCCTGTTTTCCTGCCTCGCACTAAGTTCATAAACTGGAAAATAAATGTACCCTTTTCTGTCCTCTCATGTCCCTCCTGTGTTGTCCCAGACTCCCAGAGTTCAGTCCAGCTTGTGTGGGTACTGAGCACTCGAGTGTGCCTGTGCCAGGGCCTCGGTCCTCCGGGGAGATGGGCTGAGCCCAGGACCAGCAGTGGGAGGCTCGGTTCAGTGGTGTTGGCAGGGAGGAAGAACATGGCTATCGGCAGGGGTGCGGGCAGGGGCGGTGGAAGAGCGATGGTCAGTGCGTGTTTCTGGGGAGAAAGTTCCAGCCGTGGGACCGGCCAGTGCCTTCTGAGGATGAGGAGCAGTGAGGAGGCCTGGGCAGTGGACTCTGGCTGTGGTTTGGAGTCTGCGCAGTGGATGCCTGCATTGCAGGGCTTTGAGCCTGAGGGGATGGGAGCTGGGTCGGGATGGCTGCCTCGGTCGCGTGGCTGCTGAGTGGACAGTGTGAGGAGCACAGGAAGTTTGGACTGACTTGGTCACATGTGGTGGCTTGTCCCAGGAGAGTTGCTGTGGAGGTTCTGGCCTGGATCTTATCTTCCGGGGACAGGCTGAGGAAGAAGCCACAGTGTTGGGTCTGAACACCTGGAAGGGTTCCCCTGTGGATTCCACCTGCTGGTGACCCTGCTGGTTTGTGAGGAGTAGTGTTGGCTTCTCTCAGGCCACTTTGGTGGGAACACGGTGGGAACACAGTGGGAAACAGTGAGGCAGCTTATTCAGTCATCCTAACCCCTTCCTCCATGCTGTGAGATGCTTTCTTCCTCTCCCCGTCTCTCCCCGGCCTGATCTCCTGGTGTCCTTGGCCAGGGGGCCAGCGCCGTTTCCTGTATGGGTCCCAGAACTTTCCCCGATGGAGGGACACGGTGTGGGCCGGTGTCAGGTTGCATGAGAAGCTGCCAGGGCATGTGTTCAAGCTGTATGGTTGCAGGACCGGGGCTGAGGGACATCACTGGAGGCTTCCTTTCTCTCAACGCAGAGCGCAGGGGTTGCTCCAAGCAAGGTTCATGGTTCCTGAGTGCTGGTTCAACTGCATTCCAATCTCCCCTGCTTTGGCCTGTAGTTTCCATAGAGTTCGAGGAACCTAAGCCTCCTTGCTACACACACACACACACACACACACACACACACACACACACAGAGGCACTGACTGGTAACATCAGGCCTTCAGATGTCCAAGCTGCAGGCACAGAGTGACTTGGGCAGATGCCTCATCTGTCTGTGGGAAGGCAGTCTTCGAGACGAGCCCTCTGCTTTGCTGGTCACAGGAAAGGCCACCTGCACAGTTGCCCGCATGGCTGTGGACTGGCAGTGGCATGGGAGATGTGTGCTGTCCACTGCCTTTCATCCCCCTGTGGCTTGGAATTGGAGCTGACTTGGATCTGCTCTTGTTCCCTGTGGGAAAACATTTCTGTGCGGGTGAGAGGAACCCATGCGTCAGCTGCCTGAGCTCACCTGCGGGTGTTGGAGCACTGTGTGCCTTTGGGTCCCCCTGTCCCTTCTTCCCCACCTGGTTTGTCCCCACAGTGATGGTCCCAGCCAGAGCCACAGCCGAAGCTGTGTTGGAAACGGCTGTGTGGGGCTGGGAAGCTTTGCTTTCCTCTCCTTCTTTTTATCTGAAATACACAACAGTCCAGTTGTAAGCAAACCAAAAAGCCTGTGTGCTCCCTGGCCAGCTTAACCTATGTGGATGCCTAGAAGTACAATTTATGCAAGGTCCTTCCTGTATTTTCCTTTCTGGCCCATCTTTGTCTTTCCGATCTCCAGAAAAGGCTATTTGTATCCCTCCTGCCCTCTGACCTATGTTCTTCTAGCCTGGATGTGCCACAAATCACACCTGCACACAGGTGCACACACATGTACACACGTGTGTCCTATAAACATGTTCATTTTACATGAAAGGCATTGCTCTACACACATGCTTCTGGGGTTTGCTTTTTTACTCGACATTATAGTTTTACAACTTATGCATATTGATATGGGCAGATCTGTGTCATAGGCTGATCTCTGTGGGGGTTCGGATGGTTCTAATTATTTCATAATTTCCTTTCACTGACTCACATTTATTTATTTATTTGCCTAGAAGTTATTTTAAAAATTTTTCTTTTATCAGTATTTTGCAGTGTGTAATGATTGCATTCCTTGTGGGAAGCTGGTGTGTGTACATAACACATGCCTTGGAGCCACCCCTCTATGGACTGAAACCCCTATAAGCTATGGGCTGAAATAAACCTTTCTTCCTTATCCTTGTCTGGTGTTTTGTTCCAGCAATGAGAAAAGTATCTAAGACTTTGGTACCGGGGAAATGGGTTTGTTACTGTGATACTACTTGGCCATGTGGTTCAGAACCCTTTAGTACTAGCATGAGGGAAGAGTTTGAAAAGGTTTGGAGATGCTGGCTGAAGAAGCAGCCCTGAAGTACTGTAAGCTGAATTAGATAGAGACTCTAGTCAGAGCTCAGAAGAGCAGAATACTGGGACAAAATACTCAACATTTACAGGCAGGGCAGCATGGCAGAGGAGAAACAGTCCATGGCAGGGCAGGCAGCAAACAGCAGCAGCAGCAACAGCAGCAAGCCTGCCTTCTTTCTGTCCCTTTATATTCCATCTAGGCTACAAGGCTATTGTTGGTGCCACCCACAGTCACGGTGTGGCTTCTGTTATCCACACCCTTAATCCACATTCACACACTCTAAATCCAGCTACCTCCAAAACACCTCACCTATGATCGCATGAGGCTTTTGAGGTACATCTAGATACAAGCCATAACAGGAATATATAAAACTCTATTCATTTGGGGGACATTGGTACACATATGTATATATTGTACTTTGGTCATTTTTTTATCCCCTTTCCCCCTCCCCCTCTTCCCCTGATTCCCTTCCTCATCTCCACTGTCTACCTCCCTGTTTCCTACTATCTCTCCTTTATTTTACTCTTTAAGCTGTTTATATTTTGGGTTTCTCATATAAGTAACCATGTGATATTTAACCTTCTGTGTCACATTTATTTTTCTTAACATTATGGTCTCAAGGTCCATGCATTTTCCTACAAATGACTCAAACCTATCCTTTTTAATGGCCAGGTAGTATTTCATTATGTATAAACACCCCATTTTCTTTATCCCTTCACCTGCTGATGGTCATCTAGGCTGCTTCCATAATTTACCTACTGAACTGTGCTTTAAGGCATTGTCTTAGAGCAGCACAGACTAAGTCTGTTTTCGGCCCCATGTGTCACTTACCTAAGGCCATGTCAGCACCTTGTAATAAGCCAGGTCTTCCCAGGATTCCTGGCTGTGTCTGGATTGTGGGGTCCCAAACCCCTCCATAGCCTCAGCTTTAAGTCCTCATCGCCAAGAGTGACAGGTACAGTCTCATTGTACTCTTTGTCTATTTGATCTAGCAGTTTTGGAGAAGGTGACAATTTCTCAAAGATCTTTCTGTTTTTATAATTGACACTTTTTATAATTCTGTCAGTTTTTGCTTATATATTTTGAGGTGCTGTTTGGCACATACGTCATCTGGATTTTTCTATCTTCTTGGTGAATTAGTGCTTTCTGTCATTAAACATCACCCCTCTTTATCCCTAGTAAATAATTTTGTCTTCAAGTCTACTTTTTTCTGCTAATAGAATTGCTCCCCCAGCTTTCTACTGGTTATTAGCTAAATTGCTTTATTGGTATATTAGTTGCATGTTTTTCAATAAATTTATGTTAAAGTTTTTTACCATTTAGGTATGTCTTTCATAAATAGAGTGTAACTGGATTATTATAATCACCCAGACTGAGATTATTTGTGTTTTGACGAGTGATATTTATTTAGCTAGCATATATCTTTAATTAGAGAGTATATTTGTATTTGTAACTATCAGCTTATTTTGTGTTTTTCATTTTTACCGTTTTTCTGAATTTATAAACTTACTTATGCCTCCTCTCTCCATCTACTGTTTTTGGAGTGTATACATTTTAATTTGACTCTGTTTTGGCTCTTGGTACAATTTCCCAGGTATCTCACACCTCACAAAGTCTAAAGCATTATCTCCACCTACTTCCCAAACACTAGTAGGCCTCCGATGCCGCCTCCCATCATTCATGCTATTGTTACTTCTTTTGTATGTTAGTTCTACTATGGTTTGTTTCTTTGTTTTGATTTATTGATCTTTTTATTTGATTATTGATGTATTTTTATTTTGATTGTTTTATTTGGTGGCACTGGGAATTGAACCCAAGTCTTTGCACTGAGCTGCATCCCAGCTCTTTTTGTAAAAAAAAACAAAAACAAAACCAAAATTGAGATAGTGTCCCGTTAAGTCACTAAGTTACTCAAACTGGGCTTGAACTTGCAATTCTCCTGCCTCAGCCTCCCAGAATACTGGGATTTTATGTGTGGGCCATCACTCTTGGCTCTCCTTTTTAAACTCTCTTGAAACTTGATCCCTGTTATCATATTTTCAGTTGTATAGATGCTTGTCTAGATTTACCAATGTGCTTTCTAATATTCTTGGTTTAATCTTTGCTCCTTGAATTTCATTTATTCTCCTTTCTGGGTTTTATTTCCTTATTAAAGATATACTCTGATGGTCCTTTAATTATATGTCTATGAGTAGTAAAATCTTTCAATCACAGTGTTTCTTTGAGTTACCCATCCTTGCCTGGTAACTTTTCTGGACATTGATTTTCGGGTTTGCAGTTGCTTCCCTCAGCACTTTGAAGACATTACCCCAATTTATTGCCTCTGGCATCTCCTGCTCCCGATGCAAAATCCCGCGTCCATCAACTCATCCCCTTTGTGGATAATCTCGTTTCTGTTCTCTGGTCAGCTTCTATACTTTCTCTTCCTCTTTGATGTTTCGGCATGATATGACTAGATGTGGATTTCATTATATTTATTTTGCACCGGGCTTTTTTATCTCTTTTTAGTTTCATTCTCCACTCCCCTCAAAAATCTGGTTATCATTTCTCCCCAAGTACATTTTTTGAATATTATTTATCTCCCATTTTCACTGTTTACCCATTGTAGCAATCCTCATCAGCACTGAACAGCTTAGGAAGCCCTCTGTTTCCGTGGAGCTCTGCCCAACTTCTTTCTCCTTTTTCCTTCCTCTCTAGGTTCTGTACTAACTGGTGATACTGTTTTTGAGGAACTGAATTTTAAAACTGTGCCCTGAGCTTTTTATTTCTGGAAGTTGCCCTTAGTAATTTCAATGCTACCTGGTTTTGGTTTATCCTGTTGTGCTTTTTTCATTATGATTTCAATTATGTTTTAAAAAGTCATTTCAGATTTATTCTGCAGATGCTTGGGTTGGATCTTTCATCCATAATGTTTGAGGATACTCATCCTCATTCATTTTGCCTCTGCTGCCTTCACCAAAATCTGATCATTTGAGTTTTTTTCTTTGTGTATTTTTGTAATAGTTTCTGTGAGCTCATCTTCAGTGGGGATCTTTGTTTTTCTTTGTAATCCACAGCGTAGATGTTTGTTCTGCCAGAGCCCTAGGGGTTTTGCTGGTCATGGATCTTTGTCTACTGACCGATTGATCCATGCACCTCTCAATATGTCTTTGTCTTTCTCTCTCTCTCCCTCTATCTCTACCCTATATCTCCTGTCCCCCTTGGACCATAAACTGTGTCCTTTGTCCCTGCTTAGAGCCCTGCCCACAGCCCCTAAAGACCTGTGTTTACAACACAAATCCCATGGTTCCTGTGGACTCCATTAGCACTTACTACTCTTGATTTAATTTTTCTTTGATTCCAGAGCTTAAGGATTTCTTTTTCTTTCTTTTGCTCTTTGCTATGTATAACATGTATATAAATTGTTTCTGGGACAGGGTGGGTGATGGTGGCTAGACTTTCCCTAACATTTCAAAGCATTCACAATTGGAGCTGAGCCTGATTCTCCCATGTGAGTCGGCCATGTGATGACTCAAGAGTTGCTTTGCACAAGGCGTATTTATTGTCTTGCTAGTTAAGTCTGGGCACAGAATGTGCCTTCAGTGAAAGAAGTCATCTTTTAAAAACTCATTGGATCAAAAGAGATACCGGATACTAGACCACTCAAAGATCACTGTCCTTATAGAATTTTCTAGTATCAGTGTTGAAAACATCAGGGTTCTATTAATGGCTTTTTGAGGGCGACATTAAAAGTAGACCAAAGTGGGGAAGAAGAAAATAAAAGCCATGCCGTTCACCTGGTAGGAAAAGCTGACTGATCAGCAGGAGAGAAAACTGTAACCACGTGGCATTTGGAAGAGAGGACAGCTGGAGGCAGGGGTTTCCTCTAGGAAGCCTGGAGACTGTGGCGGGGGCCTGGGCAGACCTTCAGTTAGAAGGAGATGTGCGATGGTGCCTAATGAGAACACTCTCCGGGCAACATTGAGGTCCTCAACATGAGAGCAAGTGGGTGGAAAATCTTGCAGAGGCTTAAGACTGATCAGTGCAGCGTGAAGACTTTTGAATTGCTGCTCTTCATGCTGACCTATCAGGGGAAGGTCTGTAAGTAGGGCCTGGAGATCATGCATCAGGACCAACGTGGAGAAGCAGATTGGATTAGTACTTAGCTGGGATACAGTAAATCATACTCATCATTTACAAAATAAAAGAACGAATGTTTACTTGAATGTTTTTGGAAAGACATACTCCAGTGGCTGTAAGAGAAATATGTATGCTTTGGTAGGTAATTTGGGGTTTTTGTCTTTTGATCTATTCATTATATTAGCATGTATTCACTTGAGACTTCTTTGATTTAATAGATAATTCTACATGAACATTAAATTTGTTTAAAAAAACAATCAATTTAGAATTACTCCAGTTATAACATCTTTGTGTGACTGTCTTCATTTTACATCACATTTGTGTTTATATTTTGGGGTTGCAATCACACTGTATATGATATTTAGCATTTTGCCCTATTTTTCTTACAACAGTTTTCATGTAGCTCATAAAATTCTCATAATTTTGGGGTATTCTAGAATGAAGACTTGCTATTAAGACATAAAACTAGTAAAATTGAAGAAAAAGGAAACAGGCTTGTCGATTTATTTTGCCAAGTAAAGACATTAAAAAAGGAAAAGAAAATTTCTCTAATTTTATCAGCATTTTAGCAAATAAAGGACATTTTAACACCAAAAAAAATTGATATCATCTTAAGAAAAATTCCCTTCAGTTATGTTAATCTAGCTTTAATGGACAAATTGACTGTTTCACCACTTCTGGCCTCATTTCTCCAAGGATGATGGAACATCTCATCTCCGGGGTCTTTCCTTATCCAAGAAGATAGATTTCCTTGGCAGGGTGATAGCTTGAGGAACTTGTGGGGGTCAAGCTTGTGATTTTGTTTCCAAAATAGCTGACAGATTTACTAGAACCAGTAGAAAGCTGATGTTTCAAGTGACGGTCGCCAAGTTCATGGCTTCTCCACACAGCGAGTGGGAGCTCGTCCACATGGTCCAGAGCAACAGCCCCGAAGGGTGGTCAAGTTTGTATCTGTTTTCATAACATTTCACCTGAAATTCCCACAAAAGCTCAACTATGGGCTTTTGCTAGAGGCCCTCACATCTTCACTAAGAGGATTTGGTGTGGAACAAGACATTTCAGATCTCCCACTTCATCAGAGATGTGGTTCTTTAGGAGACCACAGTGGGAACTGGAAGTTTGGCATCTCAGAACAGGCTCCCTCTGATGGATTCTGATGAGTTGGTGGCTCTTCATAGCCCTGGGTGGGATCTGAGCTTCACTCCGCCAAGCTCCCTATCCCTCGTCCATGGCTTGTGCTCTTGCCCGACCAGGGCTGGGTTAGCCTGTTGCGAGTCCAGGCAGAGCACTCTTGATGAACTTTTCCATTGTGGTTTGCCCTTCCTTTCTTTGGAGGAAATTCATACCAACTGGAATCATTATTTTTTGAGGGCTTCCACCAGATCTTAGAGTTCTGGGAGTGAAAGGCTCATGTGTTTTACACAGGAACTTCCAGCTGCTTAAAGAGTTTAACGTTAAGTATCATACACTTAGGTGTTCAAAGGTTTTCTTCAAAAGGGCTTGAGGGAAAAAGAACAAAAAGTCACAAGCCCATAAATTGATGTTTTCAAGTATGATTTTCTGAGGGTTGTTACTCTGAGCTGCTATTCACAAAAAGGCAAAGCAATTTTAATGATAGAGATAGATTAAATTGCTGTAAATACATCAATTGTGGTATTTCCAGCCTTCACCACCTCCTCCTCGACAATTAAAGTGAACATTTATCAAAAATCATTTGGGTTTTGAAGGTCTGATGTTTGTACAGCTGTTTTCATTTCTTTCTTTTAAAGATTTTTGAAAGTGTCTAAAATTAATTCAAAAAGTCAGAGTTTGTGCTGCATGCAAAGAAGAGGAAAGAAAAGCATTCAGAAGACAAGAGAGCCAGCTCAGGAATGTTCTCCATAAAACGACTTCCTTTAAAAAAAAAAGTGCTCGTTAAGCTTTAAAATTTTTATGTCAATGAATTTAAAGTTGCTTCCATTATTGCTATCTAGGGGACAAATGCTTCTTCTCTACGGAAGTCAAGTTGGGGACAGGAAATGCTGACATCCATCATGTTGTACCTGATAAAAATAAACAAATAAAAGAAAAATTTAAAAGATACTTAACAAGAAGTAAGAGAAATATGGGAATGAGTTATTGGAGTAAAAGACTCAAGGAAATGAGAGACACGAGGGGTCAAGAAATCTAAGAGTGACAATGAGGCTGCTCCCTCTTTTACAGGACAATGTTTAATTGAGATTCCAATCTCCACCCATTATCTATCTCAATTTCTCTGGTTAATTTTGGGAATTAAATCTCAAATCTATCTATCTATCAGTTGAGAAATCTGTTGTCTATATATTTTTTTCCTATTGAGCTTGTCTCTTGAGATATTATGGTATTCAGTCACTTCACAAATTAACCCACACATTGTCTTTGCTATCAGAGGGTGATGCCTTGATTTTCTTTTGGTTTTGCAAAACTTTGTAGGCATTTGGGGAACATGGTCCCTTAATAATTGAGCCTTCTGTTGGCAGTCTCATCACTGGTGGTTTTAAAATCATGGGGTGGATTCCTGCCCAGTGTAGCTGTTGTGTTGTGGACTCTGTCATCTGAGTTGGTGGTGGGAGTGACCATTGGCCCTTACCTACCCGCTCAATCCTGGAACCCAGTGATTCTCTAAATTCTGTAGCATTCATTAATCCCAGCAAAAAAGGCTGGTGAGTGCTGTGTACAGTGGGTAGAGGTCATGAGCCTGGCTGACACTTGTCCCCAGAAAACTCCATTATGTAACCAGAGGGGAGGAAACTCCAGTAGAGAATGATCATCATTACAGTCTTGGAGCCAGGATTCCCAAGTGGAGTTAGACAACTGGAGAAGTTGAAAACCTCAGGCTGCCTTTCATTGTCAAGGAGTTAAACTAGAGTTTAGAAATCATCTGACATCTCAAGTTGATACTGGAGTGGCTCACTTATTAGAGACACTGTGTATCTGGCTGTGGGTTTTCCAAAATAATTAAAATATAAATGAAGAAACAAAACAAGCCAAGTCTTCTTGACAGATTTAAGGCAGAAGCATGCTGGCATTATTAAATTCTGCTCTCAACTGGTTCTGTGATGTCATCTTCGTTAAGGTATCTTTTATTACAGATTTTGGACAGTTTGAGTGGAGATCCTCTGCTTCACTCACCTTAAAAGCAGAACTGATGCCACGGTGACTCCCCCAGTGGTGGCCTGGGAGGGCCTGCCACATGGGGTGAGGCCTCTTCGTTCTGCTTGTGCGGAGAGGCAGGTGGGACCCTGAGTCACAGGGTAGCGACTGCTCTCATACGTGCCCTTCTGGGGGTATTTCTGTTCTCCCCATCCCTCCCTGAGGGGAATGGAATCCAGCCCTGAACTTCAGGATCTCCACATACCAGGCATTTCCTCCAACCTCTACTCTACAGGCAGGCGCTTCTGATTCTGAGGTTGGCAACAGCCCTGAGGCCCAGCCACTCCTGCAGCCAGGGATGGCACTGAGTATCTTTGCAGCCTTGTCAAAGGTCCCCTTTCCTTTGACTCCTGCACAACTTCTGAAAAACGCCTCCCTAAAGCAATGCCAGATGGGCATTTTATAGATAGATAGATATAGATGTAAATGTAGATATGGATAGGAGATTGGATTAAGAAATGGGCCTCTGTTAGATGGATAGGTAAAGTGGAATAGGTCTTTGTTCATTTTTTTGTTTTTGTTTTTGTTCTTTGGAGACAGGATCTCTCTATGTAGTTTAAGCTGGCCTTGAACTCACTATGTAGCCCAGGCTGGTTTTAAACTTGCAGTAATCATCCTGCTTCAGCCTCCTGAATGCAGGGATCACAGGCATGTGCCACCATGGTGGAGCTTTGTTCTAAGGAACTGGTTTGTACAACCATGAGCCAGCGAGTGAGAAATCTGTAGGGTGGGCCAACAATCCTCTCTGCTTCCAAAGACAGTTCTCCGGAGCTGGTGGCAGGATGAAGCTGTAGATGGATAAAAGCAGATGGCGATTTTACAGGGGCTGCTGAGTTCTCTCTGATCCGGCACACTGGTGTCTCTGGCTTCTGTTTGCAGTCGATGACGCAGACCTGTGCAGCTGGGTGGAAGCAGTGGTGGAGGTCCGGGAGCTCAGAGTTTGTCTACCCCATGACGGAAGCACTGGAGGGCAGAGCTGTCCTGGGAGGGAAACCACTTCCGAGTCAGCCGGAAATCAGCGCTTTGCGGAGGTGGGGGGGCGGGCAGGCTGTATTATCAGGGTGAGGTTTCCGGATGTGAACTCTGACAGCTCATCCTTTCAGAGATGTTGAGCAAATGGGGTTCTCTGGGAGAACTGGGAGTTTCCACAGCAGAGAGAGGCGAGCCTGCCTGACGTGGTTCTGTCTCTGGGACAGATGAATTGGTCCCAGGTGGAAACGCTCTGAAAGGGCGGTGGGGAGCTTCGCTTTCTCTGCTGTAGAGCCCGAGGCTACGTTCTCTGCCCCCAGGGCAGCGTGGTCCGGGGAATAAACACAGGCCATGTTGGATGCCGAGTTTGAGTTCCCACTCCTCCACCTCCAAATCTGGGATCTTCCCAAAGCTCAGGCCTCGGATGGTGAGCTTGGTAGCAGCAGCTTTCGGGGACGGATTAATGTCACAAAGGACTCAGCACTTTGCATTAGGACCAAAGCTGTTACCCAGGTAGGTGGCAGCAGTGTTGCTAGGTTGCTTTTTTGTTTTCAGATAAAAGATTAGCTGTCCTATTTACTCTAAAGTAGCCACCCCTGCCTGTGTAATGGGCAGATCCAGGCTAGAGGACAGGGTTTGGGCACCGCACAGTCTGACCTTCCTCCAGATGACTGGGCCACCAGAGAAAAATTCTGGTTCTTAACACTTCTTTCCCAGAAGGGGAAGAATTGCTGAATAAATCTCATAATTATACTTCATAAATGCTGCAAATGAAAATCTAAAGATGCTTCAGGTGAGAAGAGCATCAGCATGGTTGTTCTCCAGCAGGTGTGTGGAGAGTCCAGGAGGTACCCTGTGCCAGGTGTGCTCTGTCCTCCACAGCTCCTGTCCTGTTCAGTGAGCATCCCTTTCCCACCTGTGTGACCCTTCCGGTCCCCATCCTGCATCCTCTGTGGTTGACCCTAGTCCCACCCTCTTCCAATGGATGAGGAGGTCCTGGCCCCGGCCAGTGCTGACCCTGCCATGTCTTTCCTCTGCTCGCTCCCCAGGCTGGACTGTCCCTGGCTGCCATGTCTGGGACCCTTGTCCTCGTCCTCTTCTGTAAACCAACAACAGTCCCCCCATTCCACAGTTTTTCTTTCCAGCCAGAAAATGCTAACATTTGTCCTGGCTCTAGAGAGAGAGCCAGGAACCTTATGATGACCATTGTTGTGATTGCTCTATTATATTTGTTATAGTGGCTAATCTTTTACTGTGCCTAAGTTATCTATTTAACCTTATCATAGGTGGATATGTACTGGGAAAAGCAAAGCCCGTGTAGGGCTCGGTACTCTCCACACTTTGCTGCACCCACTGAGGGTCTTGAAACGGATCCCTTGTGGATATGGGGGGACCACTGTCCCTGTTTTCCTCATCTTTAGTAAACAAACTTGACAAGATTGGATTGACCTCATCTGATCTAATTGCACCATGAACCCCTCGAGCGCAGGACGGAGTCTCAGGTGCTGTTGGCATTGTCTGAAGCCCTGGGTGCCCAGCGAGTGCTGGGTGAGTGGAGGAAGCAGGACTCTGTTCTTGAACTGCTGCTCCGTCCTCCCATTTGTCTTTGGCCCCACCTCCTTAATGAGTAGGTGCACACCCTGCCATCTTCATCGTCCCCCGAGGATCCACCCGGACCTGGCCTGCTCCATCTTGCTGATGAGCCATTTGCAGAGGCCCACGGAGGGCTCAGGCCAGGTCCTGCTCCCAGCCTGTGTGCTTGGCCGGATGACTCCCTTGAGTTCCCGGATCTCTCTGCAGATGGGCACTGGGGCCCAGCTCTGTCTCACTGAGGCTCCCGGGACTGAGGTCTTCCCCAGTCTTCTCTCCTTCTCAGGTATCCCTGCTGTGTTCTTGGCTCTTCCCTTTCTTTTCCCTTCAGCAGTTCCAGGTGCTTCCTCCATCCACTTTCGCCTTCAATCCCACAGAGAGCCTCACCCCTGGGGCTCCTAATAAAGGGAGAGACAGGGTATGGGGTCTGTATTTTCAAAAACTCTGCAACTGACTCTGATGCAGTGCCAACATGTGGCCTGGCACAGATGCCAAGCCAGGCAGCGGAGAGTGGATCTGTGATGGCATCTTCACACCTCTGTCTCCTGGGTGACTGAACTCCTGGGCTCAGCCTCTTCCGGCTCAGTGCTTAGCTTAGTGATTGACCAGGAAGGACTTCAGAGATGTGTGATGGATTGATGGACAGATGGACAATTGAATGAATGGTTACCTCAAGTCACCTCCAATACTTGGACACTCAGGAGAGGGATGGATCAGGACAAGTCACTTATCTTGATAAGAGTTTCCTAAATCTTGGCTTAGAGTGTTCTAAGTTGAGAGATTAATAGGCTGAGCTAATTTCCAGCAGATCATTTGATTTTTAAATTAGAACCGAAGTGCATATTCAGCCTGTCTGTTTTAAGGATGCAGATGGTGACTCTTGAACAACGATGCTGTAGCGTGTGGGGTACTTGTGCTGCCAGGGACAACCGATACCCTGGTTCACAACAGTGTGGCCAATGTGGACAGAATCCTCAACAGGACAAGCAGCCTGGGGTGAGTGTCCTAAGGAGTGGTCAGCCCTGCTCTCCTCCATCCTAAAAAGCCCAGGAGGTTTCCCTCGTCTCCCTGATGGCCCAGCACATGGGTTCTGTCTTCAGCTTCCCTCCTGCGTGGTCCTTAGGTGGTGGGCAAGGTTCCAGGTGTCACAGGGACAGGACCAATCTCACGTGACCCCAGAGGCCCTCTCGCCCCCTCCTGCAGTGTTAAATTGGCCAAGATCATAGCACATGCCCATCCCTCAGTTCCTGCAGGGGGTGTGGGTACCCAGTGACGGATTCACCCTGAGGCTGGAGTGGGGTCTCCCTTCCTCGGTCCCATGGGGTGAGCTGCATGTCCAAGCCAAATTGGGGTTCCCTCATAAGGGTGCAGGGGTAGCCAGTGGGTTTTGATCCCATTGCCATGGATGTGGGGTCATAAATGCAAAACTGGTGTCTCCACGTCTGTGTTTACCATGACCACAAGGGTCGCCTGTGTCACTCAGGTGCTGGCATTGCTGGTGGGCATAGAGCCTTCTTGCCAGGCTGATTTGCTCACTGAGGGCCAGGGTCCTCCCAGGCACTGGGCTCATTGCTCACGGATGCCTAGCTGCTGCCATCCCGGGAGTGGCCTCCGCAGTGGGTGAGATGTTTGCTGCTCATGACACACCGTGGCCGGAATGTGCATCAGGAGTGGATCTTGTGCGCAGCCCTTTTGGGGAAGGAGGAGTTCACTCATCCTTGAGCTTAACAATGCCAGGGTCACAGACTCACTGGGCATGCACTGGCCATCTTACTCAGCTTTCAGACGCACAACTGAGGCCGAAGGCGGCTCTGGCAGCTGCCTGCTGGGTTGCCCACCTGTGGGGCTCTGTGCTTGGGGTCTTTCTGCCACTCCATGCCTTCCCGGGCAGGCTGCTCAGACCCTTCCTGTATTCAGGCAGGTGGGGCTTCCCTGACGATCGTGTCCACTCTTCCACCCTTCAGGACAGGAGATTTGGATCTAAGCGGATGCCAGGGGTGATGTCCTGTGTCTCCCTCTTGCATAGCAGGACCTGGGGTCCCCACACACATCCTGAGACACCTCCACCTCTGCTCTCGGCAGTTGCCGGGCCAGGCGCCTGGGGCTGGGCTGCTCAGTCTTCCCAGTGTCTGTGGCTGTTGAGGGCTGAGTCTGGCCCGCAGCCTTTTCTGATGGCTTTGCTTTGGTTAGGCCAGCTGTTACCTCACGGGGCTGGGCCTCACCATGGCTCCTCTGGGGACATGCCTTCCCCAGATTCCACAACTCTGTTTTACTGTTTCGGGTCCTTTGTGAATTCTCAGCTGTGTTATGGGTAATTTTTGTTGTCCGATAAATGCCCTCAGGATAAATGAGATATTAATAATGCTGTGCCGCTAACTTACACATACCCATTGCACATATTTAATAGAATCCTCTCTGGAGTTTCCTCCAGTCTTCAAATCAGGCCCAACAATGTCTGCACCATAAATCAAGCTATGCTCGGGCCACTAGCTGTCTGGCACAGAAACCCACGTAGGAGGGAAGAGTGTAGGGAATCTCAGCCCAGCCTTTGAAAACTTACTTCCTTTGCAACGGTTGGAAACTGAATACTGATTTAACCACTTGTCCACGGAAAGCAGTAATGAACCAAGCAATAATCAGTACTGGATTTTGGATTAGGGGAAAAGAAATTTAGAACCATCTCTGTTGGCCGAGTACCCTTGCACTGCACCACGGAGTCTGCCGTCAGCCCCCTCCCCTGCGGAGCGTCTCACCACCAATTACAGCGGCCCAGCCCTGCTCCACATGGCCAATGTTAGAAGGAAATACTCCAAAAATATGTTTAGGATTAGAAAATGATTAGTCCTTAGGTTTTTTTTTTCTCTTCTGATTATGAAGTTGAGTATTTTTGGTTTTGAAAAATTGGAAAACACACAAAACTGAAAAGCAAAAAATAAGAGCTCAACTCTGTTAGATTCCACAAATGAATCTGGTATCTGTCTTTCTGCGACTGGCTTATTTCACTTAGGGTAATGTTCTCCAGGCTCATTTGTGTTGTCACAAAGGGCAGCATTTCCTTCTTTTAAAAGGTCGCATCGTAGTATGCTGTGCTTCTAGGCCACATTTTCTTTGTCCATTCATCCTTCGATGGACATGTTGGTCATTTCCATAGCTTGGCTACTGTGAATAATGCTGTGATGGATACCGAAAATCAGGCGTCTCTCTCCAATGTACTGATTTTATTTTCTTTGGTTATATAGCTCATGGCTGAATTTCTGTATCAAATGCTACTTCTACACTTAATTTCTTGAGGAACCTTCATACTGTTTCCCATCATGGTATACAAGGGTTCCTTTTGCTCCACATCCTTGCCAGAATTTATTACCTTTGGCTCTTGGATAACAGCCATTCTAACAGGTGAGATGGCATCTCACTGCAGTTCCACTTTGCATTTCCTTGATAATCAGTGATGTTGAGTATGGAGAGGGGCTAGAGAGACATTGGTCAAAAGACACAAAATTTCTGACAGAAGAAGTAAGTTCAAGAGAATTTTTGTACATCATGATGACTCTAGTTAGGAACAATGTCCTGTATTCCTGAAAATCACTTACAGAAGAGTCGAAAGGTTCTTAGTGCAAAAAAAGAAGTAGGAAGTGAGGTAACACATATGTTAATTAACCAGAATTAGCCAGTACACAATGTACACATGTTTCAAAACATCCTATTGTACATGACAAATATATAGTGACAAATAGTTTTCATTTGTCAATTAAAAAATAAACTTAAAAAAAGATTTTAAAAAGAAGAAAATAACAATCCTTCATAATTCTCACTGGAAACCCAAAGATACCTGTTAGCATTTCAGTGCATTCCGTCAAGCTGTCTTCCTTCCTTCCTTGTTTTTCTCTTTCCTTTAATTCTTTTCTTTTGCAATATTAGGATCATATTATACATGTGGTTTTGCATCCCGATCTTACCCTGTATGCTGTATTTCTTCTATCACAACAAATACTTGGCTGTGACATTGGGACATTTTTGATTAAATGTTATTATGGACTTCAGGTGGAGAAGGCTGGGTGGAATGGGAGGAAGCATTCATAAATAATTTTGCCCCTTACACCTACTGATTTTGATATACTATCTAAGCCATTTTCTACTTTGGAAATATTTTCACCTGAAGCAGATGTCATTTGCCACTTGCCATCTTGTGAGGATTCTGCTAAATATAATATTTAGAAGTTGGATATTTACTTGGAAAGTTGCTCAAGTACAAAAAAATCCTCATTATCTCAAAAAAGAAAAAGAAGGAAGAGGCTGAATTGTCGATCTGTGTCTTTACATAGTATGATTCTCTTTTTAGTTTGGTAGTGTTCTGATCTTTAAAAGACACCAGTCCTACTAGCATTTAAAAGGTTATTTCTTCCCTTAGATGAATAATTGTTTAATTACCATCCTCGGGATGTTTTATAAACCTCACTGCTCTGTTTTGAGCAAAATGTTAAAGAAATGATCTGGGGAAGCCATTATTACTAAAGCTTGGGGCCACGAGGAAAGGGAAACATTTTCAGAATATTTTCTTCGCAAGAGTATATGTGTGCTTCAGAATGCCAGTTTGGGTCAGACCTTTATTTTATTTCTAAGTTTTGTTTCAGCATGCTCAGTTTCCCTCATAAGAGTGGAATGTCCTTGCCTTTCTTAAAAGGGAAGGTTTTTTAAGTTCTTTCCCCTTCTAGAAGTTTTCACAATAATGTTTTAAGAAGTAGGTTTTGTAACTAAATGTACAGTTAATCCTCAGTCTTCGTCTTTGGAAACAAATAAGGATTATTGTACTCAAATTCTTTTTCAGGTTATCCAAGGTCTTTGGTGACCCAGGAGGAGCTGTGTGGATCCAGAGCAAGGCCAATGACTCACAGAGGGAGAAGATGGTTGAGCCCAGGGCAACGAAAGGTAGAGTTGGTCAAACCCAAATAGTGCTAGGCCTCTAGTAGGGTTGGAATATGGTTTTATACCTCAGAATTCATGAAGGTCAATCCTCCAGGGCCCATTAATCTGACCATGGTGTTTACAGGTGAGATAAAATTAAGTTGGACCAGTAGGGTGGCGCCCCACGACTGAATCTGGTGGTTTTGTGAGGCAGGGTGAGGGACCAGGCGGGGCGGCATGCAGAACACTCTCGCTGTGATGCCATCCTTCTGTGGGTGTAGGAGACTCGCCAGGGGACTATGACATTTGTTTGGCCTTCCAACCTCCAAAGCTGTGGGCCAACGTGAATCTCTTTTCTTTATAAAGTAGCCTGCCTCAGGCATTTTGTACAGCAAAGAAAGTTTGATTAATAATATAACCTCCTAGTGAAGAGTTCTTTACAAAGTGTGTATGGGTGGAGATTCTGTGTATTTAATATTTGGCATTTGTGGCCCCAAATCTTCCACGGTCTTTCCTTGGGTCCTTTGCTGTACTTTGAGGAATCACGTGGCCTCCTCGAGACACAGCTGACTGTCTCCTGTGTGAGAGGTCCCTCTGTCCAGCACGGTTCCTGCCACCTGTGCTGGAGACTCCAGAATTGTTGCTTACAGCACGGCAGCCTCCACACACAGCTCTTCTTCCTCCCACCTCCTGCTTCTCTCTCCTGCCTCTTCCTGAAGAACCAGAGGGCCAGGAGCAATGTCGACAGACCTGTGCTGTCACAGTGTTTGTTTTTCTATGCTACTACTAGCTTTAGATTAGAGTCATTTTAGTTATTTCATCCAAATGCAATTGAAATATTATTTCCAGAGCACACACAGAGAACTAATCTCTGTATTCACTAAGCAGACTCTCCAAGAACGAAACCAAAGTTGCCTGGGGCAATCCCTGCCCTTACCTCCAAAGCCTTGCCCAGCTCCTCAGGGGGTGAGATTTCCCTCGGAAAGGCATCCAGGGTGGGGAAGGTAATGTGGGGCCGCACAACATTCTCCAAGGCTGTAGAGTTGAAGAGTCTCTTCTTTGCCAGAGTTAAGTCAGGATCAACTGGGAGGCGGGGGGACAGGACATCGTGCCTGGGATGTGCGGTGGACAGGGCCATGTCCAGGAAGAAACAGTGCAGAGACCACGGTGTGCGTCCTGAGGCCATGTATCTACCAGGGGCTGTAAGCTTCATGTGTTAAGATAAGTCTGCAAGTTCCTCACTGGAAGTGTATGAGTCTCCTAATGCTACTATAACAAAACACAAGAGACCAGGAGGTTTAAAAAACAGAAATGCATTGCCTCACAGTGCTCGAAGTGGGAAGTCTCAGATGAAGGTGTCGGCAAAGTCAATTCCTTCCAAGGGCTCGGAGGGAGAATCTGTTCGGGGCCTCTTCTCTCTCTGCATCTTCACATCATCTTCCCTCGATACAAGTCTATCTCCAAATTTCCCCTTTTTATAAGGACACCGGCCATATTGGATTAGGGTCTTTGTATGAGTTTGATCATTTCTGTCACTATGCTGTCTCCTAATATCAGTCATATTCCTAGGAACCAGTGGCTAGGACTCTAAGATGTGAACCGAGGGAGAGGAGAAATAATAGCTCAAGCCTTGGTAATGAGTGTGAGAGCTGCCTGCCCTCGGGCATGTAGCCTGGATAGAATACAGGGGACAGAAAGAGAGCTGCTGTTAATGCTTGCTGCTTTGCTCTTCCCTGCTTGCCGCCTTTTTCTCCTCTGCGACGCCCCTCTGCTGTGCCACTCTGGAGTCAGCTGACTATGAACTAAAAGCTCTACGAACTGTGAGCTACAATGAACCTCGCCTTTAACTCTGGGTGTTGGATATTTTTTCTCAGCCATGAGACAGTAACCAAGGCCAACAGTTAGTGATTTTGTGGGCTGGGTGGCATGGGGGGGGCAGAACCCCCATTCTGTACACATTCTGATCTCTGGGTCCACAATGCTCTGCACAGGACTTGGCGGATGATAACACTATTCACACTAAATGCTTGTGCATCTCTTTGGTTGATGCTGCTGCAGGTATTGGTGACCCCCAGGCGACCATACATTCTTGGTCTCCAGTGCAGGGGAGCTGGGAAAGGTTTCACTCCTTGTTTCTCTGCCTCTGTCCAGGCCACATGCCTCTGCCCATCAAGGCTCCTTGGTGGCACCTTCTTGTCTCTTTGAGGAGCAGCTGTGTCTTTCCTCCACTCTTCCTTCTCTGGCACTTCTGCTGCTTGTTGATCTGCTCTGAAATGGCCCTTTTTGTGCCTGGGTAAATTATTTCTCCATCTTGTTCTCTTGAGGAGCATGACTGCATTGCCTCCAGACTCCATATTCCCCTCCCTGTGATTTTATCCTTAATGCAGTGAAAGTAACCCCGACTTCTCCAGAAGAGACGAGAGACACAAACCGTTGTCTACTAAGTTTAGATCTTGGTTGATTACAGATGGAGTGGCCGTTGTAGCTCTGCGGGTTTCCATGATCTTAGATATCTACAATGTTGGTTTATCCATTTCAGTGTGGCCAGAGTCCCAGGAGGCTGGCTGGGCCCTGTCCTGTGAAATGAAAATTCACTTTCCCCTAGGAAGGACCCTGCAAATTCCATGGAGGCTTCTGGTAGAGTTTTCTTGGTGATCTTGCAGATCAGCCAAATGGCATGGTACATCCATGTGTTAGGATGAAGTTAAATTTCCTTTGAAATCCATCTTTGCGTCTTCTTTGATACCTCTGGCTGGAAAAGTTTTATGGGAGATCTTGGTAACTTAATTGTTCAGGGCATAGTGTGTAGATCAGTAATCTGTTGTCAGAGATGTGATATAATGAATTACCCCAAAGCTCAGGGGCCTAAACAGGAAGCACCTGTGTAGCCCATGGGCCCTCAGGTTGGCCATGGCTGGGCAGTCCTGGTCTGGCCACCTCTCCGTGGGTCATGAGATAATCTAGAGAGGTCTTGGCCAGTACTGGAGTCACTTGGCTGGGCCCCACGTGCCTTTTGTTGTCCGTGTTCCATGGCAGTGGGAAGTCACAAGACAGCCTGTAGAAACACTTTGTGGCCCCTGAAACTTTGGCCAGGAATCAGCCCTCCATGCTCTGCTGCATCCTGGTGGCTGAAGCAGGACGCAGAGACATTAAAACAAGGGCTGGGGAAGAACTTTGGCCTCTTTGGTGAGAGGAACGCTAGGATCACATGGTATGATGGGCAGGTCCAGGAAGGAGGGGAGAACCAGAGCCATCTCTGAGCTCTGCAAAGGTGACCCTCAAACAGAAGGTTTCCATGTGCCTAGCTCCCTTGCAGAGGGATCCCATCATCTGTGTGTGTAAGAAACCACTCCAAAACCTAGTAGCTTGAACAGTAACCACTTATTTGTCACAATTCTGTGGGCTGATGACTCGCTGGATAGCTCTGCTTTCTGGTGTGGGCTGGGGTCACTCGCCCCTGAGAGATGACTCCTGGAGCACCTGGGAAGGTCTCCGTGAGGCCAGGTGCACGGTGACCAGCTGGGCACCCAACCCTCTGCCACATTGCTGTGCTGCCCACGCCATGGGGACTGGGGGTCCAAGAATCAGGAAGAGGAAGCTCCCAGTTCTGGGTCTAGGACACCTTAAAGCCCCCTCCCCTGCAAGCTGTAGGTTGAAGATAGTCATGGGTCAGCCTGGGCTGAGGGAAGGGGGCAAAGCCGAGCCCTTGGTGGGAATTGCAGAGGGCGAGCGGTGTGGGCGAGCCACCCCAGGGACCCTGTGGAAACACATGCAAGGGCAAGTGCTCCTGAGTGTAGGGACCCTGGGAGGCTGCCGGATGCTCCTCCTGGGCCGAGTGACCTTGGCAGGCCGGGTCTTCCTGGGCACTTGCTGCCCTGAAGAGCTGTCACGGGGAGGGAGGATTCCTGCCAGAGGACCTCGTCCTCTCTGGGTCTGTGGGTCCGTTCCCCACCAGGCCCTGGAGCCTGGCTCACTGTCAGCGGCTGCCCACTCCAGCTTCAGACAGTGCTACATTCCTTTCGCATTTTTTAGCAACTGTTATTTGCCCAAACAATTTGCTTCAGACCTCATGAGAAAAACTGCATGCTTTCCAAGACCAAGAAATTTGGCTGTGGTTAAAAAAACCCCAAAAAACCAAAGTAATAATGGCCTAAGCTTCTGAGTGTGTTGTTGTCTTGGGCAGCCTACTGTGCCAGCGAGGGAGATCTGTCCAGGAGCCTTTTCGGGGCCAGGCGTGGAGCAGGCCTGCCCGGGGGGCAGCAGAGTGAACAGGTTTCCCAGAACAGTCTTGAGGGCAGGTGGGAAGCCAAGGGTACATAGGACTCCTCTGCATGCTTTGGCACATCCCAGGAAGAATGCACTCTCTGCAAATTTGAAAGGCAGCTTTTTGTGTCTCTAATTCTGTGATTGTAATGGTTGTTTTTATTTTGAGATTTATCACTCGTAAGAGGCATAGGCCAGACTTACAAAGAAGGAAAAAAAAATGATAGTGACACAAAATAAACCATGGCACCTAAAAATGTGACTGGAAAAGGTATTTTTAGCACCAGACGAGAGCTGATGGCCAAGGCCCACAGAGCTACTAAGACTGGGTGGGGAAGGCTTACGGGAGCCTGCAGCCCAGGCAGAGGGATCCCAGAACAGGAGAGGTCACCAGAGGGTCCGGCTGTGGGCAGAACCATAGCCAGCCACCAAGGAGCCTTGGCGTAGCTGAGACTGGTGGGAATGTGGGGGCCCCAATACTTGGCCCTCTCTCCTCTCCCTGTGACCACAGTCAGAGTTGCATGGACCAAACTGGGCAGGAGGCCAGGAAGCGGGGGAGCTCCCCAGGGAGGATGGATAGGAGATCTGTGAATGGCAGGAACACAGGCGGTGAAGAGAGCACTGTGTTATCATCCAAATATGGGCTCTGTTGGATGAAGTATATATTTCTGGAAAATCCTTTGAGTAGGGGCACCTTTAAGTTTAGCTCACTTAGGACATGTTTAAAAATGTATCTTCAGCTGGGCATGGTATATGCCTGTAATCCCACCACTCAGGAGGCTGAGGCAGGAGGATTGCCATGAGTTGGAGTCCAGCCTGGGCTATATAGTGGGTTCACGGCCAGCCTGAACTACATAGTGAGACCCTGTCTCAAAAAAAAACTCCCAAAATTTATCTTCAGAATATGTGCTGATACCTATTAAGTGAGCCCCCACATTTCTCATGGGCCTTGGAGTAAGACAGATGGGTCTGACCTGTATCCTGGCTCTGTTGCTTATTAACCAGGTCATCCTGGGACGATCTGTCCCCTGCCTGGTGTCCCTACCTTGACAGTGGGTTGGGATTAAATGAGCATAGTCCAGGGGCTGGTGCTGAGCTCTCAGTGAGATGATAACTGTGCTTTTCATGAAGAACTTGTGAAGGAAGCAGAAATGGCTCCGTAGATGGAATTAGTGTTGCTGGGAATGTCCAAAGGCCAATTTTTTCAGTGTAATGGAAAAATGTCCCATGTTTTAGTTTCATTTCTCCATTTTAAGGGTGGTAGATGCTGCCCATGTAAAATGATGGATGTGGACTGCATGTGATGGGAGGGTCATTTTTTAAAAAATTACATGTGTTTAATTCCAAGTACTCAGGAGGCTGAGAGAGGAGAATTGACAGTTTGAGCCCAGCCTGGGTGATTTTGGTATCCTGTACCAAAATAAAAAATAAAAGCAGCTGTGTTATAGCTCAATATGAAGGCCCTGGGTTCAATCCCCAAAAATCACCCCAAAAATCTGCCAAAAAGAATGTGTATTTTTTCACTTGACACATGATGACTGTGCAGTGTGACATTTCAGTGCACCTGTACGGTACGTAGTGGTGGGGTCAAGGTAACTGGCATATCTGTCACCTCAAACATTTATCATTTCCTTGGGTTGAGAACACTCCGAATTCCCTCTCCTAGAGTTCTAAATGTTGTCAACCACGGTTACCCTCCTGTCTTAGAGATCGCCTGGAGTTATTGCTCCTGTCTCCAGTGGGAACCATCTGGGGACAAGGACCGTGTATGTCAGACTCAGGAGGTCTACGGGGAAGAAAGGAAGAGGTTTTTCCATTGCAGCAGAAGTAAGAGCTCTAGATTCCGTGTGTACCTTGGGCCCCAGAGGATGCTTTTGGGCAGAGCGTGTGTAATGGAAAGCCAGGAATCTTTGACCCTGGCGTGTCACATCCAGTCCTCCCAGGCATAAGTTTATTACTGACGTGTCACTCTGTTTTGTATTCCAGCCATCCCAGGCTCTGCACCGCTGGTAGATGGGCTGGCGCACTAAAGGACATGATTCAGACTGTCCCAGACCCCGCTGCGCATATCAAGGTAAGGTCCCTGTTGGCCAGGAGTGGCTCTGGCCTCCTCCTGGGCTGCGTTTTGTGGGTGACACACCCCATGTGTCAGCTGACCCAAGGGCCAATCCCAGCCACCACCTGCTTTGGAGACAGCTGAGCAAATGTGTTTCCCAGTTTGAAATGGCTGAGAAAAGATCCAAAGAATATTTTGTGGCACATAGAAATCATGTGACACATGCAGTTCGGGGTCCATGAGACAGTTTTGCTGCTGTTCCCATGTTACCCGTGGCTGCTCCCACTCAGGCGTGGCGGGGTTGAGCAGCTGCCACCGAGACTGCGTGGCGGGTGAGGTGACAGTATTTGCTCTCTGGACCTTTAAAGCTTGCTGACCTCTGATTTAATAGATTGAATCACCTCTGAGTTCTCCACCTTCTAGCTTAATTCTGCCACCTGCACACTTGGCAGGGCTGACTAGGAAGACACTGGAAGGTAGGGGGGTGGTTGGCTTTCCAGTGTTTAATTATTTTTGTGGTACTGGGGTTGAATCCAAGGCCTTCACCCTGAGCTACATCCCCTGCCCCTTTTTATTTTTAAATTTTAAAACAAGGCCTTGAAAAGTCCTTAAATTGTCTGGGCTGGGCAGTTTCTTACTCTCTTCTTGCCTCAGCCTCTCAGCGTGCTGGGATTGCAGAGTTCTGTCACCACAGCTGCTCCTAGGTTATTTTGTGTAATGCTGACACTTCAGGAGCTTGTCACCTGGCTCAACTGCTCCCTGCACATACCTCCCAGGGCTCCAGAGACAGGAGGAGGTGGGGCAGGTGTCATGGCGAGCCCCCAGGAGGAGTCTGACCCACTTGTTCTTACACATATTCATTCCCATGACGGTGACAGGGAGGAAAATGTGCTTGTCACAAAGGCTACAGAAAACATTGGTGCTTGAGCTTCATTACCCAGAAAGGCTCTCCACAAATGTACTGCTTTTGTGGTCCTGAGGATTGAACCCATGGCTTCATATGTGTTAAGCCCATGTTCTGCCACTCACCACACCTCCAGCCCACTCTGCGCTGCTTAATTCAGGGATCCTCACCAAATCCCGGCTATACAGGCAGTTCTTCACTCTGCCCATATAGATGCCTTTTTCCTAAATTGCCTGGTTTGTTTTACTAATTTATATTTCTTGCCTAAAACATATATTGAAAATAGAAAGCAGCTTATAATTGAAAGGAGAATTATGGTCTTTAAAAAATCTTTCTTTGGGTAAAATATAAAATGCCCTCAAAAATCCCACAGATATTTCACACACACACACACACACACACACACACACACACTTTAAAGCAATACATTGGGGAAAGTGTTATGAAGCAGGTACAACACACCTTCATACACATTTGATTTCTTTGAGAATGGAATCAATGATAGAGTTTAAATGGAGCCTTTGCACTTTGCGGATATTCCTGAAGCTTCAGGAATCAGGGTGACTCTGGGGTGGTAAGGAGTCTGAACTTTTCCCGGGGGCACACAAGCAAGTCCTTTCGGAGAGCATAATAATTTGATTTCTATGTGCTATTTTACTGGCTATGACACTTGTGTCTATAGAAATGTAAGGATCTCGCGTGCAGATGTGACTTTTTTTCTAGAAAAGTCTGGATCATATGTGATAAGTGTACACACAGAAGGTAGGGAAAGATCTTTTTTTCTATTTAAGGTGTGTGATGTTTAAGATGAAGAATGCAAATAAACACTCACAGGGACAGTGATGAAGAAGTATTTTCTACAGATCAGAGTATGAGGGTCAGCAGCCGAAATTTTCTTTATGGCCATTATTTTCCTAACCAACCAGAAGGAAAAGCTGAAGTCAGCAAGATACTGCAGGTTCTTAAAAGTTCACTTTAAAGCTCAGTCTTACACAAACCTGAGGAATCTAGTCTTTGAAATGTGATTTAGGGGAAATGTTCTGTATTTGATCTCAGGAATGAACTATATTTTCAGCTGCGATTTATCTCGTTATCTTCATACTGGTTGACATAAATGTAAAGTGAAGGATAATGCTGAGGAATGGTAACTGAGAGTTTCTTGAAAATAAATTTCATCTCAAATTGCTTGTGTGTTTTGGAGAGACGAACTGGTCATATAAAGTTGCAGTTCCCCGTAGCTGTCAGAGGAAATTATATTAGTGCTGTTTGTGTCCTTTGTGACCCTGTCCAGATTCTGCCTGTTAGAATCTGAATTATTATTCCTGGACTTGTTTTGTTTTGTTTTGTGTGTGACATCCATCGGTGTTTTTAACAACAAAGTTAAGAGAACAAACTCTCTTTCACGGTTTCCTTAGAATGCCCACTGTGGGGTTTATCCAGTAGTGCTGACAGTCCTGACTGCTGGTGGCTCAGGGCTGGGGCGCACGGCTTCCTTCCTGGAGGGAAACCCTCAGACGGCTCCTGAATGGTTGCACCGGATGTGTCCTTCACATTCAGGTCCCCGGCTGCCCTGGAGAGGCGATCCTGCCTCTCATGTAAAGAAAACAATTGTGGAATTTACAATAGTTCTTTTGTTCCAGAACCAATGGCTTTTACCTTTTATATACTTAACGGGCTGGGAGTAATAAAAAGAAGGAAAGATGTTGATTGCTACGAAATATAAAAGTTCTTGATGTAAGTAATACAACAGTTGTGGCAATTCACTTACAAATAGAGCAGATTTTTGTTTACTTTAGCATATTTTTTGTTTTCATGTGGCACAGTGGGTGGCGGGAGCACAAATTGGCATTTTGCTCTCAATTTGATGTAGGCTGATAAAACTGAGGACTTTTAAGAAAAAAAATAAGAGGAACAGTCCAAATGCCCATCAACAGGAGAATGGATAAATACATTTGCTCTAGTCTCCACTAGACTACTGTACAGGAGAGAAAAATAAATGGCTAGTGTCTGCCTGTATCTGTGCCTCAGTGTGGATTTTTGTAATATGCTTTTTATATCCTTTTAAATTCTGTAAAATCTGTGGTAATGTCTCCTAGATCTTAATATTGTAATTTAAAAAATGTATAACTGATATTGTGTAACAGGAAGAAAAGGTCTAAAAGAGCAGGGGAATTGGGAGGGGTAGGGGAAGGGAAAAAAGGGAAAGGGAAAAATGTGAAAAGAGGAAAAAAAATGGAAACAAGGTCTTTGCAAATAGGGAAGGGTGGAGGGGGTGAGGGGAGGGCAGGGGAAGGGGAAAAAAATACGAACCAAGATACTCCTGTAAAGGTACAAGATCCCAATGATGAATGTAACTGTATTTTATACCTAAAATGTACCAATAAAGTTAGTGGGGGAAAAAAACACAACGGAACACAAAATTGGCTTACCCAGGATTTCCTTCAGTTGTGATTCTTCTCCCCCATGAATTCCTTTTCTCTTTAGCATTTATAGCTTTGCTCATTTTTACAAGTGGGTCGGGAACACATGGTTGGGGTTTGGGCTTGGGTCCATTTCTTGTCACCATGTGTGTTGCTTTTGTTGTCAGAAAACTAATATTGCTTTGAAAAAGCTAAGTGCGCTATCTAGCCACATGCAGCAGTGCACGCCTGGAATCCCAGTACTGTGGGGAGACTGAGCCAGGAGGAAGTCACGTCAGAGCATCACCTGGACAACTTAGAGATTTAACAAGGCTGTCTCAAAAGAAAAAATGAGCAAAGGGCTGGGAATGTAGCTCAGGGTGAAGACCCTGGGTCCAGTCTCCAGTATTATATAAATACCAAGAGATTGGATGTGGCCAGAGTGGAGACTGCTAGTGGCTGGCAGCTCAGCTCCGTGTGCAGTGGTTTTGGTGGGCGGTGCTGGGTCCTGGCTGCACCTCCTCTCTCTTCTGAGTTGCTCCCGAGAGTCTCCCTGCAGGCGAGACCTTCCCGGGCTGTGTTTGCAGCGGGTGCGGTGGGGTGAGGGCCCCACGGTGCTCTCCCTGGTGCTGCACAGGATCCTGCCTACGACGTGACCCCTCTTTAGGTTTGGTGACACCGACAGACCCAGTCCCTGGGGGCAGGGGGCCTAACTGGGAATCACAGGCCTGTGGGGGGGACAGTCCATGCCGGAAGTTGTACATGGCTAGCCATGGACCCCACAAGAGCAGTGTTCTCCAGAAACAGCTCTCCAAATGCACCCCAAGAAGTTGTAAAACAAAAGCAGATTCCTGGGTGGTCCCCCAGTGTCTTCTCCCTTTGGTTTGGGGTGGGGACCCAGGGAGCTGCATTTTACTAAGCGTTTAAAGTGTTTCTGCAAATCTGGCTTAGATCCTTAGTCATTATCAACAATTAGCACAGCCTCCGATAATCAACTGAAAAATGCTTCTCGCGGGAGACGGCAGTCATCTGCACAGCTGCCCTGCCTGCGTCCCCTCCTCCTGGGTCTCGGGGTTTAGAGGAGAGCATTTGACTTGAGTTTCAAAACATGTGTGAGTTTCCCTGGCTCTGTGATTGGGGACCACAGAGCCCAGAGCGGGGTCTCCCCTTCCTTTTTCCGTATGGGAAATTCTCAGCAGGGATTGGAGGGAGGCATTTTGCAGAAGGTCAGTCCAGGGATGCTGAGTGTCTCTGAGACGCCTGTCTGGTAGGCCCTGCTGTCTTTGTGCTGTCAGGGTTGGAGGATCCTCATCCTTGCTGCCAGACATCTGGCTGGGACCTCGGATGAGGGAGAAGCAGGAATCTGAGGTCACCTTGGTGCGCATGAGGTCAGGTGCCAGCTGCCTTTCCCACAAGGACACCCAGCACCCGCCTGCTCTTCGGGTGAGGGGTGAGCGCCTCACATGTGGGTTCTCCGTTGTCTTCCAGCCTCTAAAACCCATGACTTCTGTGACCACCTTTATCTTACCCCCAACTTGTGCCCATGATTTTACCTTTGCGGATCTGATTGGTGGGGAACGGATTCTCCTGATGTTACTGTGACTGAAAACTTGTGTGTGTGTGATGACCTCTTCACACCCTTGCTCCCCTCGTCAGCAAGTCCAAGTGTCTCTTTTGCAGTATTTTGGAACCCAAGTCACACTGCCATTGCTCAGACCATACAGGCGCGGTCCCTGCTCGGAGGAGCTTGGTTGCTAGGGAGTGAGGCAGAATGCACCAGCTGGACATGCAGTCACCCCTGTGTGTGCACCGTGGTGTTCTCTGGGACGAAGCAGGGTAAGAGGAGAGTGGTGGAGACCAGAGGCGCCATGCTACACCAGCTACGGTGGCTGGGAGGAGGCGACATCTGTCTTTGATCTGATTGGTTATTATTATTGCTGTTGTTGTTTTCATTTTTTTCTATTTTATTTTGTATCAGGACATGTTTGCAGTGCGTAATGATTGCATTCATCGTGGGAGGTTGTTGCATATATGTGACACAGTTTAATTCTTTCTTTCAAATCCCTGCCTTCCCCTAGCCCTCCGCCCTACACCTTGAAGTTGTTTTCAGCAGCTTTATTGAGGTGTAATTTACATTGGTTGAAGCTGTAAAAGAACCACTTTCCCTGGGGTGTGAGAACTGGTTGGAGGGGCCAGAGGTGAAACAGGGAAGGGCAGTTAGAGCCGTTGCTGGGCATTGGGGCAGTGACAGTGGACACAGGGAGTGTCAGGTTGGGGATACTCTTTGCAGACAGAAGGGACAGAACTTGCAGATGGGTTGGGTATGGGATATAGCAGCATGGAAGGTTTTATAATGGGATGAGTGGCGATGCCACCTACTCTACTGGGGACAGCTCTAGGAGACAGGGTACCAGGGGTCGGGTGTAGCCACCTTGAAGTCGGAGATGCCCATTGAATAGTCAAGCTGTGATGTCCCAGATGGAGGCAGATCTGGCGTTAAAGGAAGATGTTAGAGTGGAGACAGGAATCTGTGAGTCATGAGCCTGAAGCACCTGCTGCAGGCTGAGTAAATGGGGGAGATCATCAGGGACTGAGACCAGAAGAGTCTTAGGGTTGGGCTATGGGCCCCACAACACCTGGAGGTCTTGAAGAGGAGGAAGGACCTCCAGAGGAGCTGAGAGGAGGAGCCAGTGGGGAGGGGCGGGGCTGAGAGCTCCAGGTCAGGAAGATGAGCATCAGCCCTTGGCTTTGGCCACATGGCTGCCATTTTGTAGTCCTTATAAGGGAGGTTCACATGAAGTGGACAAAGCCACATTGCAGTGAGTTCAAACAAACAAGAGCAGACATCTTATGCAAACAACTCTTCACAGGACTTGGAAGCTTTAGTGATTTTTTTGTTTGTAATTTGTATAAATTATATTTTAAAGATATTATCCTCAATAGTGTTGTTTTTGTTGTGCAAATAATTATTCTTTTTCCCATTAAGTTTATTGGTACATTTTAGGTATAAAATACAGTTACATTCATCATTGGGATCTTGTACCATTACATGAGTATCTTGGTTCCTATTTTGTTTTCCCATTCTCCTGCTCTCCCTCCACCCCCTTCACCCTTCCCTATTTGCAAAGACTTTGTTTCCATTTTTTTCCTTTTCCCATATTTTTTCTTTTCCCTTCTTTCCTTTCCCCTACGCCTCCCACTTCCCCTGCTCCTTTAGACATTTTCTTCCTATTACACAATATCAATTATACATTTT
>NW_004624745.1:25310311-25464419 GCF_000247695.1 Heterocephalus glaber
TCTAGCAGCTGCTGGATTGATTTCTCATGGTCCCTTACAATTTTAGAGCAATTTTTCTTTTCCTGGTCACTAATTGCAATCTTATCTTCTGTATGTGAGATTCTATCCTCACATTGGTTCATTCTGCTGTGCAGACTTTCAATGGAGTTTTTAATCTGCAAATCTGTTTGTATCTGTTTTATGGGTTCCATTTGTTTCCTATGTTGGGCTTCCATCATGTTCCCCAGCTCCTCTATTTTTTTTATCTGTGTCCTCTCTAGATTTATTAATCATGTCTTGCACTATGGGCACAATCTCTCCTGTTATGTGAGAAATTATTTCTGATTTCATTTTTTCCAGATCCTCTTTTGTTGCCAGGTCAGGGAGTCCACGTGGTTGAGTATCAGATTGTTCCATCTCATTTCCCTTTAGGGTTGTTGTAGGTGATCTGGCAGTTTGGTTTTGAGGCTTGTTTACTTGTCTTCTCATTACCATGGGGTGGGGGGAGAGGTGCTGCTGGCACCCATGTGGCTCACCTCCTCTGCTCTGGGAGCAGTGGAATGGCGGCCAGTGAGCTTCCTTCTGCAAATTATTTTTGATGTTTCTTCTGCCCTTTAATTTTTGCAACATTCCCTTTCAATCTCCCCAGGAGGCAGACATTTTTTATTTATTCATGCCTATTGACATTTTTCTTTGTTATTTTTCCCTTAGCTTTTAATGTTAAGATCTGTGATTCACTCTTTTTTCTTTTTTCTTAGCTTGTGTGCATTTCCCACTTTTCTCTGTGACTTACTTAGTGGAAATAAAGGAAAATATATTTTATCTTTAAAACAACCAGAAAAGCATTCACAAGAGATAAGCAGAGTTGCTGAGTGCATCCAATACAGGTTGTTTTCATGTGGAATTCAGGGTTCTGTGTAGAACAAACCTGCACAACTCTGAGGCATGTTTTGGTATTATCCTGCCCGAAGATCTTATCATCAACATACTTGATAATCAGCCCAGGCACAGGAGTGAGAAGGGGGCCCAGAGCCACCCAAAATGCTTACGGTTGGGAAGAGCTGGTCCTGCTGTCTGACTGCCTACCACCCTTGGTCCCTGTGTGCTGTTGGCTGGTGCACTGACTCCTTTCTCCATCTTTTGTGGCCCTCTGGCTTCTGGATCTCACCATTTGTTTCCTTGCTATTTTGGGCAAGAAGGGGCATTTACCACACAGCGACAATCTGTGGCCTGTTTCATCCACTTGTTAAATTATGACTCCCTTAAAATGATACTTAAGATTTCACATTGTGTTTTGTGCATAGTAGTTATTTAACACATATGAGTGGATTGAATTAAATATGCATTGGTCACAGTGAAGAAACAATGAGCTAGGGACTTTGTTGAATGCTGAGACAGAATCCACTATTTCAGTATTAACCTGCTTTATTTTCTTTCCTCTATTCTAGTATGATTAAACCAGGCAGCCAAGATACAGTGGAGAGAACTTGTTCTCAAGGGCCTTAATGACTTAACTTTTATATTTACACATATGTTTTAATTTTGGAGTAGTTTTAGGTTCACAAGTTGAACAGAAAGCACAGAGCCCCCCTGTGCCCTGTCTCCATACACCCACGTCCTCAGATACTATCGGTGTTCCTCACCAGAGTGGGCTGTTCTTCACAAGTTTTGAAGTCACATTGACACATGTTTAATTAGCACTCCAAGTCCACAGTTTACACTAGGGCTCCCTCTTGGTGTTGTGTACCTTATGGTTTGGGACAGTGCACAGTGGGGGGCTCCAGCCTTGTAGTAGCGCAAACAGCACTGTCTGTGCTGCACCACGCGCCTGTCTCTGCCTGTTCATCCCTCCGTCCCTCCCACTCCCTCCCCACCACCTGTGTTTTTACCATCTCCTCGATATGGTCTTTTCCAGAGAGGCACTTGCAGCCATGTGCTGGTCAGTGATGGAGCTGTATTCTGAGTGCCTTGCTGGGTGATTTTGCTGTGTGAACGTCATCAAATGCCCTTACTCTAGATGGTAGTGCTCAGTGCCTTTACGTGGCTGCTTGTTCCTGTCAAGAGATGTGGTAAAACTGAGATGCAGTAAATGCAAAACCTGTGAGGCTGCAGGAAAACACGGAATTCTGTTTTACAGTACATTTTTTAATCAATGCAGAATTACATGGTAAAATAATGTTAAAAAGTAAGCATAACGAATACACAAACCGTCCACCATCTTTTATAATCATTCTCAACTATTATGCACTTTACATGAGATGTGATTGAAAAATACAATGGATGCTTAAAATTAAAAAAAAAATTACAATAAAAGATAAACTGCCACGAATCCCTCTCCAATTACCCCACCCTTGTTTTGAACGCATTTACCCAGTTGTTCTTGCCATTCTCTGAAGCAGTTTTGGAAGAATCTTTGTGAGTTTCTTCAGTTATCATCTTGTGGCTGCCTCGATGCCCTAAATCAGTTCTTTACATTTCCCTTTTGTGGTCATCTTGATTTGGGGGGAGAGCTAGAGGTAGCCTGGTGCCAGATCCGGTGACAAAGGTGGATGAGGACACAGCGTCATGTTTTCATGAACTGCTGTTCTGTTGAGTGGCGCTCGGCAGCAGCAGTCACTGTATTTTTAATCACACCTGGTAATGACACAGGAGCGGACCTCAGAGCTGTATTTGAAACAAGGGAGAATCTTTGAGGGGGGTTCACGGCAATTTTACTATAACAGTATTTTCATTTAAACATTCACCGTATTTCCCAGTCACCCCTTGTATTTGTGTGTGCTACATCTTCATATGGCTGGCAGTGGAGCGGGTTTGTTGACACCCACATCACCACAAGCATGAGTAACGTGCAGCAGGAAGACATGAGAGCTGCCACATCCCCAGAGCATAGGTTCCTTGCACCCCCATAAGTGTAACAGGAGCACTGTCACACATCACCATCATGTGGCACTTGATTGCAGCTAGAATCACACAGTATGTAGCCTCTTCAGCTTTGCGTTTCTTTAGTAATATGCCCTTAAATTTCCTCTATTTCTGTTCACAGCTTGAGAGCTTCTTTTCACTTTTTGAACCATGGGACTCTTTAAAAAAATACAAACGCTGTGTATCTCATCCCCAGAATAAGCAGTGCCAGCTCAGCACCCTGGGGCCGCTGCCCTTGAGGACTCGGCTGTTGGCTACAGTCACCTCCCGGGGCAGCGACCTTGAAATGGAAAGTGAACTCTCCTTGCCCCTGACAGTCTTGCCAGGAAATGTGCTGCCTCTGGGACTCAGCACAGGGACAGAAGTTCTCTGAACAAAGACAGTTTTGAGGCAGGTTCCTGACTGAATTGCAGTTTGGAGCAACAGCTGCGCATTGTGCGGTTTGATTCCAGGTCCCGGCTGGCTTCGCAGACCTTCCTGTTTGCTCCAGGCACCTGGGCATATTGCTGGGGACCCCAGGGCCGGGCCAGTGCTGGGATTTGGCAGCACCTGGAACAGGCCTGAGGACCAGCACTCTCACCACAAGCCTCCAGGGGCTGGTGTGTGAGCTGGCTTTCGGGAGCCAGTTGTCTAGTGGGTCAAGGTCATTGTTAGCAAAAGGAAGTGGAAGGGGCCTCACAGACAGGAAGTGAAAGTATTTCTTTGACACACTCTGTGTTTTGTCTGTGTGTGTGTGTGTGTGTGTGTGTGTGTGTGTGTGTATACTGGCTGTGAGATCTGTTATTTCTTACTTTGAATACATTTGGAAAGTACTCTGAGATTTCAGTGGATCACTAGGCATAGTGGCACAGGCCTGCAATCCCAGCACTCTGGGAGGCTGAGGCAGGAAGATGTACTGTTTGAGGCCTGCCTTGGCAACCCAGCGACTTATCAGGGAACTATATCAAAATTAAAAAATAGAAAAAAGGTTACAGACATAGCTCAGTGTGAAGGCCCTGGGTTCATCCCCAGTACACCACACACACACACACACACACACACACACACACCCGCATGCAAAAGTACCACAGTGCTTTTACCCTGAGAAATAGTGGGTTTGCCAGCATAAAATTACACATATGTCTGCATGGATTTTGCTGCCTCGATTCTGGTATCCAGATGTTGAGACTTGTCCCAAAGTGTGAACTGTAAATAGCAGAGAAAGTTTTTTTCTTTTTCTTTCTTTCTTTTTTAAATTTTAAAGATCAAATTCCAGGGTTAAATGAAAATTCTGGTTGTGTTTCACTTAATTGAGAATGCATGTTATTTCTGAGACTCTACTTTAGAAAGTAAACAAGTTTAACTGGAGCACGGCTATTAATTTTTTAGTGACTCCTTTGTGAGCTTTCTGGAAAATACTGTTGATTTGCATTAAGCATTAGTTTTACCACACACTGCTAATACTGCTATTCTCAGTGTCCAAAAATAAACAATTCATATGGACCTTCAAATTAATCTCACAACATTTTAGGGTAATGGTATTGTGCAGGTGAGTTTGAGACTGACGGAATATGTAACTTTAGCCATGTGATTTTTACAGGGTTTTTAAAAAATTCTTTTATTGGTCCATACGTTCACATTTATCACTGGGTGCTTGTACCTGTACATGATGTGTCTTGGTTCTTATTATTTCCCCCATTCCCAGCCCTCCCTTCACCCCCTCCACCCTTCCCTATTTACATAGATTTCGTTTCCATTTTTTTTCTTTTCTCATAATTTTTCCTTTCCCTTCCCCTTTCCCTCTACAGGTTTTGTTTTAAAGCCAAGTTTAAAATATTTTTATATTTTGTCTCATCAAAAGTGGATACCTAAAGAAACAGTCAAAAACAAGTCAAACTTGCTTGGTGTGCACAGTGTAAAAAAGCCCCCAATTCAAATATTTACTTTTCATTGTTGCATGAAATAAAGGAAGATGTAAAATCCTATTTCACTGCACATGGAATATCTATGTCTATAAACCTAGTTAGGTTGGGGGTGAGACCCATGTCTAAACAGGAAATCCACTTTCATTTCGTGTATACCTTACACAGATAGCCTGGAAGTAATTTCGAGGGGTCGTTTTAGTGCCCCTGAACCATGATGGTAATGCCTCACCTGAATTAGATGAGGAATTTTCCACCTGTGGCCTTATATTGTGGATCTTTGTGGATTTTAGATTTTCAAAATTGTGATGCTCGGCTTTTATTACCAATGAATAACGACACCAGGAAATAAATGAGACCCTACGAAAGAAGATATTTTTATCTATAAATAATTTAAATAATATGCTGTTCCTTAGTCCAATAAAAGGACTTGATTTTTCAAATGTGAAATAAAAAATAAAACCCCTGAACCTGTATGTTATCTAAGGGATACCTCTGGAGGAAACATGGCTCTGAATAAGGAAAATGTGACATTTGTTCTTTTAATACATTGTATACTCTTAACAGAATATGCTTTAGGAAATCTTTTGGTTGATATTGACATGATATAGATCAATTAAAGGAACTGAGTATCCATGATTATTTTTACATTAATTAAAAGTATTTAAATTGACCTGAAAATCTAAAAGTAGCATGTGACATAAACCCTAGTGGTTCTGTGTTGTCATGATGATAGCCATGTAACAATTATCAGCTCACTCAGTGCAGATTAGGGTTTGTGATGCTGGCTCGTTTCCTTTGAAATGGCCCAATAACGTCATGGGTAATTGGAGTGATAGGAAACTTTATTTTCCAGACAGTGGATCTTTCTATGGGGATGTGCAAAGCTACTTTGCACTCGGATTGGTTCTCGGAGCACGGTGCAGGTTGGGTTTCCTGGGCAGCAGATGTTGAGACAGAATTAAGAATGCAGGAGGGTTGTGGAGAGGGAAGGGAGCAGATGGGGTGAGGAGGATAAAGTGACAGCAAAGCAAGATGGGGTGGGGCGAGCCTTGGACAGAAATGGGACAGCGTGACAGTCCACTTGGGGCTCCGGAGCGAGGTGGCTGGGTGCCAGTGTTGGGCAGAAGGGGCCAGGCTGCAGGGCGCTGCTGTGTCAGGCATCGCTGGGCTCTGTGGGCTGTGTGAGAAGCTTTCTTGGAGGCGCGTCCGAGTTCTCTGCCACCCACTGGACATGTTACTCTTCTTAATCAAATTTATAGCATTTTTTGCAGAATTATCTTCCTCTCAGATATCATGCCCTTTGTTCATGAATCCTACGTGCTTTTCACAGTAAGAAACCACTTGTGAACTCGGTGCTTAGACTGGGCCACTTGCTACTGGGCCGTGGCACCATCAGCAAATGCCGCCGGGAAGGAAAATGGAATCTTATAAAAATGTAGATGATCATTGAAAAAAAAATCCTCTTTAATCTTACTGTTTAACTGTTTCTTGGGCTCATACCCCTGGATACACATCGACCCTATTTGTTATGTTATCTGCTACATTTCAAGTTGACATTAAAATACTGTTGTGATTTTGGTCAGATCCATCTTTGGGTAGTTGGGTCCCAAGTTTCAACATCTAAGTCATATTGGTCACTATATCAAACTCTGCCCTCCAAATCTGGTCCAACCATTGGCTTTTATGCTCCCTTGGAGGTAGCTCCACTTCATGTTCCTCGTCCACCCTCCAGCTCCAGGCTCCTGCTTCTGCCAGATTTTGGAAAAGAGAAAAGTTAGGATAGGATGCGCTCATGGGCTCCCCTACTCTGCTACGGATCTTTACATGCCAGGGTCCGTGGCTTCCATGCCCTGGGCACCCGAAGTGCCAGCATTTCCATCTCTCTCCGGTCCTGCTGCTCCCATACATTCTCCCTCATTCTAATCATGCAGTCCATTTTTAGGGCTTCTTTACATCTTAACGAAAGGCACTGTGCATTTCTGAGCTTTCGCTGTGCTGACGTTTAAGCTTCTTGCAACTGTTTCCATCACCGCTTCATTTCTTCTTTTCTTTTTTTGGCACCAGGAATGAAACTCAGGGCCTTGCACTTGCCAGGCAGGTGGTGTGCCACTGAGCTACATCCCTGACCCTACAGCTTCATTTCTTTCTTTCTTTCTTTCTCTCTTTCCTTCCTTCCTTCCTTTCTTTCTTTCTTTCTTTCTTTCTTTCTTTCTTTCTTTCTTTCTTTCTTTCTTTCTTTCTTTCTTTCTTTCTTTCTTTCTTTCTTTCTCTCTCTCTCTCTCTCTTTCTTTCTTTCTTTCTTTTTTTTGGTTCCAGGGGTATTGAACTCAGGACCTTGTGCTTGTGAGGTAAGCGGTGGCTTCATTTCTTTTAAACAGGCCCCTGTGTTTCTGCATTATGTGCTGACATCATATACTACCTCCCTTATTTGCACACCTCCATGGATGGCAAGTGTGTCTGCCTTTTTATTTTCTCTCTCTCTTCTTAACTTTGTGTCACTTAGCACCACATTCTTTATTGGTGGATAATAGAAAATAAAGTCCTTCCCAAGGAAGAACTATCCCAGAATGGTAGGAAAGTGGTGGCATGCTATACACCTCTCTATTGTATTTCTGGACTTCACTCTTTACTGTTTGAGGGTTGAGAGGGTGGAAGACTATGTCTTGTTTGGGCCACATGCTTCATGGTCTTTGGCTTTGGGCTAGCAGTTTTTAGATGCCCTTGGAAAAATAAAATGCCTAATAAGACCTCGGTAGAAAGGAATGTGATTTACCCTTTTTGAATAATGAAGCTTAAAACTGTTACCAGTAGGAGTTGTACCAATAGTACTAATCTTACTGATTAGTGTACCAGGATACATATTTGTTACCAGTTTAGTGAATGAGCTGGACTGAGGAAGGTACACATAAAAACGTATTTATTTTCCTACCAGGGTATCCCTCCTCACCTGCTTGGAAGATGTGTTCTCTTCTATTCTCAAATGATATTTTAGGAATGTCCCAGAGCGTTTTCTTATCACTTACTGCTAGCACTGTTAATATACAACTTCATTTTCAGGTATGGAGAAGCCTAGTCAATTCTTAAATTCCAGTCTTCCAAACTATTCGAAGTTGCTTGCTTCCCCGAATTCTGACACGGTTCCGACTGAGGAACCTCAGCATGAAAGGTGATGCTTGGTCCTTGCCCTCACCTTAACTGTCCACTGAAGAAAAACCTAAATTATTTGTTTTTAAAATTTTATTTATAGTATTTTCAACATACAGTACTTAAATCTCTAATTCATTTGTATTTTCAGTTGTACCATCTGAGATAGCAATTAGCTTTTTAAAAAGAAATAAGTGATTGTTCCAGTGCTATTCGCTGAATGAATGTGATTGAATAACAGTGTTAGTAGTTACATTAAAGTGAGTGAATAATTATTTTAATCCACCTGACACGCAAGTGCAGGCCCCATCATCTTCTGAATTCCTAATGAAGTAATGTCCTGCTGTAGATTTCCCTCACTCTGTGAAGCGCCTGCCCACCCTGGCTGCTGTCTCTGATGACTTTCTGCCATGTGTTTCTTGTGTCACAAACCTTGCAGGACCCAGGCCACGTGGGGCAGCGACCCTGGCTCTGGTTGGTTGTGGTTATCACCTCTGTTTCCTCAGTTCTCTGGACACCGCCTGCTCTGGCATCGCACTCTGTCTTTGTCTCTGTCCAGGCCGGCTGCTGTGACACAGCGCCTTAGACCAGGCAGCTGAGGAACGACAGGAGTGCATTTCTCGCACATCTGGAGGCTGGGACCCATGTGAGGGGCTGGGATGGCCGGGTTCCAGGGAGGACGTTCGGCCACCTTCTTGGGCCCCTTCACATGGCTAGAGGGCGAGAGCGCTGTCCGGGACCCCTGTCTGAGGGTGCTAATCCCATTCAAAGGGGCTGCATCCTCCTGACCCAGTCCTTCTCCAGGGACCCCTCCTCCGACCGTCACCCTCGGATTAGGGTTTCAGTATATGAATGGGGAGCAGCACACACTGCAGGTGCCTCACAGGCACCCCGGGGGGCCTCCAGGATCCCCGCCCTTTGGATGCTCAGGCCCTGCTCAGCCTCAGCTGTCACCTGTTACCTCCTCCTCCTGGGCACCCAGGACCAGATTCTGGAGTTCGAGATCCTCTTGATAGACCCGCACATGGATGGAATGCCCTCCACAGACCTGAGCCTGGCTCTGGGAGGTCACCTCCGGGGCAAGTGACAGGACTTAGAAGCATGGCGGATGGAGGGGTGCAGGATGAGGTAGGCGACTGCCTAATCCTCTTCCCTCCCCAAGCTGCCAGGAGGTGGGGCCTGCCGTGTCCCCCAGGCCCGGTGCGGAGGGAGCTGGGAGTGAGGGTGGACCTGCCCCGCGGCTGGCAGGCCCATTAGTGTCACCCGAAGCCAGTGCAGTCCCCTCCCCTGCAGCACCGCTTGTGCCTCCTGCTTTGCTTCTCCCCTCACCCCCAGGGGCCAGGTCTGCACCTGCCAGGGGAGCACAGCACCCGATCTACTTAGGCTGTGTTTGGAGAAACGCAGGCTTGAACACCATGTGTGGACAGAGCCACTCATATCTGTATTGCTGCTGGTATTTTTCTTTTCTTTAGACTTTTTTTTCCCCACAGAAAACAAATATATGCAGACAAACAAGCCACTGTTCCACCACACTCAACTCTATGACGTGCTCCTGTTGTGCATGGGCCAAAGAAGGGAATCCAGCTCAGCACCAGCAGGCCACACTAGGGATGGCGAACCTTTCAGAGCGTTCAGTGATGCAGCCTGCTGCAGCACTCGTGCCAGAGGTTCGCCACCACCGGTCTACACTGTGTCCCCCACCCCCAGCCCGCCACACACCGCTCAGCAGCACGTCACAGAAAAGCGCCCTGCATATCCAGGCTAGGGAAGCCTGAGGTGGAATATGAACAGCGGGTGCTTTCACTTGTAGCTTTGTGTGCAGCCTCTAAGCTGGTGGCTCGGTGATGTTCCTGTCAGTGTGCACAGGTGCTTTGGGTTAGCGTCGGGCTCCCCCATAACCTGGGTCTGAATTCAGAACTTCGCCTTTGCTGCAAAGAGCCTTCCAGTGACACTTAGCATGCTGCGTTTCCACTGGATGGCACCGTCACCCAGGGGGCATTCCAGCAGTACTCAGACCTGTGCCTGACCCTGGAGAGCCAAGTGTCCAGGCCTGGCTGTTCTTTAAAATGTGCTGCTCCAATGTGCTGCTTGGGGTTTGCAAGGCTAATTTTCAAAAAATTCTCCCTATGTGGAAAGAAAGTCCTGCGTGGAGTTTCTAAAATTTATAGTTGTCTTTCTGGTTAAGAAATCATGAGAATGGTCTTTATTGAAGGGAAGCAAGCTATAAGAATGTGAGGATACTTGTCTGCAATGGTGTACACAGTATTAGTTTTAGAACCTAACTTTCAAAGTTGGAGTAATCATGAATAGCTATGACCTTACTCTAATGTCACAATTTTTTAAATATCTCTTGGTGCCTTTGATACAAGGCCAGGTCATAGACATGGGATAGGATCCTCACCCTCAAGTAATCAGAGGTGGCCTAGGGATACATCAGAGAGCTGTGTGTGTAGTGAGAGTGTGTGTGCGTGCGCGTGTGTGAAGCTTTTCCTGTCACTGAGCTGCCAAAGGGTGACATTTACACCTTTGCAGCTAGTCCTTTTTGCTAGACTTTAAGAGGAGGGAGCCAAGAGAACAAGCAGCTGGAGTTTTTTTGGGGGGGAAATGGGAGATGAGAAACATATCATCATATCACCAAAGTAGCTGTGATGTAGAAAAATGATGATCATATAATTTTAGAGACTTTAAATATTTTCCTGTTTAATGTCTGTGCTTTTTATTTAATTATATAATGAGTACAAGGGTTATGTAGTGATCCGTGCCCATTGGACCTTAAATATTAAAGCTGTCTCTAATTAGCAGTGGTGCAATCTTACAATTCTGGCTGTGGTGTTGGAATGGGGTTCACCCGTTGGGTGCAGGAAGCTGTTGCAGTGGGAAAAGTCTTTGTTTTTTGCTTTCTTTTGTAGACATATGTGGTTATAACTGCCCAGTTGTTTTTGCCTATGGAAGGGAAATCAATTGCTATGAAGTATATAGCAAAACGAAAGCATCCGTGAGCCAGTGTTATGGCTGTGTTTGGATGTCTCCCCAAAGCCTCATGCTTTTTCTGAGGTGGCTGTATCTAGAATGTGTGATTGATTCCTAGTGGGGCTAGGCCCGAGGGCACTAGGATTACGGGTGTGAGCTCTATCAGCCCTACGTAGTCTGGATAAGAGAAAGGGGCAGGAAGACGCTGTTAAGGTCCCTTGTTGCTTTTGTTGCTTCTGGCTGCCATGGACTGTTTCTCCATTGCCAGGCCCCTCTGCCACACCGCCAGCCTTGGAGCCAGCTGATTATGGACTGAAACCTCTACAGGCTGTGAGCCAAATAAACCTTTCCTCCTTTAACTTTGGGTGTGAGGTGTTTTGTCTCAGCAACAAGGGAAAAGTAATGAAGACAGCCAGCAAAGCATGACTGGGATTTCAGCACCGTGGCAGACATTGCTGTGACCCAGCTGCCCTCTAATGGTTAGAAGGTCACTGCTCTCCTTTGCTTTGCTCTGCTGTCTGGAGAATCTTGTCCAGATGCCCTGGTGGTCTCGCGGAGGGCATTTTCTCCTGCCTCGAGGAGGGAGTGTCATGCTATCTCCATTCTGATGGGTTGACAGTGGGGTTTGTAAATATCACATATGCTCAAGCCTCTGTTGACTGACGCCATGCGGATCTTGTTGAGCAAGACAGAATGTGCTCTCTTCCCTCTCTGGCCCAATTCGGAATATTTTGGCAGGAATAAACCCTTCGTGCATACATGGGAAAGCTGGGTTTTAATACTCAGTGAGGACATTTGAGGTTAAGAAGGTGACACAAAGTCCATGGCTCTCCGTTTAACCCTTCAGCGTGAGCAGACTCAGAAGTTACCCAGGGCAGCCTGGGCCATTGGCACTGGGAGGTTTCCCATGAGCCAACCCTTCGACTCTGTCCTCTTTCTGTGGCCTAAGCGCATACTCCATCTCGAAGGAAATTACAAGATATGATTCTGCACACTGGCAGATGGCCTACAGACAAGTAGAATCCCCTTTGAGGTCTAGAAGAGGAATATCCTTCTTAATGACTGTCAGCTGGGACGGAGCCCACTTCATATACTCACCCACAACAAGAAGTGAGCCACAATGGATTCACTCTGCCAGACACCGGAAGTGCTTGGATCACTCGGACATCATTCTTCTTCTCCACAAACACTGGGCTGAGGGAAGGAGTCAGCAGAGATGGAGAGCCAAGGCCATAGAGAAGTCCTGCTCGTCGCCTGGCGTGGTCCGTCTGAGTCTGCCCAGAAGGTGTGTTGGGGGTCTGAAAAGCAGAGCCCAGGAGTGGTTCCCTCTAACTGGAAGTCCCTACGGGAGTGGGGCCGGACCAGGTGTCTCTTGGTGCCAGTGCCAGCTGTCCTTGCCGTGTTTCTTTTCATGGAGACGTGGTGATTAGGAGGAGAAATGCTTTGGAGGCCAGAGCACAGCCCTGGAGAACTGTGCCTCATAAAGAAGAAAATACGCTCTCCTCGGCTGTGAGCTCATGTCACAGCACCGTGATTGTGGCTCAGGTACCCACTAGGACACCGCGTGAGCGTGAGCACACCCTGGGGCGGGAAGGGGGTGGCCCTGCATGGGGCAGGCAGGACAGACGAGGAGCTCCTCTCATAGGAGCACTTCTGTGTGAGGGGAGGATTCAGGCCCAGCATAAAATGTTTCACTGTGGGAAGATGCGGTCCGACAAGAAGTCTGAACTACGATGGGCCTTTGGAGCAGATTGGGGTCAAAGAAAGGCAGATGACTGCGGAGATGGGGAGAGGTGCAGTGGGGTGTTCAAAGGAGACACAGCTTAGGTCAGGAAGGAGTGAAGGCTGGAGTGCGGAGGCCGCAAGGACGGAGGAGCCATTCCCAGGCTAAGAAGGTTCAGGGAAAGAGAAGGATGGAGTCGGACAGAAAAGAGAAGCAATGGGACTGGAGGCTGGGATGCTGAGCTTAGACTTGGAAGAACTGAGTAGAGGTGTGAGCACCAAGTAGCTCCTGAGATGGTGTGGAGCCAGAGGGATTGGGAGGGCCCTGGCCAGGGAGTGCTGTCACCCACTGGGGCCGCGTGTGCTCACCTTGGAAGCTCCCTCAGTGAAGAACAGAAGAGGCGGCCTTCAGGTGGGTAATGAGAGAGTGGGCAAAACGGCAAGGTGTGTCGACAGTTCTGCAAACTAGGTGGGGAAGGCCCAGAACAGATTATGTTTGTCCTGATATCTAAGAGTGAGGCCACTATCCTGGCTCACTCGGCTCTGCTTAAAACAAAGGAAAGCGACCCTTTGACTGTCAGCTTAAGTGGAGCCAGGAGATATTCAGGATTATTTGTCTCAGGATAGAAGACATTTCTCCTTCACAGGGAAAATATCCATTACAGAAATGGGAGTGGAAGATCTGAGAGGGAAAAGACACTCCGGGGGACCAGGACCGAACACACGCTAGTGGAGGAAGCTGCGTAAAGGGAGAGACTTCAGCTCCATAGAAAGATCAAGCTTCTCTGGTTGGCCACCCACTAGTGGATGGGACAGTGGGCCACAGAACCGTGGCAGAGTCCGTCTCAAGGGTGCCAGTGGAGAGGTGGAATTTGGAAAGGAGTGATTACCAACTCTGCATTGCTAAAGAATCTGAGAGCAGGAGAGCATTTCCCCCGAGTTAAGAGAAAAGGGAGAGAATTCAGGCGAAGCCACAGAGAACACTGGGTGTAAGAAGCCCTTATTGAAAGAACACACATTTTATGGCTTCTTCTTCTGCTCAGTGAGGTAAAAAAGCAGAGTTGGTCTCTATGAGTGCAGTAAGAGGAGATTTGGTAAGACATAGGAGACTGAAAGATTTCCCATAGCCATGTAGGCAATTGCACAGGAAGCCTATTAGAGATGAACTGAAAAAGTTAGGAGTAGAAGTAAACGTCCAGTGAGTTAAAAAATTATGAGATTTACAGCAGATCCACCTGGTATAGTTGCATGAGCTTCCCCAGCGGTGCTCGGCTCTGGCACTGGGTGGAGAAGGGGACCGAGCAGGGTGGCCTGCCTTCCGGTGAGTGACTGGGAGAGGTGTCAGGATTCTGGGAAGAGCACAGGAGCTGACTCGGGAGGTAAACGGGACTGTGAGCCGGTGAAGGTCTAGGAGGAGAGGAGCTGGCCGGGAAAGGGCTCCCGCTGAGGGTCCCGGTCAGCGTCAGAAAGAGTGAGCACGAGGAAGGACGGAAGGAGAGAAGGCTGCGGTTAGTGAGGAAGCTGTAGCTAGAGAGGCTCTGCTCTCCTCAGCTGAGATCCCGCCTGCGCTGTGTGTCTTGTTTAATCATTTCCATCATACTAGCTGGCTCGCCTTTAGGGGTTCTGTGTTCCGTAGAATAAGATACCCCGGGAAAGGAAATGTAAAATCGTGTCTCTTGTCTGTCTGCCGGAGTAAGACTGCATTCAGAGGCCCGGTTTGGTTCCAGGCAGTTAACTACCTGTTCTCTGCAACCCTCTTAGCTTCCTTGGGGATCCGGAATAGGACCACTGCTTCCACCTTGCTGGTGCTTCCCAGTGCTCTCTTTTTCCTCTCCAGCCCTCTATTCTCCACCCGCCTCTGGAGTGACCTGTTGAAAGCCACATGGCTCCCAGTGACTTCCACACTGGCCCAGGACCTCACAGTGGCCCCAAGCCACCAGACTCCTGCTCCCTCTTTGATTTAGGCTTTTCCTCCTCTTTGCTCCACCCACGTGAGGGTGCCTGGTGTTCCTCTCCTTAGGGCCTTTGCATTTGCTGCTCCCCAGTATGAAAGGTTCTGCCCAACACTTAGTGGCTTAGCCCCTTACCATCTTCAGATTTTTGTCACCTTCATTGGCAAACGTTCCCTGACCGTCATATTTAATAACACTCCCCACACATGACCCCAGTCCCCTTCCCAGATTTATAACCCGCTCTACCATGTGGTTCATTTGACTCCTCTACTTATTTTTATGCATGCATCCTTCAATGACACAGTATGTCCAGGAAGGCAAGGGATTTACTTTGCCGGTTTGTAGCTCCGGGCTCACTTCCTAAAGTGGTTCCTGGCCCATAGTGGTACTCAGTGATACTCATGGAATGAATGATGATCGAGTTACCTGGCTCGAAAGGTCATATGCACTGGGAAAGCATAGAAAAGAATAAAGAAGAGACTCAACATGGTCTCAACTCTATGTAGCAATGACTGCCTCTGACCTTGTGGTGCCAGCCATCTTTCTGACATGTGCATGTAGGGTTGATTGACCCACAGGGCCACTGGTGAGTGGAGTGTGACATCTGGATGTGGCCAGGAGGGTGAAGATGGAAAATCACATCCTCAGGAGGGTGGGTGTTCGATGTGTAGATGAGAAGGCTCTGGTGATAAGCATTTTAGATGTGTAACGAGCTGTGGTGTCTAAGACAAATTATACATATTCCACATAAATCTAGACTAGGGCAGAATGTGCACCGGCGGGGAAAGGTATAGACAAGGCTACTTCAGCTCCACAGAAAGATCAGTCGGTCCTGGGGGCCACCCATCAGTGGGGATAACCTGTGGAGAACACGGTTCAACATCTCTAATTCAAACAGAAACTCTGTGGCCACCTGTGAGGCACATTCTACTTGACCTCTTTCATCCAAAGAAACAAAGTAGCAGGAACACATTCATAAAACTTTTAACAGTTCTAAGCAAGTAACAGTAAATTTTCTAGCGGTAGTAGGAAGTCTCATATATACTTGTGGGTATTTTCCTTTTTTGTAAAAGCTCCCTTTTGTTTCTCATAGAGTAGTGACTGGGCTGGACTGCTTATTTATTCAGTTTTCTCTCTTGTTACTCCATTGGTACTCACAGTTTAAGTGTCATACTACCATGGAAGAGTGTGACAATGCATTTAATCAGTCATGCCCACGATAGACCCAACAAATAGTTCATTTTCTTTTAACAAACCTATTCTTCTATTTTTAGAAATGTTACTCTGGAAACATCAGGAACACATTAAGCTGCATAATAACTGAGATTTTTAAAGCTATGTTTTGAATCCCCTCTAAAGCCAGTTGATATAAACACAATTAAGCCTGTCATGGTCATGATGTCATTTGTCCTGTAAACATCTTTTAGACCCTGGAGAAATCACAGCAGACGCACCAGCAGAACTCATAAACAAGCCTTTGGAAAATGCACACAAAGAAAAGTCTGTAACTTGAGTAATTTATGTTGAAAACTTACAGGGCATTATGATGACTTTATAAATGAAGTGATAGAATTAACAGCGGCTAGTGTTTTTCCTTTGAAGCAATTGATATTTTCAGAGTATCTTTTTTAAAGAGTCACATGAATTCATTTGAATTGCAAAAGTTGTGTGGTTAAATATGCATGGATTATTTAATTTATTCTATCTATATTTTAAATCAATCTGAAAGAAAACTTTTTTGGTCTATATTTGATAGTGTTTTCATTTCAATTATTCACAAGTAAATTTTAAATTAAAATTCTATTTAAGCCTGACATACTGCATTAAAATTCATGCTGTGATTACTTTTTCAGATAAATTTAGTGATAGGTAAATCAAGTAAGGCTTGTTGTTTATACCAGCAAGTAGCAATACAAGATGTGATTGAAAAATTCATTGAATGCTTAAAGTTTTGACATTTATTACAGCAAAAGTCACATTGCTATTAATTCCCCGCAAAATTCTCCCCCTCCTTTTGAACACACGTATCCCACTGTCCTTTCCACTTTCTCAGGTAGTTCTGGAGTCCTCTTTCCTGAATGTCTTTAGTTGCACTGTTGTGGCTGCTTTAATTTCCTGCATCGATTTGAAACATGTACCTTTCATGGTTATTTTGACTTTGAGGAAGAGCCAGAAGCCACATGGTGCCACATCTGGTGAATAAGATGAATTAGGACACACTGTAATGTTTTTATTTGACAGAAATTGCCATAAATGATTGGTCAATGAGGGATATTCAAAAATATAGTAAATGTTCAAATAAAAAATATTATTAGAGCAAAAGACACATTGCCGTCAGAATATTCCCCCCTCTTCAGACATTTTTATTCCATCATTCTTGACAGTATATCTTTCACTATGTTTTTAAAGTAAACATTCAGTATATTTTTTGATCACCTCTTGTACATGCACAAAACAAGCCCTTGCTATTAGCACAGGGGAAATACAATTGTTCTATAATGACATACAGGGACACGGCAGACCCTCTGCTCCCCAGTGTCATCCAGATGGCCTAGCTTTGAGCCTTGGGTTTCTCTGGATTACCAAAGTGATCGAGAGGATTTTTACCCAGGTAATTGTGGTTGGATCATCTGGTCTTTCCTCAGATTCGATCTGAGTGAAGCATCTTAAACAGAAACACATGGGCATGTCAGGGCAAGCATCAGAGAGCTCGGGGGCCATAAAAGAGTCATAAGCCCTTATAATTGGCTGGCATCTTTTGTCCAGATGGGTTCAGCAGCATTTTAAAGCCCTGTAAAGAAAAGCAGGACCGATATACAGCGGTGGTCAGGTCCAGGGAAATGTGAAGGGTGCACACTCCCTGCTTCTCTCTGTTGCTCTCCAACCCTTTCACAGCCATTGAGGTCTTGATGGTGGAGCTAAAGAAAGGGTTTACCCCACCCCGCCAGGGCCAAGGGCCTGAGGCTGCTTTCCTGATGAGTTCTGCTGTGTCCTCAGCCCCCAGGGACTGTCTCACCGGTGGATATCACCATGGTCACCACCCAGGTGTCCCCCATGTGGAGCTGGCTGGAAGCTCACCTGGGGCAAACACTTCCCGAGGAGAACTGAGAAGTTCTGCATTCACAAGCAGCTCATTCCTAGTAGGGACCAGGAGGAGATGGCAAGAGATAGGAGGAAGCTCGATAGGCAGTGTCCTGTGTGTCTCTCCATGTGCGCTGGGATCCCTGAGGCCCACTGATGTCAGGATGACTGTCACCCAGCTGGACCCTCTCCATGGGGGCTTTCATTCCACCCAGTACAGGGCCGGACGGGATGTTCTTGTCCCCATCTCCCACCGCCTTCTAGGTGTGCTGTTGGGGTCAGGAGTTTGAGAGCAAATGAATATTTGCTCACCAGGGGTTTATAGTTCATGAATCATTTTATTTACATTTTAGCCCCTCTTAGGGTGGGTCAAACTAGGACTAGAAAGAGGGGGCATTAATCCTCTGTAGAATGAGGAATGAGTTTGGATTTCTTCTTGGGGTGATAGAAACATTTGGAGCTGGGCAGAGAAGGTGGTGTGCACTACTGTGAAAGTGCTAGATGCCACCAAATGGCTCATTTTAACACAGTTAATTTCACAAAACCATGATATATGTTTGAGGTGATCGATTTGGCTGTTAACTGACCTGGCCATTACACATTGTGTATATATATTGAAAAGCCACACTGTGCCTCATAAATATATACAGTCACTATCAACTAAAATATACCTATTAGTAGAAATTAATGAAAAGTCAAAATAAAAATAAATAAAATGGCCAATCCCATGTTACATGAACTTCACCTCAGTGGAAAAAACAGCACTAGAAAACTAAGTATTTTTTAAGTTGTTTTACAAAATCATGTGACTGGGAAGCTATTTTACACTTCACACCTAGCATCAAATAAGGATAGGACTGGGATGGGGCAGGGCTTTTTCCTCTGAGACAGTGACCCAGGTGACAGCGTGTCCCCATCCACGCTGCTAGCTGTCTCTGCCTGCAACCTGTGGTTGTGCTTGGAGACAGAGGCAGGGACCTGCCCCTCGCCTGTCTGTGATCAGGCACGTGACTCAATGACAAAGTGACAGGGGTGCAGTCCATGGCTCACGAGGTTAGGAATATGGTCTTAAAGGACCTCTCTGGAAGTTCGCTAATATTTTCTAGATATCTTTCATTTTCTCCCTTCAGCAATGATTTCTAAATATCTTTCATTTTCTACTTTTTTGGCTCTATGCATTAATTTCTATCATCCCATGCTGCAAAACAACTCAAAAGTTGTATTTGTCAATCCAGAAGGGCACCGTCTAATGTAAACTCACAATGAATAATCAAAATAAAATAGCATATGAGCTCCAATGTGCGTTTACACTTTCTGATAGTCACATTAAAAAAGCAAAACAAAAAGAAGTAGGTGAAATTAATTTCAGTCATATTTTAAAAATATTTTAAATATGGTCTCTGTATCTATCTGGGAAACCCAGCATACCCCACATAGAAACCTTTCAGCCTGAAACCTACAATCTAAATAATTTAAAGGGAAAAATGAAAGGGAGCTGGTAGGAAACAGGAAAGTAGGCTTTTGGAGCTAAGGAGAGATGTGGGGGCAGGGGGTAGACGGGAGAGAGGAGCAGAAAGGGAACTAAAAAGAATCAAGACGGATATGTGAGTGTACCACTCCCCAAGATGAATGTAACTATTAGATACCGCAAACACATACTAATTAAAAAACAAACATTTCAGGCAAAACCGGTCAGTGCTAACATCATGGATGAGGGATCTCACTTCGAGTGTTTGCACCGTGGCTGCTGTGTCTGGTGTGTGTTTCGTACTCACAGCACACCTCAACTGGGACACTCACCTGGCACGTGGTCTGGAGCCACGCGGGCTGCCCTGAGGACGGTGCCTGTGTGGAGCTACCGTTCGGGGGGCCCTCTGGTGTCAGAGATGATCCAGGAGCTAAGTGGAGGTGGAGCTTCCGTGGCACAAAAGCAGGGGTGCGTTCTTCATTTCTGTTGTATAGATTCTGTTTTATAGCAGGGTTGAGCTCTTAGTAGTGCTATCTACTCCCGCCCAGAAGGTGGCTCTGCTATCCTGGTCCGCAGGTGTCCCTGCGAGGTTCCTGGGAGCAAGGATTTGTGCCTGTGAAAGGAACTCAGTCTCTTTTAGGAATAGAAAATGAATCTGAGATCAGAGGAGGAAAGCAGGTCTCCCGGAGTCACATGCTTGTCCTCATAGAGCTTGAACAAGAGCCCCCACGAGCCCTGCCTTGCAGGTGCCTCTGTCCCTCAGCTCTGGGCCACTGTCAGTGCACCTGGTCGTCTGCGGACAGCACAGGGCCGCCATGTGGTGCGAGGTTGCCTGGCTCCGTCTAAACCTCAGTGCACAGTCTGAGTCACTTAGCCCTGGGACAGACCGCAGCCGGGGTTCCAGACACCTGGAATTGTGACCAGCAGCGCCTCTCTCTGCAGCTGGGCCGTACAGAAGAAGGGATGTCGTGGAAGCCCATTTCTCATCAGACCCCTTGGTCAGTTTGGATGCTGTCCTGTCGCTTTGGGACCAGGGCTCTGAAGGAGGGAGGAACAGCCACATCCATTCAAGGACACATTTTCTGCATTATACGTTCCTTCCATACACTCAGTTTTAAGATTTTCTATTAAGAAAACTCCCCATCTATTTAATTCTTTTTTTTTTTACTGTGTTTTGGTTAAGCAAAGACTTAACTTGCAGAAAGGAATTTCAGAGTAGAAATAATTTCAGCCAAATCAATTTTGCATATTAAAGTATAGACTGATTATGGCTAATTGCATGATTTCCCCCTGGCAATTTGAACCCTGAGTACTGATGATGAGCTCCCTGCTGATGACTTTGCCTTTGTGTTCCTCCCTCCAGCACTGCCAGGTGCCCCCAGAGTGGTGGGCTCCGTGTTGGGCTCTGGACACTCAAGAGTGTGACCCATTGTCTTGAGGGGTAACGGTGGATATGGCTGCCCACCCAGGCACATAACCGAAGATGCACTGACAGTCCAGGGAAGGCTTATGGCAGAGGGTGAAGCTGGGCCTGGGAGTGGAGGTCAGGGTGGAATCACACGGTAGATAGAAAGGAGAGAACTCAAGGCCAGGAGAGGTGGCCTCAGTGCCTGCTGTGTGGGCTGTTCTTCCAGTGGCTCCTCTTCGGTGTTCCATGACCAGCTTTCCAGTTTGGTCCCTAAGTGGGGACATGGACTGATGGCTGTGGGGAGCTCCCAAAGCCCTGTGTAGAAGTTAGTCATGAGGGCTAACTTATCAGTACGGTATTTCACCCGGGGCTGCTGTGGCTTGGGTACAGTGCCATGTGTCCCTAATGGTTCATGAGCTGGGAGCTTGGTCCTCATGTGCTGATGTGAGAGGTGGCATGGACGCTGGTGGGAAGTAATCAGGTCACGGCAGATGTGCCCTCAGAGGGAGTTAACATACTTCTTGTGGAGCCCAGTCAGTTCTTACTGGGGGGTTGGTATAAAGGAGATATCCTGGCTCTGAATTGCTTTCCGGCTGCACGTCTGCCTGTGTGATCTTCTGCTTCTGCACATGGTCCTACCAGTGTGATGCTGTCCACAGAGAGTACTTCACCAGGGCCAAGTTGACACCATGCCCTTGAACCTCAAGAACTGTGGGCTAAATACCTTTCTTTCCTTTATAAAGTACCTAGCTTCGGGCATTTTGCTGTAGCAACAGAAAACAGATGAATACAAAAACCAATGGCAGTCCCCACATGAGCCCCACTCCCTTGGCATGTAGCCCAGTACTTGTCATCAGATATAGCAACCTTGGGTTGGGTCCCCAGGGAGCTGGCTTAGGCAGGACAGAGAAGCAGAGAGAATGAGATGTGGGAAAGAACCAAGAAGATTGTGTTGATTAAAAAAACAATGTAGCCAGGTGCGGTGCTACACACTTGTAATCCCAGCACTCTGGGAGGCGGAGGCAGGATGATCACAAATTCAATCTCAGCCTGGGCAATTTAGTGACTCGGGAAGAATCCATCTCAAAATAAAAAAATTTTTAAAAAGAGGCAAAGCAGGAATAGCGTGTACAAAAACCAAGCACACTAATTTGTAAATTCAAAGGAATATTTCGGGCCAGCATGAAAGAATATTTAAAATTGCAACTAAATGGAAAAGCCTAGGAAATATGGCAATTTGCAGCAAGGAACACATTGTACTTCCTATTCCTGGTGTTTATGTCCTTGGGAGGTCTTTGCGTGTAGGGCACACTGCTGATTCATCTTTGGGTCTTCCCAGCTGCCCTGCACATGGCCCTGTCCGTAGTAGGTTTTCTGTAAAACTGCTTTGTGAAAGAATGAATCAGTACAAATATAAAGACTGCGAGTCTGAAAGCCATCAAATCTTCCACGGTGTAAGATATCAAGTGGATCAGGGGTACCACAGGCACTACAGAATCTTTTATTTTTAACTTTTTTATTGTTAATTGTGATAAAATCATCTGACATAAAAATTATCACCTTAAGCATTTTAAGCTCCCTAGCATTGCTAATTATGAATACCGATAACCTCAAATGCATTATCTTAACCACTGCACATTTCAGCAGTGTTAAATATTCACCTTGCTGTGCAGCTGATCTTGAGAATTTTTTCATCTTGCAAAGCTGGCACTCTGTCCCCATTCATCCTCACGCCTGTTCTCCTGAGCCACACATTCTAATTCCTGTCTCTCTGAGAGCGACTACTCTAAGTGCCTTGTGTCAGTGGAATCGTACGGCGTTCACCTTGCTGGGACTGCTTATTTCACTTAACACAGTGTCCTCAACATTCATCTGCACTGCAGCACGTGCCAGAGTACCTTTCCTTTTAAACCTGAATAATATTTCATTGCATGGATGCACCTCGTAGCTTTTATCCATTCCTGCATCAGTGGATGTCTGGATTGCTTCTGGCTGCTTGGTGTTGTGAATGATGTTGAACACATACCTCTTTGAGGGCCTGCTTTCAGTTCTTGTGAATATATACCCAATATGGACTTGCTCAATCACATGGTAATTCTATTTTTAATTTTTTGAGGAACAACCATATAATTTCTTATAGAGGCTGCTACATTTTACACTCCCACTAACAGTGCACAAATATTTCAGTTTCTTCATATCCTTATCAGCATTGTTTTTTAAAAACACACTGTCCTTTCTCATGGACACGAGGTGTAAGAATGCTTCTGGAAAGATCAATGCATGTGGCTCCCGAGTGCTCCCTCCTTATCTTCAGTCTGGCAGTGTCACTTAAGAAGTCATCTGCAAGCAGGCTACACTGTCACATGCAAAGCTTCTTATGCATGGCTTTGAAGAACTCTTTGAATCAGATATTCTTTTGTGGATCATTTTTCAATTTTTATTTTTTATTAATATGTGTGTGTAGTGCACAATGTTTACATTCCTCCTGTGGAGCTGGCGCGTGTCCATAACACATCTTCATTCTTTTTCATCCCGTTCCCTCTCCTCCTCCTCCTCCCTCCTTCCATCTCTTCCTCCTCTTCCCGTTTTCAGAAGATCTCTCTCCTACTTCCTATTCTCTATCTTTCATTTTGCTTTTTCTTTATGTTTTGGGCTTCTCACATAAGAGAAACCGTGTGATGTTTAAGCTTGTGTGTCTAACTTATTTTAGGGTATTCTTTGGGCAATAGGGTCTTTGATGAAACATTCAAAGCAACTTCCTCTCTCAAACCTGGAAAGAAGAGAAAATTAAAAATTGCTGTTTTGTAAACAAGCCTCACTGGCTCAAAGTGAGGTTAATATGAGTAGGTAAACAATCCCAGGCTTGAATGCTGAGGCGGAGTCCCAGCGGCCCCCAAAATAGCATCTGTCTTAGGAAATTCATGAGCAGAGGAGCTGTCCAGCAGGAGAGGACACATGGAAGGGCTTTTTTGTTTTTGTTATTTTGCACATAATATCCTATGACTCCTTGTGCTGGACAAGTATAAGCAAAGTAGTGTGTGCTTGTATGTGTGTGTGGGTGTTTGGGGCCGGGAGGTTTTTGTATAGGGAAAAAATGGCTCCATTTACACCATCACTCCCTGGTTTACTGCATGAAAAAAAGAAATTTTATATATATATATACTTTCCAAAGGCAGGAGGGTTTAAGAGCATGGATACTGTGACATCACCCAGCACAGTTAAGTATCAGTTGAGCAGCTGGTCTGAGGGCGGTTTGCAATGAGTTATGAGGCTCTGAAAGTTCCTGAGTTCGCTGACGCCCTTGTGGCATGATATGAAGACTTTCGTTTAGCCTGAGTGTTTGTTTTAATGAGGTATTGCAATGCAGTGCACTCAGATGAAAAACACATGATGTACCCCAGGCAAGAGTGAAGCAATAACTGCACAGAGTTTTGAAGAAGACTAGTCATACCACAGGCAACCATTATAACAGAAAAAATAACAAGAATTTTAATACAGTTGGCCAAATATATTAATTTAAACTGAATGCCTTTTAAAAAATATTATAGCTGTGAGGCACAGCGTTCCATTGGCAAGCATCTTCAAAACCTTCATTTTCAGAGGATTCACAGAGAAGTTTTGAAGTGGAGCCACTGCTGCCGGGATGTACATTTGGAAGAACCGCTAAAAAGTCTTTGATCATTTTATGAGAGGCTTCTTTGAGTTTGACACAAAGAAGCTAAAATAAAAAGAGATGCATTTTTATATGGGCGGCCGTCTTTGTATTTCCACCAGAGGACGGCTGGCTGGCTTATGTGTGGAAGCAGAGGTCTAGAAATCTCCAGTCAGAATGCTGGGTTGTACATCCCAAGTCCTTCCCCGACTGCGTGCTGACTGGAGTTCGAATCCCTGGGGGCAGATCTCTGTATATCCTGTTTGGAAATGTTCCTGGGGGAAAGGATTCTGTCACCTTGCTTAGGTGTCAGCCCTGGGTTTAGTAAGTCTTTATTTTGTGTATTCTTTAATTTAGATATCTGAAATCTCAAAGTGAACTACTTCATTTTAATGCAGCAAGCATTTTACTGATTTCCAGGTTCTGGGACACAGAGTGGAAAAGAGCTAGGACCCTCCAAGTCTTTTGACCCAGTATCTCTAGAATCCATAGTTAACTGACAGGGCACTAGGAAGCTTGCTGGGGCAACGGTGTAATCTGACGTTCGATTTCTTTATATTTCTTTTGTTTCTACCTTACTCATAAATCACCATGTCCTATAGAGACCATGAACTGGCAGGTATGTGAGTCAGAAGGATCAGTGTTATAAAGCCTCAGTCTCTTTCAAGACTGGCTCTCAGTTCACACACCTGCAGGCTTCAACCTGGGGTTGAAGTCAGAGACCTTTGTTTCTCCTTGTTTTGCCTCACTGTGGCTCCAAGGTGCTTCCGGATGCTCCAATTTATCACAGACGGCTCCGACTGTAAAATCCCAGGTGGAGAATGACCTGTTCCAAACCAGAATTGTTTTGGATGAAGGGACAACATGAGGAGTCAAGGTTTCTTCTGGATTTATGAAATAACCTTCAGCCTCAGAAATTATTTTCCATCAGCCAGGGGAAATGGAAGCCCACAAATGCATCTCTCCCTAACTACTCTGCTCACCTCTACCCTTTGTGCTACTGTGTGTGTGTATGTATAATCAGTATGTTTTTTCTGGCAGCTCAAATGAAGCCAGAAATTAGCATCTTTGACTCACATAACCATTTATCTTGTTAAAACCTCGGGGCATCCAGTTATCACCAGTTGTTGGTCTGCACCTGTGTGTAATAGAAACCGGGCCTTGTAGCCTTTGTTAGTTCAGATCATCTGAGGCCTGAGCTCTCTTTTGCTGCCCCTCTCATTCTCTCTGTGACCCACAGTTGTTTTAAAAGCAGCCAAGAAAATACTAGATGTGCGTTCTCGCACCAACACAATGTGACTTTGAGGAGGCAGGAGAGAAATCACAGAATGACAAGTTTTCTTTCACAGGTTTTTTTCTTTCTTGAAATGCACTGAATGATGTGTGCAGTTGTTTTAATTGAAAGACAGATTTTGTGATGCTCTCTTGGGCCGGGTTCTACGTAGCACACGGCCTGGTTCCGCCTGCGATTCTCTCCTGCAGCTCTCGGAGCTGTGGCTGTAATTGGAAACATACACATCCAGGCCGCTCCTGACTGCAGAGGGCCATGGACATTTTTCCCATCTTTGTTCATTCTCAGTTTGTCTCTGCGCCATGATTTTTAAAATTGGATTCAAATTTGCAGCTTTTAAAAGAAAACCACAAGAACATGATTTTTAATCTCTCGAGATTTGTCTGCCCCTGTTCTACATAGAAAATAGGCATTTCCTTAATAGATCCAAGCCAGATATCTAAAACAATTAAAACTTGCATCTCTGAAGTGAGTCAGCTTTTCTCTTTGTTTTAAAGGCTTTCACTGGTTGCGGATGAGTACCCTCTGCCAAAGCAAAGTGGAGGTTTTGCCTTTGGCGAGTCTAGAAGGTGGGGAGGGGTAGCTGTTTACAAGACCCTTCAGAGTGTCAGGGATCGGCCAGCCTTTGTTTTAAGCGATAATTTTAGCCTTCCACTGGATTCCAATCCTGGGGTCAGGGGGACCCATGGGGCCACAAGCAAAGTGAAGTCATCAGCTGGGGGCTTACCTAGCAAAGATGAAGAATCCGTGGCTTGCTTAATTCATGAGCTGCTTCTGATTATCCCCATGGAGGGAGGGTCTCACTTTGAATAATGACATCTTGACATCCCCTCCACAGAGGATCCACAGCCCTGGTCACCAGATGTGTCAGGGCAGGCATGTCCAGCTTCCTGAGGGCGGGGTCCTGTGAGCTAAGCGTGTCAGATGCTCTCTGTTTGCCTTTGCTGGAGGGAGGGCAGACCCGAGGCCCCTTCTCCCTGGCGTGCACCCCAATTAGGGAGAGTTCTGGTTTCTAGTGCTCGTTATTCAAATCCATGCCCATGAGCCCAGCCATTGATGGGGGGTGGGTCTGGGAGACTTCAGTTCAGCTGTTGCACACAGCGAGCTCCGCACATCCTTTTGAGCTGGATACCGAATGCCACGCAATTTCTAAGATGGGGATTTGGATGCTTAGACCTAACTACAAAACCCTACCTTGTAACGGGACTTTGAAGACCATGTGCTCTCGCAGAACTTTACATTCTCAACTCTCCATGTGGACTCTGGAAAATGATGAAGCCTGTTGGTGTCAAATTCACTGCCTAGAAAAAGCTTGATTCTTCAGCTTCCTGTCACTGATGTGTGCTGAGCTTGTGACTGCCCCTGAACTGGGGCTGGCAGGACCAGGGTGTGGTCGCAGCTCTGAGACACCTGGCCGCAGAGATGGTGCACGGAGAGGAGGGTAGCGTTGCGCAGGCCAGTTCTGCACCCTGCAGTGCAGGCTCCTCTCCAGTCCTGACAGGGCTGTGAGGCCCGACTTGCCTCTTTCCTTTCTGCAAGGCTCACCCAGTGCTCTTGGATGGACCTGCAGGAGCCACAGGAGCTTTTCAAATGAGCTCTTCTGGGTGTCTGAAAAACAGCGCACCCCTGGTGCCCATCTTTCCCAGCACAGCTCCCCCAGTCCCCTCAGTTGTTTTTCTGTGGTTTTTATTTTCTACACCATCCTGACTATTTCCCCACGAGTGTAGCCCCAACACCACCGTCACTAAGATGCTGTCACTGTGTGACATGCTGAGAAGACCACAACCACAGGCAGACACAGTGCTTTGGATCTGACTGAAGCAGCGGTTTCCTACGCCTTTGGAAGACTTTCTCCAAGCCACCTTCACGGTGTTCGGGAGAGCCTTGCTTCCTGCTCTGGTTTTCCTTTCTTCTCTTCCAGGAGAAAAGTTTCCATGGAGAAAGAACTCACTACTCTTGTATATGTGTGGTTATAGGAATGCTTATTTCCTCATTTAAAAAGTGGAAACAATTCATAAAAATAGCATAAAGTTTTTAAGAGAAAAAAACACCCCTAACAGTTTGGAATTCCACCTTCTAGGAATAACAGTGGAAGACCATGCCACTCAAAGTGAACACCACTGAGGTATCTCTGCATCCCATCTGTTTATCTTTATGTTTAGAGAGTTGCAAAAGGATGCGTACCACAGTGTCAGGGATGAGTAGACAAGGAAACTAAGGTAAGAAAGCCCAGCAGTCCCTCTAATGGAGCTCCGAGGAAGTGGATCTGTAGAGCTGACCAAAGTGTGCTCTGTACCTGGGGCTCCACCAAGCAAGGGCTTGTCCCCTGTGCTACCATGGGTGCTCAGGGACCTGGGTGACAGGGGGCTGCCATCCTGGGACACCATCATGTCAGCACAGGGTTTCCAGGACCACGTGAGCAGGGGAAAGAGGAGCTCAGAGAATTCACAGTGGTCTGCACCACACCTGAAACTTCACATCCTTTACCTGTTCCCAGGCCCGGGGCCAGAGCCATCTCACAGTCCTGTGTAAGTTCGAGGGCTAGAGTCTTCTGCTGCAGCAGGAACTTACTTATGGTACTAAGAACTTCACATTTGAAAGCATAATGCATTTCTTTTTTTTTTTTTTTTTGGTACTGGGGATCGAACTCAGGTCCTTGTGCTTGTGAGGCAGGCCTTGGAACCATTGAGCCAAATCCCCGGCCCTTATAATACATTTCTTAATCACTTCCTATAAGCAGCTCGTTTCTTATACATATAGACAAGAAAAAAGCAATCGGAGCCAAGCACAGTGGTGAACGCCTGTAATCCCAGCACTTGGGAGGCTGAGGCAGGAGGATCACTGGAAGTTGGAGGCCAGCCTGGGCTACATAGTGAGTTCAAGGCCAGCCTGAACTACATAGCGAAACCTCATCTCAAACAAATAAACATGACTAAAAAGCATTCGGTCAACTGATGATTTTGGTGCTAACCCTTAAACTGGGCCACCGGACCATGGTTCATCTACAGCAGAGGATATGTCAAGCTCTCCTAACTATATGATATGTTCTTCTTTCTTCTTTATTTATTGCTTCTTTCGTGTGTGTGTGTGTGTGTGTGTGTGTGTGTGTGTTGAACCCAGGGCCTTCACACTGAGCTATATCCCCAGCTCATTTTTTATTTTGAGACAAGTCTCACTAAGTCACTAAGTTGCCTAACCTGGGCTCAAACTTGGGATCTCCCTACCTCCGCCTCCCAAAGCCCTGGGATTACATGTGAGCACCTCCATGCCTGGCTAGGGTGGGTTCCTTCTCAGGGCTGTGAGGGGGAACCTGTCCTGGAACAGGACATGCTTCCTGCTGCTTTGTGGGAGATCTTTGCTACCCTCGGCTGGTAGATTCTGGCCCTGACCTCCATTGCCCTCTCCCATGGCATTGTCCCTGTGTCCACCTCCAAATGTCCCCTTTTATAGGACACCAGTCATTTGGGGCGCAGTCCATCCTACTACATCTGCAATAGCTCTGTTTTCAAAAGGCCACCTTCTGAGGGACGCGGGGCTGAACTTCAAAGTGTGTATTTTGAGAGGACATGGATCAGCTGATGATAGGGTTTCAATTACCCCGGGCAAGGCAGCCAGAGCAAACTGTTCAAATGACTGTTTCTAGGAATTCTGCATAAATTAAATATCCTTCCTGAAAAGATTTAGCTAAGTCTTAGAGCTCCATTTAGAGTGCCATGATGCTAGCATTAACTGGAGCTTCTCCTTTAATTTTAAAAAGCACCTGGGTACATTCCGATTAAAATGTCTACCAAAATGCTCAGGGGGAAATTAAGAGAGAATCATTGTCAGCCTTTCGAGTGACCTCCTTTCAGACCAGTCGCTAAGTGTGTTTACAAATAGGCGTGTGTGAAGTTGTTCAGCCAAAATAATTGGATCATTTTAAGATCTGCCTTTCATAACCCTAAATGCACTGTGGGTATAAATGCCTAAAAAATGACCACTTTCTTGTTTTCCGTGGCCTCTCAGGATGTATGGCAGGGCAGAGGTTGTTTCTTACTGGTTCTGCCAAGTGGCCTGGGGCCCGCTGACCTCCAGATCTTGGTCCTGTGCCCCCTGCCTTGGAATGTGCCCCTGGGTAGCGGCAAGGCACATGGTGGGCCTTTGCATGTCCTTTCTCTGAGCTCCTGGGATGGGGGATCGTGCAGCCCGACAGAGGATCAATTCTGCAGCAGAGGGCATCAGGGACAATGGCCTTCGTGTCACAGTAGAGGGAGGCTCTCGAGAATCCCGAGTCATTGCTGCCCATGTGCTTGGACTGTCCAACATAAGTTTCTGTTTTAGCTGCAAAATTAACTTTCTGTGATTTTCTATGATGACAATTGCTGTTCATTCCGCATCAAGCCACTCCCCTCCCAGTAGCTGCTCTGCAGCTACCAGGGATCCTGTTCACACCACCCTGGGTCTTGGGGCGGATACCAGAGCACTGTGCGTTACCTAGTTCTGTGATTACAGGAGGCTTTGCAGACAGGAGGTCAGAGAGCCATGCTGCAGGCATTTTGGGGCTCTGCTTGCCTCTGCTCAGGAGGGGCCAGGAGGTCCCATCTCCCAGACTTTTAAACATTTCCAAAATAAGGGACTCGGGCTCTTTCTCTGAAAATCTTTCCTTTTTTTTTTTTTTTTAATTTGAATAGCCAAGCTGTTCCTGTCTTTTCTAATACCAGGAATGCAAACCTAAACTTTTATGACCTCTCCTGTCTTTTGGAGTTTTTATTGATAGAATATTTCATTATCAAGGGTCCTTTACTTATTATGTGTAATGTGATGAAAAAGTATGGTGAATGTCTAAATTAAAAAAAAATTGATTATAGTAAAAGATACAATGCACGAGTCTCCTTCAACCCTACCCCGCCTTTTGCTTTGAACACACTCCTCCCATCTGGCCACTTCCTGCAGCAGCTCTGGAGCCTTCTTTCCTGAGGGTCTTAATTGCACTGTCCTGGCTGCCTCGATGTCCTGAATCAATTCAAAACCTTTCCCTTTCATGGTCATTTTGACTTTGGGGAAGAGCCGGAAGTCGCATGGGGTCAAATCCAGTAAATAATGTGCAAGAGGACATGACATCATGTGTGTCATGTTTTTATTTGACATAAATTGCTCTAAACATTTGATCAATGAGATGTGATCAACAAACACAGCAGATGTTTGAATAAAAAAGTTTATCATGGTAAAAGACATAATTGCCATCGATCCCCCTCAGAATACTCAGAACCCTCCCTTACTTCAAACACACTTCTGCCATCATTCCTGACAATGTGTCTTTTACTGTAATAATTTTATTCGAATGTAAACACTCACCTTATTTGATGATTATTTCTTGTATTTTAAACATGTAGTGTTGCTTCTGAAATTGCTCCAAATGGGAGTCGGAAAAATCTTGACAGCTTCCGTCCATCTGTACTGACCAAGCTGGGAGACTGGGAGTCTGGGGTTGAGTAATTTCAGCGCAGTCGCTCCTTTGGCTTTGTGGCTGTCCTGCGGAGTCACCTCGAGGAGGATGGTGACTTTTTCTCCAGTGAGTAGTGGCTGCGGAACTCTTCCCAGTCGGCAGTTGACATCTTGCTGCCATTTTGCATTGTCCTTGAATTTATTCCTTGTTTATAGAAACCCAAGCCAGAAAGACTCACAGTGCTGGCAGCCAATGAAGGCAATTTTGGGCTGATTTTTGACACTGTAATTACATGTGAGCTCCATCCAGTCAATAGCGCATTCCACCTCCCTTCCAGGTGGGGAGGCCGCAGACCCAGCCCGGCGTAGGGGAGGGCTCTGGGACTCCAAAGAAAACTTTGATTGGGAAATGGCTGGGCTGAATGGTGCCTTCCAAAATGTCTTTTGGAGGTATGATCTAACAAAATAAATGAAAGAAAATTGGATTAATTTAGTAATTCTGCCGCTTTGATTCCAAATCCCCGAACACCTACAAAAACAGAGTGTCCTTTAATGCGCAGCCTCTGGACGTGAGAAGGAGCCGTCTGGCCGATGAGGATGAGCAGCCAGATGTGTATTTCGGGCAGACGAGGCTCCAGCTGAGAGCAGAGGTACCTGAGAGGCCCTTTCAGGCCCTGACGGGCCTCACCGGCTTCTCGGAGCTTTCCCAGTGAATTCCTTTCAAATTATGTTTTTGAAACCAGATCCAGGTCCTTTCTGCTATTGATAGTTTTCATATGAAAAAGCATTGAGACCCCGGGGCAAACTGGGCCGGGTGTGTGGGGGGTCCCCATGGTGAGAGTCTGGTTGGACAGGGCTCCGAGGGCGGGGTGGCGACCATGGATAGAGGGCTCTGATGGGCGGGCACAGCTGGGGGAAGCAGCCTTGTGGACCAGCAGCTTCCTGGGTGGAGGGACCAAAGTTCCCTCTGGGCTCTGTCTCTACTGACATTTAGTTCAGGACTTGGGACACGTAAGCCTTGGTTTCCCCATCTGTGAAATGGGGAGGAAGGCATCTCCATGAGATCGCGGTGGGAGGACTACAATGAGCTTGCGGTGGCTTCCGGCCTGTGATGAACTAGTGCAGTGCAACAACAAATGTTGCTTTCTACATGAAATGGAAAAGGAAGGTGTCGCTTAGAACCAGCCTTCGGGAGTACTTTCGGAGGGGATGGTAGTGATGGCCACTTATTGGGATATCATTTATCATGAATATGGACGGGAGCTCATAATCAACAGTGATGCTTCTTTCTGAATTCTACAAAAAGACGCAGGCATAACAATGGATTGTTTGTTTGCAACAGACAACCAACAGATCATTTTCAAATATCTAATGCTCAAGCAAGAGCTCCTTAGAAAACACAGGCAGCATGTAAGCATTAAGCCACGTAATTTTATTTGTAGCATGCCTCCTCTGCCACCTCTGTGGGTCTTTAAAGAACTGCAGGGCATATTTCAAGGAGGGAGCTGGTGACGTCTGCTCCCAAGGCATTTAGGAAAATGGTTTTGAGTGGAAAACTGGCCTCACCCACATACAAAGATTCCTTTGATAAATCACTTTTCAGAGCCAAAGCTGCTCCCACGTGAGAAATAACTACCTTGGTCCATGAGGAACAAACAAATTTTACGTCCAAGAGGAATAGTTCAGTGGGGCTCATGCTTTCTTGTATTTGTTTTTGTCATATAGTATTCGAGTGCATTGTCAGAGCAAGATTGCCCAGAAATCAACTGAAAATTCACCTAAAAATATCAGCAGGGTCTTTGGAATTGCCTTGAAAAATATGGACATAAGTAAGAATTCACTTTCTCCCTTTGTCTAATCTGAAATTGTTTTACGAGGCAGGCCCTGAATAGAACTTTGATAAGCACCTTGCAATTATTCTGAATCAAGTTTTCACACTGTAATGTGAAGGCACACATAGATAATTGCTTTATTAAAATGAAATACTTTGATATGCTTGATCCACTCTCTAAACTGATAATAAAAATAGTTTTGAGTGTTTTAACTGCACTGGTGGAGAAGTTATGGCAAAATCCATTTCATAACTTTCAAATAGCTTTAATTGATTGTAAAGTTCATGCCATCATTTGTCATACTGCAAATAAGACAGTATAGTTCATGTATAGATTTTAAATTTATGGTGTCTTCTTGAAATACCAATATAATCCATCTTTTCAAATGTTAGTAAATCAAGGCAAAAACCTTTTATTAGTAAATTTATAGATACAATAAGAAAAAGAAACCCAGAATGAATCTTTAGTAAAGACCATTGCTTCAGAAATATATCTTTCCTTACATGTGAGAAAAAGTACAAATCTTATTTTACATCTTTTAATTTAATTAACTAGATTTTACCAAAGCTTACATATTAAACAGTTTACAATCATACTACTTTTTAAAAGCATTTTTTTCTGGCACCTTGTTCACAACCAGAAAAACATATTTTGCAAAATTATTGATGCTACTCTAAGATTGAAATTTAAATGTTTTCAATAATAAAAAATTCTCCCCATTTTTCTCTGCACTATTTTTATTAGTTGTACAGATTACCACACTTCATCGTGGCAGATCATGGCTGATGCACATAACATGCGTTGATCATTTCCACCTTTCGTTACCCCCTGGCCTCCCAGCCCCACTTAGTCTCCCATGGGAGGGAGGGGTGGCTTCAGTGCATAGGACAGATCTTGCTCATATTCATCCCCCATTACTTGCCCTTATAACCCTCTCAGTCTCCCATATTCCCTTCCTCTAATAACTGTGTAATAATAGTCTCCTTTCTGTTTTTTGTCATCTTTTTTAGATTCCAAACATTAGAGAGAACATGTGATGTTTGTCTTTCTGAGTCTGGCTTATTTTGTTCAATGTGATCTCCAGATCCACCAGTCTTCCAGCAAATGACAGAATTTCTTTTTCCTTTATGGCTGCATAGTACTCCATTGTATATATATGCTTCACTTTACATCTATTCATCAGTTGTTGTTTTGGGGGAGGAGGGTCTTGCTTTGTAGCCCAGGCTGGTCTCAAACTCCCAGCAATTCTCCTGCCTCAGCCACCCAAGTGCTGGGATTACTGGCATGTGCCACCAGGCTTGGCTTCCATTCATTTGTTGATGGGCACCTAAGCCAGTTTTATATCTAGGCTATTGTTAATTGTGCCACAATAAACATGGGTATGCAGGTGTCCAGTATGGTACAAGGAACCCTCTACACTCCTGTGGGCTGTAAATCAGTACAAGCATATAGAACTCAGTAAAGAGGTTCCTCAAGAAACTAAAAATAGATCTTGTATTTGATCCAGATGTACCACTCCTTGGTATATAATTGAAGCAATAAAAATTCCCCACTTTGATGTTACTATTTATGATTACTGTACATTATAGCAATTATATCCCTTCATAGCAAGAACTTTAGCTGATGATCAAATTTACCCAGAGATATCTTGATTTTATACAGTCATGATTTTGATATCAAACCATAAATGGAGTTAGCTTTAATCAGGAATATCGCAAATGTCTGACCCCTGTACACTTTTCGGATCAGCCCTGTGACGACTGTCTTGCAAAATGCAGTTCATTTATGTGGAGTTGGAAGGGCCCTTCCTGCCCGCTGAGAGCAGCTTCGCCACCATGTGTCTCCTGGGCTGCCGCTGTTTAAAACATTTCTTGCTGCTTACTCTTTTGTCTGTTTCCAATTATGATTTTTTCTGCAAACAAACTCAGTGAACTTCGTCGGTGCCGCATCTCTATCGTGTTTTATTCTCAGGGTGATGAGCTGCATTGCATTTTTATGGGAGTTACTTTTCCCATTACTCCAGAATAGTATTCCTAACCTAAGGTTTGTGATTTCTGTGTTTGTGTGTTTCATTTTATGATCTTCTTTTGTAGAAGGATGGATTTATGTAATTTTGGAGGTAGCATCACATGGTGTTTTAAGATTTGAAGGGAGGACCTGGAAAAGCTTTGAAGTTTTCCTGTTCACTCGCTGTGACTTCTCTGCACCTCCATCTCCGGAACTTGGCCGATAACAGACCCCTAGTGGTCTGTGATGACCGACCCAGGTGTGGCTCCTTACGGGACAGCTTCCTTTCAAGCTGCTGACCGTTGCTGGGGAAGACCTAGAACTCTGTGCGGGGGGGGGGGTGTCTCACGTAAAGTTTGTGGCCACCAGGCTCCAATGGGCTAAGCCTGGAGATCTCCCTCCTCCTAGACTGGGATTCTCTGCTGGGGGATCTCAAGGCTCAACTTCAGAGACCTTTTCTCTGTGGTCTACACTCATCTCTCCCCACTAAGAAATGAGGTCCAGTCTTGATCTTTAAAGCCGCCCACCTGGTGAGCCCCGGTCTTGGACCCGTTTCGGGCCAGCCCCGAGTGACCTGTGAATGTGCAGATGTGGGTGGCTTGGACTCCCATTGCGGAGCCGGACTGGCCCTCCCCAGTCGTGTGTCTCCGAGTCTCCTCCAGCTCCACAAAGGGGAGACATTGTCTTTGCAGGAGAGGCCACACAGCTGACAGCCGTCCCCAGCTCTTCTTTCCTGATCCCTACTTCCAGCCCCTCTCCAGTCGTCCCCCCAGTAGCTCCTGGCCCTCCTCTTTCCTGGAGGACGCACCAGCATCTTGTTTTCCTCACCTCTTCCTTCTCCTTCTTCTGCTTGCCCCCAAGGCCTTCACACTGAACCACGTCTTCAGACCTCTTTCTTTTTTATTTCAAGACAGGGCCTTGCTAAATTGCTAAGCTGGCTGAGCTTGAATTTGCGATCCTCCTGCTTTGTGCAGCAGCATCTTAGGAGGGAGCATGAGAGCCGACAGAGCTGGAAGGAACCTGCAGAACACGCAGTTGAATCTGACGCGCCTCACCCATCTGCAGCCCAGTGGCTCCCACCTCATGGGGGCTAAGTTCACGTGGTCTGGCCCTTGCCTACGTGACAGATGTCAGTCCCACCTCACGCACTCAGCCCTGACTGCTCCTCTGATGCCCCACACGTATGAGTGGCTCAGAAACACTTCCCTTGCCCGTCCTCCATCCTAAAGCACTGTCTCCCTAGAGCTGCAAGTGGCGAACTCCTGCCTGCTGTGTAGGTTTTAGCATAAGGCCACCTGCATCGTGAGTGTCCCTTCTCAGGGAGGCCCCCCCCCCCATCTAGCGTTGTCCTGGTGAAGGTCTTGAAACAAACTCTGGATGCTTCACAGCGATGCTCCTGTCCCTCCTCCCCACCCTGCGGGATGAGGTTGGGGTGCGGTGGCCACAGGCAGGGCGACTCTGCTCCTTCTCCACACTGAACACTGCGCTGGCTTCCTATAGACGTTTACCTCTTCTGAAGAGTTTGGGTCTGCTGACCGGAGGCTAAAACCATCCCTGGGGGACTTGGTTTAGTTTTATTTTGGAAGGGGTGGGATATGCAGACTGTTTGATCCAGAATGCTTTCCACGACCTGACCCTTTATGTGGAAGCAAATGGGATGGTGAATGCGCCCCGTTACACCTTCCTCCCGATTCCCTTTGTGTGGCTGGGGACCCTGTCCTGAAGTGCTCACGTACGCAGCTTCATCAGTGTTGAACTGAGAGAATGGGCTGCAAGGACGCACTGCTCATGTCTAATGCTTTGTGGTTATGCAGGCTTTTCAATGAATTTTTTAAAATTTTAAAACATAAGCTAGAGAGAAAAGTACCTAAAAGTGGTGCATATCCTAATTAACTGTAATACAGGGATCACTCACCTGTGACCCTTTCCAGTTCTTGCCCCCCTTCCCTCCAAGGATAAATATTGCCTTCGTTTTCATGATCATTACTTCTTATTATTCACTGTGATTTTCTCCTATAAATGTGCTAACCTAGTCACTACAGTTATGTTTGACTCCTTTTTTAAAATCTTTTCAGAAATCGATCATATATTGTCTTCCGTTGTATTAGGCTTTTATTTTTTTCTGGTGTTGGGAATGGAACCCAGGACCTTTGCACTAAACTATATCCTTTGTTTTATTTTGAGACAGGGTCTTCTTAAGTCACCAAGGTGCCCAGGGTGGGCTCAAATTTGCCATCTTCCTGCCCAAGTTTCCCAGAGTGTTGGGATTACAGGTGTGCATCACCACGCCCAGTGTGTTTGGCATTTTCCCTCAACGCTGTGTTGACGTAGTTGTGTGTGGCTGTGTATTCTGCCTCTTCATTACTTCATTACTGTGCCAGTATCTGCACATGCTTGTTTCCTGCAGGACTCTTGGATGCTTCTGGTGCTTGTGCAGCACAGCTGTGCACACTCCTGTAGGTGTGTCTGCACAGACACACACACTTCTTGTGTGGAGTGGAGTGGCAAAGCCTTTGGGAGGAGTGGACGTGCTGAATTTCCTCGGCTCACTCCTTCAACCGTCTCTCCATCCTTCTTTGTCCTGATTCTCGCATGTTTGGTGTGGGTGGACGCAGAGGTCTTCCTGTCCTCTGTCCTCCAAGGATACAGCTAGTGAGAGGCTCTGGAAGGAAGCCAGAGGGTGGGAGGAGAGAGGCCAGGGATGCACTTCCCCAGCTGTCCCCTACTATATTTCCAAGGTTACTGTCACCTCCCTGCCCTTTAAGTCCTGAGGGTAGCAATGGTCCCAATCCTGTTCCTCCTCAGGACTTCACCACCTTTTAGTTTTACTAAATTCTGCCCTCACCACTGTAAGTCCTTTCATTATATGCTGCTCAGTTACCCCTTTGAATGTGCTACCTGCCTTCCATCAGAATCTCGCTGAAAAATAGACACTTACCAAACTCTGGCTATGTGTGCAAGTTCTTGCCATTCCTTGGCTTTGGTATTTGATATTGTTGGTCTTCTTTACTGTAAGCCCACAGTGAGTTGTACACAGTACACCTGTAAAAGTTTGCAACTAAAATGTTCATAAGTTGGGGACTTACTGTAGAGTATTTGTGCCTTGTGTACAAATCTCCCCCATCCAAAAGTCATGAACATATTCTTCTATACTATGTTTAAGAAACTGTGTAGTCTTCATCTGGCATATGTAAATCTGGAATTTCTGTGAAAAAATGAGTAACTTACCAATTTTTTTTTTTTTTTTTGCGTATGGGTATCCCATTTTCCAACACCACTTGCTAAAGATTTTCTCTTTCTTAACTCCTCGGTCGTGCCACCTTTGTCAAGAATGAAGTGTGCCCGTATTTGTGTGCATTTATTTCTGGGCTTTCTTTCCTTTTCCATCACTTTACTTGCTTATACCTGCATGCACACCACTCCGGCCTTCTGACTGTGCCTTCAGAATCATTTTTGGTAGTGCAAGTTGTCCTACCTCATCCTTCTTTAAGAGTATCTTGTTTATATTTCCATGGAAATTTAAAAGTCAATTTGTCAAGTTCCACAAAAGTTTCATTGCAACTCTGATTGCCTTTTCATTGAACACAAGGATGAATTTGTAGAAAATGGACATCTTTACAGTATTAAGTTTTTGAATTACATGAATATGGTATACCTACGAATTTACCACTGTTTTGTGGTTCTCAGTGGAAAGGTTCTGCATATCGTAGGTTGATTTATTTCATATTTTAAAGTTTTTTACATGCCAATGAAGACAGTGTTATTTCAAAAACTAATTTTCTTTCTTTTTTTTTTTCAAATTTCCAAAATCATTTTATTACATCTAAATGCTAAAGGAAGTCCAGGCTGATTTTTTTCCTATTTTTTAAAGTGAACACTACTTCAAAAACTAATTTTCTAGTGATGATGATTTATTGAAGTAAGATTGAATTTTCTGTTGATTTTATACCTAGCAAACCTCCCAAATTCATTCATTAATACAAAGGATGTATTTCTAAATTGTCCTGAAATTTCTATTCAAAAAACCCGTATCACTTGGAAATAAAGTTTTATTTACTTATTTCCCAATCCTTTGATAGTTCATTTCATTTTCTTACCTTACATACTGACTAGGAGCTCTAGTATACTTCATGATAAACACATTTTGGTAAGTGGGCCCTTCTCTGTCTCCTTATCCAGCTTCAAAAAATTAGTGTTTTGCTATTAAAGCGTGTGGTTTACTGAAGGATTTGGTAGATGCCTTTATCAATTTGTGAGATTCACAGTTTCTTTTCATTTGTAATTTACTAAGAATGTTTATCGTGAGTAGATGTTGAATTTCATTAAATTTTTTAATGTTTTGCTTAAAATTATACGAATTTTCTTTATAATATAAATTGTTTACTTTGGTTCAAGCAGTTTTTTGTTTTGTTTTCTCTTTTTTGGGGCACTGGGGATCAAACTCGGGACTTTGTGCTTGCGAGGCAGGCGTGGCACCACTGAGCTACATCCCCAGCCCCTCAAGCAATTTTTTATTCTTGGCATTAACCCAACTTACTCACAGTAGATATTTTCTTTTATATAATGTTGCATTTGGTTTTCTAGGGTTTTGTTTAGGATTGTGGTGCCTACATTTATGTGTGAAATTGACCCTTAATTTTCCTTTAAAAAATGTTCTATTTGCATTCTGATACCAAGCTTTTCTCCTGTTTATTATTTGGAAAAGTTTCCATAAATCTGACATTAGTTCTTCTTTCTGTGTATTTTAGAATTTGCTGATAAATCAGCCCAGGCCTGAAATTTCTTTTGACTTTTTTCCTGAAGTATTCCTTTAAGAAAGTTTGAGATTACTCAGTATCTTTAACAGTTATAAGAGTTGAGATTTTGTGTTTTTCCTTTGAAAGTTTGGTAAATTATATTTTTAAAGAAATTGATTTTATTGAAATCTACATTTATTGATAAGAAGTTGATTATAATGTATTATTATCCTTCTAATGCCTAGAGGATCTGTAAGTAGTAATGGTGCCCTCTTGATTTCTGACTTTGGTTATTTTTATCCTTTCTTTTTAAATATACTCACTAAGGATTTATAAATAAGTAATCTTTTCAAAGAACCAGATTTGACTTTTTAAACTTCTTTTCCATATACTTGTCTTCTATTTTATTAATTCTGTTCTTACCTTTCTTATTTTCTTGCTTCTTTCTTGGGGTTTCTAGTTTCTTGAGGTTGATGCCTTTGCCTATTTCCTGTGGGAGTCTAACCACAGAAAGAGCACATTCCTGTGTACTCCACTTCCTATCTACTCTTTTTTGTATTTGCAGAACCAAACTTAGGTCAAGTTAAATTTTTAAATACATAATCACTATATTCATCTCTCCATGCACTGCTATAAAATATGCTCCAATCAGAAGCATTTACGGTCATGAGTCCTTTAAATTATTCTTGTGAACCCTCATTGCTCAAATGAAACAAAAATATAAATTTATCTATAAATGTCACAATATTTCTGGATTTTAACATATTTCTCAGAATAACCTTACCTCTAATTTCTTTGCTCCTTTTATGTTGAACCAAATCTCTTATCCAAGTTTTCTTGTTTCTTTTTCCTAACAGACTTTGCCACTTTCCTCCTGAAATCTGAACATACTCTATTTCTTTGGGCCTCAAGCTGAGTGTCTAATAAGTCTGTTATTATTTTATTAATAATATAGTCAATAAAGTAGATGCTCAATAAATATTTACTGGATCAATGAATAAACTCCAACCTTTTGTATCTACACTAATATGTACTTAAGAATTCTATAAAGTCTAATTGATAGCCTATTGTGTTCTAATGAATATATTTAAATGTTCATTGCATTTTAATATTTCTGTCTGTCATAGTTTAGATCTAAAATGTTCCCCCAAATTCTCATGTGTGTAGAAGGTGATTGGATTCCGGGAGCACTATACCCATCCATGGATTCATCCATTCATAAGAGTTTAGTAGCTGAGTGTGCTGTCAGGAGGCTCGGGCTGGTTGCAGGTGGTCACTATGAGTAGGACCTGGAAGGGAGTGCTATCACCCTTGGCTCCTCTTCTGTCTGCTTTCTGGTTGCCATGGGTTGAATAGCTGTCCTCTCTTTCCACCATGCCTTCTGTTGACCTTAAATTGAAACCCTGCGCCAAAATAAACCTATGCTCTTTAAATTGTGGGTGTTGGGTATTTTGTCCCAGTGATGAGAAAGCAACTAAGACACTGTCTTAAAATATGATTTAACTTTTCTTACAATTAACAAGGTGAACATATCATATCCCAGTTTCCCCCACATTTTTGATTGAAAGTCAGTTGTCCCACCATCCAACTTCCAAACTGAAGTTTATACTTCAAAATATTCCCTCCACATGTACTATGATTACATGAGTGACAATTCTTAAAACTTATCCTTTGAACATTTGCCATGCAGTGCATTTAGGTCTATCTCATTCCTCTCAATGTGTACTGTTTATGCAGCTGGTGATTGATACACGTGCAGTTTATTCTATTACTAGTCAAGGTGATGGTGCACATTCTGTATTTGTCTATTGTGACTATCTCTAAAGAACAGACAGTCAGAATAGAAGTTACCAAGTCGAAGGATAAGTTACCACAGTCCCCAAACAAGTAAACAAGAATGCTTTTCCTCTGTATTCTAGCCAGTGCTGCAAAATACTAAACTTTTTCATTTTGTCACCTGGATAAGCCCAATATATTGCTTTAGTTTCCTTATCTTGATTTACTTTCACATTTATTAGATGGTTTGTAGATGTGAACACTTGTGAGGGTGACTTGTGCCCATCCAAACCAACATGATTTTGCTGTCACCCCAGGGGTGTTGAGCAGTGCAGAGGACAGTTCTGCTTGGTGGGGCTGTAACTGGTATCTGGTAAATGAAGGCAGGAATGCTAGGAAACATCCCACAGTGCACAGGACAGCCCCCAGAACCACGGGTTATCCAGCCCCAAAGGCTGAGGAGCCCTACAGCCTGTTCCTAATAACATTATAGTGTTCTCAGGAGTTTTTCTTCTATCTGTATACCACATTAAATTTAGGGTCTATATTTATGGGGTATATCTTCCATTGATGAATAAGGGAATATTACGGCTAATTTTGATGGACAGAATTTGTGTTATTTAATAATTTATTGAATTACTTATTTTTGTTAATTTGTATCCCACCAATTATTATTTATTTCATTATTGTTTTCTTATTATTTCATTTTTATTTCTTTTAATGATTTAATAATTTATGGAATTATTTCATTAAGTGATGCATGTTTTGTATGTTGCCACATCCAGTCTTAGATTTGGTGAAATAGAATAACATGACTGTGTCTCATCTGTTACCTCAACTCTGTATAAATCTAATTTCTGTGTAGGAATCCAAAGTCCCACGTGTAGGGTGGCACTGTAATTGCTGTATTTGTGGGCATTAAAAATCAACCTGTGTCTAGCTGTGCACCTACATGCCATCTACCTTGGGTTAAAAAAATAATATTTAGCATCTAAAACAACTTTATATATTTTTTTGTTAAAATGATTCTCTTGGACTTGGTAAATAGACATAGTATTGATACAAAGTTCAAATTTTGTGCCGATCATCAATTTCTTCATTTGGGAAGTCACAGATCATTTCTGGATCTATTGCTTTTTCTCCTTTACTTATATTCATTACATTTAAATTCAGGAAAATGATTTAAAATTAACATGGGCTCAATGTTGGAGAAACATTTTTAGGGTTGCTAGTCTAAACCTTCTATATTCACTTACATTTATAGACAGCTTGATAATCCGAGGATTGCTGTACTTTCTGAATTCTGGGAACGGGTCATGACAGCAACATCTCATTTTCCGTATAATTTCTCTCCTTCCAAATCTTGGCTGGTTGAAGAGGTTGATCCCCTAAACCAAGGCATACTACTCAGATGAGAGCCGTACAGTTTAGAGGAAAGAGGTCTTATTACTGGCTCTTATCAGAGAAAATGTGTATGCGGTTGGAGGGAAATGAATTTTAGTGTGCACTATCAATTCTTTTCTTTGCATTTGTAAGTGAGAAAAAAATTAGGTGGTTAAGAGGTGGCAGTTTTGAGTTATTAAGAATGATCTGGATTAGCCTCCACTTCCCCGGGTCACTAGAAGGTAGCGCTGATGTTGCACATCTGTTTTCGGTTTGCGGAAACTGACAAAGGGGCAGAAAGTCTCTGTAGCCCCATTGTTAGTGGTCTCCCTGCTCCTTTAAGGACAACAAGCTCCCCCACTCCAAAGGTACGAAACACTTTTAACTCCAATTTACAGATTAGGCAAAATCTCTTAGGTTAAGGGTCACTGAAGGAAGTTGAAAAATTTCTTTGTGAACTTCCCAGTTTTCTGGCTATTAAAGAAAATAATAAAATAAAAAGAGCTCCCCAGTGCAAGAATTCCATAAAACAGAGAGTGGCGTGTGGGACACATTAATGCTTTCCATTCCTGATGAAAAACTCGGAACAGCTTTAAGTCATATAGAATTAAATAGCTCAAGTCCTAGCCCCGTCTGGGAGGTGAGATTTGGGTCCCCCAGCAGAATGGGGCCAGAGCGGTAATGCTTTGTCTACAAGAATTGAGTTTGTGATTAAAAATGAGCCAGGATCAAGCATAAGCTTGTAGCCCCAGCTACTTGGGAGACCGAGGCAGGAGGATCGGTTGAGCCCCTGGAGGCCTGCCTGTGAATCATAAGAAGAAAGAAATGGCATCTTACAAAAAGAAAAAAAGAAAAATATAATATAACCTACCACCCTTCAAGATGAATCTAGGCCTTTGGGAAGAATTCTACGCAGCACTCCTGAGTTTCTTCGGCTCCCTTGGAGAAGCCAGCTGAGACTGGGTCTTGCCACAATGGCGGCCGCTGTGTGCCCTGGCGTCTGTGACCTCTGCCCTCCGCGACGCTGTCACGTGGTTAGCAGGGTTCACTCTGGATTCTTCCCGGTGGCTCCGTCACAGTCACAGGCAGCGTTGACCCACGGGATCCCCACAGCATCCTGGGAGCCTCGACCGAGCCCCGGGTTTCCAGGAGCTGTGGCCCAGAGGGCACGTTGACGTCCCCCTCTGGGCGCCAATGCCTTCCTTCTCAGCACCTCAGGGGAATGAGTCCTCTTCTCCCTGCGCTGCTCATTTCCACCCCCACTGCTGTGGAGTCCCAGGGCGGGCCGTGGAGGCGTCCCCACATCTCCTCGGAGGGAAAGTGATCTGACATGGATGGCGGGATCGAGTCTTCCGACTGAGCACCAGCAGCACCGGCGAGGCCGGAGGACCAGCACTGGGTCGGAGCGGGAGAATCTCTGGAGGGCGGAAAGGATCCCAGGCACCTGCACCTCCGAGGAGAGGAGGAGGAGGGGGAGGGGGAGGGAATGGAGAGGGACGCGCTACTGGTGTTCGCTTCCGGTGTCCTCTTTCTGGGGTCGCGGTGCTGCTGTGGTTTGGGCATCCTTTCCCCTCCAGCTAATGTGGAAATTGTCCTTTCTTCTCTGGGTGAAAGCTGCTTTTCCTCTCCGCATCCTCAGTGCTTGCCCCGGGCTTAGCGTGGAGCCGATGCCTGTGAAGATTTGTGGTTGGATGAAGAATCAAGGAGGAAGAGCAGATACGTCTTTCGAGGCCGGCATCGTCTGACGGTCGGCCTTCCAGCCACCTGCGGCGGAGTAATAGATCACTCGGAACCCAGGGGCTGCAAAGCACAGGAGCATTTTATTGTTACCATTCTTGTTCCCAGGAGGCGGTTGCGTGGAGACAGGTATCTTTAAAATGTGTATACATTTAAAAAATGTCTTTTCTTTGTGATCGTCGTTGTCTTTTTTTTGTATGTTCGCAGTGTGTAATAGTTGCCTTCATTCTGGGGAACCAGCGTGTCTCTGTCATTTCTGGTCCTTTTACCCTCCCCTTTCTTCCTTCTTCTCCCTCCCATTCTCCATGTCCAAATGTCTGCCGCTTTGTTTCCTACCATCTCCTTTATTTTACCTCTTTTCGGTTGCTTGTATAAGAGAAACCACATGCTATTTAACTTGCGGTGTCTGACTTATTTCACTTAACATTAAAGTCTCAAGTTCATCCATAACGACTAATAAGTACGTGAGAAAATATTTGTCATCCTTGGGCCTTAGAGCAATGCAAATGGAACAACTCTGAGACTCCATCTTAACCCCAGTCAGAGGGCTGTCATCGAGAGCACAAAAAACAACAAATACTGGTGAGGTTGTGGGGAGACAGAAACCCTTCTACACTACTGGTGGGAATGTAAACTAGCACAGCCAGTATGGACTTCAGTATAGAAATTCCTTAAAAAAATAAAGATAGAAATTCCATCTAACCCAGCTGTACCTCTTCTGGGTGTCTTCCCAAGGAGTTGAAGACATCATATTTACAGTGACGCGTGCACACCCATGTTTTTAGCAGTTTAGTTCACAATAACTAAGCTCGGAACCAGCCTAGATGCCCATCAACAGGTGAACCAATAGAGACAACTGCTATGTGTACAGGATGGAATATTATTCAGCCATAAAGAATAGGTGGATAAGTGTTTTTCGTGCAGAGTCTCATGCATGTGTGCAGTCAAGTAGCACTGGGGGCTGAAGTCATCTGGAAGCTTCCCTCATTTGCAGCTCTGCGGGCTGGGAGTGGCTAGGGCTGGGACTGACCACCATGTGATGCTGCCTGAGGAGGCTGCCCAGCAGGGTAGCTGAGAGTAAAGTTTAGTGGGTACCGAAACACCGGGTGGAGGTGGCCTTGGAAGGTGTGGAGCTGACCTCTTGAGACTGGAGAGGCCCACCCAGGTGTGACAGTGAGCACCTGGCCTTCACCTTTGGAAGGAGCAGTGTCAGTGCCACCTTGTAGGAGGGCAGACTTGACGGAGACTTAGGTTGGAACATGGGAAGCTCAGTTGCCATAGTGATACAGCCAGTGCTAGGGTGCAGTGCATGGGCCGTTCTCATGGTTTCTAAGCAGAGCATGAGAAGCCAGCAGGGTTGCTGAAAGAAATTAGCTGAAAATAATCTTAGGCAGGGTTACTTTGGAAAATTGCAAGTGCTAAGTCGCATGCAAATGGGAGCTTGTTGTTTGTTTGTTTGTTTTACTGGGGATTGAACCCAGGGCCTTAGCACCGAGCTACATCTCCAGCTCTTTTTATTTTTCATGTTGACACAGGGCTTCCCTAAGTCACTGTCACCCAGGCCTGGGCTTGAACCTGAGATCCTCTTGCCTCAGCTCCCTAGAGAACTGAGATTATAGGTGTGCGCCACCATACTTGGCTGGGAGCTATGTTTCTATATCAAAATTCAAATGAATCTGCTATAAACAACACAGAATGGGTAAAATAGAAGATGGGTGCTCATTTATTCGGTATTTTAAAAAATTGACTATGCACTCACGCCTGGGTACAGCTGGGACACTCACTGAGACAGAAATCCGGAATGTAAAGTTGGACACCCTTTTAGAGACCATTTCTGTTCCTCACTTCTATGTGACCGATGTGGGGAGATTTCACAGAAAGGCCGCTCCCAAGGGACCAGGCTGCAGCTGGACACACCAGACAGGACCTGGGTGTGGGGTGGGTTGGGCTGGTAGATTCTCTCTGTCTCTCTCATCTGTTCATCACCGTGTATGTGGGTGAGTGGGGGGCTCCCATCTTCCTACCACCTGACACCCTACATGCCAGCGGACATCTCAGCAGGCAGTCGGACAGATGGGCATGTTCCTTTCAGCACTGAGAGAAGGGTTGGTGGTGTGGCCACAGCCAGCCCTGGCCACCCCTCAGGTGAGCAGCACTTGACCGCTGTCATAGCCTTGGTTGCTGTCCACAGTCTGCCCTCGGCCTGGGGAGTCCCAAGTTCAAGGTAAACTCTGGGCCCTCTGGGTCCCTGAGGGTTAGTCACTGACATCTCACTTCCAGGCACTACAGTGTGCTTCATTCATGCAATGCTGGGTGTGAGCCCTCAGGGTGACTGCCAGGGCTCCAGGGGGCCTTGCTGCTGTCTGTGAGGGTCACGGGGGCCAGAGGGGCCCCTCCACAGTGCAGACTCCTCTCCCACCCACCCGCTGAGCAGAGCAATGGGAAACTGGCACAAAAAAACATCTTCTTGGTGTCACTGAGCAGCAAGGATGCAGCAGGGGGCAGCCTGATTGCCAGCAGCCAGGCTTCTGGGATCAGAAAGTCACACTGGTGTCCTTTTGCAGCTGCCCTTCCCAGCCGTCCCTGTGGGCCCCACTTGCTGAAAGGGACATCAGCCTCACATGCCCTGGGCGGCCCCAGCTGTGCAGTGTTGCTGGGCTCTGCAGGGTGGCTTTCCCATTGGATGCACTGCAGTGTGATCCAAGTTCGTCCGCAGGTCCCAGCTCTGCAGGACTCCCAGTGTTGCCATGTAGGCAGCACTGTGTACACACAGAACAAATGCACTCTGAACTGTGCTGTCATGGAATGCAGCTTGCACTGGGGACATACGAAATATGGTTGAAAAGCTAGGATGCGCGTTTTAAAAATGTATTACAATAACTTACTTTGCCATGATTCCCACTGTGAACACATCATTCTTGCCACTTTCTGAAGTTCTGGAAGTCCTCTCTTGAGAGAGTCTGTACTTGTGTTGTCCTGGCTGCCTTGATGTCCTGAATTGACTCAAAATATTCTGACTTTGGGGAAGATCCAGAAGTTGCCTAGTGGAGAGCCGGTGAACAAGGTGGAGGAGGGCACACTGTGATGTTTATTTGAGCTGCCTTTCGGGTGATGGTACTCGGTAGCAGCATTCACTGTATTTTTGATCACACATGGTAAAGACACAGAAGACTTGCAGAGCTGCTTCGGAAAGTGACAAGAGTGATAAGTGTATCCAGTGTGAATGGGAGGGGGATTAATAGCAATGTGGCTTTTACTATATTGCATTTTAAATGAAATATTCATATATTTTGATCACCTCTTGTACAGTGCCGCATCTTGAATTACTGTGAAGAGGAATAATTTTTTGAGGTTTGGAATTGTAATAGTGGTGTAGAGCAGTTACACAGTGTCCACAGTGCAGTACCTCCCAACGTACCGTGCCTTTAGTCCAGTGTGCAGAGCTTTGTGTAATTTACCTTTGCTCCTTTGAAAATACATGCAGTTCCTTATGTTCTGTAATGATATCCAGTTGAAATTTTTCAAATTTTTTTCTACGTTATGAGTCTTGGATTTAATTTTCATGGATAAAAATGAGATAGCTTTTGTAGGATCACACCAATTTCAGGAATTTAGAGTCCGGACTCTCCAAGGGCCTTTAGAGGGACACTTAGCGCCCTCTACTGTCGTCAACGTGAGTGGTTCAAAGAGACCTCTCCTGAAGGCTCAAGGCAGGGTCCTTGCTAGCAAACAGAGCAGAGTAGTTCTTTGGGCAGTAGGTGGTTACTTCCTAAAATTCTTGCTGGATTGTTTTTGTAGCTATAAATAAAGGACAGCGTAGGATCCACCAGACAGTGGGAAACCATGCTCTCTGCTGGCTGTCATTGCCGGTGCACCCAGAAATAGCATTTCCAGTTGTCCCGCAGCCTTTCTGTGCTGGGATCAGATGACAGATCACGTGACGTCATAACTTCAATCCAGTGCAGTGCGTTTATTGAAGAAGGATTAAACACATTTTCCTGTGGGCAGATTGAGAAAGAACCCGCCTGCTTGGATTTCAGCTGCACTCTCGAATCTTGCACATGCCTTGTGGTCGAAGAGGCCGTGTAGACAGGGTACAGCGTGGCCTATTAGGTCCGGTAAGGAGCGTCTGAGAGGGTTCAAGAAAGCAGCAACCACAGGGATGTAGACTTGGGGATTCCCTATGCCTGCTTCACAGCCCAGCGCAGAGTTAGTTAGGTCCACAGGAAACTCCCCGAGATTAACTGAGTTAATGATGGATACTTTCTGCCTTAATGATGGATACTTTCTGCCTTGGCTGCACTGCAGAATGCGATTGTGTTGTTAGTGAATTAGCAAATAAATCATTGAATTGAAGGCTGGTGGAATAGATAAAGGCCAACTCAGTTTAAGAGAAAAACAGGTGCAGTTGTTGAATGCAGACTTCTCTGTAATTTTCCGTTGATTGAATAACATTACAGTGCCATTTATTATCTTTCTTCAAGAAGTAATCTGTCTTTTTAAAATAATTTATAAAGTAATGACAGGCCAAAACAAACACAAATGATGATTTCCAGTATCGGAGAAGGGAGGTAGGTGGGCTGTTTAAGAATCATTTAAAGTTCTGACTAGTGATCAACACCAGGGTGGATCTCCGCAGCCCAAGATAAAATTTCAGGACAGCCAAGCATGGTGGCCAGGACAGGACCTGGGCAGGGGAAGGGGTGGTCGGATGGCCAGCCGCCCTGTGCACTCTCAAGCTACTCATGGTGTCGCCAGGCCAAGCCCGAGGGACAGGGGCGGTGCATGGCTGAAGCCTGTGTTTGGATCCACCTAGCGCTATGGATAAGGACTTTGAAATGCATTTAACTGTTCACAAATCATATGTAGAAGCACGGTAATTGAAGCAGGAAACTTAAAAGTTCCTTTAAGTCAAACTAGTGTGTCAAAATAATGGCTCTCGGCTTAGGTTTCTTTCTTCTTTTTTTTTAAACCATGAATAATACATTGACATAGTTAGGGCCCCAGAGAGTGGTTTTTAATATTCCTGCATTTTTAGAGCCAGATGGGTTGAGAAAGAGCAAAGTGAGCGTAAACTTGAGACTCTGTGGGCTGCTTATGAAACGGTGTTTATTGAAATCATTGCTTCATTCGTGCCTATAGAACCGACATGTGCTTCAAAATTAGGGAAATTGCACCTTGGTGTGGAGAAGTTGAGGATTTGGTGTGTGAAAACAATTTCCTTGGGTTAGATTAGTTCAGACCAACCACGAGACAGAGGACTGGATCAGCCAGGCAAAGTGTTGAAACGGTGGCTATTCATTGTAATCGGACCGTTTCTTAAGGTGCTGCCCGGGACAGGGTGAACCCCCCCACACACACACACTCATGAGCTCCTCCCCAGGGGAGTGGAACTGCCGTGGTGAAGCATGCTGTGTGCGGAGAAGCGGCCTTTCTGCCCTGGCCACTGGGGACCTGTTGAAGCAATGCCTCCCAGGTCCTCCCACGGACGGAGACGGGAAAGTTCCACTGTAGGCTGGAGTTTTCCACTGCCGGGCAGCTCCAGATGCTTGGTCCTTATCTGCAGGCCCAGGCACGTCCCTGGCACAGATCCTGATCCTCGGGAAGTCCTTCTTGCAGGGACACCATGAATAATCCAAACATGATGCATTTTAAGATTCCTGTGTCATCTTAAGGAAAATAGATAGCATTTTTGTCCTATTGTTTTGCCTTCTGAAAGCCTGTATTTGTTTCACAGGGGGCTCCAGCCCTGGAGTTTCATGCGTGGGGAGTGTGAGGATCTGACACAGGCTTCCCGAATCCCCTGGCCAGGGGAGGGGACAGAGCCCTGCCGTCGCAGCTTCCCGGGCGCCTAGCACTGCGTGGATTAATGCTGGACAGATGGGCACCCCAAAACACAGGACTGTCACAGCCCTTCATACAAAAGTCATTTTAAGAAAAGAATAATTCTATTCTTGCTGTAGACATTTTAAAAGGAGCATGGCTTTTGATACGCAGGCATAAAGCATCTGACAACAGTAGGTATTGTGCCTGCGTTGTACAGAACACCTCTGCATTTCTCAGATGTTTACAAAAACAGAACACTACATATTACACAGCTTTCACATTAAAATATAATTTCTGCTTCTCATAAATGTTTTGAAAATGCAGAGGAAGCAAAGGGGGAAAACAAAAAGGAGGAAATTCTCTACTATTAATATTATGAGATGTAGCCTGCTGACATTTTTATTTTGCCCTTCCCTTTTTAACAAAATAGGTCTTTGGTAGAATTCTCCCTTAGAAGGTGATTTTTAACTGACCAAGCAGTGAGCTAGAACAATTTTCCCTATCACTAAATATTCATCTACTACATCATTTTCTTGCAGAGTTTATACTGATGATGACAGATTCATTATAAAAGTGCTTAATATGAAGATAAATAAATAAGTCGTGAAACTTGATTTGCATCTCCAGTTAAGCTGCGTGTCTTTATTCGTCTTGCTGTACCATTCTTAGGGCTATATTGCTCTCCCCTAAAGTGTTCTTTCCCAGCATTTCAAAGAGAAGTTAACAAGAGAGCAAGGATGAGAGCTTGTAAACCTTCAGAAAAACAGGAAGACATGGCTTAAGAAAAATAAACAATACTGGTTCTTCTATTGTTACAGTGTCTTTAAGGTCTTTGCATTTTACATTATCTTCTTTTTTTACTTGGAGCAACACACACTGAGGCCGGGTCTTGTGAATTCCTGAGTGATGGATTCGTGATGGATAATGAGAAAATGGAAAGATGCAGTTTGCTCATGGTGCTGCACTCCACAGCCCTGGGTGGCCGTGCTGGTCCAGCGAGGGACTTCCTGGATGTCAGGGAGGGTGAGAGGGACCCTGCCTGTCTTGGCGGCTCAGACCAGAATGGTCCTCAGGTGCAGGTCAGCAGCTGCATTGCCCAGCCAGCGGCAGCTTCCCCTGAGAGGGGTGGCTTGTGGGTGTAAAGGTAGCCAGACCTCGGAGTCCTGGGGCTCCACGGCCGAAGCCTTTTAACAGGAAGAGGAGTTGAGCGAGCTCTCCATCTTCCAAGAGCTCCTCCTAGGATGATGTGTGGGAAACAATGCTGCGAAGTGCTAATTCAGAGGCTCCCCCATACCTTCAGTAGCCAATCAGAGTTTACAAAAATGTTTGTGGTAAATGGTCCAAGATTACCCGACTTGGGAGCTAGGATGTTGTTCTGGATATCAGGGACTATTCTCTTTGAAGCTGATGGAAACCAGTCAAACACCGTGTCCTTAACAATGAGGAAGATGTGCCTCTTAAAATTTTGTACAGAGCTTTAAACTCACGATTACCAAATTAGCATCCTATTAGATCACTTTTTACATTTTTATGTATTTTTGAAATTAGACACCATGAGACATATGGATAGACTCTTGAGGAGATAGATCAAATAACATCATCTGGTTTCTTTTTGTAAGTATCCAAGCAAAGAAATTAAGTCTCTAATAATATGGTATTTGCATCAATTAAAAAGTGATTTGTGCATTTTATATAAATGTGAGAGAGAAAGAGTATAAGAAAGGTGAAGCAAAGCAAATGATGAAAATTGATAACATTTGGAGTAACTAGGCAAGGGGTGTTAGAATTTTTCTATTACCTATAAATTTTCTGAACATTTGAAATTATTTTCAAATGAAGACTTAAAAAATTTCACTCTTGGCAATTTGATTTGAATTAGGCAAGAGCCAAGGGGTAGAGGCAGGTCATACCTGAAGAATCATCCATCCATAAAAATAACTGGTGCTGGCAGGGGTGGCGGAGCATGACTGTAATCCCAGCACTCTAAGAGGCTGAGGCAGGAGGATCACAAGTTCCATCCCAGCCTGGCTACTTGGCAACTGTTCGACAACCTGTCTCAGAATAAAAAATAAATAAGTAAAACATGGGCCGGGGATGTAGCCCTGTGTAAAGGCCCTGGGTTCAGTCTCTCGTACCACAAAAAAAGTTGTTCTTGCTATAGAGAGCAAGTAAAGGGCTTTGTTAGAAACCAGGGCATGTTGGGAGAAAGGACACATAGAATTTTCTGCCATTGCTGTAAAGCCAGTGTTTGGTAAACCCGTAAAGAAGTGCTGTTTACTGGGGACCAACAGTTCACGTTTTTAAAATAACGGTTCTTAGGGGAGAACAAAAAGCCAGGAACCTTGTTGGGCCTAGAGAGGTTGGTTTTTTTGGTTTTGTTTTGATTTTGGTTATTTTATTTCCTCAGCATTCCTGAATTGTAATGGAAGCTGCCCAGATAAAACAACTGTAAGACTTTGAAATTTTAGGGGAAACACAATTTTAATCAACTACCATCTTGTTCATTGTTCAGAGATGAAAAGAGCAGACATCAGGCATCCCCTCAAAATGTAGGTGCCAAGATCTTAGCAACTTCTGGCTTTTACACACAAGGAGACTTCCTATTCTCTCTCTCTCTCTCCCCTCTCCATTTCTGCCCCTCTTCCTTGTTGTGTCCTCATCTTCACCCTGTCTTTCCTCCTTGTCTTTCTCTTCTCCCATCCTAACACGTGGGTGGCTTGGGGAGATTTCGGTCCGGGCTCTGGACTGAGGCCTCTGATGTAGGCAGCCCTCAGTCTGAATGCAGTCGGGTCACTGAACAACTCCTCTGTTAGCACTATTGTGTTCGCTGGGTCCCTCTTGAGACCACACCTCTTCTCTGGTGTAGCGAGATTCACAGCAAACTGTTATTTCTTCCACGGAACAAGTAATTTCCTGAAAATGAGTAATTAAAGGCCTGAAATCCTCTAAGGAATGTCCAGGCCTGCAATAGCTGGACTTCCTTCCAGTGCAAAACAGCCCCACGGCCCTGAACTTGCGGCCTGGGTTCGAAATCCTTAATGAGATCTTCAGGTGGCTGCTGTGGGTCGCCAAGAACACTATCGGGGTTGACATCTGTGGGAGTGGGACCCGCTCCCTGACGTTCTAAACCTTTCGTGGCAATTTGAATTATTTGAATTTTAATTACGTATTTGAAAACAAAACAAAACATCGACAGGTTTTTTTTTTTCTTATATTTCTTGGTTCCTTTGATTCTAGAGTCTGCATTTTCAACTCACTCTTTGTGGAGCAAACGACAAGGGTTTGGAAGGAGGAAATGAAACGGTTCTAGAACATTTGGTTGAGATGTTGAATAAGTCAAGGTGGGTGAAAATCTGCCAGCAAACGGCCATTATGAAGCATGACCATCTAGGGACAGAGATGAAGTCCCACCTGCAGTTTCCCTTTAAGGAGAAAGTCGTGCGGGTCCTCTGTCCCAGCCTGGTGGCACTTCCGGGGAGCAGCAGGCTGAGAAGCCCGGGCCCCTGAGCTGTCGGTGCCTTCCGCGTCCCTCTCCATGTGAAGCCATGCAGTCAGGCCACATCTGTATCCTGCCCCGCTCCGGTGCTGCGTGTCACACTGGTCACACCTGCTGTGGCAGTCCCAGTCCTGAGCGATTGATGCTTTTTTTTTTTTAATTAAAAAAAAATCTCCTGGCTGCATATCATCAAGAAAAACAACATTGTTTTCAGGGTCTCTTATCTCTCCACTCCCAAATATCCTGTTTCTTCAGGCTGGGCGGCCAGGACCAATAGAAACCTCTTCCTGCTATTGGCTGACTTCATTTCCCAGACTTAGCACAATCTCATCCGCTCTATACAACCTCATCAAAACTACTTTCTGGTCAGAGAGAAGCAATAATTATTATTAACATTTATTAAGGATCAATAAACTTGATCGCATTATGGCCAGCACTATTAAGGTAAGGAAAGGGTTCTTTTTCATTTGACAAAGGCTTGTTCTTCTTACACTTTCTTTGGTTTCCTTTATCAAGCAGATAAGTTAGGGTTGGGCAACACCCCCCCTACCACAATAGAGGACAACAAGATTTCCTTTGCACTGCCTAGTAAATTTCCTTTTTCCTACTCCAACCATCCGCAAGGCTTAAAAACTTCAAACTCAGAAAAAAATTGGGGTTTCTAAATTCACTGCTGAGTGCTGTGGATTACTTTTGCAAAGGCTTTTTGGAGCACTTCTTGAATTTTCTGATTCTTTACCTGTCCCTGACGGTGTCTGGATGCGGGTCTGATTCAAAGCAATGGAATCGCAGAGGTTGGAGGGCAGGATTAAAGAAAAAGACGGGCTTGTCCGCGTTGTGCTTTTGGATTCTCTTCAGGGACCCCTTGGCTCCAGGCATGCCAGCCGGTCCCGGCGGAAAGGAAGAGACACTGAGCAAGTGGCCGTCGGTAATGGGACAGTGCGAACGTTGGCTTGGTTTTTGGGACCTCTGTGCTGAGAACTGAGGGTCCTCTTAACTCAGGTGGCGGTGATTCAGCTCGCTGGGTTATGTGTTTGCCGTTAATAAAATACCTACTCCTCTGCACTGTCAGAAAGATTTCTTCCCAGTGATGTTGGTTTGGTGAGATTGGAGGGCAATAGCGTGTTTGTGCTCTGGGCTTGGGTTATTTGCCGGGATGTTTGAAAGTGTTTCTAGTGGATGGTATGTAGAGCCTGACACGGAAGTAAACCTGTCTAGGTAGAAAGCTAAATGCAGGCTGATTCCTGGAAAGGAAACAGGTTTCATGGCTAGTGGGAGTTTCTGGCCTAGTCTATGAGGCAGTGAGTCTACTAAAATATTTTCCAGGCCCCCAGGCCTCAGTGCCACTGTAGGAATGAGAAAAATCAGCAGCACTGGCAGAGAATGGGAGGGGAGAAAAACAATGTTTTATGAGTTGCCGGTCTTTAGTTTTGCTATATAAAGGTGAAAAGTGATTGTTTCTGTCAAGCATCTCAGTCAGTTCGAAAGCCTTTGGAAATGGGAGTTTTCTCAGAATTGGGCCAAATTGGAGGATTTTCAAAAGTCCTCCTTGGCTTGGTGTTCATGATTTAAAATGTTTGTGTTAGAAATTTGCTAACACCCACCAGGTAAACTGAAGTTCTGTTCAGTGTTTAGGTCTCAAGATGTGTTCGATAGTATATTTAAATATACATGTGCCGAAGATTTATAGTTTGTCTCTCTTTGACTTCATGGATTGGGGTCGCCTGAAAAACAGTCATCCTAGACAGGAATTTTTAAATTGGAGGTTTGATGTACTCCGCTTTCTGCCAAATGAATAGAAATCACTTGTCCCTGTAACCACAAATGCTATACTTTCTGTTCTTATTTTTACTCTTAATTTTATCCATATTTTATAATAATTAAATATTCTTTGGAAATCTTGAGTAGAAGCTTATATGTTTCCTCCCACCCCCACCAAAATCAGTGCATCAAAGGGCATGGAAATAACAGAGCATCCTGTAGAAGGTGGGGTACATTTTGTAAAACACACAAATGTGTTATACTGTTAAATTTAAATTATACATTTATCATGCTCTAAAGTTGTTTTTTGAAGTTTGAATGTGTTGTGATTCTCAGAATAAACTTTTGGGAAAAAGTTTACACATGATTAGGAGACAATGCTTGATTTAACATTTTTTTACATGTATATTGTATATCTCCCAAGGGAACTTTTAAAATGACTTCAAGGGAATTCTGTAAATGCCCTCTGCTACAATCACCTGTCTTATAAGGTGACTTCCTTGAAGATATGCTTCGATGAGATTTCCTGGGCCAAGCAATGAGATGACTTTGAGCCATGTTTATACAGAGGGGAAGGAAGGAGCCTTGAGTCTGTTGACTACAGTTTTAATTATGTGAGTGCACAGCTCAGTTAGCATAGGGAAAATTACAGCTGCCTGGTGGCAGTGCGGAGCAGCCCCCATACAGGCAATTTTCAGCCCCAAATGCACTCTGTTTCTCTGGTTGTTCCAGGAAATCAGTCACTCCATCCATCAGGTATCAGATCCTCTGAATTTGTTGATTTGGTGTTCCCCATCTGCGCGGGGTTATTTTTTTTCTTGCATTTATGTTCAGAAGACCCTGTGGGGGCACTTTGAAAAGCTAATTATTCTTGTCCTGCTTTTGTGATTCTCCCATAATCCTCCCTTGGTTATTTGAAATTGGGAACAAAATGTTTGAATTGCAAGAAGTAAAGAAATCTTGGGAGCTTGCATTTATCCCTGAGTGTGCTTGGATTTTAAGATCAGATTGAGTTCTGATTAAGAATTCTCAGCCAGCAAGCCGAGGACCCTGTATGTAGCAGTTACTGGACAGGTTCTGATGCTTCCCGGGTTTCTTGGTCTGACAACCAAGAGAGGCGCTCAACTCTACCCGGGCACCTTCTCTATGAAAAAGCGTGGGGCTGGCTCTCAGACTCCAAGAAGTGGGGTGGTTTTCTTATGACTCGATGAATGTCAGTTAGGAGTTTGGATCCAACCGCCAAAGACTTTTCTGATCTTGTTTATAACTCCATTTACCGTTTGGGAAGTCTGATGAAGTCTATGATCACTTCTCAGATAATGCTTTTAAAGGCATCAAAGGAAATAACACAGTTACAATGGAAATACCACTCTACCCTTGAGCCCCGAAAGGTTGCAGGGCCTGACTCTAGAGCTGAATCTTGAAACTGGAATGTGAGGGAGACTTCTCTTGTCATCTTGTCTTGGAGCCTTACGTGGAAGGACACAGAGAGAGCAAGCAGCAGATAGCAGCTCGCTTGGGCCCCAACTTAAGAACTGGACAGGATGTGGCAAGTTACTAGGGACACTTTGTCAAGACTGGAGGGCCCATGATCTGTGCTTCGGCGGCTTGCCCAAAGAAGTTACTTTCTGTTGTTGTTTTGAATTAACAGAGGTTGGAGAGTTGGATGATAATTGAAACACCAAATGATGGGAAGCCAGTCTGATTAATCTGAAAACATACTGATTTTCTGTACATCACACATGCGCATAATAGGTGCTCAGGAAATTGTTGCCATCCTGCATGCAGGGAGTGCATTACAACAGGGTAAAAGGAAGAAAGCTGATCTTGATGTCTGTGATTATTGAGTTTCATAACTATCATTGTGATTTTCACCCACCCCCTGGGTTAAGGTGGCAGTGAATGGTTTTGTTACTTTGAGAAGAGTTGGGGATGGTGGAAGAAATGCCAGGTGCAAAGTGCTGCCACCCTGCTCTGTGGCTGGCCAGTCCCACAGAGCTCTGGTCCCCTTCTGTCCTGGCCCGCAAGTGCACTGAGGTCGTTGTGTGCAAGGGTCATGCTGCCTGCATTCCCGGGGTGCTCAGCCCAGGCTGCGTCTACGGGTGGAGATGCCTCTGCCTGGCTGTGTGTGTGTGTGTGCGCGTGTGTGCGCGCTCATGGTGGGCAGAGCTGATTCAGTGCCCTGAGACACAGAATTGGGCACGGCCGAATCTGTGGACCTTGTCCTGTGAAGTGCCTGTAGGACTATTAGGCTCTCAGAATATTCCGAAAGGGGAGAACACTTCTTCATGATCTCGTGCGCTTTAAAGTGATTCTTTCATTAAATTTTTGTTTTGCTAAACTGACCTCTATTTTTTTAAAAAAGAAAGAAACACAGACGCATAGGTACACACTTGTCTGCATCTCAGAACAGCTTGCATAAGAATAAAGTGAAGGAAAGCCCAGCGCTCGCTGCTGCCTGGGGAGGTCTCCCTTCTGCATTCGCAGCTCTGCGCAGGTTTCCCTCTGTGGCTGGGGGTGGAGACTCAGCCGGGATGGGCCTCAGGGGAATGGAACATGGCAGGTACAGGGATTCAACCTGGGATAGGAGGAGCTCAGGGCAGGAGGCTGTGGGGGCGCCGGCCCAGTGACTGGCTCTCTGTCTGCGGGCACAGTGTCTGCCGTGGCAGTGTGGGCTCGCACAGTCTGCCCTGCAGGACCTTTCCTTGAGAGCTGGGGACGTCCACTGCTGCAGGGCTGCCGTCTGTCCCCGCCCCGAGAGACTTTTGTGGCTGCAGAGCCATCTGGTTCGGGTGCTTACTCATCTCGTGACCCTGAGCAGAGGCCTCACTTCCTCCCCTTCACGGTGGGACCTGAATGGCCATCCCATCTCCCGCTGGTGTGAGGGGATGTCTATGAAGCCTCTGCTTAGTGGTCACCCAGGCAGATGCTGCTGTGACCCTGAGAATACAGCGCCTTGACAGCCAGTGCCCATCCCCATGCGCCGTACAGATGGCCAAACCTGCAGGGTCGGACCCCAAGTCATCGTTCAGCCTCCTGCTCCTTCAGGACACACGATGCATGGGCAGGTCTGGCCGGGCCTGGTGGGCCCCGCATGCACGGGTGCCAAGGGCCAGGTGGCACTCGAGGGCAAGCAGGGTACACAGAGGTGGCAGGTCTCACTGTCCCTGGTCGGCCAGTGTCCTGTCCCCGGGGCCAGGGTGTTTGCAGAGAGTGCAAGGGACCGGAAAAGGGACATCGGAAAGCCCCTGCTGTCCTGTTTTCTCATTAACTTTGAAACATGCATCTTGTTGCTTTGTACAAATTACAGACGTAAAACATTCTCCTCGCAGAGAAAAGGAAAAAATATGGCAAAGTTAGTATAAATTGCTCCAGATCCAATGGGTCACAGAAAATGACTGAACATTTGGTTCTCTCTGGTTGTGTGTCCATTTCTTCTCCCACGTACCTGCTTTTCTCAGTTAACTTTGCAGATATTTCCGCATATCACTAACTGCTTCTGATAAACAGAATTTGTATTGTATTCCATCTAAAATAAATACTGTAACTTTTATAACCATTCCTGTTGTAAGAAATAATCCTGCTTTCAATTTTTCTCTGATTTTAAAATTTTGTTCTGTTACTGTTGGTGGTTGGAAAAGGAACTCTTGGGCCAATAAGGATACCTGTTTTGAAAGTCTTTGCCAAATTTAAATATTTGCCAAGTTCAAAAATATTTGCCAGTTTACCATCTAGAAAGATTGTTCCAATTCCCACTTCTGGCTGTATTTGAGGCAAGTTCCATTGTACCCACAATGACTCCGAATATTTCACTCTTGACTCTTTGCCAGCCTTACAAGAAAGAGTGGGAACTCAGTTTTTTATTTGTGTTTAGTTAATTTTAGTATTTTGTTACTTTTTCCCCCCATGAAGCTATTTCAACTGTTGGTTCACTGTGAGCTCTGGGCTTTGAGCTAAGTTATTTCCCATATATTTCCCCTATTGAAATGTCCTCTTCCTATCCAATCTGTCTTCATTTTCTTTCTCACCCTCACCTCTTCCCAGCTTTGCCTGTGTTTAGTTGCAAGTATGACTATTTTATGGATACCCACTGAAGTCCCAGAATCTGCTTTTAGGGATATCTTTTCTACTTCTTCATTCTCAACAGTGACTGACCAACTGTAGGGGTTCGACACATAGTTCTTCAAAGAAATAAATATTCAGTAATATTCTTTGATGTCATAAAGAAGAAGTTGAGATCAGAGTAATATAATCATTGTAAATTTCAAATAGAAGGTTTATTTCTTTACAGATCTTTTCCTCAGTAAAATAAAACTAAGCAGATAGCCTTAACATTTAAAAGTGTGTACAACTTGTAGAAAAATACTTTAAACTGCGGTTCTAGTATCTTGGATCCCTAATCCAGATTAATGTCATCCTCGTAGCTGTGTGCCAGGCTTATGCTGTGCTCTCTCGGTGCCTCTTAGATACCCACAGGGGCTCGGGTCCTCTTGATTCCCCAACCTGAGGACAGAGGATCAGGAAGACCAAGCAATGGCTCAAGTCACACGAACCTGGATGTTTTCCCTCTCTTTACATCATATGATCTCTTTATTTCCTGATTTAGTATTTTCCTAATACTAAATTTCTCTGCAGAGGGAAAAAAACCATGCTATATTAAGTGATAGGGGAACACATTATGTGATTGGAGAGTGAAAATTGTTATAACCGGCAGCTTTATGTTGTCTAATTTTGTGTGAAAAATTCCACAGGCAATGGTCATTTCACTCTAGGTGCTAGTAAAGTCCAAGAACAAAAATTTCAGCACCCAATTTTGCATTTGCTCTGGTGACAAGAATTCTCTCCATATTTTGGCAATACCTAAGAGACAGTGGCTCCTGATTCCAGATCAGCTGCCAGCTTCTCTGTCCTCATCCCAAGCGTCCGGCTCCTTGGCCTCGTCTTGGGCGTCAGTAGCGAGGACAGGTCACAGTTTTCCGTGAGACCTCCTCCTATCTCTCAGCAGGGTGTTCGTCATGGAGCCCAGCTCTGGGACGGACGGTGAGCTGCTGTGTTGCACAGATAAGTGCTGAGACTTTTAGAAAAGAAACGCGAAGGCCAAACAAAATTATTTACTTTTTAAAGTGCTACTGCAGAATCCAATCATAACATTAACATCAGGACTGTTCCTTCAAACACTTTTGTTGAAAACAATGCACGCCAAATTCTGGAAAAGATGATAAAGAGCATTATGCAGAGGCCTGCACTCTTGAATTAAACACCTTCTCTCTTAAATCTTTTTTTTTCTGTTTCACAAATATTGCCAGAGAAGCAACAGTTGAAGAGAGGACCCCTCCCACATTCATATTTCCTCCAGGATCGTCCACGGGCAGCCAGTCCTTCGTCTCCATGCCCCTAGGTCCCCTTGAGACTCATTTGTTTCTTTAAACTGGCTTCATGCATGGGAGGCTCACCTTTGAGGAAGCAGAAACTGTTGAAACAACATTTCAGAATTTGTCAACATGATTAATGCGTGTCTCAATTTGAGGTAGATTTCTCAAGATACTGCCCCAAGTTAGGGGGGGAAAAAGTGTGTGGTTTGATATTGCAAAGTCCCTCTTCGGATCGTACGTACATTCGAGTCACCTGGTGTCCCAAGGAGCATCCAAGCCATGCAGGCTGAGTACAGAGAGCACGGTCTGAGCTTAACTTTTGTCCAGAGAGGCGCCTGGTACCCTATTTCTTCGTGGCATCTTTAAAATAGCCTCGGTGGGAAAGGGTTGGTCTTATCTTCCCTGTAGGAGTCGGGAGGCACGGGTGGCAGCTGAGGGTGTGGAAAAGCGGCCAGCCCGGGAGAAGGTGGCCCTGCGCTTCAGTCTGATGCTGCAGGACCTGGGCCCGGCACGCGTCTCTCCATCCTCTTCCCTTTACAGGCAGTGCGGCTGGTCTGCACGGCCTGCTCCTCTCTGATGTCCAGCGACCTGCACATGGGCTGGACCTTGGGAGTGGGGACTGGTGCTCCTGGGGGTCAAACCTGGCTCTTCTCCTTCCTGGCCACTTCCCCCTTGACCAGCCAGAGCCGCCCGAAACGGGCTTTTCCCACTGTAACAGGGACACTGCGGATCCTACTTGTCGGCCTCACTGAGCTGGACCAAAGAGGAGGAGGTCAGACGGTGCTTCACTCATGGAGTCCCTTAATCCGTGTGAGCTAATTACTATTCATCTGAGTCAAATTTTCCCTCTGACTAAAATCAGGAAATCCATAAACACTTTGTCTCCCCTTTTCAATTTCTGCAACAGATTGCAAATTCAGGTTTTTTCCCAAGAAGCCACTTCATCCCTTTCCCTCTGCCGTGTTCTTTTCTCTGTGTTGAAAGCTTTGATAGAAACAGAGCGTTCCCATTCTTGCCAGCACCGGCTGTGGCTAGGTCCCAACTTGGTGCCATTCGAGGGAGCACCCACCCCTCAGGTCCTCTGCTTCTCTCTGCTGCTGGCTCTCCTCCTCTTTCTCCCAGTATGCAGTCTTGGCTACTCAACGGGTGGTTTGGGAAACATAGAAAGAATAAGGACAGGGAAGGGGATCCTTCCTGCTCCGGGTGCCTGAGAGTCCTGTGGGCCCTGCTTCTGTCATTCCTTCCATCCAGAGAAACCGGGGACAGGGCAGGGGTGCACACTTTCAATCGAGAATAAAGAAACTAAAATAAGGTTCCCCAGATAGAAGCCATCCTCACTTCTACTTCTGAATTCTACGATTTCACTTCATCTTGGAGAACTCCTAGAACTATAAGCACTGTGATATTTGCATAAAAATCAAGACTACTGTGAAGGTTGAATATAAGTGACTTTCTGAATTATCTGATTTTCTGAAATGTTTTAGTCCACCAATTAGCGTTAACGGATAATTTTTGTTGACTTTACCTCTTTTGCAGCCAAGGAATCTGAACTGTTAAGCCTGTGTTAAGCTTAGAGGGTAAAAACAATAACATTTCCTTTGCTTGGGTAATGTATCAGAAGAGAAAATCTCATTTCTCATGCATCCCCAAATGGATGAGTGCTGTCCTGCCCCAAAAAGCTGCCCCTCCACTCCCTCGCTATCTGGAAGCACAAGCTTAGGGCCACCAGTTTTGAGAAGAATATGCACTAAGTGCACATATATTTTTTTAAAAGCCTTGCTCTCTGGGGATGGAGAACATCTTTTTTTAGATCACATATTTACTGCTTTGGTAAACAGTAAAATGCTGCTACAGCAATTACCTTGAGGATAAAGGGTTTGTAGACAGATACTTCCTGCATTCACTTCCTACGCTGATAGGCAGCTCAACCAGAGGCGCGCGATGCAGGAAGGGCTCACTGTGGAAACTTCCTCTCTGCGAATGTGCTTCGTTCATTAATCATCGTCTCTGCTCCTGTGGGGATCAGCCTGTCCCAGCTTTGCTTGGGGGAATTCTGTCTTGAAACAGGTGAAGATGTGAAGTTCTAAAGTTGTGATTTTAGTCCCTTGTTCTGATCCCTGGTGCTGTGTCGGGTACAGACAGGACCAGACACATCCATGAGTAATTCTGTACCCTGTATTTTCCTCATCCCTTTGGAATCACGGAAAATGCTGCATGGCTCTAGTATTTGTCTTTGAGATTCAGTTGAAGTCATTTTCTAGGGTTTAACGTCATTTTAGATTTTGCTTTCTTTAGTCAATCAGAGATCAACAGATTGGTGTTCAAAAATTTCAGCTTCCAGTTAGTTCTCTGCCCTGAGTTTACAGCAGTCATTAAGTTCAAGGAGTACATTGTTTAGGCCCTTTGAACAGAGGCAGATAAAACCCCGAAGCACAAACACTGAACAATGGAGAGTCATCAATTAATCACCTGCAGGATATGTCCTTAGGACTGGCCCTTTTGTAGTGGGAAAAATATATCAAGTCAACAAACAATAATGGTGAACAATAAACTAACTCAAATAAATAGCACCTGAGAGCCCTCAGCTCAAGAACTGGCAAAGTCCCAAAGAATGACGTTGGAGCTTTCTGAACATAGAAAGCTCCGTCCCGACCCAGTCTCCTGCAGAGAGATCTGAAACTGTCAGAGCCCAGTGGCGCTTACTGCAGGCCTACGTTGTGGTCATGGTGCGGCCCCTCCAGGGTAATCAGAAATCAGCTACGAGCCAGAGAACACAGGGTCTCAGGGAGCCTGTGCCTGGTGTCACGAGTGACAGCGGCTGCCCCTGGGAGCAGAAGCTCAGGTTGGCCCGAGAGGCTGCCAGCCATGGGTAGACAATGCAGCATCCCCTGAAGATGCTAACGTGTTAATACATTCTCATCATTTAATCCACACAGGCTATATAGATATATATGGTGTTTGGAGTGAACTGAAATGAAACAGCCTGAAAAGAGCCATCTCCCTTTACAGACTCATCTGTTTCCATAGCTTGGTAGAAGATGCTTGGTAAAACCCCAGCATCCCCTGTTTGATGAAGGCTGCTTTCTTCCCTTGCATCTGTGTCCCAGCTCGTTTATTCTGTAGCTTTGCTACCTGGTAGGAAACTCCCCCAGGCAGCTGCTTCCTTTGAGATGCTGCCTTCTGCCACTTCTGTCCTCAGCCAGATGACTTCTGTGGTCCTTAGGGTCCCGTCCCTTCCCCTGAGGCCATCTTGGCTGTGGGATGTGATCCCGGAAGACGGCGGGCAGATGTGACTCTGCTGCAGGATGGAAGGGCCCTTCTGTGGGCAGTGGCCCGGAGAACCCCCCACCTGCCCGCTGAGGATTGTTTTCAGGTTGTTTTGTTTTCTTTGGCATGGAGGGAACACCAGTCCTATAGACCCATTGAATACTATATTGTTGAAACAACAACAGTAATAAACACTTTCTTCTTTTTTCCCATTTCCAAAACAATTATTCGAAGAGTTTAGCAAATAAAAATTCAGAAAAGAAATTTAAATAAGTGACTTGCACTGTCAAGGGTCTGTTAATATTTGATCCTTTTTTTTCTATTTTTTTTGTCTTTTCTTCAGGTACACAAATACAATCTTCAAAAAGAATAATACAATTTGAGAAATTAACTTCATTTTCAATAGTCTTTTCCTCTCCACTTCTTTTGATCCAGGATACTGAAAAACAGAGAAGGACTTAGATTTTGGTGGTTTCCCTTAGAAGTTAAGTCCCTGTGTCCCTTCTAAGCATGCAGTTCCTTTCTGCAGAGGGGACCCTTATTCCACCGGCCTTGGCAGGTGACTTCAACCTCAGCCCCTCAGATGCCTAGGCTCTGAATAGGTTCGGTAATGAGAATATTCCTGCTACTCAGGGTTAAACAGCTTGACACATCTGTGTGCTTTGAGCCAGGATGTGCTTCAGTATGCAAAAATGTAGCCGCACTGGGTTCCTCTTGCTTACTTATCCCATCTTCTTATTTGACTTACTGTCACGCCTGATCCGCGTTTTCCAAAGTAACCAGTCACCTTTGTGTTTGTTTCCCATGCCTATCTCTGGAAAGGCATCTCTAATACACTTTGAGTACTGATAGGTTCTTCTGCAGAAGTGAAAGTGTATCTTGGTACACCATCCACCACCTTCTCCTGTTGCTCCTTTGAGGACAGCAGAGAAAACAGAATGGAAGCACAGTTGTGAGATCATTCCGGTGCCCTGAACATTGACTGAACCTCTAGCAGCTGAACTCAGCTGTTTTTGTGAGCCTAGAAAACCATTAGTTTCGATGATTTAATGAAAAACCAAGATGGAGGACAGAAAGATCCCATCCCTGGCTGATGGCATTGGGTGAATGAATATTTTTGTGGAGTGAGGAGGGAAGCTAGTTTCTGGTGTGGTCCTAGAGGTGAAGAAATCAAGTGGAATTTCATGCCAACTGCTAAAGCTGGCCCATTCTCTAGAGCATATGAGGAAGCTACTGAATTATTAGGTTGCTGGATGATTTCCATGATTAAGAATCTATGAGACCTCAGGCAAGATCAGGAACTCTCAAAACACGGGGTATGAGGGTGAAGTTGGTGCTCTCTGACCTGAGCTCTGAGCTATAATCTTTATTTGTGCTGATTGTGCCGGGTCAGGTGTGTGTTCCATGAATGAGTAAACATTGTGCCGGGATGGGAAACACACCAGTGAGTACATTTCATCCATGAGTGCTACCTTAGGGCACATCATTAGATAATTCGGTTTTTTACATCATAGAAAACAGAGTCCATTTTTGTTTTTTTTCCAGATGGATATACAATTGTCACGTTCTTCTTGCTTTTAAGAAATCCATACTTTTCACAAAAAGTGAATTAAACTATGAGTTTTGTCAATTATTTAAAAAATTGCATTGTGTATATTTAAGGTGTATGACATGATGTTTGGATATTCATGCAGATAGTGAAACATTCATTACACTCAAGCAGATAAACGAATCCATCATCTCACATAGCGTGTGTATCTGTGTGTGTGTTTGCGTGTGCACACGGGCGCATGCGTGAAGAGCACCTAAAATCTACTCTTTGAGCAAGATTCCTGAGCATGGTATAATGCTGCTAAATATACTCTTCCATGTTGCATTTAGACCTCTAGACTCCTTCACCCTTTGTATCTCCTACTGTGTCCTTTCCCTGCATCTTTCCATTTCCCGTTCCCTGACCTACCAGTAACCACTGCTGTGTTTTCAGACTTTATTTCCAACTCATTGTTTGGTTTTTAGATTCCACATATAAGTGAAATCATGCAGTATTTTCCCTTCCCTGGTCTGTTTCACTTAGCACAATGTCTTCAAGATTCATCCATGTTTTGGCAAATGGCAGAATATCCTTTCTTTTTAAAGCTGAATAATTATTCCATAATCATGGTTTCTTTATCCGTGTGTCCACTGACACACACTTAGGCTGTTTCCGATCTTGGCCAAGGTGAATAGAGCCACAGTGAATGTGGGAATGCAGATATCCCAGTGACATGGTGATTTCACTTCCTTTGGTATCCACCCAAAGGAGGGACCGCTGGGTCATACTTAGTTCTATTTTAATTTCTTTAAGAACCTCCATACTGTTTTCTAGTGTCTACACCTCTTTAAATTCCCTCCAACAGTGCAAAAGTGTTCCCTCTTCTCCACACCTTTGCCAACACTTGTTATCTCTGGTCTGTGATAACAGCCATCCTAGTAGGTGTAACGTGGCCAGTTTTGTGCCCAATTTGGAAAAAAATGTCTGGTCAGGTCCTTCTCTCGTGCTTGGGAAGGTGGGAGTAGTTTTGAGGCTGCATGAAATCTCTCTGGGTTTTGACCATTTGGAGGAAGTATGCCTGATGCAGGCTTGCTGTCCCTTTTGGGCAGTGCCTGGAAATGTTTCCTCTTGGAAATTAAAATCAGAAACACAGCTCCCAGGCAACAGACATGCATTTTGTTCCATGACAAACCGAGGGGTACACTCACTTTTATTGAGTGTCAGACCCTGACGTTGTACACCCAGGGTTTGCATTGGGTCATTTAAATGTTTGGCTGTTACAATCCATTATACTAAGTCTTTCTGGCCAAGAACTCATGAAAACTTGTGTCTAATGAGCTGCGATGAGGACTCTTTATTTTGCTGTAGTCACTCCTGTACAATTTCAATGAAACTAATTGCTTAAACACATAATCTGGTCTCCATGTACTGGTTCACACCAATGATTTCCATATTCATTGGAATCTGGCAGATTACTGTACTTTACTTATTATAAGTGACATCTGCAATGGATATGATTCATTAAGAGCTAAAGTTTTGCATTTCTTTGCAAGAAGATCTGCTTTATAATAAAGGTTCATTTCAATTAATAACCAACTTATCTAGGGTAGTTCATAAAATTAGATTTCCTACTGAAATTTTAAAATTTGCAATCATTTAACTTACTGAGCCGTACTGTTTAAAATCTTATATATAAAAGAATGAAAATGTAATCTTTTGTACCACTTAAAATATTCCACAATTAGGAATTGTTTTTTCGATCTAATCTTTTAAGTATTCATCTCACCATTATCTCCACAATGGCCAGTACCAAAGTGCTACCCAGCAACATTTGCTGAATGAGTGAATTCATGAATAAATGGAAATCTTCCCCTGAGTAAACCACATACTTGGCAGTGAGTGTGCTTAGAAGAAAACTGGCATTCTCCCTTTCCTAGCAGAAGCTATAGTCCAGTTTTTAAGGAGTTAAAGCAAAGGAAATGGCCTTTAAAATCTGAAATGTTGGAGGGCACTTGACTGTTCACCCAGAAGTTCATTCAGCCTGATTATGTGTTGGATCAGTTACGTTCTTAATTAATTGTCTTAGGATAATTAAAAGGAACTACTAAGAGGACTAGAGTTTTTTTTGGAGGAGCAAGGATGCATGAAGCAATCATAATTGACTAATTTGCCCTCAATTGTTGGTTGGAAAACATATGAAGGAAATTAGATTTTAATTTCCTTTGGTTGTTTGTTTTTAACTTCTAACTTTGTTTTCACACAAATATAACTTTGGGAGATCTAAAGATAATTTGTCAGCACATTTCCCCATGATGGTGAATCCATCAGAATGTGAACCGCATACTTCTCCCCAGGTCCTAGGGTTATAGTTTCCTAACCAGAAAAATCAAGGCACATTCAGACATAGAATTTACATGACAAAGTGGGCAAAATCAGCGTTCTTTTGAAAAATCCAGGCTAAGTGCTGTGACCCGAGAGTAACTTAATTCTAGGTATAAAGCCCCGCACTTTTGCAAGTTGTACTAACTCTGTGAGTTGACAAATATTAGGTCATTTAATGGCCCCAGAGTGGAAAAAATGTTAAAAAGAGTCTCCACCACAGATAGTAAATTAGTTTTCCAGGGTGGCTGTAACAGTCACCACAGCTAGGTGTGTTGTAAAAAAAAAAACAGCTAAGGAGGCCAGGTATCCAAAACACAGTGTCAACAGGGATGATTCCTCTTGCACCTCAGGGTGCGGGTGGAGGCTCGATTCCTAGCCTCTCTCCAGGCTCCTGGTGTTGCCCCATGATCCTTGTGGTCCTTGGCTTATAGACACAGCATTCCAGTCTCTGCCCCTGTCATCACATGGTGGCTTCTTCATGTCCCTGTGTGCATCATGGGTCTCTTACGGGGATACTGTTGCTGAATGCAGAACCTACTCTGATCCAGGATGAACTCGTGTTAGCCATTCCTTTAGCTATATTAGCAAGAGCCCTACTTCTAAACATGGGCGGACTCTGAGGTTCTAGATTTGGGTGACACTGTTGAACCTATTACAGGTGGCAGAGAGACAAGGAAGTCCTCCAAGGTGGGGGCTTCTCTTCTGAACGTAGCTTGCCAGTTGGAAGAGCAGGGTCCCATGCACTGACAGCCCCTCACAGGCATGGTACTCCTGCCAGGGGTCTTATGTTCATGTTTGCATATAGACCACTTAGGTGTGAACAGCACTTTGCACGATGTCAATGCAATTAGCTTTATTGAAAACAATGGAAAACTTGATACATGCCTGTCAACCATGACATTGTTAAATCCCATATGATAATCAAAATAAAATCACTGTAGGGCAAAGTGTTTACTTTGCAACTGTTTCAGTTTCACAAGATACCGAGTATGATGTTGTGGTTTCCCTTATCTCATCATTTTACTTGGTAAATGTCAAGAAGTGCAAGAAGCCCTGGGCAGCCGCACCAAGTTGTCAGGAGCACGTGGGGGATTCGCTACTCAGGCAGCCAATAGCGCTTGACCTATATGCCCAGCCTACACAGCTGGGTGAGTGAGCTGTTACAACTCCATGAAACATGGCTCCGGTGGCTTTCTTCATGAAGCTCTTTGAGTTGGATCTACACAGATGTCTAAGTCCACAAAATGGACTAATGTCACTATTGGGGACTATCATTTCCTTTTTGGGCTCTTTGATATCTGCTGAGGTTATGCACATAAGAGGATTTGGGTCCAGAAATAGAAACTTCCCTTGACTATCCAAATGTCATATTCTGCAAAATGGATCAAATTCCATGTGAAAAATTGAACTTCATCTTGCGTGTGACAATGAAGACTCTGCAAAGATTATCTTGGGGAATAAATGCAGGATGGAAGTTAAGAAGCAAGTCAGGGGGTCTTGTTGTATTGTCTGTGTGCTCCCCCGACTAGTTCAAACGCACTGATGGTCGCTGCGGGATGGAAAACAGGTCAGCTTGAATGCCCATTCCCATCTCTGCCTTGCCTCAGATGGATCAAGAGGCTCCCAGGGTGGCTGGGAATCCTGATCCCACCCATGGAATCCTTTGATTTCATCCAGTTTGCCTGCAAAAATAGAGATGATGTGAATCCCCGGGAGGCGAGAGGAGTGAGTCCTATTTGCTGTACTTTCAAAACTCTTACTCTGAACGGTCAGGATTTCTTATTCTCAGCCTAAGACCCTGTGGGCCAGGCTATCCTGCCCTAGGGATATTTCTCAAGGTGGCACGAACCCTCTCTGACGCCACCCTCTATCCTGTTATTGAGGCCAGTCTGGAGATGAGCATGAGTGAGATAAACTGTGGACATGCAGCCCAGTTGTGTGTAAACACATCTCGGAGGCCTTGAGTGTCATGACTTAACCGCTGGGTTCAAGGGAGAGATAAAGGCCAGTGGTAGGATGAGCTATTTTGAGAAGCTGTCTTAAGCCATTGTGATGATTGGATTAAAACCCTGAGGCTAACCGATTTGCTTAGGACCTGCATCCTTTTGTTAAGGGTCTGGGCTGCAGGCACACTCAATCTCCACAAGGCTTTATGTGCGTACTTCAGTATTTTCTTGTTTAAACGCTAGTGATGCTACATCCCCCACATCCTTAAGTAGGCACCTGTAAGATGTGAGGGCCCCATCCCTTACCTACTGATTGTCGGTGCCATGTACATTACCCAACCCAGAGACTCAGTGTCAACTCACACTAAAGCAAGCTACCACTGAATGATACGGTAGAGACCTCAGGTGTTTCTCTTTAGTGCTGAAAGGTTATTTTTAACCGCAGCTGTCCTAGTGGATTCCCTGAGTGCTCTGTCCTTCCCCCTGGGATCTTGGGTTAGCTCAGGTGGTTATGGAGTGTACTAATAAAGGCAAAACCCTAGGCTTGTTCTTTGTGAAGCCAATAGCTTCTCAGGGATTAACAAAAAGCGCTTCTGTGACCACAAGCTTTACCCCGAGTAGCCAGAAGAAAGGGTTGGAAGGTGAGTGAGCCTTCTGCAAATGTTCCTGTTGGTGGAAAAAGAAAAAGAAACCCCCAAAAGCTATGTTCCTATGCAGACACGGGTCATGTGTGAGAAGAAGTAGCTGGAGCCCTAACCCTAGGGGCTTTTCTGGAAATGCCCTGGGAGATCTTTCATGTCAGTCACCTCCACAAGAGCCCAGGCTGAGTTCCCTGAGTTGCCCTTGGAGCCGGTGCTCACCTTGCATCCCCATGGTCGTTGGTACACATCTGCAGAAAGGGGCCGTTGGCATGGAATTCAAATCTGGTTGTTTAGTCTGCCAGGAGGGGGAAGGATTCTGTCTCTTTAAAGTTTGTAACGGTTGGACAGAGCTTGGCGGGTGAAGGTTAATTGCTCTCCAGTTTAAGCAGTTCTGTACCCAGATGGGTTATCAGGGCTGAACACTCGTTACAAGATTAATCTCATTTCCGACAAGACTTCCCTTTCCTTCAACTGATTTTTGCCCAGCTATTGGAGCTGTCGTCGGCCGTTAAAAGGAGGGTGGATTGCTCTGGGATCTGAGTGCTGGTATGCAGAGAAACAATGTCGTCCGGGTCCTATCGCAAAGAACATCTTTAGGAGAACACATTGCAGCTGTGCTAGGAAGGCTGAGGCTTGTAAACAGCAAGACAATTGGAGCACTTGGACCAGTGTGCTTGGGGATGGGCACAAAGGCAGCTGCAGCCGCCTCTTGCTTGTATGATCTTGTCCTGGAAGACAGAGCCATGCTTCGGGCTTTGATGGCTTCTGAAGATTTCTGAACCATTGTACTGTGATCAGAGTTCCTTCCCGTTATGATTACGTGCTCAGTAGAAGCAACCTTGAGGTGCCACAGCGGGGACCAGAGCCAGGCAGGAGGGGAGCTCTGTCCTGAGGGTACCTGCATCGTATGGAGGCTCCTTCAGTCAATTCCAGGTCTCTGATGAATTTCAGAGATGTCACACCTGTCGTCATGAGATGGCTGCCTTACAGTTGTGGGCAGATTGCATTTCTTTATTTGAGAACAAGTAGCTTCCTATCTTTAGTTCATCTCAAGAGATTCTTCCCAGATCACGGCACTAGGACATGCCGTTTGTTCCCTTTGGGACTGGGTGTGTGCAAATCAACTCATTCACTTATTCACCAGCAATTCATGTGCCACCCCCTGGCCAGTAGCAGGATGGACAGGTGCCCGCAGCCACAGGGACTGTCAGAAAGTAGAACACAGGAGAACCAAGATGGACACGTCAGAGGCCAGAAGGTTAGGAGACAGCAAGGTGGATCCCAGGGGTGGCTGCAGGGGTGGAGTTTAGATAAGGGGTGCAGGAAGTGCCAGGTAGGACCCCAGAGGATGTGGGAGAACAGCCTTGCTTGTCCTGTCCATGGAGGATGGCTGGGGGCTTCGAAGGGTACGAACCCAGGGCCCGAAACAGAGACAGGGGTGGGGCTCTGAGAGCCTCTCTACAGCCCTTCATGGAGGTGTGAGGACAGCATTCCCCCGGAGAAGGGCCCTCTACCCAGCTGCATTCGGGTGCCATCAGGCCCCTCTGTTTTGGGAGTAAACAGATTGAGAAATGCACCTTGGCATTGGGGAACCAGTGAAAGGGGGGTGCCTTTGGTAGGAGACGGGTGTTAAAGGGGTAGAGAAAGATTTAAATTACTTAGGGTGCTTTCTCTTGTCTTTTCAGCCCATCTTGTTTCAGGGGCTGGGCTGGCTCTCCAGGGTCCCCAGTGCCCTATAGTTCGAGTGGTTTTACAGCCCTATCCATCCTGGGCCATCCTAGGCCATCATGGGGAGAACCAGAAGGGCTACAGTGGAGGATGGACCCACAGAGGCACTTCCATGATGCCCACCATGCTGGGACCATGTCGTGTACCCAAAGGGTTCTTACTGCGAAGATCCTAGAAAGCTTCCCTCGCTTCCACCCACCCATTTCACTGAGAAAAGTGAGGCATATTAGCATTGCACCGAGGCCTTTCTGTTGACTCCTAAGCACAGTGGTTTTGTTTTTGTCAAATTCAAAAAACTACCACACTAAAGCCTTTCATGAACCCCATTCCTTTATTCTAAAGACAGGGACACATGATCACCACCTTCTGGACAGGCCAGGATCTCATTATGTTCCAGCGACCATGTCAGAGAAAACACTTTGTCTGGTCCCACAAGCCGTTTGTGGCTTCATCAGATTTGTGCTCATTTGTATTTATTTTTGATGTATTTAATTTGCGATGCTAGGGGTGGAGCCCAGGTTGTGGCCCACGCCAGGCAAACGTCCTGCACCAGTCCTAACCTAACCCCAGCAGGCACATGGGCTTCTGGGCAAGATGCGGAGGAGGAGCAGGAGAAGGAGGCGGGCGGTGGGAGTTTGGGTTTTGGGTACAGCCCCTCTGCTGGCCTGGAAAGCACCGCGCCACTGCACTGACGAGCCCTTGGAGACACAGGGAGGCCCTGCTGCGTGGGTGAAGAGACCATGCGCAGAGAAGATGCTGGCTCAACTTGCAGACCCCTCTGGTCACCCGCAGCGTGGCAGCTGGTGGGATTCCAGTCGCCCCACTGAAAGCTGAGCCATTGCCCTCTGGAAGTCCTTCTGGGGTTGGGATGTAGCTCAGTGGCACAGAGCCTGCCTGGCAAGTGTGAGGTCCTGAGTTTGATCCCGAGTACTGAGAAAAAATAAATAAATAAGAGCCCTTCTAGGCAACGTGGGAGCCCACAGTGCCTCGGAGAGGGAGGGGCCCAGAGGGCCGGCCGGAAGTCCTCCGACAGGGCCATCTTCCGGGCGAGTCGAGGACCTCGGTGACTCGGTTCCGGTGACTCACAGGCTGGCAGGAATCGCCCCTCCTCCTGCCTTTGATTTCATTGCCCTTTCTGGGAAGTAAACACTCCTTAAGGGTGGATTCACTTAAAGGGTGAGTAAACTTTTAACCACTCTTCTTTAGCCCCTGTCCAGAAAAAGTAGAGTTGGCCCATGTTTTTTCCCAACTTCTTCTTTTGGATACATATATTCCTGTTTAAACTCAGCCCCCATTTTTCGGCAGTACTAGGGATTGGACCCAGGGCCTTGGCACTGAACTACATCCCTACTCCTTGGTATGTCTTATTTTGAGACAAGGTCTCGTGAAATTACCTACACTGGGCTCACAGGTAACCGTCCTCCTGCCTCTGCCTCCCAGAGTGCTGGAACTATAGGCACATGCCACCATGGCCAGCTACAAACTCACCCATTTTTAGTAGGTAGAACCTATGTGAACTTTAAAATAATATCTAAACCATACATTTACATACAGCTTCATTTCACAAAATAATAGTGTCCCTAATGCTTGTGTTTCAAATTTGTTTTCCTTTTTCTTGGTTATTTTTCTCTGGGGCTAAAAAGGATCTTTTCTTATGGGCATGGGATAAATGCTTCGGGAATTTTTGGCTCTCCCAGATTTGAGTCCCTTTCCCCCATGTCAAGGTGAGATTCAGCTTGAATCATTATTATTTTTCACTGTCTGGTGTCTGAAACAACGATGTTCTCTTCAACCAAGAAGAACCTTGAATCCGGGCAGGGAGGTGCACGCTTGTGATCCCAGCCTTCCTTTTGAGACCTCTTCATGAAGACCCAACTTCTTAGTGCGCTATCAGGCAGGTCCACTGAGGCAAGGTCCCGCCCACCTCCTGGAACTGGGGGGAGGGGGACTTCCAGGCTCTGGGTCACGTATGCTGGCAAACTCCTACTCGTCCTCCATGGCCCATCCCTAATGTCCCTACCTGGTTAGGTCAGGCTGCTTACTTTGTACATTGAACACTTGCCTGGGCTTGTGCTTGGACTCAGAGTGATCTCCATAGCAACATTACCGGGGGACAAGTGGCCAGAGATAGGAATCTTAGTCCTGACTCCTTCAATATAGCAGAGAACTGCTCTTCATTTGGACAGGCGGGGATCACTGTCCAGAGATGGGAAGTTGCCTCACAGTTCCCATTGGCCCTCGGACTCCGTGCTGAGACTTAGGGCCCCCCTGTTCTAAGGGACTCTGTCCTGCTTCCCTTCCAGCGCTCTTGTGATCCCCGATCCTGCCACCTCCCTCTCGGTGTGGACGAAACAGGGAGAGGTTATTTGCGGACCAGGCGAGGAGCAGAGCAGGGCTAACAGAAACCTTCCCCAGTGGCTCACGATCACCAAATCATTTCTGTTTCACTTTCCAAACTCTTTTTGGGAAATCATTTCAAATTTATAGAAGTGTTGCAAAGATGGTACAGGGTTCTTGCCCCGCCTTGGCCAGCTTCACCTGGAGTTGACATCTTATGTAACCATGGCCCAGTGATCACAACCAAGAAATGAACACTGGCCCAAAGTTACTGACCAGGACTCACGAAACTCTGCTCCCAGGCCAAAGCCAGCCCACGCCTATGAAAATAGAAGGTGTTATTGGAACACAGCCACGCCCTTTGACTGTTTCTGCAGCACCATGATAGAACTGGTTGGTTTCCAAGGAGACCATATGGCCTACAAAGCTGAGAATGTTTACCACCCAGCTCTCTACAGAAAAAGAAAAAGAAAAAAAAAGATCTCCTCCCTCTGTTTTTACATAGACTATAAACTTCATCCAAACTCCACATTTTTTTGTTGTTGTCACTGTCCTTTTTCTGATCCAGGGCACCACATTCCATTTAGTTGTCGTGTCTCCCATCTGTGACAGTTCCTGGTTCCCTCTTGACCTTTCATGACCTTGACATGGACAAGTCCTTGTCAAGTGTGCTGCAGAGTGGCCCTCTTTGGGGAGAACAGAGGTTATGGAGTTTTAGGAAAGGTATCTCAGAGGGGACAGGTCCGCCTCAGTTGTCATCTCTGTGTGCAGGCTGGCCCTGTAGCCCTGGATTGCTTGACTAGTTTGGTGTCCGCCATTTTCTCCACCACAGTCGCAGTGTTCCAGTGTTCCCTTTCCCAGATGCTCTCCCCAGGAGAAGTGACTGATTCTACCCATACTCAAGGGAGGGAGAGAAGCTCTGTCTCCCATCGGGGAAGTATCCGAGCCTGTGGGCCTATGTTAGCACACATAATGGCCAGAGACCTTGAAGGAGGATTTCTGAGCTCCTGACACTGTCTGATGCCTCCTTAATGCGTCTCCCACATGTTATAGCCTCCTGAGGCTTTCTGAAGCAATTAGGGTGTGGTGATCCAGTGGGAGCTCTATTTCCCTCATCCCTTCCATGTTTTCTATTTGAGTTTCCTCTAAAGAAGAGCCATTTCATCTCCCCCACAACTTAATTCCATCCTTTAATTTCACTATTAATTTATTAGTATGGGCATTGGGATTTTTTTAATCCTTCAGGGTAAACCCATTACTATCCTGATTTATTTTGCAGCTCAGTGTGTCCCAGCTTTAGCCACTGGGAGTGCCCATATCTTTTTGATATGTCTCTAAGACTTTCAGTTTGTTGTTTGGGAGCATTTTCTTTGCTTCTTCTTGAAGTATAGGTTCTCTTTAACCTCCAGTGGGACAATCCCAAGAAATCCATCGTAAGTCGAAAATGTCAGTTGGAAAAGCCCTGAATGCCACTGACCTCCACAGAGCCTCACTGAAGCCACCCAGCCCGTGTCACGGTGTGGATCAGCTTCCCGGGGACTCGAAGCTGATTGAGGGCTGTGTTCATTGCTGCCTGACATCACAAGAAAGGATGCTGGCGTATGTTCCTAAGCTGGGCAAAGGTCAAAGGTCAAAATTCCTAGCACCGCAGCTACCAATATGCTAGCATGCCACTCTCCCAACCGCAGGAGGCCAGAAAGCCACCAGGTGAACGACTCTCCTTTGGCACCACCTGTGTTTCTGTGCACGGTGCTGTGTCGTGAAAATGTGCCACCATGCAGAATGCCAGGTCAGCAGAAAGCAGCCAGAGGCGGGGCAGGTCCGGGGCAGGGCCACCTTCTGTGGCCGCCTCCTGCCACACCCTGGGTCTGCAGGCCCAGAGCTGAGGGCACTGTGAGAAGAGAGAGCAGGTGTGGACAGGGGCTGCCAAACTCATTTCCCTTGGGCTGCACTGGGGCTCCTCGAAGTAGAAAAACAGGAAAGCTGGACACAGGTGTCCACCAGGACATGCAGAGAAGTGAGAGCATGCAGGCTGCAGCTCCTCGTCCGCGCTGTGCCGTGGTGCCACCATCTCCTCTTCTAAGGTCAGGGAAAAGAGAAACTAACTTAGCAGCTGGGCTGGGAGATCCTCCCCTTCCCACTGGGATCTGGGAATGCTGTTTTCAAAATGCTCCTTTTTTGGGGCTGGGGATGTAGCTCAGTGGTGCTGCACCTGCCTGGCAAGAGCAAAGTCCTGAGTTCGATCCCTGGTGCTGGAAAACAAAGTTCCTTCTCTTTCCTGTCCCTCCTGACCCTCAGAGCCCTGTCTCCCACATCCCAGCATCTGACTCTAGGGCTGCCAATCCCGGCACCTTTGCTGGCTGCCTCCCCAGCCTCTGGGTCTGGTATGTGCCAGAAATTGTTCTACATGCTAAGGACAAAGTCTCTGTTCTCATGGGTTTTACATTCTGATTCCGGTTGTATATTCTGAAAACAAAATACTGTTATATCGGAAAATAACCGTAGAGTCAAGTGCCCACACACGTATCCATTCAAGACGATCATACACTGCGTAAACTATACACATTGGGCCTATGAAGTCTCGGACTTTGATCTGTCTTAATGGTCACCTCCACATAGAGCAGGATGAGAAGGCAGAGGTGGGCAGGCAGGTTTGGGAGGAAAAGCAGGTGATCCGAGGTGAGTCTGGGAGTTCTGAGGAGCATTTCAGATCTCGAAAAATGTAAAAGCAGTCGCCTCCCTACCTCAGCCCCTGCTTTCCACGCAGGTGTGTTGAATTCTAACTTTCCACGTGGAATTAGAAAAGGAATCGCTTTCTTTCCTTAACAGATAGATATGGGCTCTGAATCATGTTCACTTTTTAAACTTTTTTTTTTTTGGTCTACGAATTCTCCGACTTTTGGTCTTCATGGTCAAAGTCAGAGAAGAGGGACATTAAACTAAAACGATGATGCCTGACTCATCTTCTTACTTGTAGAAAGCGAATTATAACTTGATCACTGAGTAATTGTCTCATCTGCTTAGGGTCTTCAGTTAGGTTTGACACTGTGTAAGGAAGTGTGGCAGACTTACCTGGGGATGTGGAAAAGGGACAGAAGTCTGTGTTTAAGGCTGTGGCCTCCGTAACTATTCCAGCAGCTCTTCACTTTTTGAGGAGACCTGTAAGCATTGCTCTTCTCAACTGGAGAGGCTGTGGGAATTTAAGGCGGACGGTTGTCCCTGGTTATACAGAGCTAGGCCACCCTCTGACAATGTCTCCAGCTCTGCCTCTGACTTCCAGGCACCCTGTCCATCATGTTGCCATCCCGAATCACAGATCCCCATGCTCCCTCCTCCTTGGGAGAGAAGATGCCTTTGCCTGTGTGGAGAAGCAACAAGACGTTCTTCCTCTAAGAGCTTCCTTTGTCTGTATTTATTTTAATATTCAAGTCAAATAACAGAACTATTTACCAACTTTCATCACTGACCTCCTAAATCTAATTCTAATCTTTGTACACATGAATGCGCTTTTACAAAATCCCCAGTGTTGGTGTACCATTCACTGGCAGCCCTTGGGGCCTAAACTCTAAGGCAGAGAGAAGCATAGAGCCCAGGGGATGAGACTGTGTGGAGGTTGGAGATGTCCAGGGGTGATTTCTGCAGGGTAACAAGAGTCACCCGACCCTCCTGGCCCAGTGTCAGGTCTTAGGACAAACTTGACAAGATATCTTCCATGCTCGCCATTTTTATTAGCATCTGATTTAGGTTCAAAATGTGTATTATTTAACAAGATTATCTTTCTGACATTACTACCTGAAAACTTTAATAGACTCTTCAAAAAATAAATAAAGTAGAATTTAATAGTGTCAAAGTTGATTGTACGTTTAGCTTTGGTTTTTCATATTCTGAAGGCCGGGTTGATTTTATTTGGTTCCTGGTACAGGGTTCTGCTTATGAAGCAGCTTGTCAAGTGTAATTACAAAGTGTAAATGTGGGAGAAGAGAGGTACAGCTGTGTACAATGAGTTAGGGTTTTATGCATTTCTGTGCCCGCTCTGTGGCCCTGGGAGTAGATGGCCAGTATACATTTGATTAGGTAAGCCAGTAAAGCAGGAAAAGAAACACAAGGAATCCCTGCAAGTAAATGCTTTTTTATTTGACTAATAGGAATAATTTATTTAAAAAGAAAAATTTTACAACTCAACTAGGTAGATTAGATGAAGCTGGGACCAGGATGTAGAATCCCAGATATTGCTTTCTTTCTACCAATTATCAAAACATGTACTTATGTAAGTTAGTACTGCTTCATGGACTTTAACTCAATCAAATATAAATAACAACAATGACGATAATATTAATAGGAATGCTTATTATATGCCGGGCATTGTATGGAATATTTTATAATCGGAACAGGCAAGATAGGTGGGTGCAATCATTAACCCCATTTAACAGATAGGGAGAGGGAAGGACAGAAAGGATAAGCACCCATCTGTACCCGAGCCACAACCAGGCAGCTGGAGATACAGAAATAAATCAGATACTCCCTGCCCATCAGGAACTTCTGGTTTAATGATCTGAGAAAGACATGTAAACCATAGGAGTGCATAATGTCATCCACTAATTTTAGACATCGGTGTGCAATAAAATAATAAAATTAAAAAGACAAATCAGGGAAATGGCTGTAACAAATGCTACAAGCGTTCAATACCCACAGTGTATGAAGATTATATTAGAACCAAATGAGAGTGTGTGTCCGCACACTCTGTAAGCTGTAAGCAGGAGCTGATGGGAGAAGCAGTAATCTTCCACCAGCATACATCTCATCAGCATCAACAAGCAGCCTGTATACGTATCATTTTGTTACCACGATAATAGCAAGACCTGCTTAAGAGCTGCTTGCAAGTTCTGTTTTTCTTTCCCTTTCAGGTTATTTGAAAATAAAAATGAAAATTAATTCGTTACATTATAAAACATATTTCTTACAAACTAACATTGCCTAAAAAGAAAGAAGAAAAGTATCCCAGAGCCATTAATAACATGGTTCTAGGGGAACGTAAGATCCAATTAATTATGTCCATGTGTTCTCATTCATTGTCCCAGGAAAGTGAGATGTCCTAGACTTCTGAGTGGCTCCCATAGACCTGATGTCTCTGAGCATTTGTGGCTGAATTTCTATGAAGGTCTCATCCAAAGAAATGGAAATTATGAAGATCATGGGATGCAAATGGCAGGTGCCTGGACCCCTGGGGTTTCTCGTAAGAAGTATTTAAATCTGATCACAAGGCACGGTGCCAAGTGATGGTCACTGTGTTTGCTGAGTAAATGGGCGAGTTCAGAGAGGGACAGACAGATCAGATTAAAACTGAGGATGTCCGGAGCCCTAAGGATGAGGTTGCACAAGTTGGTGGGTTCCCTTGGACTGAGGCCATCCTACCATTCTCCTTGGAAATGAGTCTACCACGGAATCTGGGGAGCTCCCCCCAAGGGATGTGCAGCCCCTTCAGAATCTCAGGAGGTTCGGCTTTATTCCACAAGAAAGCTGCAGGGCTGGCCTTGAAGCCCCATTGTCATTGTGCACACAGTGCCGCACCAAGATGGCAGCTTTATTGGGGGTGGCTCTGTGAGGTGCAGGGGAAGGCACCCTTGGGTCCCAGTTGCCAGGGGGACTTGAGAGCGCTCCTCTCTTGCCTCCGCTGTGACCTTTGCTTGAGCATCCTTAACTGTGGGGTGACTGGGGCAGCACTCACCTCCTGACTCTTGCCAAGGAAAAAGTCTTTAGAAATGATGGGAATTTTGAAAATCTTTGTCTCAATGTTATCGTTTGCTTTTAGAAAATAAATAAGTTCCCAGTATCCATGCCCTATTAAACCTAGTTTTCCTCTTGATATCCAGAGAAGTATGTGGTGTGATAGGAAGTACAGTGGATATTCAAATTTTAAAGTTTTTAATAGTAAAAAAATACATTGCCATGAGTCCCTCTCAAAATCCTCCCCCTTGCTTTGAACACTTGCATCCCGTCATCCTGGCCACTTCCTGCAGCAGCTCTGGAGTGCTCTTTCCTGAGCGTCTTTAGTTGTGTTGTTCCCATTGCCTCAATGTCCTGGATGGGTTCAAAACATTTCCCTGTCATGGCCATTTTGACTTTGGGGTGGAGCCGGAAGTCACACGGTGCCAGATCCAGTGACTAAGGTGCATGCGGACACAGTATCACGTTTTCACAAGCTGCCTATCTGTCAGGCGGCACTCGGCAGCAGCAGTCACCATAGTTTTGGTCACAATTTGCAAAGATACTTAGGAAAGAGGACTTTCAGAATTCTACAGAAAGTGGCCAGAACAATGAGATAAGGGAAGATTTTGAAAGGGATTCATGGCAATGCTTCTTTTACTGTAAAAACTTTTAAAATGTAAATATTCAGCATGTATTTCAATCACACCTTATACTTTTTTCTTTTCTTCCTCCTCCTCCTCCTTTCCTTTGCCTGTTCCTTCCTGCATGGCACAGAGCTTCGGAATAGCTTATGGGGCCCCTAGAGCATTGCGAGGGGAGAGAGAAAGAAGCAGGCAGGTCATGGCTGCATGGCTGCTGCACTGCCCTGCGGGGTGGTCAGGAAGGTGCAGATCCGCAGGAGCTCAGGTCTCGGAATGCTGAGGCGCGGCTCTGGCTGTCTGCCACAAACCTTGCCCCTGAACTTCTGATACAACAGGTCCGGGTATAGAGCCAGTTTCACCTCTTCTCCCTCTCTGCTCCTGGCTTCTATCACTGGCTGGCTGCCAGTGAGATGTTTAGAGAAGGCAGGAAGCTAGACGGGAAAAGACAAAGGTGTAATTCCCAGAATGCGTAAGGGCCCACTCATGATTTACCATTGAGCTGGGCGCACACGGGCCCTTGTGCACGTCAGTCACGCACACCCGCTGTGAAGGCACGTGTGCATTTTGTTGCTTAGGTCAACTTCTACATCACGTGTGAGAAAAGTAGATTTTTGGGGGGCCTTTGAACTTTGCTTGGAATGCACCAACTGATTATGTGACTTGAATATTTATTGTCATTCTGCTGTTTGGGCCCTGAAATACAAATACTGAGTAATTTCTGGAAGGCTTAAAGTCAAGCTGCCAATTAGTAGATTTCTACTGACCCCAGGTCCAAGTCCTTTGAAACTGGTGACTTAGTGAGAACACTTTTACAGTTACAGGACTCATTGGTCTTTGTCTTTTGGGCCCCTGCTCCCACTTTCCACATCTTGATCCCCAAAAGTCTTCCACCTAACACGTTCTCTGTCTGTCCTCTTTCTCCACACCCAAGGACACACCTGTCCTACCACACTTGACTTGTTAGTGTAAAGTCCTTGTCCATTGGAAATGTATGTTTCTGATTTCTCACTTTGATTTCCAAGTGCTCTTCAGCAAATTATGCAATGTATGAAAGATTTGGAGCCACCTAGGAGGAAGGGGTCTGTTTGGGGCGACAGGGAAGAGAACCATTTCATTCCTCCAAGTGCACTTCTGAGTGTACGTGCGTTGCCTTTGAAGCAGCTGCAGCAATAGTCTTTACCTGAATGTGCCTCTTGCCTTTGAATTCAAGGCACAGTGTGCTGTTTCTGCTTTCATTTGTTGGATCTTCCTGCTGAACTGAAGCTGAGACTTCATCCAGACGAACAGCAAAGTCTTTAACTCTGTGACTTGAAGGCCAAGACTGGGTCCTCCTTGTTTTATGTGTGGCGCTGGGAATCACACTCAGGGACTTGTGCATGTTTGACAGATGTTCTCCCGCCGAGCTCCACCCTGTCTCTCAAGACTGGGTCCTGATGATCAGCCTTTCCAGACATTTCTTGAATTTACAGAATAAGAGGCTTTCCCAGAGAGCCCCAGACGATGTAGGCTATCCATGTACAAATTAACCTTCCTCTTTTGCTCGCTCAGAGATTGTCTTCTTTGCTTAAGTCACTCACAAGTGACTGCAAGACTAGGTAACAAGGTCAAGTCCCCTCCTTGTAGAACATGGACGTTAAGGGGCCAGAACCTGTTGGACCACCTAAGCCCAGTGAAGAAATTTGGATTTTACTTGTCGGTAGTAGGGAGACTTGGTGGGATTATCATTGCTGGAGAGAAAGCCAGCTTCTGGGTTACACATGACTTCAGAGATGCTCACAACATGAGGGTTCCATTCTGTTAGGAGTTGCCCCACACTTGGAGGAAACCACAGTCCCAACAATGAAGCCAATAACTTGTAAAGCTGCTTTATATGAGTCAGTGGCTGGATATCTGAATTATTCCTACAAATACTGTGTCTGTTTTGTGCTCAGAGAGATCATCTTCAGAAGGAATGTCCACACTTGACATTCTTTAAGTTCCTGACTTATTTGTGCTTTCAATGCGCATCCCCCTGGCTTTGGAAGGACATCTTCCAGAATCCTCACTCCCCAAGGGGCCGACTTAGCATACGGGCTAGGATGTAAGCCACACTTGCTAGTATAAACCAAACAATTCACACTTTTTAGTTAATTAAAGTCACAGTCAAGTGTGTCTTCCTGAGTAAGAAGGATATTACCCTCCACGTGGCGAGATGTTCATGTGTCCACTTCGCAGACTCTGAAGCATTTGAACTACTGGGCCCGTGGAGATGAATTTTCTCCACAGTCCTGGGTACATGGGTGCAAGCTACTCAGAGCTGGAGGACAAACTATACGGGGGCACAAACCACTGACATCATGTTATATATGATTTCAACATGGACTTAAGGTCTCTAACAACAGATACAAGTTTATACAGTAGCTTGCAACATATATAAATGATAGTGAGCATTTGCCACTCATCTCCAGAGAGATCCAGAATGCTTCACTCCCTCAGTTCTACTAGTCACTCATGGCACCAGGACACTCAGAGGGACACTGGTTCCTTAGGGCCCTGCTCCTGCCGTATTTCAGCCCCTCTTTTTGTGAGGATAGAATCAAGGATGGCAATATATTCACGATGTACTCGGTACTGGTTAACCAAAGTGAAGTGGTTAGGTTCTCATTACAAGAGTGGTGAGACTGAGAGAGAGTATGTAGAGGTGCAGATTTCCAATGATGAATGTCATTATATTGTACACCTAAAATGTACCCGCAAAATAAAATTTAAAAAAAAGAGCGGTGAGGCTCATAAATTAACTGGAATGCTTCATTTGAAAAATAGATTTTATTTTCTAGAGCAGTTTTAAGTTCACATCAGAATTGAGCAAAGACACAGAGATTCCTCATACGTCCTCTGCCCTCCGCCCCGGAACGCACAGTCCTCCGCTATCAACATTCCCTCCAGAGAGCATTTGTTGGCATTGATGAGTTTCCATTGGTTCGTCATTGTCACCCGGAGTCCATCGTTGACATTAGGGTTCACTCTTGGTGCTCTCTATTCTGTGGGTTTGGAGAAACGTCTTAGTGTCATGAATCCACCGTCGCAGTATTGCATGGGGCTAGTTTTGCTACCCTAGCAACCTCTGTTCTCTTTCCTGTTCATCCCTCCCCAACCCCAGTGACAGCAACCACTGCTCTTTCACTCTGCCCACAGTTCGCCTTTGCAGAGGTTCTGTAGTTGGGAGCGTGCACTCTGGAGCCTCTCCAGACCGACTTCTTGCACTTGGAATGCTTCGTTTCTCCAGAAGTCTCTCTGCCAATCCCTTTGTATAGTGAGCTTGACCACACATTTAAAGTGTGAGTCAACAAACAGAAAGCCACTCACAGTTACTTTGAGCCCAGCCGTCTATCCAACTCATTCCCTCAGGACTTCCTGTTAGTCGGGAAATCCACATTTCCTAGTGCTTGCTTTCCCAGGAGGTACAGAAGGATATATAAGGTTATTCACAGGACCTGTGAGCAAAGTGAGATTTTAAAATGTGGACCCCCCAAAACATCTCCCCAGAACTCTTGTCCTGGTATTCAGATTGTGTTCCACCATTTGAGTCGCGGCTTTGGATTGAACGGAGGACTTTCTACTTACCCATGCTGGACTTGCTCTGCACACGGTAGATGCCCAGTGGTGTTATTCATGTTAAATACTTTTGGCATTCTATGTTGAAATGAGACACCTAAGTATAACCCCCAGTAAGCATATAAACATGGAGGGCCTTCCAGTTCCTAAGTACAAGATACAATTTTAATCATTAAAATAACCTATGTTGGTTATCTTTTTTTAAAAAATCAAATCATCCTTAAGACTAATCAACAGATGTCACCTGCCAGTCTGGAGATGCACCAGGTGTGCTGATGAATGAGCTGGGGGATGGGCAGGGAGTTAGGGACCAGTATCTCAAACTGCCTCGGACCCCAGGCTCAGCCTTAGCAGGGAGGAGGGGACCTGCAGTCTCTCTCACTTCCTGGGAGTCTGTGGCCTCCTCCGCAGACCTCCTTGCCCTCTTGCCAAAAGTCACCCCACTTTCAAGAAGGCTCAGCTGGAAGCAGATGTGTGTGCTTTGTAGACAGTAGAGGGTGGGCAGCTACTTCTCTAGCAGATTCTGTCCAGCACTGGAGTTGAGGGCCAACGCTCAGCAACTGGGATGTAAAACACTGCCAATCCCCTACTGTCAGATTTTAAGTCCGCAAGTTCCAAATTTAACACATACCAAGCTGTTTTGGAGGCTCGAGATGAGCTTTTGTCACCCCTGCAGAACTGTCCACTGTGGACTCGGGAAGGCTGATGAGATTCCTTTTCCGGGGTGCTCAGCTGCTAGCAGTGCGCCCTTTGTACAGTGTTTTATTGCCATCACATTGGGGTACTTTCGGGGGACAGCCTGTGCCCCAGCCGTGTTGGCATCCTCCTCAGCAACGGTTCTCAAACTTCTGATCCCAGGACCCTAGTACACGCGTGAAAATGAGGAGAATTCCAAACAGTGGTTGTTTTTTATGAGTCATATGTATTGTTATTTGTGAAACTAGAAGTAGAACCAGAAACTTTGAAACATTTACTTACAAATTTACTTTGAAATAACTAATCATAAATGCGTTGCATGCCAGCACAAATCACATATTTTTATGAAAACCGTATTTTCAAAAAAAAAATTTCGTGAAATGAGTGGCACAATTTTGTCTTTTGTTGTTGTTGTTTAGCTTTTGAAAGTCTCTGGAATGTCCAGCAGGCAGTTGGGTTCTCATATCTGCCTCCTTGTGCGTTACGAAAATCATTCAGGCTGCACTGCTCCTGGAGGGGCATTGGGACCCCAGGGGTTCCCTGGATCACATTTTGAGAGCCACTGCCCAGTGTTGCTTTCTGTGGTGCCTGGCACTGAGCTGGCTTAGGGGACCCAGTCATGAACGATGCTCAGTCCTGGAGCTTACAGATCGGTGTGGGTTGAATCTGCTGCCCTGAGTTTGTATGTTGAAGTCTGCACCTCAGTACTCTGAATGTGACCTTGTCTAGAGATGGAGTCTTTATAAAAAGTCCGGGGTGATTGGTGTCCTTAACACAAAGGAAGCTCAAATATGGAGACACCAGGAGAAGGTGGCCCCCCAATGGTGCCCACACCCGGGGCTCCCACTTCTGACCTCCAGAGCTGTGGGTGATAAATATCTGCTGCTCAGGGTTCCAGCCTGAGGGGTTTTGCCAACCCCAGCCAACTAAGGTGAGGCTGTGTCCCACGCTGAGCTCCCAGGCAGTCAGGAGGCCCAGGCTGCCGAGGTGAAGAAGGCTCCAGAGCAGAGGGAGATGACGCCCTTCATCCTGGAGGAGACTGCTCTGCTGATTAGGCTCTGAGAGAGAGCTGTCCACAGGGCATGGCAGGGACAGTGACGAGGTCATCTAGACCGGTTTTCCCAGTGTGCTGACCACTTTGCTGAAGGAGGAAATAGTGGCCTTTGCAGCACTGTCTAAGCTCAGAAACCTTCAGTCTGAGCCCGGAGTGGCAGTGCATGCCTGGGATCCTAGCACTGCAGGAGGCTGAGGCAGGACAATTGCAAGTTCTAGCTCAGCCTGTACAATTTAGTGACTTAGAGAGACCCTGGTAAAATATACAATACAGAAAGGGCTGGAGATGTGGCTTAGTGTGTGTTTAATCTCTCATACCACAGAGAGACAGAGAAGGAGAGAGAGAGAGGGGAGGGAGGGAGAGAAGAGGGAGAAGAATAAGCCTTCACTCTGGTGCATAATGAACAGAAAGGAGGCCCCGTAGCCGCCCTTTGCCCTCAGAGCTCCTGAAGATCTGCAGCCCTTGGTCAACAGTGATATAAATAAATATTCCTCTGGCTTCAAAAGTACTTATTCAATCATTTCTTGCCACTTCCTGCAGCAGCTCTGGAGTCCTGTTTCCCGGGTGTCTTTAGTTGTGCTGTCCTGGCTGCCTCCATGTCCTGAATTGATTCAAAGCATTTCCCACTCATTAATCGGAGTCCAGCCTGGGATGGCAGGGCCAGCAACACCTGTGGGTTATCTCTGGTTGGGATCTCGGAGCGGGTCAGGACAGTCCAGTGGTCCTGTTTGCTTGTTTTATCAGGTCAGGAGCTTAAGAGTTCAGATAAGACGTGGGCATAAGTGATGTCTTGACTTGCAGGATAAGTCTATACACCTTGCTTTAACTTTTAAATCAGTTTAAAGTGCATCTGGGTTCACAACTGGTAACAAATGCAAGTCTGTTGGATTGGAAGGCAGGAGAAGGGAATTGCCCTTCGTTGTGGATCAGTTGCTTCTCTAAGGAGCTGTACCCACAGGTCACCCTTGGGGACTCCAGTGCAGGATGAATGAGTGAGTGACTTGGAACAGCACCCAGGCACCTGGGTCACCTGCCCACTGCTGCAGGTGTCTTTGTGCTGCTCAGGGCCTGAACAGTGGGGGCCCAGCAGTTCTGAGCTCTGGAAACTTCCTTGTCCCCCTGGAAAAGACAGACAGATGTTGTTACCCATGATTTGCTTCCTCCACAACAGTAAGGATACATAAGGAGGCCCCCACTCAGGAGGTGACCCAGAGGCCTATGTATGGTGTCATTAAGATTTCAGGTCCCCAGGCCATGCTGCAGTTCAGAATTGTTGGTGTATGAATGCATCCACAGCAATGGCAAGAGCCACTGGGATTTCCAGAATGGACAAATGTACAGGGGCTCAAGTCAAACTCCACGGGAGTCCTGTGGGTATGAGATACACATGAGTCATTTGAAATCGTGGGGCAACTTTACCGTTTGTAATTCAAATGTATGGGGGTTGAGGTCAGCACTCCAGAATCATAAACACCAAATCTCCTTGGCAACCAGTTGGTTGGACACTAAGAGTGCTAGGACTCCGGGCTGCTGCCTGGTGCTTGCACTGCATCCTAGGAGAGGCACCCACTCAACGTGCAGAGGGTCTCAACACCCTGGCCACTTGGATCTCTTCCTGAAGAGCAACCAGGGAGATTTATGGGCTGGAAAATTCTCCACAAAACCCAGGCTTAGTCTCCTTCCCAGGGAGAGAGGCGCCACCACTCACGGAGCCAAAGGGCGACCTTGGCAGGGATTGGAGCCTCCAGTGGGCCACCCCTGGCTCTTTCCACCACAGGAGTCAGTGCCCGAGAAAAAGCAAACATTCCTATCTGTGCCCACTTTATGCAGTGAGCGTCCTCTACTAACGGTTGTTACTCAGGGCTAGGGATGAGAAGGAGAAGGAGGTGGGGTGAACGTGTCAGAGATGAGGCCCTCAAGACAGCACTGGCTCTCGGGATGGTACCGAACTTCCTGTGTTGCCATGGAAGATGTCCACACGGACCTGGGGCATGAAATCTGAAGACCACACAGGAGGAGCCTGGGTTTTAGCAGCTGCATTCCTAGTCCCACCTCATCTACACATCTGCTCCAAGGTGGAGAAGAGGGCTGGCCATGCAGGGAGAGGGTGCTACTGGTTAAATGCAATAGATCTCTTGTTGGTGCAGGAAGAGACCCTAGAAATCATCAGCGTGCTGGACCCTGGTTAAGGGATATGGAGGTGAAGGCATGGAGTTGCAAAGCACCCACAGGCCCTGGCCTCCAAGCAGTGCCTGGGGCGTCTCTGCTGTTTCCTGTTGTGCCCTGTGATTTGAGTCAGGGCAGAGCCCCCCTCTGATGGAAAGTCTTGGCTGAACGTCTGAAGGCCTGAGTGAGACACCTGATGAAGATTAACTCAGCCAGTGACAGCCTTGTCAGAGGGTGGAGGCCAGGACATCTGTTGCTTAACTCTTGTGCGTGCCGGGGTTTTCCATTGTGCCAGAATTTTCTCATGAATAAAATTCTTGGAATTTTACCACAATGAATTCATGTGTCAGAGACCCGTGGACCAGACCCATTCCAGATGTGTAGCGCGCTGAGTTCTTGGCGTCTGTGTGCACTGAGAAGGCCAAGCACAGGGCGGCCTGTTTTGAATGGAGCACCCTCTGCAGACGAGCAGGGAGCGGGGTGATCTCCTGTCCCTCCTCCGTTGCAACAGGGGGTGCAGGTGACTTTGTCACCACTTAAGCTGGGGTGCTGATTCTGGGAGCCTCTGAATGTCTCCAACCCAAATCATCTGAACCCCAGCCTGGGCTTGCAAACTGCAAAAACTGGAAGAGCAGAATATAATTGTAAATTTCTTCCTATGGTTGTCATGGAAACATCTCCTCAAAGAAGTTCATTGGAAACCCCAGAAAGTTTTAGGGGAAATCAAAATAAGCGTCAAGGCCAGGGATTTAGCTCAGTGGTTCCACTGCCTGCCTTGAAAGCGCAAGGTCCCGAGTTCGATCTCCGGTACCAAAAAAAAAAGAAGCATTAAGGATCACAGGTCCTGGAAGAGAAGACTTCCCTTCAGGAGGAGGTTATCAACTCTGCACTGTGCTCATCCAGGGGAACACAGAGATTCTGTTATAAGCACATGGTGCAGTCATTCATTCATTATTCCATTGATTCATTCCTCCATTGGCTTTGTTGTTGTTTGGTTTTGGTGGAGTTTTTTTGGTGATATTGAGGATGGAATATGGCCTCATGAACGTTAGGTAAGTACTCTACCTCTGAGTTACATCCCAAGCCCGTTTTTAAATTTTGATTTTGAGACAGGGTCTCACTGAGTTGCCCAGGCTGGCCTGAAATGTGTGATCCTCCTGCTTCAGCTTCCTGAGTGGCTGGGATTACAGCATGCATCACCCCCCCAATAATAATTTAAATGTAATATTAAGCTTTATAAAATCTTTTCCTTACAGCAGCTTTTTTATCCCCTTGAGCTACCCTAGTTGGGAGCTAGGCAGCTGTGATATGATCCACCTTTGCAGTTGAGGAAATTGAGGCTTAGAAAGGATAAAGTGCACTTACCTGTACCAAACGTGCACCCACCTCACCTGGGACGTGGTCATAAAGTGGCTTCTGACCTGGCAGATTGGGAACCCAGAGGCTGCATTTCTAATGAGCTCCCAGCAAGCTCAGAGTGGGAGCAGGAAGGGGCGAAAATTTCCCACAAGGCAAGAGCAGAGTCCAGCTTCCACCATATTAATCCTAAATTTTGCAATAAAGACTAACAAAAAACATCTCTCCATCTCAAATGAGCTACTTAAAACTAATAACAATGAGGGTTGTCATGTGGCTATTCTAAGTGTAATATGATGACAATGATTAGAAAAATAAAAACAAGCTAGGATGTAGCTCAGTGTCAGAGTGCTTGCCTGGCTTATGCAAGGCCCTGGGTTCCATCCCCAGCAATGCAAAAAAATAAAATAAAATAAAAATAAGAAGCAGAAAGAAAGAGCCCTACGTGCAGATGGATCTGAAGGAACATCAACTGCATTCTATGCACTCATTCCAATATGAAACATGCAAACAGGATGTTTCCCCATGTTTTTACACTTTTTGTTCATCTCTAGAGGAAAGAAATCTATTGGGGGAGAAGTGTTTCTTTGTGGGAGAATAAAGAAGCCTATTAACATCAAACATATTGTTTCTTCTTAGAATTTAATTTACTTTACCCTACTCGTGAAAGTGTGTATGCTGCCCATTCTAATGGCAGTGGATTCCAGTGTGAAGTTTGGATGCACATACACATCATGTAATCCAGTTAGAGACAAAGGCGTTGGAAAGTTGCCTTGCTCTGGTTTCTTGGTTTCCCACGGTTAATTTGAATCTCATTTTCATCATGTCAAATGTCACCATTCTTTGAAATTTGTCTCTGAAGCCCCAGTCATTTCCACAATATTTCTAGGCCTTGTGCTTTCTTTCCTTGTTTTTTTTTTTTTTTTTTTTTTTTGGTACCGGAGATTGAACTCAGGTCCTTGCACTTGCAGGGCAGGTGGCAGAACCGCTGAGCTAAATCCCCAGCCCTGGGCTTTCTGGTTTCTGCCTGGAGCATTTCTTTCCTTGCTTTAGGGAAATTAATTTTCCAAAATGTTTTTTGTGAGTTACCCACTCGTTAGACTTGTTAAAATCTATGTGGATTTAAGGTAAAAGGCTTCAACACTGCGCTCCCCGCTATGGAGCTAGCAGATGTAGTACCAATAACAACCTCCCCAACTTCCATCTCACAAAATGTGGGTCCCCCACCGGGCCTTTGATATCATTTCCTGACTTGGTTGTATGATCAATGTAAGCATCCACAAGTGTGTGATATCTGATGCTAGAAACACATACACCAAGAAACTGGAGCGAAAAGGCTTCTGTTTTCATGGCGACGTGGTCAGGGCAAAGTAAGTGAGCATAGAGGAGTGTGGCAACCACCTGAGGTGCCTGGGGCTGGTGGGAGAGTGGGGGTCCCAGAGAGGGAGAGGCAGGCTGGTCTGAGCTGGTCTGTTCTGGGGGAAGGAGAGGAAAAGGTGCCTTCCGGGAGGAGAAGGGGAGAATCGGGGTTCTCTGCGCTATGGGGTACGTGTAACATGCGCCCTACTGCAGTACAGATAAGGAATGTGTGACATCTCTCTGTAGTGCTTTATTACAAAAGAATATGAGGTTCTATATTCCAAGCTTTACATATATTACATATATCGATGTGTGTGCACTTATGTACATCTGTGTGTGTGCATGCATATATATACATGTGCATGTATGAAAATATATGCATGTATGAAATGCCAGTTCTGAGTCTTACCTCAGCACTGGACCCGTATTTCGGGTCGTAAAGTTGTTTGATTCTGAAGCGATACCATATTGGCAAAAATCCGCTCTTTAAATGGACTTCATTGGCCAACATACATTTTCCTTTGAGGCTAATCCAAGATTTTTTTTTATATATTTCTGAAAGACGAAAATAGCAATGTGTTAAATTAGAAAAATGTGAACACAAAGCTAGGCGCTGCATTTAATGTATGGTGCAAATGTTTCCTCCTCTGAAGAATTTGGAAGAAGAGAAAAACAGGTCAAGAAGGAGCAGAAATGGTCACACCAACTCGATGAGGCAGCTCTCACCCGGGGTAGCTCTGTGTGTGTTAGAATTACCAGGGACCCTGGAAATCATGACGGTTCCCCAGAATAAATCAGATTACAAAAGTACATAGGCTGAGAATCAAAACTCCTTCAGGTCCGAGACCTTGATCATGGCTGGTGGCGGCCCAGTGGGACTTCTCTTGGTGTGCTGTGTGTTTCATTTGTGTTTCTTTTTTCTCCTGAAAATGTGATTAGGAATTGGACTTCCCAGAAGCATCTACTGTATGTGCCTTGGCTTGAAGAGAGACTATACACAACAGGGCTTGGGACAGACTAGCAAATAGTTTTCCAGTATCTTACGTCTCCGGACCTCCATTGAAGCTCTTCAAAGAGGCCCTGGTTCAGCATATTTATAAACAGTGTCCCGACTGCCTTCTGTTTTCTGGGCAGTATTCACGTAGAGAGGGCAGTTATCTACCTGCTAATCCTGAGCCATCTCTTTGGGTCTGAGTAATCAGATTAGCCAAAGCAAAGAACAGGTTCATGGGTTTAAACCATCGTCTACACAGTAGTTAAGCCTACCTGGGACATTGCAGTGTCAGCCTTTAGTTTTCAGAAGGGTGGTACTTAGGGGGCTTCCTGCTGCTTTCTGAGAGGTACTCCAGTTTCTCTCCTGACCCTCTGTTCTATGCTAGGTCCTGAGGTTCGCTCAGGGCAGTGGTCCTCACATCTCCCCCGACGTCTTCTCTCTCATCTCCTATCTGTGGAAACAGCTCTGCTGTTAGAACAAGAAGGGCATCTGCCATGTGATCTGCTTTCCTCCTCTCTACCTCCCTCCCAGGGAGCAGCTGGAGAATGCGTCCATTCGGACACGAGGCCTCCTCTGCCTCATCCTCACTGCGGAGGGAAGCGCCTTCTTTTTTCTGATCCTGCTTTCTCATTTGTAGGCAAGAATGACAGCTGACCTGAAAGTACTGTAAGAATTAAATTACTATAGCTGGACGTGGTGGTGCATGCCTGTAAAATCCCCACACTTTGGAAAGCTGAGGCAATAGGATCACAAGTTCTAGCCCAGCCTGGACAACTCAGTGAGATCTTGTCTCAACATTTAAAAAGTTAAAAAGAGCAGGAGATGTAGCTCAGTGCAAAGGGTCTAGGTTCAATTCCCAGCACAGTCAAAAAAATTATTGTTTTCTACAAAACTGAGGATGCTGTCAATGAGAAAATCTACCATTATTATGTCTGCCACCAGAGGAGAAATGCTGCCCATAACCTAGGACATGCCACTGATTGTAAGATACAACTAGGTTTCAGAGCTGGGAAAATCTAAAACATGGTGTATCTTAAAATCAACAAAGTAGGATGTAAGAGGCTATTGCAAGCGAAGTGTTCAACAAGGTAACTTGGTTTGTTAAAAGTCAGACCAACTGTTCATGAAAGTGGCTGAAAGACGACATCTTACTGATTGCCATGCATGGAGTTAAGTGATATACCAGTGTCTACCTGGCTCTGAGTGAGAGCGACCTATGGAGGACTTTTAGACTGGATCATGATAGGATTAGAACTTGGACAGAAAGGTGGGCTGTTGACACAAGGAGATGTTGGCCTTTGGATGTGGACGGTCTCCACACTGTTGGGATAGCAAGAGCTTCTGTAAGATTATTCTGTAGAATGGCCCCGGTCTTAAAGTTCTTGCTCCACTTAGTATTTGCATTTGTTTTTCATAATTATCAAATAATTATGGCATACAAGACTCTTGGAAACTGAAGGCTGATTTAGGAATCGAGTTCTGTAACTCCCTCACTTCTGCCCCTCACTTGCTGCCAGTGAGTACGGGTCATTCCTGAAGATTTTCTCAGTGTGAGCACTTTATCATTCCCAGATTTTCAAGAGAACTTTATGATGGATTCTGTCTATTGACAATATACTATTATTATTATTATTATTATTATTTGGTACAGGGGATCAAACTCGGGTCCTTGCACTTGTGCAGCAGGCAGCAAAACCACTGAGCTAAATCCCTGGCCCGACAATATATTATTTTTATGGACCTCGGGGAATCGCAAATTGGAAACAAATTTAGGCTGAGACCCTGATTTTCTAACCTTTTCTTGAAATCTAAGAGTCGAACCGGGCATTTCTTTGCTACAGAGACGCATCGGGGTCCCTGAAAACTGCTGGAAGCATCAGTACATGTACAAAGTGTGCTCAACATTTTAATTTATCTGTCTTCATTTTTTTCATCTAAGTATAGTGATGGATGCTTTCTTGCCCCCAGCTGTTCTCCTCCGATCAGAATACAAAAGAATGGTCCTCAGAAGTCACTGGTGCTTTTGGTACTCAAATGAAGTAATAAACACCGGAGTACTAACCCAGCAGTACCTTTTTACTAGGGCAATTTGCTTGGAATTTATGTGTTTTTCACATAAAAAATGGTCTTGGGCAGCAGCTACTTACCACATCAGACCACCCCAACTTGCCTGGAGCTATAGAAAAACACCCCCACAACCCACACACACTGGCACCCACCAATCCAAATTTCAGTCTTTTATAGTGACACGGAGGCAGGCATATTAAATTATGATGCTGCATTTCTGCCAGGTTTTGGCTGTTTTTGAGTTCTAGGTTATAAAGCAACCAAAGCAAAGTTCTCTCTCTTCGTCTGGTCTAGGGTTCTGAAAGAGTGACCTTGCTGGGCTCACTGGGGCACCCACACACAGAGGCAGGCAGGCAGGTGGACAGGAGGTGAGGTGGCCTGGTGGCCGGGAAAGGAGCCAGGGGATGGGGAAGCAGGGACATCGGCAACCACAGCCGGGGCCGCAGCCGCAGCCCCCACATTTCTGGTTACCAGCCTGGACTCACACTTCTGTCTGGTTTTACTCCCACCGGCTACAGAGCCACTGTCTCCCCTCTGAAATCCTAGGACTGCCGGGCAGGAGAAGTGGGAGATGTTGCCTTGTCATTCAGACTTCAAAAGGGGGGTGCTGAGACCTGCCGGTCACGGGTCAGGTGTGGGGACAAAGAAGGGCTAGAGGTCCACAGCTCGGTTTTCTTCTAGCAGTTAACGGTAGCGATGGTTCTTGTGGCTAAGTCTCTGAAAACCCGCCCTCGCTTTTTTGTTACCTCCCCCATTGTTAAGACATGCTGCGTGGGTAGTGTGTGTGATTTTATTTATTTGTTTCCTTTTCCTAAGCTGTACTCGATTCTAGGTTTCTGGCTGACTTGATTTACCCATTTCAAATCTTTCCCCTCTGATAAACCAAAGTCATAAAGTGGTTGCTTTTGCCGTTCTGAATTTTGTCCCTGTTCTCATTTTTACACAATATTAACTTAGAGAAGAATTTTGAGATATGAAGATGGAATGCATGCCCTTGTTATCTTAGTGTTTATTAAGGTCCTTTCCCCCTTCTGAATCAATCTTAATTAACTTTGATTTCTTTCTTTAGAAAACCATGTGCTGAAATAATGCTTTGCCAGATGTGAGAATGGATTTCTTCCCTCAGAAACACACACTTAAGCTTCACTTTACTAAGAATATTTTGGGCTTTTTTTTCCTCAATCTTATGGTATATTTATCTGGCCAGTGGCTCTGTTTGTAAAAATACGTTATCTGGCGGTGTGCTAGTGTTTCATAGTTTTTGCTTTTTTGGTTGTTGATGTTGAAACCCCTCTTTTAAAAAATTTGTAACTTGAAATTCTGCCTGTCGTGACCTGTTTTTGGCAGTTTCTGAGCTAAATCACACAGTTACTCATGGTTCTCTTGCCAGAGCACCAAAGCTAACATTACAGAGTGTGTTGTCCTCTCTGAGGCTCGCTGGAGGCTGCAGGCCTGGGAGGAGAGGGAGCAGCTGTCTGCCAGCACTGCCCTGGGACAGGAGGATCTGCTTAGCCAAGTTACTTAGGAAGCTGTAATTTTGGCCTCTATTAATTAGAATGGCTTCACTATGTCAGTGGTGCTGATTTTATCTTATTTTAGTTTTAGTTTTTGTTACACTGGGGATTGAACCCGGGGTCTTCATACTGAGCCACCTCCCCAGCCCTTTTTGATGTTTTCTTTTGAGGCAAGGTCACAGTACATTGCTAAGTTGCCCAGGCTGTGTTGAACATTCCAACATTCGAGCCTCCTGCCTCATCCTCCCAGAGTGCTGAGATTTCAGGCACAGACCACCACGCCCAGCATGATTTTCCTTTGCAGCCCAGGACTGTGAGTTGAGAGGCCTGCATTCACTCTCCCAGTGTGCCCAGGAGACAGCTGTGAGGTTCAGATTCTCCAACATCTGGGGTGCCCATGCCTACCCTCCACTCTGCCTGCTCCCTCGCATGACTTCTTTCGGCCATGTGACTGGGTTGCGGATTTCGGCCGCCTTTGTCCCCTGCCTGACTCTGGTGCTCTGGCTGCCCTGATTCAGCCTTGGTGTGCTCCTGCTAAAAACTCCCACCTCAGTCTGTCCCAGAGTGTTGCAGAGCTTCGCTCCTAGGCATCCCAACAGGGTCAAAGGTGCGGTGTTATCTATGCCCACACAGTGGCCACCACTCAGGGCAGAGAACTGGTTCATTCCTACCGGCTCTGCCTGCTGACTGACTCAGAGACAAGATGGTGTGTCTGGCCAGAGCCTTGTGCCCTTGGGAAGCTGGAAAAGCCTGGGCCTTGGGGGTGGGGAGAGAGTGACCCAACATGGAGTTGGGAGGAAAGCTCTGTGTAACTGCATGATCCTGATACTTCTGGGAATGGAGGTCCCCAGCTCAGACTGGCTGTAGCATACGGGGACATACCCACGGGGAGCACCCTTGTTTACGTAAAAGTCAATGTCAAGAACAAGAAGGGAATGTTAATGTCTTAGCCACTTCCTTGTCGCTGAGATGTAATATCCAACACCCACAGCTGAAAGGAGGAGAGTTTATTCTGGCTCATGGTCTGTAGAGGTTTCAGTCTACAGTCAGCTGGCTCCAAGGCAGGGTGGCATGGTGGCGGGGCCTGGCGGAGGAGTGCTGCTCAAGGCATGGCGGACAGGAAGCAGGGAGGGTCTAAGGAGGAGCTGGGGAGGGAAGTAGGCCAAGCCCCAGTGACCATCTCTTCCAACTTGATCCCACCTGCTAAAAGCGAGCCAGTGAAAAAGCCCCATAATCCAGTTGCCGTTTGAAAGCCCCATCTGTAAGCGCATGTGGTTTAGGGGTGACTTAGCATAACAGCTAATTCAAACACATCTCCCAAACCTGAACGCTGGAGAAGGGCACTGTGGACTGCAGAGGCAGGAGGGGAAGATGATGACGCGAGCGTCTGCCCCTTCAGTCACCCTGCTCATTGCAGCCGGGCCGTCTAGGGTGAGACGTGAGCCTTTCTGGACCGCGGAGATGAGGTGGTCTCTGAGGCCCCCTCCCTCACCAAACTGGCCCCAAAGTTCTGTTTTCTAAAACATAATCTGTGGCTCAGCTAGCATTTGCTTCTCATGAGCTGATAGCCAAAGGACTGAAATAAAAATGAGCTGTCACATGGATCTTGTCTGTTCCAGAAACCAAACTGGATCGCCTCACAATCACGCCATGTGTCTGCCATATCATTCAAGTAGCTAAGATTTCCAAACTGAGTTTGCCTGCGCTGATCTGGCTGCAGAATATAAACATAGCCATAGGCTAACCACTTGTTTGACTTAAAACCACAGAAAGAAATGATCCAACCATGACAGATTTCTGTTTCTTTTCATTAAGTCATGCAGAAAGGCAAAGCTATTAATAGAAAGTAAAGAGAAAAAAAGCAGCTATTCACTGATTCAGATATTTTAGACTTCCCAGTATAGTGTCTGGAAGCATCTGGATAATTCACAGCTTTTGCTTTTTTGGGGGTTCATTCATCATCCAGATGTTCGCCATCATGGAAGCACCCCTTGGAACTCTATGTGAGCTAATCACAGAGCAGAAAAAGCAAGACCACTGTCTGGCTGTTCCCTGGTGTTCCCACCTCCCCTCACTCTCCTCAGAGGACCTCTTCCTCCGAGTCTCCTGGGAGTGTGGCAGTTTTGCCAGATGTTTAGGTGTTAGCCTCACATGTCTTTTGTTAATCCTCATGACTGTTCTGTACCCTGTCCGCTTGAATTATAGATTGCATTTGTCAAATAATGACACATGCAATTGGATGTCTTCTAAGACCTTTGAAATTCAACTTCCTCAAGTTCAGATGAAAGTGGGTATTATCTGGCCCGCTGCTGGCATGTCTAGGGTGCCATGAATCCCTCATCCAGTGTTTCTGGGCTGGCCAGTTCCAGCACTTCAGCCTCCTGGGAAGAAAACAAGGGGCTCTTTCTTCTGAAGAGTAGAAATGGAGTCCATACAATCTACCTCCAGTGTGACTGTCCCCATTAGAAATGACTCCAGTCTGAAATCAGCAGCTTGGTGAGCCGTGCCTACCCTTTGGAGAGTCCTGAATATGTGTTTCTTTGGGCATTCAGGAAGCTCTATCAGTGGTGAGCGAGGACCAGTCGTTATTTGAGTGCGCCTACGGAACGCCACACCTGGCCAAGACAGAGATGACTGCGTCCTCCTCCGGTGACTATGGCCAGACTTCCAAGATGAGCCCGAGGGTCCCTCAGCAGGACTGGCTGTCTCAGCCCCCGACCAGGGTCACCATCAAGATGGAATGCCACCCTGGCCAGGTGAACGGCTCCAGGTAAGGTGACCACGGTCCCTCACCCCACTACCCCTGACTTCCTGTTTTCCTGTACCAGAAGTTAGCCCTCCTGCCTCCTTTCTCCAAGGATGGGTTCAGAAATGGAAGGCACGGACCGGGAGCATTGGGCAACACTGAGAAAATGTGTTTGCCAGTGGTTTGGGTTGTGGATAAAGGTTGTAAAACCAGTAGTATATTTACCAAGAACTCTCTTTGAAGATGGGGTGTTCAGTCCTATTTCCCAGGCGTGAGGGCTCTGTGGGAGGGGGGCTTGCCCACATATGGCATGATTCATCACTGAGGTTTTATTGCCTGCACAATAACGCTGTCTTCTGCTTGGATGGAGGCAGTGCAGCATTTGTCCCAACATTTGACTTTCTGTCCCTGCCGTCCCTGTCTGTCTCCAGCCCAGCCTTCCAGCCCCGCTGTCCCCTTCTCTTGTTTGTTCTCAACTCATAATACTTCACACCAAGCTCTGCCTCCAATAACTACTTTCTTGAGTTTGTCATGAAAATGTAGCCGTCACTTGCAATGCGTTATCCAATGCAGAACTGTTTTGAGCACACAGAAGCATAGAAAGTAGTTGTGAACACTAAGGTTAATTCCATGATGATGTACTATCCCATATATATCCAGGCAAAAAGCACAACATCTCAGGACAAAGAAAGGACAATTTCTTTTAAATGTTACATAGCCTACATTTCTACCTAAAGTCACAGGGGCAGCTGGCAGTTTCTTGTGCTCTATGGTGTATGAAGCCCTTTACCTCCAGCAGCCCTCAGAGCCCTCAGAAGCCCGGGTGAATGCTCATCCTCATGCGCTAACTGGAAACAGCCAGGCGGTTTGGGCTAACTCAGAATCACCACTGAGATGGACTCAGACTTTGGATGTAAACCAGAGGGTGTTGGACTCCACGCCCAGAACATTTTCCACTCTGCAGCTGTGACAGGGTCTCTCTGTTACGTATATGTTTGATGTTAAGATGTTTGAGTGTGGTGTTTTATAAGTGCTGGAAACTGATGCGTCAACTGCTGGTGGGGTGCCAGAGAAAGCGCCAAGCCGCAGTCCCTCAGCGGGAATGCCAACAGCAGGGGTGGACGTGTCACACGGGCAGATGGGAGGTGCCAGTGCCGTCCTGACTCTGAAGCCGGTCACTGCTGGGCCTCTCCCTTCTTCTCAGCAGCAGGATGAATTTGTGCTGAGCTTACTTTGACCTGACCTGTAGGTTAATTCAAGGCAGGTGCAGCATAGGGCTCATCAAGACGGGGCTTTCCCAGTCCTGGAAAGTAAATGATTCAAGTACATAATTTACTGCCAGTCCTGTCCAATCCTGTCCATCATTAAGCCTGAAAGGCTTGCATGGCATTGATTTGGGGTGAGTCCTGTGACCCCAAACCCCCAGCATGCCCATGGTGAGGAAACTAAGAGCAAGATGGGGTTCTTAGGCTTTTCTTCTCCAGAGGTGAACTGCTTTCTCCCGGAAGTGCACCGCATGCGGAGGCTGGGACTGAAGGGAGAGCGAAACTCAGGGTTTTCTTCCGGCAGCGAGGGCGCACGCACCTGGCCTTCCTCTCTCGGCCCCGGCGGCCGGGTTTCGACAGGCCCAGCTGGACTTGGCCGAAGGAGACCGAGCCAAAGGCAAGACAAGTGCAGCAGAAATAAAGGTTCCCTTGTTCTCCCTGCGCCACTCCCAAGTAAAACACCAAAGGCAGTCCACATTCCGCGTGTGGGAGAAGTGCCCACGTCGGCCCCCGATGCCCTCGGTTGGTAGCCGGTGTCCAGGGCTGGGCAGCCTTTCCAGCTGTCATGGTTTCCAGAGCCCTAGGCCAGGGTTCAGGGACACCAGACATCTCCTTGCAAGGGAACAGTGGGGTCTTTGAGCTTTGCCTGCCCCAGGCCACCCGGAATTCCCGTGCTGCTCAGAATCCTCCCACCCACACTCAGGTCCGCGTGGGTAGGCAGGGCCCCATGGGACCGAGGCCACGCCGCTCACCGTCTGGTCACTTGTGGACATCAGGGTGGCAGAGATGCCTTGGGGAGCACCGTTTGCCCCGTCTGCCTTAAGCAAGGTCCAAGTGCTTCCTCAGGGCCACAGCTCTGTGTGTGACAGAGCCGTGCTGCGGCATCTGGTGACAACACCGATGCCAAGTAGCCCCAAGCAGCTGGTCGTCCAGAGCCGCCCTCCTCACCGAGACTGGCCTGGGGCACAGGGCTTGGCAGCTGTGGGTTCCTGCTGCAGAAGAGATTTCGGGGACCAGGCCTAAGCTTAGTATCTGCTGCTCTTGGGGCCCAGCCTGGTGTGGGTGGGATTCTCGGAACTCCGGCCCGCTGTGGGAGCTTTACTTTAAGGAAGCGCCTCCCTCGTGTGGCAGAATCCCTCCTTCCCTGGAAAGCGTGGGTTTGCTCTTTAGCCCTTCAGCAGATTAGACCAGGCTCGCCACAATCTCCCTTAATTAAGCGCAGCTGCTGGAGATGTGGCCTTGCAAATCCCTCACAGCAGCACCCAGAGAAGGGTTTGATCGTGACCCGGGAATGTAGGGGCATGTAGTGTTGTTGCTGGGGAGACACAGCACACAGGCCGCTGACCAATGTGTCTGGTGCTGTCGGCCTGTGCTGGACGGGGCCACCTCAGCTCCAGCCTGCTGCGCTGGGATGTCGGTGTCTGGCCCTGCTGGGGCTCAGCCTGGCTGGCAGGAAGAGGGGGCGGTGTTGTGATCAGACAGGGTGTAGACGTCCGGAGGCAGCCCGCCCCCAAAGTCCCTGCTCTGGCTTCCGCGCAGGGGCTTTTCTGTAGCAGTGCACATCCTGGAGCCCAGTGCAGGGGAATTCACACACATCTGCAGTTGGCCTTTGGCTGGGCCACGTGGGCTGTGACCCAGGTGTCCTGCCCTTTTGCAAATGCCCCTCTGGGTGGGACAGGCACGCTCTGTGGGGTTAGATGTGGCCAGAGCATGGCACAGGTGTCACTCCTGGGCCTCGGCCCTCTGCCCACCCAGGCCCACACCGCTACCCGAGGAGGACTGGGAGGGACCTGCTGCCCAAACAGTAGGTGAAAAGCTGCAAAAGCTCAGCCTGACGTGCTGATGAGTGCCTGAAATGACATACAAGGGGTAAAACGAGACCTGCTGCCGCTAGAATTCAGCTCTTGTCCCTGGCTACAGGCGTTAACCTGCTGAGGCCCAGACCCTGCAGATGGCAAGCTCAGCCACGGGACGGGTGAAAACTGCCCTCCATCGCCAGGGGGCAGCACCGGGCAGAGCTGCTTACTCCCTTGTGCAGGCCTGTGCAAGGCCATTGGGTGCCCGTGGGCATGGCCTTCTTTCCACGGGTGATGGTGACTCCGTGGAGCCCTCTGCAGGTGGTGCGTGAACGCAAACCCAAGCCACCTGCAGCCATGAACTCATTCCTTTTATTGTGTGCAAGTTCCCATGCCATAATGGTTCCTAAAGTGGGGCCCCAGGAGGAGTCCCCAGAAGCTTGTTCTGGAAGCATATTCTCAGTCCCAGGCCCGGGGTTTCTGAATCTGAAGAGATCTAGGGGAGGCCTCGAAGGGTGGTGTTTTTGGTTCATTCATTTGTGTGTTTATTTTTCTGCTGACCCCAGGGTCTTTGCACTGAGCTACATGTCCAGCCCTTGTTTTACTTTTTATTTTGAGACGAAGTCTCACTAACTTTCTATGTTTCCCAGGCTGGGCTCAAACTCCCAATCCTCTGGCCTCAGGTTCCCTGTTGGGGTTACAGGCATCCCACCATGCCCAGCCAAGCTGTGTTTTAAGGAGCCCTCTGTGGAATCTGACGCTCTGTGGCCTGGGAACCCCTGCTGTGCAGTGCAGCCCTGCTAACCAAGGAGGGAAATGCACAGTAGCTGGGCAGAGGCGGCGGCGGATAAGATAGCGGGATAGAGGGCTGGTTCCCGGGTATCTGTCTCCCCAGGTGAGCCGCACCTCCTTCCCCTCCCCACCTGGGGCCGCCCGGCTCAGCTAGCCTGAGCAGCAGGAGCCTCTGTCACCCCTGGCTGCCCAGCCAAGTGGTTTGGGGAGCAGACCACTCCCCCATTCACAACGTGTAGGTTCACTTCCTAGTCATTAAATCAAATAACTCACTCAAATATATAACAGATGAGATCCTGGCTAGTGCTTAGCAGTGCTAGATAGGGTGGCCCAAGAAGTCAGCCCTAAGAAAGTGAGTAACACATGAGGGAAGGCTCAGTGCAGTGGCCCTGTGGTCACCGTAAAATGATGGATGACCAAGGGAAGAACCCTAAGTTACCAAGTTGCCCAGGCTGGGCTTGAACTTATGTTCCTCCTGACTCAGCCTCTCAGAGTGCTGAGATTACAGGAGATGCTTGCTGAGGTCATGGGGCCACAGGGAAAGAATCCCAGCACACGGGAGGCAGAGGCAGGAGGCTCACCAGGAGTTCAAGGCCAGCCTGGGCTACATAGCAAGACCTTGTCTTAGAAAAAAATCTTATTTTCCTCTTATTTTATTTTACCCAGCAGATCATTCAGCTGCCCTCTCCGTTACATGAACTTCACATGGTGTTTCCATTTAAAAATAGCGTAGGGCCGAGGATTTAGCTCAGTGGTTCCACCACCTGCCTCGAAAGCACAAGGTCCTGAGTTCGATCCCTGGTACCAAAAAAAATTTAAAAATAAAAATAGTGTGTGTGGCAAGGAGACGCACACTCTGAGCATGTCAGTGCCTTCAGGAAACGCTTGTTGGACTGAGATGAAAACTGGGATGTCCTGTTTGAGGTGGCACCGGGCTGCCAGCCGCACCTTGCCTGCAACTGGGGTGGATGGAGATCTTGGCAGAAGAGCTTCTGCTATCGGCCCCTTGCATTTTCGTGCAGCCTTACATTTAACATTTGCAAGTGGTTCCTGGGTCTCTTCATTTTGACTTCCTGGGTTTGATGGCCATATATCTTCCTGCCTTTTCCCCACACTCTTTCCATTTGCCCCTCTCTGCCTCAGGGGGCTGACATGGATTGGCACATGAGACAGCCCCTAATTCTGCCCGGCCACCTGCCCAGCTGTGGGTGGCTTCTGCAACGCCAGAGATGTCCAGACTCATGATTTCTCCTCACTGTCCAGTGAGTGCTTTCTGCAGCTCGGGCTGCTGTAACAGAAGGCCACAGACCAGGGCATAGGAGCCACATACGCATTTCCCACAGTTCTGGGGACTGGGTGTCACCATCCAAGACCTGGCAGATTTGGTTCACAGAGGTAGCTTTCTTTTGGTTTTTTGAGACAGGGTCTTGTTATGTAGCCCAGGCAGGCCTCGAACTTACAGTGATCCTCCTGCCTCAGCTTCCTGAGTGTCGCGATAACGTATGCCCCTCCACACCTGGGCTTGTCCTCTGCAGAGGTTGGCTTGCGGTGCTACAGAACTGAGTCTGGATGGGGAGACGGGGTGGTCAGGAAGGGCCACAAGGTCTCTGAGGAGGAGACAAGTCCTTGTACCTTCTCCTCTGAGGTCACTCAATGCCGTCTGCTCTCTTGGGAGGTCAAACGCACCATTTTAGAGCAGAGTGCACAGGGCAGTTAGCATCCAAGTGGACTCCCTGGGCCACCAAGAATGCTTTGGCATTTTCTGTCTCGAAAGCAACATTATTTGGTTAACCAGAATTGACATAGCCAGCTATTAGACGAAAGTCCTCGAGTGCCATGGTGGCTATTTCCTCTGAAAAGTCAAAGTGTTTTAGGCAAAACTGAAGGAATTCTCAAGGCAGTAAAGATGTCACATTCACTCTTGACCATTGAGTGGCTTGTAGAAATTTTATTCTACAGAAGTTGTGATTTCCAAATGGTGTTCCCCACAATGATGCATCTCCCCCAAGGGTGCTGGTCTAAATGCAACACGGGGTCTCTCTAGCCCCTGCTGCAGAGGTAAACGGAGACCTCAGGAGTGAAAGTTTCCCAAGGCAACTCCAAGCCCTGAGCCCCTTTTAGGGACAAAGAGCCAACTGTTGGTGAGCTGGGGGCGCCTCTTTAATTAACTCTGTCTTCAGCTGCTTCGGAGAAGGGGAAGGAATAGGACTGTTGGGAAGAGGCAGACATTCCAGGTGTAAGAGACAATATTTAGTAAGGGTAAAAATAACACGCAGCTGCGAAGTCAAACAGCTACAGTTTCAGTTGGACGAGAATCACGGCCCGCAGCTCCGCCGTGGGGTGAAGCAGCTTTTCCACCGCCTCTGGTTCAGAAATAAAACAGACCCACAAATTACCCACGGCTCTGCAGACAATCTAGCCCTTGTCTGAGGTCCTAAGATACCTTCTGAGGTGACTTCGGTCCTGGCTGTGGGGCTGGACCAGGGCTGTGCTGGGTTAGCCTTAAGCCCCGGTCTTTTACACCGGAGCGGGAGTGGGTTTGTCTTCAGCTCTGAGGCAGGTTGGAGTGGCTGTCCGCGCGGGTGTCCCTGACAGAAGTGACCTTTGCCTGTCACCACAACGCTGCCAAGGAAGACCTGCGTGTGTCCTCCCCAAAGCCTCTTCACCGGGCCCTCGTCCATGAAATGAACGCATCAGCCCCCAAGAGGAGTGAGGGAGACAGCGACCTCCTAATAAACAGTCCCGAGCCAAACACTGCAGTGCGGTGACCAGCCGGTTGTTTACCTGCGCTGAGTTTGCTGAGGTGCAGTTATGAGCCAGGTGCCAGCCAAACACAGACTCGTGCACACACATGCATGCGCACACACATGCACGTGCAGAATGCGGCCATGTTCCTTTGTATAATGTTTCACGGTTTGCAAAACCAGGCTGTCACGAGTCATCCCAGGGATCCCCTCCTGCTGCCAGCAGAGGGGACATCGGCCCTTTCTATGCATGAGACAAGGAGCCCCAGCTGTGATTCATCTGGGGTCAGCCCAGATCCACACTGGGTTCCCAGTTCCTGATCAGGGGCTTTCTCTTTCATCACAGTTAGGGGCCAGGAGGTTGGGGTCTGGCTGGGGAGGTTTCTGCACCAACCCTTCTTCCCCTCACCCATGTCGAGGGTTCCTGCTGAGAAAATGCACTTCTGGAGTTGGTGCCCTCAGAGGTGACCTTGGCAGTGGGTATCCGTGAGGCAGGGGCAGAGGCACCGCCACTGAAGGCTGAAGGACCCCTGCCCCTAGCCTAGAGCTGCTGGAGGGGACCTCAGCCTTGAAGCCTTGAAGCAAAGTCGAAGCCCGAGCTGGGGAGTGGTGGAGTGGTGGGGAATGTGGTCATTGGGGTGGGGGGCAGCGTCAGTGGCAGCAAACTGAGGGGCTGTGGGTGGCTCTGGGCTGTGACAGCAGGGAGCCCACTGTGGTGGCGCAGCCCCCAGCAGAGAGCCAGTCCGTGCGTAATCGGCACGTGATGGGAGGAGCCAAGGGGTACAGACTGGGTGCCTGAGAAGTTTCTAGGGAGTCTGGGTTCATCCGGAGGCACTGGGGGCCAAGAACGAGGCTCAGTTGGATGTAGCTGACTTGGGCTGCATCTGAGAAGAGAAAACCCCGCTGCAGGCGAGAGGACACTGGGAAGGGGCGCTCAGGAGTGGCCCCTCGTGTGGGGCAGAGAGAGCAGGTGTCTCCATGCCAGCTCGAGGAAGGGGAAGGAGGATGGCTCTGGGGGAGCAGGTGGATTTTCCACAGAACCAGCAGGGTGGCCTCCTGAGTTCTATGTGGGCCTGGCTTGGCCTTTCCCCAAGTCCCATAGCCTCTGCTAGCTGCTCTGAAAGGCGAGTGCATCACAGACTTCATGTGACTAGAGAGCACGGGGCTGTATTTGGTGGTGGGGGATGAGGTCCATTCACACCCGCAGGGGCCAGCTGAGAGTCCGGCCAGGGCTCTGGTCTCAGAGCACACAGCGTCGGCCTGGCCGCTTCACCTCGGGCGCTTTCCATGACGGAGCCCAGCTGTGAGAGTGGGCGCCAGTGTGAGAACACCAGTATCAGATGCCAACTTTATTTTGTTTTCCAAAGACCAAAGACCTCCTTCTCTATTTCTCAGTATATTTTTACAAGCAGATGACGTCTTTCTAAGAGAGAGTATGTATAGACAGAGCTAAATGAGGCTTTCATCCTGGGCTGGGTTCCACCTCGCCTTGCACATCAGGTGGACCGCTTGCTTCCCGGGGCTCTGGCTTCTGTCCTGGGCCTTGCTTCTCCATTCTGGGCCTGTGATCTGACACGGTGACGTCCCCACCCTGACCCCTGGCTTGGGGCCTTTGTCTGGTTTCCTTTTCCCACTGAGGAATGTCTGACCCTCACCTATGTGGGACAGGCACTGTGCTGAATACCTCCAGGAAGCAGCACTGAGGAGGGACAGATGGCTTTGAACTCAAAACTGAGGGACTTTTCAAAAACCAAACATCGGAACTCACATGTGTTCTAAGTAAACTTCAACATCTTTGGAGTCTTCCGGGGGGAGCTCTGTCAAGATGGTGACTGCTCCGCTCCGCTCTTCTCCTCTCCTCTCTTCTCCTCCCTGACTATTGTCAAGACTGCTCAAGAATCTTCTACTGAAAATACCCACTTGTGAGGCTATGGGGTCTTCTCAGGGCCCACACAATTCTGTCTCATGTCCATGGAGAGACTCCTCATTGGGCCCACAGTGAGATCACACAATGTGGAGCTCAATGGTGCAAATTCATATCCCATTCTTCTGCCTCCTCATGTGTAACCTTGGACAGGTTACCAACCTCTCTATTCTTGACCTGCACAACCACTGCTGGCCAGTAGTACAGGAATGCACCACTCAACAACAGCACAGTCCCATCCTGATGTCCGTGGGTGACTTCATCGTGGCTCAGACATCACAGAGTTTACTTACACCAGCTAAATTGGCTATGGGGTCCCTGGGTGATATCGTCTAATGAGACCACACTTACGTGCTGTCTGTCACCAATGGAAACCTCCGCATGCAACACATGGCTGTATTTATCCCATGGAGTTGTGTAGATGAACTGAATTCCTAACCGTTAAAACAGTACCATACGCTGGGCACCTGGTTTTGAATTAATGGTGGAAGAACATGACAAAGCATGTTACATGCCTGGGAGCTTTTACTACATTTAAGATGAGAAGGTGGATAAGTTGCCAAGCACATTGGGTGCTCGTGGAACTGCACAATGAGAGAGGCAGAAGAAACCCCGTCCCAAGTGCCCAAAGCCTGATACTAACTCTTCTCGAGGTCCAAGTTCTTGGCCAACAAACTGTGTGACCTCACATGGCAAATCCACAGGAGAAGTTGCTTTCCCAGACATAAACCCTTCCTCTCTTGGGCCAACGCCCTTCATTGGCTGGATGGTTTTTCTGCCTTGCATTTATATTGTCTCAATCATGTATGTTATTATTACATCTTATGCTCATTTTTATAATCCACTTCAAACTCTACATAGTTTGAGAACAAGCAGGAGAATGGATGATATTCAGAACCATTTCACATACACATACATGGAGCTCTAGAGTCGCAGAGGAACACTGGAAGACGCCTGCCTAGGGACAGTTAGTGTCAGTGAACACCTGTCTACCCGGGCAGCTGCCTGGGCCTCGGGAATGGGATTTCTTCCAACTCTCTCCTTATGTAGCCCTATGAGCACCCACCCTGTCGGGCAAGATGTCTGGCTTCTGACCTTAATTTATATTGAGCAAAATATCCAATTTATCAGATATGCTTTGCCCTGTTTTTTTCTTACCATCAATTCGGGATCCTAATGTGTTTTAAGAAGCCAGTGCTCATGACCTCAAATCACCAGCTCGACCTCCAACTGCTCCATAGGGGTGATTATTAGATTTGAGTCTCCACAGGCCAATTCCACCAGGCATAGATCTCCAGCCGTCAGTAGAAGGTCACCAGCACCCCCCCTTCTTCATTGCAAAGGTTTACTCATTTTTCTGCACTACTGTTTTCTTTTTACGGGGACCACAGTCAGGGCCAAATGCCATGGGAAAGAGTTAGATTGCTGCAGAAGCTAAATTCGTCAAGTCATGTGGTCATGAGCAGGTTGGGAGGGACTTGCGTAGAGAGGAAGCCATCTTTGCGGCGCCCTGGCCCTTGTCCATTCTGAAAAGTTTGTATTCTGAGCCAGCCTTCCCCACCCATTATGGAAATACCCCTGTTGTGAGAGAGGGGTGCTACCTCCCCAGCTGTGCCTCCGGCTGATGCCGTGTATTATCTGGGTTTGTCCACACTGCTGTTCAGTGGGTCAAAATAGAAAACCACCCGGAAATGTGGATTCGAGAAGGTGGTTAAGATAGAATGATTTCTGTGTATCTTTAAAGGAAAGTGTCTTTGAAAACGGTATCTTGAGCCATGCTTATCTGCAGTAGGGAAATGTATGTCCTGAATCTTAAGATAGGGGCCTTTCAGTCACCAGTGATTACCCTTTTGCCAAGCATGGAGTGAATGACCTCAGAGTCTCCGCAGGAACGGCTGTGTCACACACGCAGGTACTGAGAGCTCACCCTCTTTGCCTTATGGTGCTAAAAGCAATGCTTCGGATGCCCGCATCCTCATCCTGTTAGAATGGCCCACGTGTGAATGGCCCTGCATTGTCTGCGGTGCCCCGTGCGGGAGGAATCCAAGCTGTCCCGGGAAGCCCCTTCCCGGTGCTGTGTGTGCCTGGAATTCACGATGAAGGTAGCTGCAGGGCTGGAGGCAAGCGACAGATTCCTGCAGTGTAGCTCTTTTCTTGTCGCATCTGGGCAAAGAGCTGAGAATGTATTTACAGTGAGGCTTTTCAACCAATATTTCTCAATTCTATGGGCCATGATAGGATTTCTTTTTCTGAAATGAAGTGGTATGTAAACAATTGCCTTCCTTCTGCAGCAGCTGCCCCTTTTCTTATTTTCGTCTCAGTTCCTGTGCCCTCGGTTCCCACCTGAGGGGAGCGGAGACCCCGGCAGCCCTGTCACAGGGACCCTCATGAGGGCTGCTCACTGCCAGGCAGGGCTCCCAGTGTTTGTTATGCAGCTCCTTCCCTCAGGCGCTGACAAGGGGAAATGGAAATGAGAACAATCCAGGCTTATTTAGTCAATTTTTGTTGAATGCCAGTTTAGGGTCCAGTGTGTGGATGACCCTGGAGCGCGACCCTTTCTTCTTTGGAGTTAGTTTCCTTAAAGTCATTGAAAAACTCATTGGGAATGATCGGAACCATGGCTTCGTTCTGTCTTGTTCAAGTGCTAAAGCTAAACACAATGGGGAAAATGATGATATGTATGTTTTCATTGCCTTAAAAATACAAGTTTTGCAAATGGGGTTGCACAGTCTTGTTTTTGTGTTTCCTACCGTCAGTCTGGGATGGGAAAACTTAAAGAGATAGCTTGTGTTTGGTTGTGATGAAAGCCAAGTAAGTTTACTAAACATTGCCCCTATTTTAAATATTTACACATATCTTTGGAAAGCAATCTGGCATTATCCAGATTTGATAAAGGATCTGTTTTCCTGCCATTGAAAAACTCCTGTAATCCATACATAAAGTTCTCTGATATGGAAATTAAACTATGAAGAATTAAAAGAATATTAAAAAAAAGCCCATAACCCACAATGTCTTCCATTTTTATAATTCTGTGATGGTGCCTTGTTATAACAAGTACTCAATAAAAATCACGTAAATGAGCGAGTGCATGGGCACAAGCAGACCTTGGAGTTGTTACCACCAACCCTTGGCACTATCTACCATCTAAAATCATGTTCCTAAAGAATCAAATCCCTCTCGCTTCTCTGTCCTAGGAACTTCTCTCCTTGAAACAAATATATCAGAACTTACACACTTTGCTCAGCTCATGGAGTTTCCCAAGGGAATAGGGAACCAAGACTCAAGTGAAGATACTCTGTGTTTTGATATCAGGATGCGTCTTTTAGAGATTAATGTTTGAAGCCAATAAAGACAGCATAGGAGGAAATAATGCTGCTGTTGGCAGCATTGGGAATATTCGAGATCTACTCCATGGGAACTCACTCTGCTAGGGTCTGTAATTCTCCTTCGTATTAGCTCGGCTGTGGGGATGCTCTGAGTGACTGTGGAGTTGAACCCCCCGGGCTGGGCCTCAGTTCTGAGCAACCTCCAACCACAGCTGGATGCTGTCTTCTCCTGGATGTTACCTCTGAGATCTCTGCCCAGGCCCCAGGCACGTTTGCCAGTGAGCTCTGATCTCAGGGTTCCCAGACTGTGTCTGCCAGCTTTCCAACCCTTTGACAGAATACCTGAGAAATCAACTTAAAGGGGGAAGGGTTTCTTAGGGCCCAGAGGTTTCAATCCGTGGTCCCTTGGCTCTGTGGTTTCTAGACCCGTGGTGAGGCAACATCATGGCAGGGAGCCATGGCGGAGCCAGGAAGCAAAGAGAGGGCAAGAGGGAGGAAGAGCTAGTGACAAAATGTGACCCTCCAATGCATGTCCCCAAGGACCTCCTCCCTCCAACTAAGCCAATTCCTAACTTTCCACCACCTCTCAGTAGCCTGTGGGGCCATGAACCCCAGATGGATTCATCCATTGATAAGTCAGAGTCCTGGTGGCCCAGTCCTTTTCTTAAATCACCTTCTCTGCTCCCCTGGGCACCAAAACTTTGTGTGAGGTTTTTTGGATGCATTTCAGATCTAAACCACAGCGCAGAGGCTGAAAACCTCTTTCCAAAGGGACACTGAGAGCCCTGTCCGCTCCTCCTGTCCACACCCCTGCCATTGTCTTTTCTGCCCTGCTTCAGCCCTGTCTGCCCCTCCTCCAGGGAGGGCCCTCTTGCCTCTGATGCCTTTGACCTTCTCAGATTCCAAGGTCAAGTCCACACCATGCCTATGCCTCTACACTTCCACAGATTTGCTGCAGAGCTCCACCTGACGCAAACTCAGGACACAAACAAGGGTCCATTGGAGTCGAGCCCACAGCCTTAAACACTAGGATGGCAATCTGGAATCCAGAGGAAGTGATGATTCACAGGTCCCCAGGAAGGTGGAGAAAGTGTGTTGGAAAAGCTTGAGGGGGACTTCTGGAAGTAACGAGTATGAACACCCCTCTGGCATGATGGCCAGGGCTCCCGTCTGTGGGTTACCATTTAGCAGGACATCAATATATTTCTTTGTTTGGTGGTTAGGCTAGATTCCTTATTTCTCCATTAAATCTGATCCTATCATATCCTGGAGTTTCCAGACCTCGCCTATAAAAAAAGTCTTCCTTTCTTCCTTTTTCAGAAAGCCATGTCTGTCTTTATGTGAATGCCTTACTAAGTAAGGGTGTCCTGGGGTCTTCTTCCCTGAGGCCAGCAGCAGACTCCACTCAGCTACTTCCTCTTCCTTCCCCTTGTGGCCACCAGGGTCTTTTGCTGCCTCTCCTAGCTGTCCCCACCCCAGCTATCACTATGACTCTTCAAAGCTGCTGACCCTGAGGTTGCTGCAGGGGTGTGAAATCCAACACCAGGATTTCATCCTGAGGTCTCAAGGGTAAACCTTGTGGAGCTGTGAGTGTTCCTGGTGAGATGCCACCTCGAGGGTGGCGTCTGTTTCCTGTCACCCAGGGAGAGCACACGGCAGCTCAGTGTCCCCTGCAAGGGTCCCCAGGCAGCGGCCACAGAATTTCCCATGACAGCTTTAGAAAGAGCTGGCTCATGGCACAGAAGCCAGGCTGCAGCGCTGTGCCCTCTGTACTGCTTGGGAGCAGCCAGACGGCATAGATGGGGGCTGAAATGTGGAGAATTTATGCCTGAATCCAAGATCAAGGTGCCAGCAGGGTGGAGTCTGGCGAGGACTCTGTCCCGGGGCTGCAGAAGGCCAGGTTGTGTGGACAGACAGAGAGACCAGTGCTGCTCTCATCCTCTTCTTCTCAAGGTGCTAGTGCCATCCCAGGGCTCCACTTCACAACCTCATCCCCCCGTCACCCTCTGAAGCCCCTGCCTTCTAATGCTGTCACACTGGGGGCTCAGGCCTCCACCCGAGTTCTGGAGACACACAGAGAGCCAGACCGTGCAGGTGCTAGGCCTGCCTCCTCCCTGCCCCCGTCTGCCTGGCTCGACCCCCCTAGTGTCCCCCCAGACTCGAGGTATCACGAGACCCCGAGCCATGCTCCTTGGCCGCAGTGATAATGGAAGAATTTCCTTCTCTTCTGCCAGGAACTCCCCCGAGGACTGCGGCGTGACCAAAGTTGGGAAGATGGTGGGCAGCCCGGACACGGTGGGGATGAGCTACAGCAGCTACGTGGAGGAGAAGCACATGCCGCCCCCCAACATGACCACCAATGAGCGCAGGGTGATCGTGCCCGCAGGTCAGAGGGGCCCCATCCCCCTCGGTGGTGGGCTGGCTGGGCTGGCTGGGCTCCTCCCACGTGGCCTGGTTACACCTCAGGTGTCCCCACTGGTGCCTGTGAGCAGAAGCCAGCGGGAGTTTGTCCACATAGGGTGACACGGTCGTGTTTATTGGTTTTCCTGAAAACGAGACAAAAAGAACAAACACACACACACACACACACACACAGACACACACACACACATGTGTATTAGGTTCTTAGAACATATGCGAGAACAATGTGTGATTCCCAACCCTTTATTTGGACAGATGAGAACAAATACACATGGAGAGAGAGAGAATGTCCAGCAAACAGGTGTGTGCCTGCTTATCCATATGTGCACACACGTGTGTCTGCATGTAAGCATATGTCCATGAACCGTGAACTTTCCATGGAGGAATTGCTTTTGCTCTGAGACTATTGGGTGATAAATATCCTGGCTTTTGTAAAGTGCTAATTATAATAGATGGTGGCCTTATTTGTTCTTTACCTTTTCTGATCCAGCAAAATAAGAAGCTGGAAGCTATATATTCTTCCCTCACATTTTCGTAGAAACCAAGAATGCCAGTTATCGCTGGCCTGCAATGCAGATTATAATAATCAGGATAATTCTCTTTCCTGGAAGTTATTCAAATCCAACACAAGGGGATAGCTCTCTTGAGATTGAGGGTAATGCCCCGAACTTATTTATTTAGAGAAACTAAAGGTAATAGAAAGAATGGCTCGCAGTAAGATGTGTGCTGAGTAAAACTAAGCCTATAACACATTCAGCACTTTCACTGTGCCGGGCCATGTTAGGGCCTCATCTCAGGCCATCTTGGGAACCAGGTGCCCCGACCCCGTTGCCCCTCAGGGGAATGTGGCCCTCAGGGAAGCTGATTGGAGGCCAGGTTTGCACCCTCCCTCCCTCTGCCCGCCCCCGTGACTTGGCCTGTGATCAGCAAGCCCGGCTCCAGCTATCCCACGTCTCTGTCCTCACCAGCTCTCCACGCACATCACCTGGGGGCAAGGGTGCCGTCCCCACCATGCCTTCGGAAGTTGCTCCCCGCCCCTCTAGTGACATGCAGTCCCCACCTGGCTTAGGTTCCTGTATTGCATTCCTGCCCACCTGTCTGCCGCCACATGGTGAGGTAGAAGGTGTCCTTGCTCTTGTCCCTGCAAGGACATAAGCTCCCTGAGGCTCCACCTCCAGGGCCACTCAGTGAACCCTAATGGGGTGTTGGGTGCAGCCCCTGCACTAGGCACTCCCTGCTGTGAGAGGGCTAGGAGGTGTTGTGGGCGACACACGCAACTGTTTCCCCTCACTCAGGGTTCCCAAAGTCATCTCTGGGAAATGCAGATCCTCTCCTTCGTTAGCCCACAGAGATCACGTGCAGTGGGTCTGTCGCTTTCGGCGGGGCAGTTCAGGGTGCAGAGCACTGAGCAAAACATGAGACTTGGTTTCCCCTTGGGTTTGGTCCTGTGTGGCTCTCAGCTGACTGCCTGGAGCTGCTTAGATGCAGTTTGTGTGAGAGGAGTCATCCTGCTCATGCTCAGCCTGACTCTGAGGCATGTGCGAGGCTTTCATGGAAGACAGCTGTAATGAGGTCCCCTTTGTGACAAGGCAGGCGACAGAGGTCCACCATTTGGTTTGGTCACAGCCAGGGAGCACCAGAGCCAGATACCACCTCCGTTGTGCCTGGGCAGAAAGGATGGAAGCACAGTGAGCCAGGTCCCCAGTCCTGCTGAGTGGCTCCTAAACCCAAGCTCGAGAGCGCAGAGGAGAGGGTCAGGGTAAGAAGACTGATGTTCCAGAACTGGCTGGACATGAGGGAGGACTGAGATTCCCAAAAGGAGCCCCAGCCCAGGCCCGCTGTGCCTTCCACCGGATAAACATCCTGTCCTCCTCAAGGCAGCACAAGTTCGGTCATTTGCCATAGGAGGAGGGCTCCTCTTGCTCCTGGTAGATCACAGCGTAGGAGCTGATGCCCCGTGTGGAGTTTGTATTTCTACAATGTCATCCTCAGGCTTGGATGTCATCCACGTCGAGTTTTCAGTGGGGCCAGCTTGAGTCTTTCTACGTAAGTATTCAGAGAAGAGAGAGATTAAAGGGCCAATTTAGTCAAGTCGGAGTGTGAGCATTTCTTGTCCATAGTAGGTGCTCAGTAAATGCTGGTTGGCCATGTGGACCAGTGCTGACTGGCTCCTGTTGGGTTTGGTGTGAGGCTGCTTCTGCCTCCGCCACTGGAGCCAAGTCCTCTGTCTGCTCTTCCCACCTCTGGTTGCTTCATGCCAAGGCGGGCAGTTATTCAGTTAACTGGCTGATTTTGCAAGTTGTGAGTCTTGCAGTTATTGGTCAAGCTTTGGGTCTGTGTGTTCACACACACATACACACACAGATGGGCACACACGTGTGGGGTTCCATTGCACAACATGGAAAATCTCCAACATCACACAGTGGCCGGACCCCAGGCGGTGCTATCGGCTGCCACACCTGTCCCTTCAGTTCTGACACTAGCAGTATTTGGGTGTGCAGTGCTCTTTGTCCACACAGTTCTCCAGACCTGGTTCTGACCCAGTTTGCCGAGTCCCTACTCCTTAGACACATTGCTTGGCACCCAGAATGGAAATTGTAGGGACAGCCAATGAAAACCCCGTTAAGCCACTAATTGCTGCCAGGCACTGACACCAATCCATGGACTCCACACTGACATTCTTGTCCTAGACGTCAAAACGGCCAAGACACAGTCGGAAATTGGTTTGTGAACAGAGTGATGACGAAAGGTCTTGGGTGTGTCGTCTGGGTTTTCGTGGGGGTCCAGACTTGGAACTCGGTTCTGAGAAGCGATTCTCTTTGGTGTTGAGACTCACTCTTCAGTTAACTCAAGAGCCATGAAGAAACCAACAAACTTTCCCTCATGATTCAACCTATATAGTCATCTGAAATATTTATATGCCTCCTGGTGCAGAATGAATTTAAGAAAGTCACATAAATATTATGCAAAGGCCCAAGGTAGAAACAAGTTTAAAACAAATTAGTAAAAAGATAGACTAAAAGGTCCAGGGATTTAGCTCAGTGGTTCCAGCGCCTGCCTCGAAAGGGCAAGGTCCCGAGTTTGATCCCGGGTACCAAAGGGGAAAAAAAAAAGATGGACTAAAGTAGGAATGTAACAGAGAATGAAAGCAGGAGTGAGGTGTACGTCACGTGCATCTTCCAACTTGCAGAGGGCTGACCCAATGCAGCAGGACTTTGATTTGCTCTGGATTTTGTCCCAGGAAGCCCATTTAGAGGTGAAGCTATCGTAAGTGGGAAATGTACTTAACACACCTCACCTACTGACCGTGCCGGAGAAGTGCAGCCTGTGTAGTTGAACGTGCCCAGAGCACTGGTCTTAGCCACAGTTGGGCAAAATCATCTCACCCCAAGCCTGCTTTATGCCACAGCATAGCCAGCTCATGTGATTTAATAAACAATGCACTGAAAATGAAAAGCAGGGTGATTGTTCGGGTCCCCAGCCTGTGCCGAGCATAATCCCTCTGTTCCACATTGGCACCAGCCCATAGCTCCATGGTGACAAATGGCATCGTGCCCAGCACCAGGTCACTGTCTGCTTTTCTGTGCCCCTCCCAATAGCTGAAGACCCCTTGCTGTAACTAAGTAGCCCCATTTCCAGGTGTTTCCAGCTCAGCCTTCCCAGGGTGTGGACTCGGCTCAGTGTCTGGGGAGAGTGGACCGGTGTGTCCCGAACACCACATGTGTCGTGATGCCTCGTGCTTGTCTGCCATCAAGCACGGTGTCGTCTGGGTGCCAAGTGAGCCTCTGTGCCTGCCGGGCACTCATGGGGCAGCTGAGGCCTTTGAGATCTTGGCAGTGGCCACGGGCTGTGCTATCCGGGAGGGTTAGCAAAGGGGAAGACACAGTCTCCATCCACTTCTCTTAAAAGTTGCAAAATGCTCACCAGTTGCAATAGGACCTGGGGTTTTAGCTGCTTACAGCATTTTGAAAGATTTTTTTCTATTTCTGTGTTTTATCCCCTAAAATAGGTGCTGGTTTTCAAACATCCTTTTTTTTGGTGCCAGGGATCAAACTCGGGTCCTTGCACTTGCACAGCAGGCGGCAAAAGCACTGAGCTAAAACCCTGGCCCAAACATCCTTTTTTTAGCCTTTGCACTTTTATTTGTAAAACAACCCACTTTGAGCACAAGCGGTTGTAAGACTCAGCAGTCTCAAAGCAGCGTAGCCAAGTTTATCCTATCCTTCGTTCCTTCCGTGATTCGAAGAGCACTTGCTAGGCTCCAGAGCCACAAATCCTCTCCCATGTGAGATGCACAGTCCCTTGTCCTGACCTCCAAAACTCTCAGGATGGAGACCTCTCTGATTGTGTCTCACTCTGCCCCTCCCAGCTTGGCCACTTCTCCTCCATCCACGCGTCCACCCGCTCCCATAGCTCTTAGGATAGCCACTGAGGCAGCGGCCAAAGCCAGGCGGGTGGGACCAGACCCACCCACGTGACAGACAGGAGAGCGTGCAGAAAGCTCAGTGAGCAACTCAGACAAATGTCTGGACGCCAGGGCACAGAGATCAGCACACATGAGATGGTCCAGGACAGCTTTGTTGGTGCCCAGCATGGGCTGCTCGCTAAGAGCCTCTGGAGCGGCTGCCCCATTTTTCTGCCACGTGCTGCCTCTGGGCACAGCGCCCTGTGCTGCTCCCGATGCCGCCGTGCCCTTCTCCCTTCCTCTGTTTACAAAGTCTGCTCCATCTTCAAAGCATCGCTGAAAGCCACCCTGTTCACCAAGCCATGCTTGATCCCCTGACAAACGAATTTATGGCATCTTTCCTCATTACCACGCTCCATTTTGATTCACAGTATATTCTCTAACACAGCTCTACCTCCTTAAAAATCGACACACTGTCTCACTCACATAGGATGTGAGAGCCCTTGTGAACTAAACTCCTGGTACACATGGGAATTCGGAATCAGTGTTAAAGCAGTTAACAGAACAAATGGAGAGCACAAAAGTGTGAAGAAAGAGTGAAGTCTAGCCAGGCACAGTGCTGCACACCTATAATCCCAGCACTTGGGAGGCTGAGGCAGGAGGATTGTGAATATGTGGCCAGCCTGAGTTATAGAGTGAGTTCAAGGCCAGCCTGAACTACATAGCAAGAGCCTGTCAAAGAAAGAAGGAGAGAGAGAGAGAGAGAGAGAGAGAGGAAAGGGGAAGAAAAAAAGAATGAAGTCCTTCTGACCACAGGCTTGAGGGTCTGGTATGGGTTTGAGCTTCCTGGAAACAGAGATAAAAAGAGCTATTGGGGAAATAATTGAAAAAGAAGTCTCGCGGGGAAAGTGATGCGTGGAACCCTGCAAACAGAATCCCTAGATTTGTTGCATGGGCTCACAGAGGCCGCAGACCTGAGCACCTCCCTGCCACCATTGAGGCCCTGTGTTTCCACAGCCCGCTTCCCGAGACGTCCAGCAGGACCCTGAGGGAGCTGCATCAGATCACAGCTCAGTGCAGGCTGAGTCTTGGCCGTGTGGTTTCTTGTAAAGGCAGCATCTGGGCCAAAGCAGACCATGTGGCTCTCCGTGGCCCTTCCCGAGTGTGCTGCTGGCCTCCGGAAGCAGGCGGAACTCTATCAAGCGGCCCCTCTGACCGAGCCCGATGGCTGCACGCTGTCTTTAAGGTCTTAGCTATGCATAAGCCTGACTGTTCTGTTAGATTATTAGCTTTGTGGGGGGATGATCGTGTCTTTTCCATTCTTTTCACCAGACAAAGCAGGGAGCCCTTGATCTGTGAGCAGGAAGCAGTAAGGTGAGTTCCCGAGTTAAGGGGAACAGTGCTAGTGAGTGGGGATCACAGAATCACAAGGAGAGAAGCGGAGTCTTGGTCATCTCAGTCCAGTGCCTTTCTCTAAACAGGAGAACATGGAGACAAGAGAGGTGAAAGGACTTCCAGGGTCTCATGGATGGCCCAGTGACACCAGAGCCAGTTCCCAGGCCCGAGGCGAAGCCTCCAATGACGTCTTTCTTGCTCTTTCTTTGTCGCACCCCGAGAGCCCAGGGTGTCACCCACCACGACCGCACCACGGATTGTGTCCTGTAAGCGTCTGTTTCAGTTCCTGCTGTGCCAGCTCCAATAAGCAGACAACCAAACCAGCCAAAGTGGAAACTCCAAAGCAATAGTTAATTCTACTTGGAAAGTTGTCAGAGAATGGGGGAGATGAAATATTTGAAGAGACAAAGCTAGAACCTTTCCAAAATGGATGACTAAGACTGATCTGAGGGTACAGGAAATACAACTAGAGCAGGATAAATATAAACCAGGCAGGCTGGTACAAAGATGGAGCACATTAATGGCAGATAGAGGAAAAGCAGGACAATTATCAGGATGGAAACTCAACAACCAAACAATATACAGGGCGGAAGAAAGTCCTCAGGGGTCAAGGAGACACTGGTGTAGACAGTTATACTAGGCCCTTATGGTCTTTTCTTTGTTACTGCTACTAACCTTTTTGGTAATCTGATAAAGTCAGTAGCTCCTTGGAACAACATCTTTAAGTGAATAAGAAAAAAATCATAGGAATACAAAGGAAACTATAACAATTCTGATGCGTTACGTAGATTGAAGGGGAAATAAGATATTGCCAAACAAACAATGAGTGTGTGTTGCTAGCTGACCCTTAATTCAGAAAATAACAAAAGATTTAATAAAGAAAAAATGGATCTTAGGAGAGAGTTAGGTATAGGGAGGAAATTGGAACAATAAAATTAATATGAAGATAGTGCTAAAGAAAAAATGGTTACAAAACAACAACCAGAGCTTCCTGAATAGAGAGAAAAATAAGGCAGAATACAGCTATTTGGAAACATTACCATGTATGATTAGAGATGGTCAATTAGAAGTGAGGCATTCTAGATTCCTCACGTTATTGGGAAAAGGATAAATCTGGTGATTGAATTTAGATTCTGTTTAAGATGAACAGGTGAGGAAAGAATGTCAAACAGCCAAACTATTAGAAAAAGAGAGGCAGAAGAAGCAATGAAGAGAAATAGATCAGTTCAGTCAGACACTCGGAGAAGAGAAATAAAGGAACACAGAAGTCTGGTGGACCAGGAAAATCCATGTGACAAAGCAGACTTGCCATTAAAGACACTGATCACCTATAATAATTGACCCAAGGCAGTTGTGTGCTGTTCACCGATCCCCAGTACCGCAAAAAAAAAAAAAAAAAAAAAAAAAAAGGATTGACAGCAAACAGATGGAATGAGACTTATCAACCAAAATCTAATCAAAAGACAGCCTCTCAGGCAGAAATTACTGGACATATTGGAGGGTCATTACATAATGAAAAGTGTTACATTCACAAAAACTATATAATGATAAATTTATATATACCTAATAATATAGCCTCAAAATATATAAAGAATTGCAAGGTAAAATAGACAAATTCACTTTTGTGCAAGATTTTAATTTGCCTTTCTCAGTCACTGATGGATCAGGGACATGAAAATTACATGTATTTGTGATCCAATGGTCACCTATAGTACTCTGGACATAACTGTTAGACATTATGCATTTTTTAGGCGCACAAGGGACATTTACAAATGGTCAACAATTGACCATGGGCTGTACCACCAAGAAAGGAACAAATCAGAATAATAAAAACCAGCCAGGTGTAGTGGCACACGCCTGTAACCCCAGCACTTGGAAGGCTAAGGCAGGAGGGTCGCTGGAGTTGGAGGCCAGCCAGGACCACGTGCCAAGACCCTGTCTCAAAAAAGAAAAAATACAAAATGGAATAAGAGCCAATGTAATGTAGACCCCATTGACTGGCCAGAGTGCAGCAAAGTCTGAAGTTAGTAACAAGACAATAAATGAACAAGATCCATCACTTAGAAATCTGAAGGGCTCAGAAATAGCCTGGAGGTAGCCCTCTTCTTGAGGTCAGATTTCAGCTCGTGGAGGGAGAAGCCTTTCGGGAGCTCCCCCTGCTCTCTGTCCCCTGGGCCCGCTCTGTAAATGTGAGCTGAGCCCTCACTGGAGGCCACTGCTAGATCTTATTTGTGCAGGCTTCTGAGTGTCTTGGACGAAGACTGGCCAACCTGCCTAGCACCTGGTTTTATAAACAAACATCTCACCAGGCCTGTGATAGGACTGTGGGGTCTCTCTTATTTTATTTTTTGATGTTTTTTTCCATAACCAAGGGTGACTTTTCTGTCAGGAAGGCAATATTTCACATTGATATTATTCAAGAAAAAGTGACATGCAGGACTTACGTTATCACCAGTTTGGCTGTGTTTAATCTTTTGTTTATTCGTTTCCCTGGAGGGACCTTTGAAATGGGTGTTTGCCTGCGGGTTGTTATGGCTCAGGAGGGCACAGTGTGCCTTTGGCAATGCAGTGCCTTTTGCCTGATCTCAGTATCTACTTAATATTTTCCTGGCAGCAGTGGAACTCCACTGGCATGTAACCCTATTTCGTGGAAATATTAAAGAGTCAACCTTCTTTCTGCTCTGTTTGTACCTCAAGTTCCACCCCCGTACACAGACAGTATTTTTAACTTTTAATTGCTGAAATAGAAATCATACGTTGTTGGGATATTAACCACGTAATACAAATAAGAGGCTTCAGACAGAGAGAGAGGCTTCTCTCTTCCTCACACTGTGGGCTTTGCCATTCTGCCATCTGTGAAAGGTGGTATAACACAGATGTTTCAAGAAACAATGGCACCAGGAGGCAGAAAACAAAATGCCTTATCTCCAGTGTTTCGTGACTCATCCGACAGAAGAACCTCCAAGAAGTTCTTAAAATAAAGCGATAAATCAGACTTTTGTGTTTAAAGGAAGAGGCAGCCCCGGCGATGAAAGAGATGTTTATTTCATTTCAGCAGAGTTTGTTTTGCAGTGCAGGGTCCTTCTGTTGATACCCTCTTCTGCTATGGTGTGTTATTGTTGGCGAAGGACTCTCACGTAATTCTTTGACTTCAATTCCTCTGACATTTCATTGAATAAAACTAAATCCAGAGAGGTTAACATTTTCATCCTGTTAGGGGTGGACTTAGGACCCAGACCTGAATATTTTGATTTCCAATTTTTCTTTCATTACCAAGTTTTCTGTGCTTGGTATAATTTAAGACATTTTTTTGATTTCTCAACAATTACTAATGATACTGACTTTTCTGTACAATTGTTAGGGTTTAGATAGAGAATGTCTTCTGAAAATCTCCTATGTTTAGATATGGGCCTTTAGGAAGGCGATTGGATCATGAAGTGTGATACTCATCGTGAGTTCGTGCAATGATGAGTTCATGGCTGAATGTGATGTCAGAAGGTGTGGCCTGCTTGGCAGTGGTCACTGGGGATGTGACCTGGAAGGCTGTACCCTTGTTTTGGGCTATTCCCTCCTCTCTCTGCTTCCTGGCTGCCGTGACATGAGCAGCTTTCCTCCACCATCCCCTCTGCCATGCCATTTCTGCCTTGGAGCCAACCCACCATGGACTGAACCCTCTGAAACCATGAGCAAAAACAAACTTTTCCTTCAAGTTGCAAGTGTTGGGTATTTTGTCATAGTGACAGGAAAGTGACTGATGGATTGATAGGGTGCTGCCTTGTTAGCAAGATTCTCAAGGCCCTCCCTGACTGACCCACCCTCCTCCTCTATCATCCTGTATTTCTGTGCTCCCCGCACAACTCCTGTGCATTTCTTGCTTTCCCTCAACATACCAGGCACTTTGTGCCTCTGGGGCAGAAGATAGGGTGAGCTGTTCCAATGAACCTTGGTTCTTTACTTCTTTCAGGAATGTTGTGGCTTCAAGCTCAGACCAAACCCTCCTGAAGATGATGCTTTTTCTCCTGGCTGGGAGCAGCTGCTGCTTCTCTGGACTTCCACATTGCTTGGATGTCACAGACTGAGATGTGTGGGCTGTGGCCATGGCTGCCTCCCTCCATGGCTTCTCTGGGTTGTGGGCTCTGCCTTCTGCATTTTCCTCAGGTCCTGGAATACCGCACATAGTTTCTTACAAGAGGAGTCATAGGTTAGGTGAGAGGGTCCAAGCCACATGGGCACCTAGAGGCAGCAGAAGCTTTACCCCAGGTTCAATCCCACACCTGCACATAGGCAAAGGTGACATGAAGGCTGGGGTACATTCTGCTGTCCCCTCCCCTTTCTCCCTTGTGTAGCTGGGAAGAAGGTGGGGCCTGTTGGATTCTGTGGGCCCTTGTGAACCCCTCTCTATTCCAGTGGGGTGGGACAGGGCAAGAAAAGGATCCTGAGATGTCATGAGCCATGGAGGAAAGCAGAGAGATGCTTCTGGAGCTCTCCATAGAGATAAACGGCGCATTGGGACTAAACCATGACACCTGGGCCCCAGCACACTGATCTGCGCCTCAGTGGAGCGCAGGGGGACCATGGCACATGCCAGGGACTGGGGCTTCAGTCTCACTGTCCTTCCCCTGCTGAGGTCCCTCAGGAGTGTTTACACGGTGAGAACATCCAGGCAGGTGACCAAAGAGGTGACAAATGCAGACTCTCCAAGCCCTAGGTGGCATTGCTTTAGGGGACAGCAGGTAGCTATGAGTGGGTTTAGGATGGGAGTGACCCCATGAGGACAGTGGGGTGCGGCGAGCCCTGAGCCACATGTTGCATGCTGAGAGGCTTGGACTGTCCACTGCAGTTGTCCTTTGAGCCTGCTGGGAAGAGTGATGCCCATGGACAGGTTGGAGAAAGACACCGTCATCCCCTCTACCAGTGGCCCTCTTTGTTGGCAAGGGTGTTTGCTCTCGAACATACAGGGCAGAGGGTGGAGATCGGCCCCCCAAAGGAGAGAGGAGTGGTCAGGTTTTATGTAATTTTATTTTTTCCAAATAAATATTATTAAAATGTAAAAGAAAGTGAGACTGAATTCCTATACTCTTGAAAGAAATTGTATAAAAATATTTTAACATATACAGTCACTCTTCTATATCCATGGAATCCCTATCTGTGGGTTCAACCAACCACATGTGGAAAATATTCAGGAAAAGTTGTATCCATGCTGACATGTGGATACTTTTCCTTGTCATTATTCTCTCAACTATTGTAGCACATCAAGTATTTACATAGACTTAGATTAGATGAGGTATCACAAGGAACCTGGATGTGATTTAAAGTATATTCAAAGATCTGCATAAGTTATATGCAAAAACTACACTATTTTATATAAGGGACTTGTGTATTCCTGAATTGTGGAATCTGAAGGGAGCAAAATAAATCTACACTGAACATGTTCTTTGTATAAATAAATGTATTTCAGCAAGGTAACTTTTAGTTTCTAAAGCTTCCAGGAACATTTCTAAATATACCAAAACGTAACCGTTTCTCTCTTGCTCGGCCCTTAGGGTGTTTCCAGTGTTTTGCTATTATCAACACTACACAGAACACCCTTAAAAATAAATCATTGTGCACATCCTGTTACTTCTTTAGGATAGATTTCTAAAAGTGGGATTGCTAAGCACATTTTTAAAGACATTTGAAATGTGTGGGTGAATTGGTGATCAGAAAAGTTGTAGTGATTTATCCTTGCAGTGGTGATAATCAACAATGGCATTTCTTTCACCAGCTAGAAGTGAGAATGTTTGAGGTAAGGACATCACAGGTTGAGAAGTTGGTCTCTGGGATCAGGTGCACAATCTCTTGAGGGGAAATCGGATGAGCCAGGATGACCGTGGTTTAGCAGAGGACAGAATGAAGGGGTGCACTGAGGGATGCCAGGCTTCACTTCTCTTCAGCTGTCTTCCTCAGGTATCATTTCCCTGTTGAACATGGAGCCTGTGACTGGCAGGCAAGATTTTTGTTTATTCATCGTTTTGGGATGCTCTGGTTCTACCACCATACAGAGAGGAAAATCCATTTCCACAATGAGCTGGTTCTGAGATTCCATGTTGGTAAAAGCAAAGCAAAGCAAACAAAGGAAGGGTTTTGGCTAATGCCCAGCAGTGGAACTTTCCTGGACAGACTTGGATCCGATTGGGAATTGCAGGGGGTTTCTGTCTGTGAGGGTGTTGGAGCTGTCCTCAGCTCAGAACCCAAGATAAACAGCCTTTGACTTAAGGGTGTCCTAAATCCTTAATATAATCTGCTTTTGTATAAGAAGGGATCCTGAGATGCCATTTTAAAAGGCCAGAAAACTGACCTCTGAAAACCGTCTGGTATTTTGAGCATTTATCCATGAAAGCAAAATCCTGACCCAAGGCAAAGACCACTCGGAACGTCAATGAGCTGGACCCCGCAGTGCTCCAGAGCCGCATGTTAGTTTGTGATGTCCCCAAGCATTTGGGTTGCTGTGGGTGTGCACACCTTTCTGTCAACACCACCACTTGCATTTTTGTAGATATTTTCTTTGTGGAAAGCCCTTTAGGGTTCCATTCCCATGCTTCCACTGTTGCTTTAGAGTGAATTAATTGCTGCGCTGTTGGCTGAACTCCAATCCTTGGGTCAAGTTGAAGTTGCAGGTGCCCTGGCACTGGTCCAGATCCACAATTCCCCAGTGTAAATGGGTGTCCTGTGGAACGTGTGCTCTGGTCACCATGTGTCTGATTCTGCATCTCTGCTGAAGTCCAGGACTGTCAGGGTGGAGGACCACACTTTGAGTCGTGAGGTGGCGGGCAGGTGGGCTGAACCTTGGCCGCTGTCTTAGTCACTTTCTTGTCACTGGGACACAGTATGTGACACCCACAACTTAAAGAAGAAAGGCTTGTTTTGCCCCACTTTTTTAGTCCATGGGTAGCTGCCTCCAAGGCAGAAATGTCATGGTGGAGGGGTCTGGTGGAGGAAAGCTGCTCACACCATGGTGGCCAGGAAGCAGACAGAGAGGGAGAAGGAGATGCACGCTTCCGCTCATGCTCACACCCCAGTGATCCGCCTCCTCCAACCAGGACCCACGTCCCAACAGCAAGTCACCTGCACACCCCCATACTTTAATCACTTTCCAAAACCCCCACCTCTGAGCAAATGAGGCTCTAGGGGGGACAGTAAATCTAAACCATAACAGCTGCTCAATAAAATCACCAGGGGGAGCTTCTCACACTGTTGGTGTCCAGGCTGCTTTCCACCTTAACAATCCAGCATCGGCCTGGTGAACAAGGCACGCATAATTTTTCAGTCTCCCCAAAGAACCCCAGGGCACGGACCAGTGCAGACTCCCGGTAGACAGGAAGCCAGAACTCCCCTGAGAGCTGGCTCTTTCCTGCAAGGAAGGCCCACAGCTGCATACTGAGTACTATATCTGCCTGAATTAACTTGGCTACATCTTGAAAACAGAGTGCTGAGTGCCCAAGGCATGGCAGATGTTAACTTGAGAACCACAGCATCTGAAGTTGCTGTGGTAAGAGTATTGAAAGATGCACAGGAATGATGTGTGCATCTGCTTCAGGACAGGGGTGACTTCCCGAGTGTCCAGGAGGAGAGTGGAATGGAGGGAGAGGAAGCTGGGCTCTGCTCAATTTGAATTTTTTTTCTTGTAATACTAGAGATTCAACCCAGGGCTTTAGCACTCAGCTACATCCCCAGCCTTCTTTATTTATTTATTTATTTATTTATTTATTTTGTTTGTTTGTTTGTTTGTTTGTCTGTTTTGAGACAGGGTCTCACTAAATTGCCATATTGTCCAGGCAGGGCTTGAACATGCTATCTTCCTGCCCCAGCCTCCCTGAGTGCTGGGATTGCAGGTGTGCGCCACTGTGCCCAATTAACTTTTCTTTTCATATAAATACACCGCTAATTTTTTAAGGAAGGAAAATTTCCTTTTATTCTCCCACGCTTTTTAAAGAAAACATTAAAATGAAGAATTTAAAAAGCCCGATTCCTACAGGAAAACATATCTGAGCCGCAAAGGGAGCCACTGATATGAATAGCCCCGTCTTCCAGGACAGCCCTCCCCAGGAGCACGCTGGGTGGACGTGACTCGGTTTTTCTCTTCCCCTCAGGATGTCCTTTTGACACTTGTGCGGCTGGCATTTCTGGGGGCTGCTCTGGGGGGGGGGGCAGTCCCGCCGGAGTCCACTCTGCCAGGGAACTTGTCTTCCAGAGTTGATCGAACGCATTTTCTGCCCTTTCAGACCCTACACTGTGGAGCACAGACCACGTCCGGCAGTGGCTGGAGTGGGCAGTGAAGGAGTACAGCCTCCCGGACGTGGACGTCTTGCTGTTCCAGAACATCGATGGGAAGGAGCTCTGCAAGATGACCAAGGACGACTTCCAGAGGCTCACCCCGAGCTACAACGCTGACATCCTCCTCTCCCACCTCCACTACCTCAGAGAGAGTAAGCGCCTCCCTCCCCTGGAAGCCACGCTTGTCCCCAGGCTCCCCCGGACCTGACTTCCGAGGTCTCTTCCTGCCCTCACCCAGTGTCCTGTGCAGGACGGGGGGGGGGGGCGACACAGCAGAACGTCACGACGCAGGCTCATGTCACTGCTGAGAGGCAGTCAGTGCTCTTCTGTGAAGCCCAAGGGTCACCCCAGCCCTTGGCGGGCTGCTTTCGGCTTTCTGCCACCAGGAGGGGGCAGGTCATAGACAAAGGTCGCACACTCGCCAGTCTCACGATGCCCCACCTGAAAGAGAAGCAGTGTGGAAAGGCACCCACTTCGTAGGAATGGTGGAGTTTCTTCCCCAGAGCTAAGCCTAGGTCCCTTCTTGTCCAGCCGGGCCACAAACTGAGGCAGGTGTTTCCGCTTGGCCCCGATGCAGAGGGGAACGGCGCAGTGCGGGTAGAGGCATGAATCCAGAACTTGTGCTGCATGCTTTAATTTGGACAATGCCAAGCATGGAGGGAAGGGGAGAGGAGAAGGAAAAGGTGGGGTGGAGGGAACCCCTGGGTCGCTTTGCCTGGCAGCCCAACCATTTCTCCCCTGGAAAAGACACCCTGTTGAGGTTTTAACATGGTAACCAGCAGCTAGGTGATGGTGTTTCCAGCACTCCAGGATGTCAGGGTGGCGGTGAGGTGTTTTTCTTTCTTCTTTCCTTCCTTTCTTCTTCCTTTTTTTTTTAATTTAAAAAGATAATTCTCTCTCTTTTTCATTTTGATGTTGCTTTTTGTTTTGTTTTGTAGCTCCTCTTCCACATTTGACTTCCGATGATGTTGATAAAGCCTTACAAAACTCTCCGCGGTTAATGCATGCTAGAAACACAGGTAATGCTGGCCCCGCCCTGCCCCAGGGTAAGCAGGGTAAACACGGGGTCCGTCCCTAGGGTTTTTGGTGCAGCTGCCTGCTTTCCGGTGAAGCCCTCAGTCAGCCGCAGCATCAGAAGGCAGAACTCGGAGGTGGATGCCTGACCGCTCCCGGTGGGGAAGCCCTGGGGTGCCCGGACACCTCCTCCCGCTCCTGGGCTGTCAGAAGTTTCCCTTAAACTAGAGTCAGCCAGATTTGCAGCCTCTCTGCTGGATCACGACCTTGCACTATTAGTGCCAATATATCCACTGTGCTGACTGTAGAGACTGAAAGCGTGTGTGGCAGAACAAGGCCCCACGTAATCTCCGGTTTCCCCCCATTTTTTATTCCCAAAGGGAGGTTCACTAGGACAAGTTGGAGTTGTGTTTTTCCTCTCTGATACACCTTTAGGCCATCGGACTTGTCTTTACTTACAGTGCTGGTGCAGACTTGTAGATTTGCAAAAGGCTGTAGGAGGCGATGTTCCTGTGAGCTTCCGTGAGAATCCTTGGGGTATCTGAAGTTAGTCACTCACGATGCCTCCTTTGCTGTTTCTAACCGCCAGTCCTGCATTGGTTTCTACGTGTGCCTGAGCCTTGTAGGGCTTAACATAGTGCTCTGTCCCCGCTAACCTCAGCCCTGTGCCACCGGCTGGCAGGCAGGGCTGGCTTCTCTGAAAGGTGCTCTTGGTTTGTGTCTGCATCCGCTGCCTCCCGCTGATTGAGTCAGTACAGAAGCATGGCCGTGAGCTGCTACCCCTGGGTTGGCCTAGGGGACCCTCTGAAGCCACCCAGGCTGGTTGGAAGACAAGAATGGCCGAAGGCTTTGTAATCATTCGCAATCAAGAAGCCAACTCCAGGGCTGGCCCCACAGAGAAACACAGCAGTTTTCCAAATATTCGCCCTTCTGTTTTAAAATGTGCAGTGTGAACGAGTCTCAGTTTGAATATTGCCACGAAATTGCCAGTTCATCTTTATCTTCTTTATGCAGAATATTTGCTTTAAATGTAATATAAAACAAAAAGGTTTGAGTTGGTAGTACACCTTTTTGGTTCATGTAGTATGCATTGACCTGTTAGGGATCTTGGGGCCAGAAATAACCAATAACTTAGACAAAGTAATTTCCCCCTCTTAGGAAACACATTTGAGCAATACCCATATTCTGCACTTTATGTTCATGTACACTGTTTATGAAAATCTTTAAAAGTGAGTGAAAATTTCAAAAAAGCTCTGATTTCACTAATTTTATTATTGTTACACACAGAAGTAATAAAAGAACAGGACAACAAATTCCAAATGGACTGAACACTGCAAAGGGAATTTTCTTGGCTGACAAAACGAGAGTTGATTGAAAGAGAAAATGTGCATTTGAAAAGAGACATGGATTAATTTTTAATAAGATCCATATAGTCTTAGGTGAAATATTTGTAATTCTTTGGTTCTACTTTCCAAGAGCTCTGAAAACTATTTTGTGGGATTTTCTACAATTTGGGGAAAAAAAAAGCACCATAGAATTTTTTAATGGAATGAGGTTGCCGGTGGGAATCGGAGGGCGCAGTAAAGCCCTACCGGTCACAAATGGGGTGCAGCGGCACCTCAGAGGCCCTCTCTGCTCCCTCTCTGCTCCCTCTCCTGCTCCTTGGGCCCACGAGGTCTCAGGCAGGCTCCAGAGTCCCCTCCTGCCAGGCCCCAGGGCAAAGTAGATTTGGCGCTGATGCTGACGCTGAGTTGGCAGCCACGACAAAGACCTTCACGTGTTTTGTTTTTCCTTCTGTCTGCAGGGGGTGCGACTTTTATTTTCCCCAATACTTCAGTATATCCTGAAGCTACGCAAAGAATTACAACTAGGCCAGGTATGCCAACAGCCCCGTGTACTCGCTCCACGGACAGACATCCACCCGCCCCAGGTCCTGCTGAGACCCCCCCGGGACCTAGGTCCCCTGATAAAACTGCCGATCCTGGGTCTGACATGAGTCTCCAGAAGTCTGATTGCTTCCTCTGTTGATTTGCAAACTAAATCCAGTCCAACTGCTGCATTCAGAGACTGCACTAAAGGTGTTGAACCTCTCTGGATTAGGGGCAAATTAGTGCCTTCCCAGCTGCTCTGGAGACAGGCAAAGAATAAGGAAGATGTCCACTTTCCAGCTAATGGAGGGATTCGTGTGCCATCTGTCCCCAAAAAGCAAGAGGGACCCCCAAGCCAGCAGTGACCAAACCCCCCAGCTTCTCATGAGAAGCTTACAGAGCAGAAGCATGAATACGTAATATTTAGCTCTAAATCTTACCTTGTTTCTTTCCATGTAATTTCTTTAATTCGGAAATTACATGTCATTCATGCAAAAATAAACATGAAGCAAGCATCTATTAGTGCCAAGCATGAAGTTAGATTCTCAGAATTTCAAGATGAACCGGACTCTGAAAAGCTGTCCGTCTTAGGAATGTTTGTGGGAGCTGGGAGTGGGAATGTGGGAATGGTGGTGTGCGCTTGTAATCTCAGGACTCTGGGAGGCTGGAGCAAGAGTAATGCTGGTTCAAGCCCAGCCTGAAAGCTGGCGTGGCCACTCGACTTGGCTTGTTTGTTTTTTGGCTGCCTCTTGCATGCCAGCCACAGAGGGCACAGTGGTGAGTGAGCTCAAATGTTTGCTTAGAGCTCTAGATGTTTCAATAGAACAAGTGGGAGCTAGAGAGACAGACGGGGACTTGTACATGTTTAACCTAGTGCTGGATTTTGCAGTATAGGCAGGCAAGTAACTGCAAACTCCAGAGGCCATTGGTGCAGAAAGGAAAGAACATAGCTCAAAGAGCAGAAATGGTGGCTTTGCAGGGGAATGGACACCTGCCATGGGAGGATCCCACCTGTGCGAGGGTGGGGGAGGATGGAGGGGGAGGGCTTTTCAGAGTGGGGTGTAGTAGCCCCTATTCTGTCCCCTCAGTGGGACCTCTGACAGCCCTGGGCAGTGTGATCAGACTGCCTTAGCCATACATAGGTCTAGAACTCAGGCCTCCGTCCTAGGCCTGAGCCACCCCCAGGATGAGGTTAGTCACATGTCTGGATTGTGCACATCTTGGCTGGTCAAGATGCTAGGCTGGAAGCTCTTTCTTTCCAGTGGGGAACCCGGGGCCAGAGGGTCCAGCAGAAGAATAAAGAATCCTCCCAGCTGCTCTTAGCCTGTCACTGCCCTGTGACAGCCATGGGCGCTTAGGGCTGGCAGTGCTCTCTTCCCCAGCCTAAGGGAACGGCTCACTTCCAGTCCCGGGAGGCAGCCAGGAAGGGCATAGCCAGAGCATCCCAGAGTCCTCCCTGCCACCATGCCAGGTGTTCATAGCCACGGAGACTCTTTCCAGGTTGGTTACCTCTGTCCTGCTAGAGGCCATTTCAGTGTGTCTGCGGGAAACTAGACTGGCCCTGAAGAATCCTGCCATGTACCAGGGCTGATCAAAATATACAGTGAATGTCTAAATTTTAAAAAATAGTTATTACAGTGAAAGACGCATTGCCACGAATCTCCCTTATAATCCTCTGCCTCCTTTGGAACACACTGACCCCATCCTCCTGGCTACTTTCTGAAGCAGCTCTTGAAGTCCTTTTTTGTGAGTGTCTTTACTAGGTATGATAAAACATATGGTGAGTGCTGCTGCTGAGTGTCATCTGGTGGAAAGGCAGCTCGTGAAAACATGACACTGTGTCCTTGTTCACCTGATTGACCAGATCTGGCACCATGTGACTTCTAGACCTTTGTCAAAGTCGAAACTACCATGAGAGGGAAATGTTTTGAATAAATTCAGGACACTGAGGCAGTCACAACCCTGAAGACAGTCAGGAAAGAGGACTCCAGAGCTGCTTGAGAGAGTGGCAAGAATGATGGGATAGTGTGTTCGAAGGGAGGAGGAAGATTCTGAGGGGGATTCATGGCAATGATTCTATTCATACTTTAAAGAAACATTTGGCCTTTAACAATTAACTTACTCATTTAAGAAATTTACTTAAGCTGTCTCATGGATGTCACCATCTGAGCTGCAAGGCTGGGGTTTGTGAGCTGCTGTTGGGACAAGGTTAAAAGTCCTTGACATTGGCCAAATCAGTTGGTGCAGCCTGTTGGGCTATTAGCCAGCTGGCTGCTCCATGCCCCAGTGGACTCTGGGCCTACTTTTTCAGTATTTTAGGCAATCCAGAAACGTGGTCCTCCCAGGTGTATGGAGATGGCTGGACTCAGCCTAGGACAGGTGAGGGTGGTCAACTGCACACGACGCCGTCACTCTGATGTGCCCCGTGGTGGTCCCGTCACGTGCCCTGGGAGAGTGCACACTCCCCATTCTCCAACGCTAGCCCACTCTGTCTCTGAGACTCAGCTCGCATCAGAGGACATGTCTACTTTGCTCACTGCCTCTGTCATTATGAAAGGAAATACAAATACTCATATCAGATCTGTGAAGAATTGTAAATCCAGCTGAACAAGCCAGAGGACCGTTTCCCAGAGGCTGCACTCAGGGATTTGACCTTGGAGAAGAGAATAATCTGCTGACCTGGTCCATCCAGGTCATCACCCTTGTAGGAGGGGCTGGTGGCTCTGACAGTCTGGATGGTGCACATGGCATCAGGGTGGCAGAGTTTGCCTGGCTCATTCCCAGAGCTGCAAGAGTCAGAATGGAGGGGCAGGGGGAGTCTGTGCTGCCCCTGCGGTCAGTAGTATCCAGTCCTTTCAGAAGAGGTGAATGTTTATCGACTGCTTCGTAGAGAATCCCTGGAGATAGAGATCCAAGTCCTGCCCCCTGCCCCCTTCGTCTTCCTGGAGCGCTCTTCATAGCCACTCCATCTCAGTCCCACATCCAGAGACAAAGGACTCTGGGTGCCGACCCAGGAGCAAGCCAGGCCCGCAGGTAATGACTCTGCTTAGACCAGAATCTATCCCTTGTCTGACGGAAGAAACATAATGGTCTTGAGTTGCACTGGTTTGAATGAGATCGTGTTCTCTTCTCACCAGCCCAGCTTGCTTCCTGCTCCTCCTTCCCCACCTCCTTCCTTTCCGTCCTTCCTTGGGTCACCTGGTCCCAGGCTGCCTCCCCCAGCCCCAGCCTACTTCTTCCCTTGTTCATGACCAAGCTTTCCAAATGGAGCGTCTGTTGCTTACCCGATGGGTTGACATTTCAGCCCCATCTTATGGTCGGCCAAGGCTGTTCAGTGAGCTTGCAGGCAACCACCTGGGACACTCTTTCCTCTCCTGCGTTCATTCCTCACCTCTTCTTTTCCACTGCTTGTTCCTGGTACTTTCCCGAGTCTTCCTGATGCAAAACGTACCTTCCTCCATGGCCACTTTGTGGAACTGGCACTTAGCTTGGCCCCTCCTTTTATAACACACAGACACATCATTTTCCAGTCTGGTTTTATGATCATTATTTTATGATACTTTCTGTGTTTCTCAGGTTTATGCAATTATTAGCCAAAGTCTTTCCTCAACTCCTCTGTAACACTCACATCCTTTGCTAAATCCAGGCTCAGGGTAAAGCGGCAGAAATGGGGACAGGTGTGATTCACATAGTCTTGCAAGCCTTGCAAGTGTTTGACCTCATGAGGCACCACTCTGCCTGGCCTCTTAGGAGCAGGTCACGTGAAAGATCACATTCTACTACCTCTTCCTTTCCCCCTTCATCACCATGACAACCCAGACACCATGATATGCATGTGGGATGTTATCAAAAGGGACCAGAGGGTGTAACCTGAACTTTGAGGCTGGCGTTCTGTCAGTTTCTTAACTCACTCCTCCACTGGAGCTCAATGGAACTTGGTGCTGCTCTGTGACAGAGCGTAGCAGGCCAGGGCCACCACTCCTCCTCAGTGAGAGGCTTTGGAAAGCCTGTATCTTAGCAGAAGGCTCCAAACGCTTCTTTGCTTCCCCCTACCTCTGCTATCCCCACGTAGCTCTGCACACAAAGACAAGAAAGGAATGCAGGTGGTCTCCAAATCTCCATGTCATTGATACAGGATTTTGAAGAACTCTAGAAAGATCTAGAGGAAGATAAGAGAGAGCAGCTTAATCATGCCAAGGTTGACTCTGTACATTCCTTCTGTTTCCCAGGCATTTATAGACTGGTTCTGGGCAGTAGTTCTTGGTCTTCCTAAGTTGTCTTCCCCAGCACAGAGTGAAGACAAACCTGGCCCCTTCCCATGCAGCCTACCAGGGGCCTCAAGGTTGCTGTGACAGATGGCATGGGTCCTGGAGAATGAGCGTGAGCTCCAGCACTTGAGAAAGGAAGTGGATACTGGAGGGGGAAAGGGCTGCAGGGCCCCTCTCCTGTGAGGTGGATGAAAGGAGAGCACAAACCTAGTGGAACCTGACCCTCGTGGGAAGCCCAGCCAGGATGCTGTGCTGATCCGTGGGCGGTGGGGCAGGGGCTCACCCAGAGTCAGAAAGCGATCCCAGCATCCCGGAAATTAACGAAGGCCCTAGTCGGGGGAATGAGCAGCAGCCAGGCCCTCTCTTTGTATCTTAGTGGTTTTACTTGTCTGAATTGTGGCACACGGGATGCTTCTGTGGTTACCCCAAGCTGCCTATGAAAGCGCATTTACAGAGTTCAGTTTTTATGTACAGAGCTTCTACAGATAAAATCACAGGAGGAATGCCAGAGAGCAGCCTTCCTGTACACAGGACCTTCTGCCAAGTGTATGAGTTCATTACCAGAAAGATAAAACTGAAGAGAAATGGAGAAGGTATTGAAATGATTACCAGAGATTAATTGTATAATCAATTCTTTTTGTGTGTGTGGTACTGGGGATTGAACCCAGGGCTTTCACACTGAACTATATCCCCAACCCTTTTTTTTTTTTTTTCAGACAGGTTCTCCATAATTTGCCCGGGCTGGGCTTGAACTTGGGACCCTCCTGCTTCAGCCTCCCAGAGTCTGGGATTCCAGGCATGGGCCACCACGCCAGGCTTGGAATCTATTTTATTAAAAGTCCTATGCTCTGCTATCAGTAATAACAGAAAAACATGGATTAGTAATTTTTCAAGCAGCCGAGAGAGAGAGAGAGAGAGAGAGAGAGAGAGAGAGAGAGAGAGAGAGAGAGAGAGAGAGAGCGTGTGTGTTTCTCATGAAATTCTCAAAACGGGCTCCGCTTTGGGGCAGTGTAGCTGATAGCATGGTCACCCTGGGTGTCCCTTGTACAGCCAGGCTACTTTTTGTTTCCCATGTCACCTCCCACAGGAGCGTGTGACCAGCCACTGATAAGGAAGCCCTGGCCCGGAAAGTCACAGCAAGTCACAAAAGAAAACAAGAGCCTGCTTATCTCCCAGGACACTGTATTTATGAACATGTTAATCACCGTCCATACAAACATGGCAACTACTTGGCTGAAAGTTAGACTGGACATTGTTGAGGTCCCGACTTATTTTTAAGGGAGGTGGGGCATGAGGTTATTCCTCTTACAAAGGATTTTATGAATAAAGAGGTTCAAAATATTTTTGTAGTTGTAGTTGGAGGTGTAATTTTTTCCAGTGACGTTTCATGAGCAGGGCCTTTTCTGCTTTAACCAGTTAGTGTCTGACTGCTGCCCACAGGCCTTGTTCCTGGTTTTACACCTCAGGTAAAAGCAGTCACCCAGAGCACTTCATGGATTTTTAAAATTTTTTAAATTTTTACTGCATGCTCAGGATAGCGTTTCTGAAATCATGATCTGCAAGAATGCAGATTCCTGGAAAAACGTGGAAGCTCTCCCCTCGGTATGCAGCCAGGTTACCTGATCCGGACTCAGCAGGCACAAGAGAAGGTGCCAGATTTCTAGAAAACTCCCAGGTGCCTCTGTGCTCCGGGCCACACTCTGAGAGCCTGAATCAAGAACCTGTTTTGATAGTATCTCGCCTTTCCCTTTTGTAAATAGGAGCCCTCCCGGCTTCTGAGTCAGGTGACGTGTTAGGGTGGTCTTGTTAATAGCGTCTGTTTTCTGAGACAAGTCTCTCATTCAAACTCTGGCTAACCATTTTTTTTTTTTAATAAAAACTGTAACTGGCCAAGAATCCCTGTGCAAAACGCTCCCAGGGACTGAAGCTGAATTTAGTTGTAAATTGATAGCGGCTGCATGTGTAATTCCCATGTGTGGTCCCAACCCCAGAAAAGTGAAGCTGTGAGGGGCTGGGTGGGAAAATCAAAGATCCTAAAATGCAAAATTACCAGCTGAGAGGGAGGGTGAGTGACAGTAGAGTTTACAAAGAAAAATCATCTAACCCTTCAAAGCTCCGGAGGGTCAGGTTTCCCAGACCACACTAGTGGAGAGCTCGTGGCCAAACAGACCAAATGCATTAAGGCGATTCTGTGCTGAATATTGGATTGCATATCATTTCTGTCCTCTCTGGGATAGGAAAATAGGAAAAGACACATATTCTGCAACATAGTCAGGCTTTGTGAAGTCAGGACCCACCAAACTGCCAGGCTAAAATAAGGTTAAGTGATATGTTTAAAGAGAGGCTTAAAAATAATCACATTGCCCAGCCCTCCAAGTGAATTTGCATAGCCACCTCCCAGGGTCTGGCAGCAGAAGCCCCATGGAAGTATCTGGCTGTGGCTTTCAGTTGGCCTATAGCGGTGCTTGACATTGAACCTGGACCCATCCACCCAGGGACATCGTTTCGAAATGGCTCTGTAGTAAGGTAGAAGTAGCTGAACATATCCATAGTAACAATATAACAACATATAATGCTTCTGGAATACACATATGAAAGAAACTTGAAATAACGTAGAGCCTTGATAACCTTAACAGAACTCAAAATGCGGTGTGGAAGTGTAATTTTAGATTTGCATATGCAAAGTGCAGTGAAGGCTTATGGGAGAAGTGATACTACCTTATGAATACAGAGAAATCACTCATAGACTCAAGCTCTGAAGGTTAGTATTAGTGTATGGGGGGGCGGTAATAATATCCCAGTCTTATAATTTGTTTCATGCAATTCATTTTAGAGAAATTCTAAATTCATTTTTTTTAAAAAAGGAAAAAGAGTAAACATTTGCCAAGGGTAGGAAAAAAAAAAGGCAGTTAAGGTAAAATGGGTAAGATTTTAAAGGAAGAAAGGAGAGGAAAATGAAGGGCGAGCAGCAACTCATGAAGGGGTGAGAAGGAAGCAGTCACTTCCAAGTCAGGGGAGGGAAGCAACATGGTTGTTATGGGATGGATTTGGGGGCCGACCTGAAACTCTGCACACGCCGAGAACAGGAAAAGGGGCAGATGTGGACCGGTCCCAGGCAGAAGCCGGGGAAACGAGATTGTCACGCGCTTCCAATGTGGGCTTGATCCCTGATGGTAGGAAGATGCTCTAGAAGAGTCCACAAGCTCTGGGAGAATCTGCCGATGGGAGGTTTCAGATAAATGAGGGAGAGGATCTTAAATCAACAAAATCTATAAAATCCTAATTTGTAAATAAAACCCAAACCTGACAGAATCTAGGTTGAATATTGCTTGGGATTACTGGATTTTATGACACAATAGTTATTCTAGTAATAGACACAAAGCAAAAACCCAGATATCTGTTACACAAATGACGGTGTTGAGTTTTAAGTTGATGCCTGTGTCTTTACAGATTTACCTTATGAGCCTCCTCGAAGATCAGCCTGGACCGGCCATGGCCACCCCACCCCTCCGTCCAAAGGTACTAGACCTCCCCACCACAGGCTGGGATGACCATTGCTGGAGTAAATAAGTCTCTGTATTTGGTCTGTGATTCTTCAACACATACAGAGTTTGTTCCCTTGGTAAAAACCACAACTGATCTTTAAATACAGTGATTCTTTCTCTGTTCGGAGTAGAGAAACATAACAGAAAGGAAATGAATGAGGTATTGTCTTCTTCCTTCCTCCCTCCCTTATTCCCTCTCTCCTTCCTTCCTTCCTTTTTTTATTTTGAGGTACTGGGACTTGAACCCAGGGCCTCCACACTGAGCTACATTCCCAGCCCTTTTTAAAATTTGATCTTTTAACACAGGGTCTCACTAAGTTGCCCAGGCCTTTCTCCGTCTGTGATCCTCCTGCTTCAGTCTCCGAGAGTGCTGAAATTATAGGCGTGTGCCCCATGCCTGCCTGAGGTTGTGGGTTTCAGTGTGGAAAAGTGCATTTTCCTTGGGATATTTGTATGCAGGTTAAGTGGCCAGTGACTCCCTTAGTTTGGTGTGCATAAAAGTATCCCTGGCCTTATTTCATCTAGCAGTTTCCCTTTATCGGTTTACTTGAAACTATGACTTACTTTTTTTTAAGCTATGACTTACTTTAATCTGTTTTGTAAGCCATCTCAAGTTTCTTTCTATTTTTGGAAGAAATATGGTATATATTTTTAAAATAATAGGAAATGCCCTTTTGTCTTAGAAGGTTTGCATTTGATTTCATTTGAAAGGGAAATTTTCCCCACCATGAGATGCTTCTTCCTGTAAGACTGTTACGTCAATAATGAAAGCAATTGGTGGGATGATTATATGATCAATACTGTCAAAGACTAGTGGTCAGATCCGAGCTATAGCTAATAGTCTGCTTTACTTTTGGGTTTTCAGCTGCTCAGCCATCTCCTTCTGCAGTGCCCAAAACTGAAGATCAGCGCCCCCAGTTAGGTACGTTTTGGGGACCATCTGGACAACCGTGGAGCGGATGCAGGCTTCTCGGGGCATTTCAACAGTGTGTTGCTTTTAGATGGACTTAGCATTGTGTTCTTTCTCATGAGTGCTCCACAGACAAAATGGACCGAACCATCAGTCTGTTCGGTCAGGATAAGGAGATTTTGGTTGGAGATTTCCAATCCCTACGTGGTGAATGCAGGGGAAGCATTCTGTTTGCACATAGGCCACTTCTCTGTGACCTACGAATTACTTTAGTTTTGCTTCCTACGTCACATGCACAGCACCAGCACTTAGGGCCCGAGGAAATGCAGTGGAAGGGTGACGATGAACATTTGGCCAGAGCAGGCCTGGGCAGCACATGTTTCCCCTCCGTGTGCCGGAGTCAGCATGAGTTCCCGGCCGTGTGTTGGGAATCTGGGGAATCCAAGCTCTGCTGCCAAGTGAGAGGTCTCTAGCAAGAAAGGTCTCTGAGATCCCGCGTTACGTCTTATCTCACATAGGAGATGGAGGCAGGTGGCCTTGGGGTGGGGGGCATTTTCAGGCCAGAAGTCACCACTTTGTCTTTGGGATCTGACTTCTTTACTTTCTGTTGCAGACCCTTATCAGATCCTTGGACCAACAAGTAGCCGCCTTGCCAATCCAGGTAAGAGCCTGCTGGTGCGTCTTTTCTTACCCAGTTACCCTTTGGGCAGTAGTTATTCTGAAAGGAAAACTTGTATTGGTGAGAAATTTCCTTCAAATAAACAAATTTTAGTTTTAGGTCTCCCTGAATTATTCACCTTAGTGGAAAAAAAAAGTCAGGTTCTACATTAAGATTTTAGCTTCAGCAAAGAGCATTATTATCCAACCTAAGCTACGATAGTCTTCCAGTTTTCTGCTACAACACAGAGCTACAGACTGGGTGGGTTAAACAACAGAAATCCATTGTCTCATAGCTCTGGAAGCTGGAAGTCTGAGGTCAGGGTGCCAGGTGCAGCCCTCTGGAGGCTGAGAGACAGGATCTGTCTGGGACCCCTCCCCTGGCCCGTAGATGCCCATCATCTCCTCATGTCTCTTCTCCCTGTCTTTCCTCTCTATGTGTCCTTCTCTGTGTCCCAACTCCCCCTTTTTACAAGGTCAACAGTCATGTCGAAACAGCCCACTCCATGACCTTACTTTGACTTGATTTCCTACATGAAGGTCACATCCTGAGGTCCTGGGATCAGGACCTGAACATAAGAATTTTGAAGGGACACAATTCAACCCATCACCCAACAGATCAAATAATAGCTCTTAGAAAAAGACTCTTAATTCCAACCACGAGACTTCCAAGTAGGGTCGTCTCCCGTGGCCTGTTCCTGAGGGTAGCTGTGAGGAGAGAGGTGCAGGTTCTTAATTGGCCTGTTTATCACCGGTCCCTCGCCAAGGACTGTCACCTGTCCTTGCATTCTGTGCCAGCCAAATTGCTCTGTTTGTTTGTACTCAGATCAGAACCAGCTGTGCTGGCAGCAGTTTTAGAAAATCGCAGCATATGCTACGTGTTCCCCGCTGCAGATTCCCCCGCCAGGGTGACAGAGCCACATTTCGAGTGCAAGCAGGAATGTCTGTCTCCCACACAGCCAGACCCAGCCAGGGCTGGAAAACAACAGTAACAGCACAACAGAAAATTCAGATTCACTCGGCATCCGTCCCCACAGGAGAGTGCAGACTTTGAGAACATGCAATATTATTAGTAAGCGACGGGCTGTTTGACATGAAATTTTGGTTAATGTTAATTAATTCCATAAGAATTTTTTAAGCAGTTGGGCAGCTACAGGAACTGTTTCGCTTGCTGCCCTCGTCCAGGTCCAAACTAGGTGCTCAGTAATTTTCTGTTGAACGATTAAATGGCAAGAATAGTAAGACACAGGTCTTTGGCTCAGGGAGCTGGTACAGAGAGGGCCACGGGTGCTGACGACACTGTCCGGGGCCTGGTCACAGGGTCCCTGACATGAGTGTCCACGGGAGGCCACGTTTCCCGCGTGGATCCCTCTCGTACCTCTGCTCAGCCTTCCATTTGCAGTTGCCTGCAAACCATTCGAAAAAAAGTAATGAGCGGGGTTTCAAGATGATTATAATCACTCAGGCTTCAGGAAAACCGATCTGACAGCCTCGTTCAGGGCAGATTAGAAGGAAGGAAAGCACGGAAGCGGCAGTGCTCTGGGAATGTTAGTACAATGGTATGAAGTAACAGCCTAGCCGCTCCCACCCTGTGCTGCCCCCATAGATGTGCTGAGGCTCCTGGGTCCCTTCTGGGCCTCCTATCAACCCCAGATGTGAAATCCATCCTACAGAAGAGTAATCGGAGAGGCCCAGAGAAGCGGAGCAGCTTTCCCTGGGTCACACAGCTCAAGTCTGCGTCTTCTCAACCCACACAGCCCCCAAGTGAACAGGAAGGGAGGAGGGAGCTCCTGGGGAATGGGGACCTGTTGGGCAGCTGTCAGGAAGAGGAGGAGGAGTCCGGCTGCACCAGATGAGACAGGAGAGCTCTGTGCTCCCACACGGAGTGGAATCCAGGCCAGGCTCCAGGTGCTGCCTGAGTGTTTGGAGGATGTGGCCCAGAAGGTCACCTGTCTCTCCAGAGAGCGCCAGCTCTCCTGGATACACTGTACCTCCGGAGCATGGCCACCAGGGTGCTCACTGTAGGCAGAGGCACATGGCCGCAGTCCCAGGCCCAGACAAAGGTCCTGGCCACCAGGGTGGGCAGCACTGGTGTCGCAAGCAGAGGACGGCATCTCAGACCTTCGAGATCATTCCTGTGGGGCCCGGGAAAATGGTGACATCAGCCTCTGACCTGTAGTCTAGCTACTTTAACATTGAGATTTTTAAAAATTTAATTTATAGTGATGAGGGTTTCTGTCCATCTATCCTTAAGCCTTGTGTCATTTGTATTTACGTGGCCTTTTGTGTGTCTTTGATCTATTACTGAGGGTGCTTCCTCTATCTACCTTGCTATTCTCTGATAAATAAATCTTTCATCCTTTAAAAGTTGCCTTTAGCTGGGGCTGGTGATGCACACCTGTCATCCCAGAACTGTATGGCCGAGGCAGGGTCACAAGTTGGAGTCCAACTTGGGCAGCTTAGGGATTTAGTCAGATCTTGTCTCAAAATAAAAGCTTAAAGCTCTGTTTGGAGTTCACTGAGAAGGCCCTGGCTTCAGTCCGCAATCATGAAAAAAAAACCCCAAACACCAAAAAACTAAAACTACAAGAAAAATGATGTCTTTGTTCTTCATGCAAACTCTTTTAAATCATTCTCAATGCAAAGATTTCATGCTGCTTCCTGAAGGTGCCTATTAGCTTCCCAACATCCCAAATACTCGCTCACTGTGTGCTTCGGACACTACTTCTGCTGAGAAAAGTGTCCTTAAACCATGGTCTCACATGTCTGTCACAGGCAGCTCCACTCCTTATGTCCCATCCAAATGGCTGAGGATTTGAACTGAAATCACTTCTCCACCAAAGAGCTTTCTGGGCTGTGTTCCATGGCTCCCTGGATGCTGGGTGGATAGTCTTCAGTGTGTGGGGGGCAGGAATTTTCCAGGGGAGCCCACTGAGCTCCAGGCCCAGGGAGGGGACCACCTGGGAGGGACCCTGGAGACTGGGGAAGGGTGTGGAGTTATTGGTGCAGACTTATGCATGGCAGCCTGGAGTCTGGGTTTTGACCTCTGCTGACCTTGGGCCACGGAATCCCACCCACCTCCGTGGGCTCCTATTTCCTCCTCTCTGGAATGCTTTAATCAGATGATTCTTACAGGAATTAAATAAACTCTCACTTGTCAGTGTTTAGAACAGCATATGCCCACACTAAGCTACCAAAAGGTTTCAGCCGCCCCTGAGCACCATCCCACGCTGCCGTGGGGCCAACATGGTGACCCTTGGGGAAGTTCCCATCTCTCAGGAGCCCTTTCCTTAAACTCTGGTTCTCAGTGCACACGAACACGACCGACGGTTTTGCACAGAGCTCACTGTCAGAGTAATCCTGTCCCAGCCACACCCACTTGGCAGCTGAGGACCACAAAGCCCAGAGAGCTGGGAGATGGCTCAGGGTCCTGTCTGTGGTACTGCCAGGATTCATCCAGCATGGCGGTGCCCTTTCCAAAGTTGGCACCCGACGGCCCCCCCCCCAGCTGCCTGGACCATCCCAGCCTCAGGACAGAGGCCTCCCCACAGCACCCATCAACCCCAGCTTCTGCAGGAAGGGGCCCCACGCCATGCCCCTTGGTCCTGCCAGCTGAAGGTGACAGGCCCTGGTGTCATGGCTCCCACCAAACCCACACAGGCCACCCCAGCACCCATGGTACATCCTGGAGAATTCTTGCATGGTGAGAAAATGCAATCTACGTGTGACACACGCAGTGAATTTTTAATGAATATTCAGTGTGACAATTACTGAATTTGACAGTGTGTTACATTTTATAGTATCACCTTAAGCATTCATGGATTTCTACGACAGCTTTACTCTCAGGTTCGGAAGCTGATGGGATTTGCTCACAGATAACTTAGTTCTACATCGCAGGTTGGAATCCTGTGCTACCCTAGCTGTGGGTACAGTAGCCTAATGGGGAACCACCTTGTCCACCCTCTGAGCTCTGAGTTCCCAGCCATGAATGTAGGTTTCCCGCTGTCCAGCTCTTCCGAAGCAAGAGAGATGGAGACCACTTCTGTCCACTGCCACCTTCCTACACGTTTAGAAGGTCAGTGGACAAGGGACACATTCCTCAGAGGCGAGGCCAGGGCTTCAACAGGCACCAAGTGTTATTCTGGCTGCTTACGCAGGGCTATGTATTTTCACCAAATCTGTGGAATTGCTTTCTCTATGGGAGGAAGTCAACACTGAATATTTATTTTCAAACAACTGTATATGTTTACAGGGAAGCATATGTTAGACTGTTAAATCAAAATTCTATGGTTCTTCCTTATTCTCGGGTTATCTATGGAATTTTTTTCAAGTTTTCATCCTTTGGTTACAATGTATTTACTAAAACCATATGGCCCCTTCATATCGTGCATATTAATGAAATGTTGGAGGCAACAAAACTTGAGGGAGAATAGTTTGTATATGTAGTTCTGAGAAAGCAGCGAAGGCTTCCATTATAATGAGCTACAAGCTGTTAATACATTTCAAATGTGTTGCTGGTCTGAAAATGATGCTTTCCCAGTGCATATGCAAAAGAGGCTGACCTTCTCACGAAGCTGTTGCATGGACGAAGTTCACAAACGTCCATTTCCACGTAGCCAGTGTGGAAACAAGGATTTATGAGTTGGACAGTTTATATAGGGAGCTATAGACATTTTTATATCAGGAGAAAAACAATTATTAATGATTTTCACAGTTCATCAATTCCCTGGTGAGTCACAGGTTGAAGTTATTTAATTGTTGCCACGTCTACTGATATTACTTATATCATAAAAGGCATTTGTGAAATAATCCCAACGCAATGTAGTGAGGTTTGGGAAAGAGACATGTATTCCCTTCCATCTATGTTTATCTTCTAAAATCTGTATAACACACCAGCTTAGCTTCTCCTGGTCCTCAACTTCGAGGCCGATGTTTACCTACTTCTCTCCCTTGGGGAGCCTTCAGTCAACTTTGTGGCCAGAATGATGTGCTTAGATTTTTCTGATTGAAGAACACATTAAAGCCATCTCTACAGGCTTTCGGTGGGACCTTGTACCCCTGGCTAAGTGAGATCTCTCACTCAGAGATCTCAGTGAACTGCAGTAATGACCAAGGCAGGCTCTCCTCTGGCTGCCCGAGGAGGCTTGTCACAGTCCGTGATTGTGCGGCGTCTTTGGGGACCTCTGCCTCACACAGTTGGCGCTGTGACATGGGGCAGCATGTGGATTTCCATGAGGATGCATTTGCTTCCATACCGGAAATGGGCAATCTCCTTGGAACCCAGCCAGCTTTTTCTAAACTTCCTCATTTTGAGTGGGTTAATTCTCTTCTAGGAAAACTTTTGACAGGATTGCTTTGTGAGCGCCAGCAAAATGTTATGTTAGAAATAATGATGTTTGCTTCCATTCTCTATCTTTTTCCATAAACTTTTAGATGTTCATTTCCTCAGTCTGACTTTTATTATTTTACGTGACCTAGCCAACATAAACAGTACACCGTCATCATTGCCATTCCCCAGACGGGCATTTACTGCCTCAAAAAATAGGAAAAAATAGCTCTTTCATTCCTAAAGCTCCAGATTGACCTGGCTGTTCTTTGAAGGAAGTCATAAATGGATGGACCCACCCTGACCTTCGCCCCCTGTGAATTCCCTGCATTCCTCCAAGGACTTGGGTTTGTTAGCTCAGCCCAAGTGGGCAAGGATGGTGGCCATTTTAGGCCAGGTTTCCTAGATGCAGAGCTGGGGGTAAGGATTCGGCACAGGCCACTCACTCAGGGCGTCTTCTCCAGAGGGAAGGTGTGAGGGAGAGCCTCCTTCAGCCTGGTCCTTCCGGAGCTGGGTCTGTCCTGGAGGAGAGAGCAGCCTGTGCTTCTCTGTGTTGGTCTGGCTATGGGGTTCCCGGGGTGGACAAGGCAGCCCCTGTCCAGCGAGGCCCAGTTCCCTGGAGACATGGACAGGCAGGGCCCAAGAGCACTCAGGCCCAGGGACAGGCCCAGGCCCAGGATGCTCACCGGGACGCCCCGCTTCTGTGGTGAACGAGGGGATGACTTCCCCCAGAACCGGCTCTCACTGGCTCTTTATGTCCCCTGTCACCCTCAGGCAGTGGCCAGATCCAGCTGTGGCAGTTCCTCCTGGAGCTCCTGTCCGACAGCTCTAACTCCAGCTGCATCACTTGGGAGGGGACCAATGGGGAGTTCAAGATGACCGACCCCGATGAGGTGGCCCGCCGCTGGGGAGAGCGCAAGAGCAAGCCCAACATGAACTACGACAAGCTCAGCCGCGCCCTCCGCTACTACTACGACAAGAACATCATGACCAAAGTCCATGGGAAGCGCTACGCCTACAAATTCGACTTCCACGGGATTGCCCAGGCCCTGCAGCCTCACCCTCCCGAGTCCTCCCTCTACAAGTACCCCTCGGACCTGCCATACATGGGCTCCTACCACGCGCACCCTCAGAAGATGAACTTCGTGGCTTCCCACCCCCCTGCCCTCCCTGTCACCTCCTCCAGTTTCTTTGCTGCCCCAAACCCGTACTGGAATTCCCCGACTGCGGGCATCTACCCGAACACTCGACTTCCGGCCGGCCACATGCCTTCCCATCTGGGCACTTACTACTAGAGACCCCACGGAGGCCTCTCCCACCGCCGCGCTGCCACCACAGATTGCCAAGGACTCTATGGGACAACAGGGTTCAGAAGTGCCTCAAGAGGGGGCAGTAGCTTGGCTGGGGCTGGGAAGGGGTCCAGGAAAGAGTCCTAAAGACTCGCAGCGGGGAAGGAGTCACTAAAGTATTACTACAGACAGACATAAAGGATGCTCGAAGCGTTAATGAACATGGACGTGTCACCTGCGGCCAACCTTGCTGAGGACATTGAAGCATGACGTCGAAAGGACGCATGCCAAAGGGCATGGCCTTAAATAGTGTAGAGCATAGAGTAGAGTTTGGGGACCCGCTCCTGAGAACCGGGATCCAACTAAAGCAATAGAGGTAACACAGTCTTGGCCTAGCACACCGTTTAGAGTGTCATGGAAGGAAAACTACCTGTATTTAAAAACAGAAACATATCAAAACCAGAAGACCAGAGAGAGACTGGCCCCACACGGAAGCTGGTATGGGACTCTGCGGTGCTTGCTGTTTTGGTTGGAATTGGACTCATCTCCTTCGATGGGAAGCAAGCAGCTCACTCCAACTGTGAAGATGACCAGTTTCTATCCCCTTTATGGTATTTCAGGAACCACGAGCCAGGTGTTGGACTGAGGATGTGAACAGAGAGTGAGCGTATGATGGCAGATGGAGGAGGAGGAGGAGGAGGAGGAGGAGGAAGTGGGAAGAAACTTCTCTGGGTTGAGGACAGTTGAGACCACAGAGAGTGAGCGGTGGGATCCATGGTCTAGTGTAGTCAGTGTTATACCAAAGCTAGTATTAGGAGGAAGGACACAGCCTCACGGAGGGAGGGGGAAGTAGAATTCAGGACCAAAAACGCGCATCTCTTTTTATCTTTGTCAAAAGAAAATTTAAACTGGAATTGTCTGATATTTAAAAGAAGCGTTTAGGACCTCAGCATTTTGGGGGCTCTGTCCCCACGGTCAGGTAAGACATGGCCTCCGTGGCCACCGCAATCAGATCACGTATGCCTTTAGGGTAGGTGGGCTCCAGTTTTCCTTTTTGAGTCGCGAACGCTGTGCGTTTGTCAGAATGAAGTATACAAGTCAATGGGGTTTTTTTTCTTTTTTATATAATAATTATATAACTTATGCATTTATACACTACGAGTTGATCTCGGCCAGCCAAAGACACATGACAAAAAAAGAGACAATCAATGATGTAATGTGGCCTTGAATTTTAACTCTGTATGCTTAATGTTTACAATATGAAGTTATTAGTTCTTAGAATGCAGAATGTATGTAATAAAATAAGCTTGGCCTAGCACGGCAAATCAGATTTACACAGGAGTCTGCATTTGCACTTTTTAGTGACAAAAGTTGCCTAATAGAAACTTGTGCTGAATGTTACGGGTTCTGTGTTATCATTTCACTGGGGGAACTTACACAGCTGAGCACCACGCAGACAGGATCCCTCTTTCACGCTGTCTTGTTCCTCGCCGCTTGCGCAACAGAAGGACCCAAGTTTCACCTTGGAGCCTCCTTTTTATTCCTAGAAGGGAAAAGCGCCTCTAAAGCTGAGGTTGGACTGAGAGAAACTGCAGTTTAGCATTGGTCACAAATCACCCTAATTCCCGCTAGGGTCCTAAAACATATGTTGAATGGTGAAGAGACACTGCTCTTAACACAAGCTGTATTTATTGTTATTATTGGTAAGTAAATCACCAGGGGAAACTACAGTTTCCCACTTCAAAGCAGCAAGGGACAGCTTCTGAATTTACCACTTGGCCTCTCTCTCTAAGCCTCTCACGGGCTAGATGGTTGCTGTAACCTCCCACACCAGAAAGATCCAGGCACCATGGCTTGGGGCTCCCCAGCTGTGGGCCAGAGTTTCCCAGCTTTCTGTTGCTATGATCCAAAGTTAATTTCCGGGGTGTTACAAGTGCTGCCCACTTTGGCCAAGGTGAAGGGGATGCAGCAGGTGTGACCCCAATCAGCTATAAAAAGGAATTAGTCTCCACACCTTCTCTGCCATAATCAGTTGCTGAACTGGTTGTATCACAGCAGTGTCAGGGTTTTTTTGCACATTGTAAACCCTTTGCTGCGATTACACAAATGGCAAAGCTCTGTGCTGCGGATGTATCCGAAGCGGTCTTAGAGTCAGTAGGATATGGTTACCCAAGCTTCAGATGCCCCTCGTTACTGGGACTGAAGGGAAGCCAGCCACCAGTCATGTGTGGCAGCTTGGGAAAGCCCCACAATGTGCCTGCATCTCCTTAGAAAAAAAGAAGCAAAAGGAGAAGAGCTAGCAGCTATGGGGTGCCCCACATGGTTCTAATGGAGATCAGTCATTTTTTCTTTTGGCATACAAAGCCAGACACACCTAGACTCTACAGATACTAAATACAAATGTACTTGGGTAATCACTCCGTTCTTCAAGATTAAATTATGAGCAAAATAATCAAAACAAGGCATGATTTTCATAATCAATTCTAACAGATGTTTCCAGTTAGATTCCTACCCCACACCCAGTGCAGGTTATTAGCAAGTCTCAGGACACACATGAGCAACCAGGAATAACTTTGGGATAACATGATAATGTTGAATTCCCCTGAATAAATAACTTTTCAACTGTCTTGCGACAACATCATGCACTGCTCCGGTCATGACCAAGTCGAATTCCAGAGCCCTCCCTGGGTCATCTTCATCATTGCTCAACCTTACCTCGATGAGTGTGGCTAGTCTCATTTTCATGTTTGCCCTGATTTAGGATCATGATCCCTACATAACCTCATTCCCACTGGCAAGGGACTTGGCAATAGTCTTTTAACTTGAATGTAGTGAAATCCCTAAGTCTCAGTCCAGACTTTATTTCTGATTCCAGTTGTTGGCCCCATTGCGTGCTGGGGTGGGCAGGGTGACAGGGTTTGTCAACACTGGTGTGGTGGCTGAAGTGCCTGTCCCCTGGAGCATGGGCCCCAGTGGCTGCCCTTGGATGGTAGGCCAGCCTGGACAGCCAAACTTGCTAGCTGGGAAGTGACAGCAAGAGGAAAACTCGATGTCCTGCAGACCCCAAGCAACCCCTCATCTGTGGGAAGAGAACAACGTCTGTTTGTGCAAACCCAGTTTCACTTGTCTTCCCTCTGCCCTATAAAATTATAAGATGACTAATCAGAAGCACTTGTGCTCAGTGGTATCACAAGTTCTGTATCTTGTCCTTATTTTAGCCTGAGTTTCAAAAGTCAAGATGTTTTCCCACCCAATAGGAAAGGCTGGATGTAGAAATGGGAGGAATAACAAGCGTTCCTGAAGTGCACACTGTCAGAAAAGCCAGCTGTGTCTCAACAGCACAATAAGCCCCGTGTCCCAAGCCTCCCTCTCCGACTGGCGATGTGGTCCTCTATGAGCAAATCTGAGAGTGCAAATATGATCAACCTGAAGCTGCTTAGGGCAGAAATGGAAGGACGAATGCTAAATTTCCATTAGTAGTTCTATGTTCTTTGCTTTTGACTTTTAGCTAACAACAATAAATGACAAGTTAATGCTATATTGAAACCAACAAACTTTTCTAACTCATCATTGCAATTTTAAACTCTTACTAAGTAAAATATCATTTTTCTCACAAATTTTTTACAAACTATTATTCAGTTAAAGTAAGCCATATTAATTGATTCTTACCAATTAATTACACACTTGTACAGGAAGCATGTTCTGTGTAGGAACTTTATGAAAAAATAAATGAATTTCTCATGTTTTGTAGCAACATAGCATGTTCTCTAAGGAAAATAATATAGAAATGGTAGCCAGAATTTCATTCTGAGATGACTTAAAGTAGTTCAGAGACTTTTACAAGGTTAGTATTGGTTGAATGAGGATGACTACAGAGTATAATTAAAAGATCAATGCCCATCTAGCAGGGAGGTTGGGGTTAAACCCCAGCCTCTGCCTTGAAATGTCTCATTCGTACTGTTTTAGCCATTTTCCTTATCAATGAGACACAGTACCAACACCCACAACTTAAAAGAGGAGAGGTTTATGTAGGCTCATGGTTTCAGACGTTTCAGTCCATGGTCAGCTGGCTCGAAGGCAGAAATGGTAGAAGAATCTGGCAGGCACGAGCTGCTTTCATCATGGCTGCTGAAAAACAGTGAAGGAAGAGCCAGGAAGGGAGATAAAACCTTCTAGGCCACGTCCCCAGTGATCCACCTCTTCCACCCAAGCCCTGCCTCCTAACACCAAGTCAGCTATCAGCCCCCATGATTCAATCACCTTTCAAAGTTGCACCTATGAGCACATGAGGCCTTCGGAGGACTGAACACAACTGCAGATGCCATTGAGATGAGAAGAATGTCAGTTATATAACAAAGTCAGGGTCCATGATGATCTAGATGTTCACAATGTTGAGACCTCCATCCATGTCCAGAACATCTGGGAGGTGGACTGAGCACCAGCACACCTGAAGAAGATGTCAGGATCTTGGATGTAGCAGCAATGATATGTAGACGAGCTCACACCAGATGAGTGTGTGAGTCAGACCCTGCACATGCCTTATTTCAGTTCTTCTTCCACTCTCTCCATGATATAATTAAAAATCCTGACAGATAAACAATGTACCTAGCTCTCGTAAGAGACGGAACTAATGACTCCAAACTCAGTACTACCTCATTCCGTCCTATCTGATTCCCAACCTCAACTCTTACTCTCAAGCTATTTTGCCTCATGCAGACAGAAAATCTAATGGGAAGGTGATATGGTTGCTAATTTTATATTTTATAAAATAGATTGAGAGCAGAGCATTGTGCATATGCCTGAAATCCCAGCACTCAGAAGACTGAAGATCAATGCAAGCTCAAGGCCAGCCTGGGCTACATAGTGAGTTCAAGGCCTGCCTGAATTACACAGTGAGACCCTGTCTCAAAAAGATGAGGTGTGGGCCAGGGATTTAGCTCAGTGGTTTCGCTGCCTGCTGCGCAAGCACAAGGACCCGAGTTGGATCCCTGGTACCGAAAAAAAAAAAAAAAAAAAAGATGAGGTTGGGGGGGATGTGTTTATTCTGCATTGAATACATTCCACTACCAGTTCTGAGCCTCCCATTTGAAGAGTGGCATAAGCCAGCTCGTACAAGTTCCGAGGAGAGAGACCCATGGAGGGAGGGTTGAGTATCTCTGCCAGGAGTGGGACTGCATGTATGGCCCACTGAGTCAGGACCAGCACAGTGCACTATGGTGGACAGCTATGTTACTGATCAAACATGTAGAAAGGTGGTGGCTGGATTAGGGATGAGCTTGACAAGGATTCCCATTGGCCAAGTCATGCAGGAACACATTGGCAGTTGGAGGAACTCTAAATGGAATGGGTAACTTCTGTCCAGGAATTCCCAGGCAGAGATAAGGACTGTGTGACTCTGCTGGGTGTTCAGCAGCTCATGGACTATCTGGTTATTCGTCTTCCCAGTTCTATGCAACATGGATTCTGCAAAACATTTCAGTGTCTGAAATGAATGATGGATGGCATAGTGGTTTCACGAGGGACCATTACCACCTAGTCCTAAGGGGCAGGCACACATTAGGGTTTAGACATCACCGGCATTGGAATCCCCCCAAATTCATTTGTGGTGTGGCTCCATTTCCAGACTGACTTGAGCCTAGTCTGCCTAGAGATGAAAAACACCTCCTCTCTGTTGAGCAGGACCCAAGTGAATGGAGAGAAGCAGCTGGCTGGTGGGTCTGCTGAACATACTCTCGCTTCAGAGGAAGCCGCCCACCTATGGCACTCTTGTATAAAGGCATACTTTGTGAGGATTGTTGGTCACAGCCTGCTCAGCACTAGACATGGCTCAGCTAGGAGTGTCAGCCTGCCTTGAGAACCCTCACTGAACTCCAGATTAACCATGTCCACCTCCAAGTAGGCAGAGGAGGCTGGGAGCCAAGACTGGCTTTCTGTCTAAGCTCACAAGGGACAGACTAAGGAAAAGTTGAAAGCGTAGGCTGAATGTGTAAGAAAGAAGTTATGAAACCATTTGTAAAGAATCTGGACTAGAAAGCCAGAATATTTTAAGAAGTTACTTTTTGTTTTCTAAATTCTCTTGTTAATTTTTTGGTTTTATTTTTACTTGGCAGGAATATAACAAACTGTGTGTGAAAGGTTGGAAGTGAACTGATGGGTAACTTCCTCACTCTTCTTCTGTTCAGGTGAAGGGGTAAGAAAAGGCTAGATGCTCGGGCCCTAGCTTCAAAATGCCCTCAGGACAGGGAGCAAGACACTGGCCAGAGGGAGAAAGTGGATTCCAGTATAAATAACTGCGATGAGCAGGTTTCAGGTCAGAAAGGAGCCTCACAATGGCAATCATTTTCTCCTCTGAACAATACAACTCATCACTACTATTTTTTGTCATGATAGTAACAGCTTAGCGGCAAACCATGTATAAATATCTTTTTAATTTGCACAGTAAAACTCCAAGGTGCTCTGTCTCCATTTTGTAGATGTGGAATGGACATTTGAAAGGTTAATGATGTTGTAAATCACCTCAAGTCACAGGAAAACCCTATAACTCTCAGGACTTGGAATTTTAATGTCCTCCCTAGCCCACCACTAGACGGCCTCCCTGGCGAGTCAGGTTCAGCCTGCATTCTGGATCTTGGTCAGGGGCAGAAGCCCGGTGGTAGTTAGCAAATAGGAAGCAGACCACAGCTCTCCCATTTCCCTGTCCCACACTTCCTTTGGAGTGTGGCTTATTGGCCTTTGTAGCAGACCCGAGGCTTCTTGAATGCTGAACACAGAACATGTGTTGAAAGCTCTCTTCCAGGAGAATCCTAGTTTGTCCATGTCCCAGTCCAGTCCACGCCCTGGAGAAGCCAGAGAGACTGCGACACGACTGGTGACAGGGAAGAGACACCTCCTCCAGAGGCCTGGTGGCAAATGTCTTCATCAGCTTGGCTGCTTGACAAAGATGGAGGCCCTCTCAGGACCAGCGGGTGTTGGCTGCGGGAGTTCTTCCCTTCTCACATTTGAAATCAGTTCAGAAGTCAAGTAGATAAATACAGAAATATCCTTTTCAAGAAAGAAGGTGGTTTAAGGCTGAAAATCTGGGGGACCAATCCTTAACCCTTTCACGATGTAGTTGCGCAGGGACAGCAACTAGATGGAAACTGGATGAAAAGCGGAAGCGGAACTAGTTTCCATCAGGGTAGTTCCGCCTTTTTGGGTTGGCGACACCTGAAAGGATGGGGTATAGAACAAGAATGACAGCTGCCAGACCCCTCCCCGTGGAAACCGACCTACTGAGGAATAATAGTTCCTACTCCTAATAGGCCTAGTAGCAGATTAGTCAATTTCACAGTTCTTACCAGAAAACCTTGCTTGTATTGTCCATGCCCCTGCCCATTCATTTTTATATGGCTCAGGGCATTTAAAAGTGGAATTATACAGTGGTCACTGGACTTTAAACCAATGCTGTTAGGTACATGCCCATGCTAAGCTGCCCTTCTGCTATTAAGCAAGAAACATCAACAAGGCATGAGTGTCATTCCCTGGATGAAGGCCAAGGGTTTGTTAAGATAGTTTATCCAAGTGCAGATGCCTGTTCAGTGTCAGGGACAGATTTGAATCAGTGTTTGTCTGGCTCCAAATCCTCCACCGCTAGCCACTATGATCTTTCAAAGAAAGGCCTAACAAGAGCAAGACTAATAGGATGGATAACTATTCCACCATGGGCAAACAAATAGAATTCATATGATGGTAGGGCAGGTAAGGGAGGGAGAAACTGCAGGAGGGAGGCAGGTGGAGGAGGCTGCATTGTAAGTTTGAGGTGGTTGGCAGAGGGAGAGCATGGCGGGAAAGGGAAGGAAGATGACCAAGGCCTTAGCACAGGTCCATGGTGGAGAAGCCCCAGAAGGACCTGTGGCCCTTAGGGAGGTGGAGTTCTACCCCAGCTAAAGAAGTGGTACAAAGTAAAGCCAAGTGACTCTAGTCTCCAGGGTCTCAGCCTCAGCTGAGCAAATACTGAGTTTTAGGGTCAAGTATTCTTGGAAATTAAAACACTCCATTGTTGTGTGAAGCCCATGTTGGTGAGCTTTGACCAACTGTGCGAAGCTTGGGAGCCTGCCAGAATTTTCCCTCTCTGTTCAATTCAATTCACCCTTTTTGTCTCATAGTGGATCAGACTCTTATACACTAATTTCGGGAAACAAATTCTATTAAGAATGAAAAGAGGATAAACTACAGTGGCTGGACACTTTTTAAAGATTTGAGGCTACTGTGAATCATTTACATCTATTAATTTGAAAATTAGA
>NW_004624745.1:25474252-25555836 GCF_000247695.1 Heterocephalus glaber
CCCTCCTCCCATTTTCTCATGTCCTAACCAAGCACTGCAGCAAAGCAGTCCCGGGCCTGGTCTCTGCAATGCGGTTCCCCCTTCCACTCAGCCCTCCAGCCGCGTGACCTCGGGCAAGTGACCTCTGTGCCTCAGTTTCCTTGCCCGTAACCCAGGACCAGCCAGGGTGACTGTCCCAGCATGCCCCCCCCCGCCCCCACTCAGAGCCTCCCGTGATGCACCGGGAGCGGAGCACCCGCCCCGCTGGTTTTCCGTGGCTGCTTCTCCAGCCGCTCGCAGGACTCCACGCTTCTGGCCTGGCTTACGCACCAGGCAGTATTTCTGCAGCGTGCCCGGTAGAGGCAGCCTAGATCTAGATCTGGACCAGACTCACGACCGCCCATTGCTGAGGACCACCGCGACCCAGATGCAGGAACCTGTGGCCCATTTTTCAGGTCCTGCGCTAGCTGCTGGCTCCGGGCCTGACTCCCTGACCCTGGGCTCCCGGCAGGTGGCGTCGATACCTCAGTTCGCCGACAGGTGGCGCCGATGCCTCCTAAACCCGGCCTCGGACCTCTGAGTCCCAGCTCCTACCTGGTCTGCAGCGTTGCTTCAGAGCAGGGACAGCTCTTCCCAGGGAGGGCCCCGGGCTTGTGAGGGGACAGCGCATGCTCTCTAGCCCTGGCCCGGGGGGGGGGGCTGGTCTCTAGCGTTGGAGGTGCAGTGGCAGGGGGTGCAGTGGCAGGGGGTGCAGTGGCAGCGCCCCCTGCACCAGTGTCCTCAGCCAATGGTGCTCCCAGTGTCTCCAAAGGAAAAGGGGGAGGATCCCAGGTGCCAATCTGTTTTCTTAGCATTTCCTTTGCTCCTGCAGGGGAAGCCGATCCGGGAAACCAGGGTGGTCGACCCTCTGTTCTGCGGACAACCCCTCGGCCAAGCCCGGCTCCTGACAGCAGCCAAGACAGCAGGACCCTGGGCCACCTCCGACCTCCGACCAGCTTCTAGTGGCTCTTGGAGCTCCCCAGGCTCTCATCAAGTCGGCGGGACTAAGGCAAGGGGAGAGGGAAACGTACACCGCCGGCTTGTTTGGCGACCCCCCCCCCCCAGTAAATGATGGCAGCGCTAGTCTGTTTACCATTGCTATAATGAAATACCTGTCTAGGTACTTTGTAAAGGAAAGGTGCTTGTTTAGCCCACAGTTTTGGAGACTGAAAGTCCACATAGCTTGGGGCAGGTCCACTGAGGGCCCTTGTGGCTGAGACAGGAAGCCAGGACACACTGGGGAACGGCTGGGCTTGCTCCTTTATAATACTCCACTTGAAGACGATGCCAGGTCCCAGGAGAAACCATCAGTTCTTAACAAGGGCAGTGCCCTGTGACCTTCCAACTAGGCCCCACTTTTTTAAGGCTCCACTCCCCCTTCAACACCGCCACACTGAGGGCCCAGTTCCCAACACGTAAGTCCTTGGGGACACACCCAAACCATATCCATGCCTGGCATATGCCCTTCAGGCTGGACATGAACCAGCTCCTCTGAGCTTCAGTTTCCTCCAATCTGTCTCTCTGTTAGTTACTTTCCTGTTCTTAGGACAAAATACCCAATACCCTCAACTTGAAGGACAAGAGATTGGCTTGGCTCACAGTTTCAGTAGGTTCAGTCCATGGTTGGCTGGCTGCAAAGCAGAAACAGCATGATGGAGGGGCATAGAGGAAGAAAGATGCTTAACTCATGGGAGCCAGGAAGGGGGGGCAGAGAGGTAGAAAGAGAGAAGGAGAGGGAGAAGGGAGAGAGGGAGAGAATATGAACTGGAGGCAAGAATACACCACCTTTTGAGGTCATATCCCTGGTGACCCAACTCTAACCAGGCCCTCATCCTCACAGCGTATTCAGCTGTGAACTCATCAGTGGATTAATTTACCAATGAATACAGTGCTTCCATGACCCAATCCCTTTCCAAAAAACAACAACAACAACAAAAAACAGCAATTGAACATGTGAGACATTTGGAGGGGCATTTTCAGTCTAGACCGTAACATTCTCCAATTGGACCATGTTCCAGATGGGAGATTAAGGTCTTGCAAAGTGTCAGGGGGACCACAGAGGCAACTCTGGACTGCACCTGAATTTCCACGGTCAGATCCTGGGCTGACCTAGAATCATCCAGATTCTGACCCACACTGAAGTCTGAGAACTAGCACTACCAAGCCATGCCCACCTTGGAAGGTTTGCTTTTCCAGTGAGAGCTTCTGTCCCCTGTGATGTCTCTTGGCTCACAGGAGGTGCTGCTGTGTAAAGCTTTGCATTCACCCAGCCCCTACACTCCCTCTGGAGGAGTTGAGTCGCACCCATTAAATCACTTGGTCCTGATCCCAGGGCTGGCAAGTCCAAGGCCAGATATTGGGGCTCTACCCTCCTAGCCTCTACTTCTTGAGCATCACTGCTTCCCTGTAGGACTTTGGCTTAAGTGAGTCTCTGGTTTCTAATCCCTGCATCTCTCCTCCACTTCTTCAGTGTGTCCTTCACACCCACAGTGGACTCATCTTTCTCACAAGATCTCTTTTATTTCCCGCCCCACTCACACATTTTCTTTGTTTCTCAGCTACTACAAAAAATCCAGACTCATCTCTTCCAAAGGACTGCCGGGATTTGCCAGCCACTCACTGGGACCGTAGTCACACACAGCTCCACTCTGTATCCCCATGCAGCAGATGTTGCCACTACTCCATGTCTCCTGCCCCCTCTGTTTGCTCACACCTGGGAAGTCACCTGTGACGAGGTTCTTGGCCCCCAGTTCTCCTTGGAGAGCCTGTTCCACCCACAGGGACCCACACAGTTCCTCTTTCTGTCCAGGAATGTCCATGGGAAGTCACCACTCTCCTCTGACTTCTCATGAATCCCTGTGAATTCCCCTGATGCCTCTGTATGGCTGGAAAGCTCTTCACATTCAGGGCTGGGGTTTTACTGCTCTGGAAACACCCAGAGTCTGGTCCAGTGTCACATGCTTCGGAGATACACAGGTTGATGTGCTGAGAGAATGAATGATCCATCGAATGAATGAATGTCACCATTTGTAATATAATCTTCAGTAATTTCAGATCTTGCTCGGATCCACAAAGGTAATTAGGTAAAATATCCAAGTGTTTAAACCAAAATATAAAACCAAATGTACTTTCCCTCAGCTGATCTTTCCCTGAATAATTAGAGGGTAACAGACTCATGACACCATGTAGCGTGACCACGGAGACACAACCAGACAGAGAAAAATGATTTGGATAGGCAAATAGCTCAAGTAATCTGTGCTTTAGAATTCTTAGTGTTATTTTTCGGATTTACCCAGTGATCTGTATGCTGTTTATGCTTCTCCTTTCGGTCTTTTGTTTTTTTAGTACCAGGGATCGAACTCGGGTCCATGCTCTTGTAAGCCAGGTGGCAGAACCATTGAGCTAAACCCCTGGCCTTATGCTTCTCCTTTCTACAGTTTAGCTCTAAAACCACCTTCAAGTTCAGGTCAAACACTTCAGACCTCGGTTGGCACAGAACGGGCTGCCTTTATTAAAAGGGCATGAAGACAAATCTGTTGAGCTCCTTGCGGGTGCACGTCAGAGACCTGAGAAGCATTCCTCTCCCGGGAGTGTGGGCGACAAATCAGGCACAGTGGATTCTCCTGTTTCATTGTGGAGTCCAGCCAGGACCAGAAATCAGACCTCCCCACCTTCCACGTGACCAAGCGGAAGCATGCTCCACCTGGGGTGTTACCTTGGTAATGGCTGCAGCACCGAGTTTCCGTGGGTCGCCTCCTCCTGTTCCGTGGTCCGCTCTACCCACATGTGTTCTCCAGGTAACCTGCAGACCTGGTCCTGCTGTACTTCCTGTTCCTACAGCCAGAGACTCTGGAGCAGTGAGAGAGCCATTATTTCCATTACTGTCCGCGAACAATTTTTTTCCTTAAACCGCATCTCTCCAACCCTCCCTCTCAGAAAACAACCCAATGAGAATATGTTTTCTTTAAAAACCTCAGTCAAATGTCTTGGCAGGTTTGACATTTTCTTTTAGCAGATTCCAGGAAACAGGGGTGCAGGGGTGCCACATGACGGCCTGGCCTGTGGTTTCCAGATGTGACCCTCCCATCCTGGTGAAGGGCAGCAAGGGGTCAGGTGCATGGCTGTGTTGTTTTGTCTTCTCTTTCCCCTGGTACATACGAAAGCATGCGTTCAGTTCCATTTATTTTCTCTTTCCTGTCAAGAACAGCAATGTTTCTCTATACACAGGGCTGTTTCCTCCCTCTGGGAACATAGCTACTTGTTTGTATGTAGTGGTAGAACCTCGAACATCTTAGCAAAGGCACTGGGCTTGTTCCTGAGGCTTGCTGGTGCCAGGACTACAGGGGAAGATTCATCTGTGGAGGACTCCCACATGAGATCCATTTCCTAGACAGGCATGCTTGTGTTCCCCAAGTGCCATGGTTAACTTTAATTGAGTCAACCTGATTGGCTTAAGATATGGTCAGGAAATTTCTAAAGCATCCATCTGGGTATCTCCAGGTGGGTCACAGAGGTGTGACTTCTCTGGGTCTATATCTGGTTCCTCACCCTTTCCTCTCTGGTACTGTTCCCCTCCTCTGCTTCCCAGCCTCGATGAACTAAGCAGCTTTGCTCCACCACACCCTTCCACCATGATGTTTTTGCCTTAAAGCCAGCTGACCATGGACTGAATCCCCTAAACCATGAGCCAAATTAAATCTCTCCTTTTAAGTTGTGGGTTTCAGTTATTGTGTCCCAGCAGTGGGAAAGTTGATGAATATACTAAGGTTTCATAGCTGGAACCCTGTGTTATCCAGAAATCCCTCTTTTCTTCAAGTCATCCTTTTGATCTTAGGATCTAAGAAACATACCTATGCCATTTCCTCTCCCACCTTATAGGTGAGAAGTCTTCAGTTTCCTGGACAGCAGCAGCCTTTGTGACTTAGTCTCCTATTTTGTTTAATCTCCCCAGAGTGGTCACCACTTTTTGATACAGATTCAATTTTTGGAGTCCTCAGCAAAGAAAACTCCTGAACAGAGGCAAGATTCCCTCACTTCCTTCTCAAGAAAAGACTCAAGAATGACGGGAATTCATTTCCCCCTAGGAACCCACACTGAGGAAAGAAGACTCGATGCAAAAAAAAAAAAGATCGCTTCATCCATTATCTGTGTAAAAAAATTACTTTCCATTTTCTGAGACTCTCTTCAAATAGATTTCTTTCTTCACCCCTTAAATGCTCATTCTCACTAAGCAAGCTGTGTAGGTGGAGACCTGTGTGTAGTGGCTGGATGGGGCAGAAAATGTTCTCGATGATAAGCAGCTCCTGTCTGGGATGTCATCTCACACTGTCCTCATGGCTTAGGCCCATGTGTCATGCAAGAGAGGCCACAGCATTAGGACAGCAAGGAGAGGAGGTAACTGGAAGGGATTCCTAAAGGTCCAGGGACCTGAGCTTGGACTTAATAAGCCAAAAGCCATTGTCTCCTACAGTTACCACTGGGACAATAGTGGCTACCATTGCTCTGCAATTGCATGCCAGGCTCTGGGCGATACCTCATGTATTGGCTCATTGCATCTTCTCAGAAAAACTGAGGTTTAGGAAGAGTCATGAATCATGCGAGGGTGTAATCTCACAACTCATAGAAGCTAGGGTTTGACTCAAAACTCTGCTCTTAACCGTCCCTCACCCCGTTCACAGCAGTGTGTTCCTAACTCCTGAATTCGATCTTCTTCTCATCTCCTACATTGTTCAGAATGCATTCAGTTCTTGCCAGCTCCTCTGCTACCAGGCAAACTTGGATATTGACATAACTGTCTATCTAGTCTACCCAGGGCACAGTGTTGCATGTTGTTAAGCACTGATTTTGCAGCTAGCAGGCTCAGCAGCAACTTTGCCTGTTTGATCTGTGTTTCAGTTTCTTCTTCTTTAGGACAGGGGTCATCATAGTGCCTGTTTAATTGGGTGCTTATATTTCATTTAAACACTTTGAATGTGTCAGGGTCATAGTAAATCGATCAATGCTGACAGCTGTGTGTACTACCCAGCTGCCATGAGCTAAGCACTTTGCTCCTCCATGTCCATCCACCGAGGTGCTCCTGCCTTCCATTTTCCTCTGCAGCCAGCTTTATCCCCCGACTGGTCTGCTTAAGGCCTTCTTTCTATAGTTTCTCGAGATATAAAGACAATGACATGAAGCTATTAGCTTTACTTTAGGTAAAGGTAATTGTGTTTAATGGAGCTTCTGCCACTGCTGAGCCTGGGAGGATGGGGCGGGGTTTGTGACACACTTGAGGACACTTGGCAGACTCACGACCGAGCTGGGGGACATAAGGGTCGCCTCATGCTTCAGGGAGAAGGAGGTCATTTGGGGAAGAGCATTCTTCTGTGAGATGGTTTGATTCTGCAAACATCTGGAGTCCTGCTGTCCCAGTTGGGTTATTCATGCTGTGATACATGGGGTCACTTGCTTTTCTCTTGGAGCCAGAAAGGCAACAGCCCAGACTTCGCCACATCCCTCCATGGAACCCCAAGAGAGGCAGAAAGGACAGACACCAGCAGAAGAGAGCAAATGGCCCGGCAATGTTGACTTAATGGTCGTCATTGTCGTCAACAGGGTGACTTATAATCACTTTTTTTTGCCTCTGGAAAAAATGGGCTCGAGTTTCAGTCTAGTGGAGACTGGCTGGCTCTCATCTTCGCCGCCACTGCTCTCTGCACACAGTGGGGAGGAATGTCTGCAAATCAATGCCACGGGCTATGCTTTGCAGACAGTCTGAAGAGCGTTTCAAGTGGGCCAGAGATGGGGTTTAGCTTCCTGCACGTAGAAACAAGCTCACATCAGCCCAGAACCTGGCGTCCTCCTTGACATGAGGCTGCTCTTTTCAGCCTCTTCCTCTTCTTTCCTGTTAGCAAGCTCTTACTCTCTCTTGGCACTGGAATTCTCTTGCTTTGGGGACTGCTCAGCACGCATGACCCTGGTTCAGATACAGCATAAAATGGGTCCCTTGTGAAGCAAGCTTTTGGTGCAAGTGATCAAACACTGGCTGGAATTGGGGTTTGTTTGAAAGCCATTACCTGCTACTCTGCTGTCACTGTGGCTCAGAGCTGGCTGGGTTGTGGCATGGATGCCGTCTAGAATCACACAGAGGCCAACATGTTGTCAACACTCAACAACTGAGTAAACACTAGGCTCTCTTGCTTCTCCCTGGCTGTGCTCGACTTGATAACAGAGGCAGCGTTGTGGGGAGAGTGACAGATGGCCAGGGTGCCGCAAATGACTGTTTGGTCTGGGCAGCTGTGTAGCTCATGGTGTGCAGAGCTGGCACTCACAGCTGGGCTGTTTACAGGGATAGGAAGTCACCCGTGCCAGCTGTGGTCTCTGTCACTGCATGAAGCTGTTGTATTTAACGTCACTGAGTTTAAGGAATGGACCATTTGCTTATTATAACAGGAAAGACTGAAGCAAAAGATGCTTTGGTAGCTGAGTGAGTATGGGGGTGATCCTCCAGGATCCCCAAACCCCTGCCCTCCTCTAGTGGATGTGCCACCTTGGAGGCACATCTGAGGCCAAGGAGTGCAAGGCCAGAGCCCTTCAGTTACAACTGTAAACGTGTTGGTGACAATGGATCCAGCAAGCATCACAGCAGGAAGACTGGGTGTTTTCAGTCCAAACTTGGATTTCTATTGCAAGATAGTCTTTAGGGAGTGGGAATGTCACCGTTGGGAAAAGGAAAAAGAGCTAAAGAAGATCTTCCTGGAGGGAAAGTGCCTTCTCCGTGAGGTCAGGAACTCCTGGATTCCTCATAAATTCCCAATTCTACTTGGAGATCAGCTGGGGAAGGAGATGTAACAAAGGGGCTCTAACTCCTTTTGTTAGAGGTGGTAGAAGAAACTCGGGTGGCGAATGAGCAACATCTTTGGAACCTGGCAACAAGGAGCTGAAGTTTTCTCATGGGACAAAAGACCCACCAACTTCTGCTCTTGGAGATATTCCAAAGCTGGCCAACCAGAGAGAGGGGAGCAAGTCAGGGAGCGAATTTTAGGACGTGCACACTCCAATATCAGAAGTGTTTGTTCCCTTAAGCCTCCTGACCTTAGGTGAGTGATTGGGATTCACAACTGTGCTGACACGGGAATGAGATGTCTTGGGAACAGTGGTAACTGTGGCTGAATTCACACCTCTGCCCTTGCCTTGGGCTTGTTGCCTTGGCTTTTGCTCCAAGCTTTGCCCATATGTTCCCTGGCAGAAGTTCTGATGATCATATGAGGCCCATTTCCTCGAAAATGAAATCGGCCAGTAGAGTGGCCTAGTAGAGTGATTGGCCAGTAGCATGGGCCGCTGGCCCACAGGCAAGGATGCTGGCAGGGACTTGACTTCACCATGATGAGCAGGGGAAATCCTCTCTAGAGGGAAACCAGTGGGGTCCTCAGGGAAAAAGAATGGAGACTTGTGGTGAGGAACCTGCCACTTTGTGCAAAAATAGACCTGGAGCAAAGCAAAGACGTAATGGCCAGGAAGCAGGTCTTCGGAGAATCACTGGGGAAATTGTAGCCAGGAGCACCTGTAGCCAGGAGCACCTGGTCAGGAAGGCATGGTCACTGCCAGCTCTGGGCTCAGAGGGCACTGTGGAGTGGACAAGAGAATGCAAAAGGATGAAGACTGGGTTTTCAACCCATCTCTCCGAGAGGATGGGTCACCGGACAGCTCTGCACACACTTCTGAGGACAACAGCCCAATACTGGAACTGTGGGATCTGCCCAGAGTGCCTAGAATATGTAGCTGTCATGTGGGGGTTGAATGAGGAAGGACATCGTTTCTTCCCCGACTGTGGAGGGACGTCCGTTACCTTTTGGCTTTCTATCTCCCTGTCTCTTTTCCTTTATTTATTATTTCTTGAAAACATGGGTAGGTGTGATACTGCTTTTCCATAGATCTTTGTACTTCATTGTTCATATAGACCTTGAAAGAATGATGAAAACTCCATCCATCACTATCTACTTTTGTAAGTTATCACCTAAACATTTTCATAATAAGTTTTAAGGAGTGTATTTTTGCAACAAGCCAGACAAATCTTCAACAGAGGATAATATCATAATAGGTGACAATTAAAATAAATACAGAGTGAGTCAATAAAATAGATTTATTGAGTAAGATACACTGACTTTAAAAGGACTCTTTCACAATTTTTATCTTCACATTTTATATAACGTATCTTGAAGAATTTGTTGCTCCCACAAAGCTTCCTACTGACTTCTATAAGAACAAATGACACTAACGAATCTGCCTTGGCTGTCCTACATTGAAAGTGTCACCAAATAGGCCCAAATACATTTTTTCAAAAGCCAAGCTTCATCCTGAAGAGAAATATCAAAGACACACTAGAGGCTCTATGCCTGACTGCTCATAGCAAAAACCTGGAGAGGCACTGCTTAGGTTGCATTTGATGCCACCATGGATGTAGCTCAGCCAAGGACAATGAGCCCGGTGATATTCAGAGTAGCTGTGGAGCCCTAGTGTTCATCGAGGGTGAAGGACTATTCTGGATGTGAGCTCACCCTCAGGCTGACCAGGAAAGGCTGCTGCCAAGGGAGAGGTACTTCGCTAGGCCAGTCTGAGGGACCCGGTGCAGTGACTCAGTGGGACGCCCTCTGGGAGACCCCTGTAATGGGTGAGGAAGGTGGGCGTGGGCAGAGGGAGGAGCTGTCCCATTGTGCACATGACGGAGACCTTGATTAATTCCTCACAATCCACCAAGTTGTCCCATAATGAACAAGGGGTGGACATATAAGATAGCCCCCCCTAACCTGTGGTTTTGTTTTCTGTCTTTTCAGTTGCCATCAGTCGACTGCCATCTGAAAATATTAAATGGAAAGTTCCAGAAATAAACAATTTATTAGTTTTAAATTGTGCACCTTCTGAGTAGCATGATGAAATCTTGCTCTATCCTGCTGTATCCTGCCTGGGACACAAGGCCTTCCTTTGCCTAGAGTATCCACACTGTATTTGCTGCCTGCCTGTTAGTCACTTAGCAGCTGCCTGCATTGTTACAGCAACTGTTGGTTATTTCAGTGCTTATGTTCAAGTAAGAAGTCAGTCATAGCCAAACACTATGCCACAGCGCCCACACCATTCACTTTACATGCCTTATTGCATAGAGATTGCATCTTTCATCCTCACAAGAGGGGTGGATATAGTATAATACAATAGAGAGAGAGAGAGAGAGAGAGAGAGAGACAGACAGACAGATAGACAGACAGACAGAGAGAGGACATCTGTGTAACTTTTACTACAGTGTTTGTTATGATTCCTTTCTTTTATTCCTTTCTTTTTTCTGTGGATTAGGCTATTGTCCTGCCAGTGGCCCCTCCACTTGTCTGCTGGTCTCCTGAATAAGGTGCCTGCAGTTACTGACCTGAAGCTACAGATGAAATTTCAGCGTTAATCTTCCTATGTCCCTGGGAAACATTTCCTCACTCTGGGAACTGGGACTTCTAGATTCAGAAATCCTGAAACTTTGCAGACATGAGGCACGCATTCTGTAAGTGGGTCACTGGTGGGTTGGTCAACAGGACCACTTCCATGTCCAGCTTTTGTTCCTAGATCCACAGTACGCATTGTGGACACGCCAACACGTGAGGATCGTTATTTAGTGTACACTGCAGAGGGCATGATGCCACTGTCCATCTTCTGTGTGGTTCATAAGTTCGAGCCCCAGATGCGTCATTAGGAGACCATGGTTCTGTCTTTTAGGCTGGTGACTTATGAGCTGGTGCTGGATGTGATAGAACAAGTGGGTCCACTGGTCTTTGAGTTCCCGTTTGGGGATCTAACACTCTCTAGTTGTCAGATAGTGGTGCTGATAGAGACGCTGTGGGTAGGAAAGACAAACCTTGTAAAATAAATCATTGATTCTTCCAGAATGGAAGGTTTCCAATGGAATCAGTGGCCACCAAGTGTTCACTTCAGGGAATGGTCAGTCTGGGGGTCCTGGCATTGACAGTGTGGGCATCTAGGAGTAGCAGTGGCTCCATCACCCTTGGTGGGGGAACCCTGCTGTGAGTCCATGGGTGCTCCCTTTCTGCTGTCTGTGTGGCTGGCACTGAGTTCTCCTTTTTCCCTGACGATGCCCCTCTGATGTTTTCTTTTTTAAATTTGCTATTTTGGTCAAGGTAACAGGTTGGAGAAAAATATTAGGCTCTCCTACTTGATTTTTCCACTATGGAAACAAACTCTGACTCCTCGTTGGGGTGTTGACTACTACCAAGTATTTCCATTCCCATTCTGTAATCAGTTGGTAGAGAAACAGCTGCTGAGTGGCCCCTGGGTCTATTGAATCTGCTATGAGCCAGGGCTCTGTTTCTGACTCAGTTTCAGGCATCAGTGTCATGAGACACCCTGTGTCTGTCAGCCTGGGCTCCCCACCCCCCCAGTGCATGGTTATCTAAGTGTTCAGGGTGGGACAAGCGCCCTGTGTCCATCACCTTCTCACTGATGTCTCCTCTCTGGACCTCTTCTCCTGCCTTGTCTCTCTTCTCTACTCCCTGACCAGGATCCCTGAATCCTAGTGAACTCCTCGCCAGAAAGATCTTTCTCAAAGTCAGCTTGTGGGGGATCTCAGGCAACAACATGCAAATTGCTCTGAAAAGCAGGGACAGTGGCTTCCATTTACCTGTGATGCCAGAATTAGACCTCACAACCTGAAACACCACACTTACCACAGCTCCTTTGTCTTTCTCCTTACCTCTTGCCACTACAGGGTGTTCTTTCCTTTCACACCCTCCCTCCCCCAGCATCACCCCAGCTGGGCACTCCTTCCCCCAGTATGGAAAAGCTGGCTCACATGTGATAAAGGTTTGCAGTTCAGCAGATAGGCGAAGGGCGAGTGTGGGGTGAGGTAACGTGTGCTCCCAGTGCCAACATGTCGGGAGCAATGCTAGATAATTTAGGGTAAAATCATTTGGTTAGCCTAGTTCTCCTGCCTACAGCCCAGCTATGGAATTCCGAGACATAGCTCCATTTTGGCCTCCGGTCACAACTGAGACGTGAATGATCCGGTGATGCTGTGATTCTCCAGGACAAGAAACATCCTGGGAGCTGAGAACATCCTGGAAGGAACAAACATCTGCTCAGTTCCTCCTTATTCTTGGATTATTCCATCTTATTTACACTGGATGTACTGAACTCTCTGCAAGTCATTTGTTACATGTGTTTCTCCCGATGTACTGAGTACTGAAGAAAAGATGCGGTAAACTGGGGGCTTTTGTCTTTGCTGCCCAGAGCAGCACTGATCAGACCCAAAGCTCAGCTTCTTCTCAGTCTCATTTGTCTACCTTTCCTGTAATTCGCCGTGTGCTGCCGTGGCTCGCAGGAGACTAGGACTTACTGCAGAGGTTCTGGTAACGTCCCCTTTCCCTGTTCCCTACACCAACACCTGCACGGTGACATGGCTGCTGCTCTGGAGTGCACTGTGCTGCTGAAATGTGACACCCGCTAAGTCAGGGGTATTAAGTGCATTTCAACTTCAAGTAGCTAAAGCAGGGCATGAGCCCATGGCAGGTCATGTGCTATGCTAGTTAATTTTATATATTGACTTGACTAAGCTAAGCTACTAAAGCTTGAGGAAAGCTAATGAAGCTGTATAACGTGCTGGACCTTCTCTAATCAGTGGAAGACCTGAGAGAAAGGACTGAGGTCCCAGGAAGGGGAGGGAATTCTGTCTCTGCATGGCCTTCGGACTCAAGACTCAGAGTGCGGCCTGGACTTTTGGTGGAATCCCCAGTCCCTACCCTGCCCTGTGGGTTTCAGGCTTGCCAGTCCCCAAGTCTGCCTCTATTTGTTTTGTTTACCTGGAGAAGCCTGATGCCATCGCTACCAGAGATAACATTACTATCTCTGCAAAAACAGACCTGGGCATGGTACCCTTTTCTGCATCTCTAGGCCTGGGAACAACCTGTGGGTTTTGAGCAGGCTGGGCGGTCAGGAGCACTGAGCCTGAGAAGTGCCTTGGCTTGTCCCTGATTTGAGGGTCAGGTGAGGGTGGCCCACCCACCTTTGTCTTCCTGCAGGTGCCTCCCACAGCCCTCCTTGTAGAGAGGGACCCTCGTGGCTGTTGTCTTATAAGCAAGCCAGGCTTGTTTCACACCCTCCCTCCCCCAGCATCACCCCACTCGGGAGGGTGGAGGAGGCTCCGGGCCCACTCAGCAAAGCAGTGCACCTCTGGGGGAGGGATCCAGAATCACCTGGAGGCTTCTCACTTCCCAAGCCACTGCGACACACTTCCTGGGATCTGTACCTTCTGGTCTGGGGCAAGGTATTCGCGAAGACTTGTAGGCACATGAGTCCAAGTACAGCAGTTGGTGCACCGAAGAGAAATACATTTACTTCAATTTTATTTCCGACTCTGTCCCGCCATTGACTCGGAAGCTTGCTGAAAGCATCACTCCGTTTGGGGCTGAGCTGTGTCCTCCCAGCTCCCTTCCGATCCTCATGCTGGAGCCCTGAGCCACATTACTCTGGAATGTGATGGTAGCTAAAGAGGTGATTGAGTTAACACAGGTGACCAGGGTGGCCCTGATGCAGTGACTGGTGTTATCAGTAGAGGAGATCAGGGCACAGACACGTGGAGGGAGAAGGGGCCATCCACAAGCCTAGGAGAGACCTTGGACACTGACCTCCAGAACTGCCAGCAACGCATTTTTGTACCTGAAGTCCCCCTAGATGGTGGGATTTGCTCTGGCAGCCCTAGCAAGTGAGCGTCCTCTTCTTTCTCTCCCCTGGATTAAGGGTTCAGGGACTCTGGGCTGTAAACCTGCTGGCTGGCAAAGGGGAGGTGGAATCTTGGTCCTCATTGTCCATCTAATGCACTGCCACCCAGGAGCTGGGCTTGGAGCAGGCATGGGGCCTGAGTTTCCCCGGAAGCCTGGCCCCAGTTAGGCTGCAGGTCCATTCTGAGGTCCCTAAAAGCACCTGAAAGCTACCCCTTCTTGGATCTCTTGCTGACTTATCTCCTTTCTCCCCTCCAGAGAGCACGGGAGCATCTCCCTGACTTGGAGAAAATTCTCTGTCCTGAGGAGAATGGTGTTGCTTCTGCTTTTTAGTCCAAGACTTTGTGCTGTTGCCACAAAGCCCTGTCTTCTGCACACTCAGTCCATTCTCTAAAGTTCCCCCCGTTTAGACTTCTGGGGGACCAAAGCAGGCCGCCCTCTGTGATCTCTCTCACATGCATACACGTGGCTTTCCAACTCAGCCCAGGGCTGGAGAGGGCCTTCTCGTTCCCCTAAGACCCCAGCACGGACCTTCCCAGGAACTGCTCCATGGGTGTTAGGGTTCCTTCCACATGGGTGGGAAGAATATGAGAAGTGAAGAGTTAGGGTTTGGGCTGAGGTCTGGGAAGGGGAGGGGTCAAGTGAGACCACACAGCAGGGCCCTGGGCCCAGGAGAGCCCAGGCCGTTCCCCACCCTGGGAGCGTGCAGCCTTGGGGTGCAAATGGTTTACAGCTGTTATCTCTTATTCTGGCTCAGCCTACTCACCCTTCCAGTACTCTTCCAAAGTGCTTCCACTTTGATTGCAGTGCTTTCTTGATGTCCACAGGTCAGATCTGTCCACGTTGCATTGCCACATGGGTCTGCCATTCTCTTGCCTATCTGCTCCGGCCCATCCAGGGTACTTCTTGCCATGAACACTGCAAAGCTGTTGCCATAACTGGCTCCTTTCCTAGTGACTGCTGTTGTCCCTCGCATCTGCTGATGGCTGAGAAAAGCTGGGCCATGGGTTGAGTAGACAACAGTAGACACTTCCTAATCTGCCCCACCCCGGGACCTGTGAGTGTCCCTTTATTTGAAAAAAGGCCTTTACAGATGTAATAAGGGAAAGATATTCTAAGAGGTCATCTTAGATTAACCAGGGGAGCCCTACACCCAAAGACAAGCGTCTTCCTAATAGATACAAGGAAAGACAAAGACATAAGAGATCACAGTGACACCGATGAAAACCTGGGGCCATCACAAGTTGGAAGAGGCAAAGAACAGATTCTCTTTTTAAGTCTCCAGAAGGTGTGTGGCCTGCAGAGCCCTTGCTTGCAGATTTCTGGCCTCCAGAATGATGAGAGAATAGATTTTGGTTGTTTTCAGCCAGCCAGTTTGTGTTACTTCATTGCTGCAGACTACTCTGCCCCTGTGGGGAGTGCTGATGTCCACACAGAGCACCTGTCTCTGCAGGCCCCTGCCGCTCCATCCCCAGGGGCAGAGAGCTCCACTGAGGCCAGAGTATTTGTAGATTCTTCCTACCCTTTGTTCCAGCCCCTCTCCTGCGGCAGCTGGTTCTGGTCTAGAGGTGAGGTGAGCAGTATAGATGATGACCACCAACCCCAGGTGGCCTTTGTCCACTGTCGAGGCTTAATGTCCCCAGTGCAGGTGACCCTGGGGCTGGGCAGGTTCTGTGCAGGAGGAAGTGGGGTGCCATGAGGAGGGGACAGGAAGCCTCGGGTACAGGGACTGAGGCTGATTCTTACCTGCACAGAACCATGGGAAATTGCAGACCAAAGCTCTCAGTTCTTCTAATATCCAGACACGGATGTGAACTCTCTATTTTCAAATATTAGCCAAATGTATTTTAAAACACATGCCTACCACATCACATCGTTCTTGGGTCAAAGGGTCTCAGTGGGGGTCCCTGGATAATTAAGTATCTATGGGTAGCTTCAGGCTTCTGAAAACATCTGAAGGACAGAGAAATTGCCCCTATTATTTTTTATCTATCTGGGAAGGGATTCTAGTCTATATCAGTGGTCAGAGGATTGAAAAATGCTAGAAACCACTGCCTTTTAGTGGTGTGCTTATTTTATTATTATTCTCTTTTCTGTAAAAGACTTGTTGGATCTATATGCAAACATCCCCTGGAAATTTTTTCCTCTAGTTGGATTTCATCTTATGTGTTTGTTGCCTAAGTTCACGCCCCTGGCTGCCTGTGGTTTTCTTCAGTGTGAGCTGGAGAAGACTCTGGAATAGTCAGTGAGGTTAATGCCTTACATCTGTCCCTCAGGCAGGCAGTGGGGTTGGATTTTGACACTCAAAACACACAGTCAAGTACCCAAGGCTACTCCAAGCCTCAGGAGGACTTCCTGGAACATTGATTTTTTTTCTTGAGGCTTCAGACAATTCTCAACTTTATATGTAATATAAAATAAACGTGGGCATAATCTGGAGGGGAATTTAAAATTTCATGAATTATTAAAATAAATACAAGACACCAAAGATGTCCCATGCTAGCTCTGGGGCTGCCTTAGGCTATTGCTCCAGCCCCTGTGCTTACCTACCCTCCTCCTTGGCAGCTGGCAAAGCTCAGTGGCAAACTCCCAAAAGCTCTAAGTTATGAAGCGCCCAGAACTTTGCAACACTCTGTGTCCTCAGTGGTGCATGCATGGCTCACCCAGCCCCTTTACCAAGGGAGCTGAGCTTAGGATGTGGCAGCTCTTGGGGCTCACTGGGGGTTTAGTTCTGAGTGGAGTGCAGAGAAAGGCCCGCAGACTCCAGGACCCCGAGAGCCACCTGGGAATCTCTTGTCATGACCTTGTTATGCAGGACAATCCAAGTCCCAAGGGAGACCAGACCTGATGCACCCAAGTTTGGATTCACCCCGAGACGGAGCTGGGACCCAGCCTGGCCTCAAAGTCTGCCCGGGGATCTGGCCTATGGCCTTAGCACACTATGAGCACAGGAACTGGGCCCACACAGCTGAGATTTGCCAGTGTTCCTGTCTTCTTCTTACTCCAAAGCATATTCTGTCCTCTCAACTTCAAGAAGAAACACAGCCCTAGAAGAAAACACTGCTGAAGATTTGCATATGTAGATATTTTTCAATATTGGGACCCTGTTACTGGTGTTGCCTGCCAAATGGATTTAAAATCCTGGGACACAGGGGATGCACTTGTTTACGGTGCCCCTTCACAGTTTGGTGCGGGGAAATTGAGTCCCAAGATTTGAATCGCCTACTCTCTTTGAACCAGGACCCACACTTTCACTCCAGCTTGTCTGTCAGTGAAAAGAGAAGCCCGTCAAGAATCAGATTTGGGCTGATGCTTCCTTCAGCCCCTTCTCTGACAGTGAAAAGAGGCAAGGCTTCTGCCTCCACTGCTTCCTGACTGAGCAGTTTGGTGCTACAGTTCGTATGACCTGGATTCAGCCTCTGAGCTCATATCTGTGCAGTGGGGATCACGTGGACACCAGGAGTAACAGGAGTTTCTGTGGGTAAAATACACCCTGACCGTACTTTCTAATGAAAATACGTACTTTAGCATAATGGTAGCCAGCTGTGCGGCTCAGTAGCTACACCTGGAAAACACAGGAAGTGACCTTTGTGTTCACCCACTTGATACAACAAACAGCAAGGTGTATACATGCGTGTCAAAGTGTAAATGGGTGAGTTTAACCCCATTATGCACCATTTTACATTTTTGTGTATTTATAATTTTTTTATTAAATGTTTTCTTTTGATTTTTCTTGTAGAATTAGCCCAATTCAGTACAATATCACATGAAAATCCCCTTTTACAACTTTGGGAGGAGGTTGAAAGTGAGTCATCAGGTGACTCAGCTAATGATGATGACTTGGATTCTGTGAGCTAAAGAAGTTAGCAAGAATGACAGATATGACAGAGATATGGAAGAGAAGTATAGAACGAAGACCTTGATTCAGATGGGGAAGAAAACGGTAATGTAAATAAATGTTTGGCTAGTCAAAATGCTACGGATGGTCATGTATACCTGAGTGATCCAATGTTAGAACTAGGTCAGAAAATGTTATTAGGTTCTTGCCAGGGGTGAAACCTATTGGATGGAATCCCAACACTGTGATTTGATGTTAGAAATTGTTTGTAATGGATGATATGCTATAAGGTGTTCTGAAGTACACTAATAATGAAATAGAGGTAAAACATTCTACATGCATCAATTGTAATACTCAGAAATATATTTATCATGACACCTCACTAGCTGAACTAAAAGCCTTCATGGCAGGACTTCATCATTCTAATTGTCAGAATCTAAAGGATTTATGGGGAAGTGACAGATGTGGCATTGAGAGTTTTAGAACAATAATGACACTCAAGAGATTTGGTTTCCCTCAAAATTGCCCATGTTTGGAAGACAAAAAGGCCCACCAAGAAAAAAAAATTCAACAATTTGGCTGCTAGTCACTTATTTTTTGAAAGCTTTGTTTTGAACTGTCAAACAATTTATACACCCACCGTCCAAATATATGACACTTGATGAATCATTTGCATCATTTTTGTGGTTGTTGAGAGTTTCAGCAATATACATCAAATAAACCTTCCAAATCTACTATAAAAATATATGTCCTGGTAGATGCATTTAGAGATTTATCCTGGAACTCAACCATTTGGCCTTTATTCGTGCAGTAATAATCAGTATGACGTTGTGAACAGACTTGGTGCACCTGTTTCAAAAAGTAACCCAAATGGGGCCGGGGATTTAGCTCAGTGGTTCTGACGCCTGTCTTGCAAGCTCAAAGTCCCGAGTTCGATCCCTGGTACCAAAAAACAAAAAAGTAACCCAAATGTCACATTTGACAATTGATTCACTGGTTACCCATTGATGTTACATTTGCTAAAAAAATCACCAGTTGACCAGCACAGGAACTATTAAGATTCCTGAAAAAATGCTGCAAGTTCACAGTAGAGAAATATATAGTACAATCTTTGGTTTCAGGAAGACATAACATTGGCCTCTGATATGGTAAGGAAAACAAAGTAGTACTGATCTGTCGATAATACATTATGATGATAAGATTGGTAGCAAAGATGGGTGTGGTGGTGCAGGCCTATAAACCCAGCACTGGGGAGGCTGAGACAGGAAGAGTCTGTGAGTTCAAGGTCAGCCTGTGCTACATAGGGTTCAAAGTTAGCCTGGACTACACAGTGGGACCTTGTCTCAAAACAAACAAACAAACAAACAAACAAACATTCAGTGAGTCCTCAACACAAGTAATGCCAGAAATGGTCACATTTTACAACAAAAGGCAAGGCAGAGTAGACACTGTTGATGAGTTATACAGCAACTGTGATGTCAATTAAAACACAAAGCGTTGGCCAATGGAATGGTTGTGTTTTACTAGATCCTAAACATGTCAGGTATAAGTAGTTTCATAGTTTACAAAGAAAATAACAAGCACAAAATATCACGTAGAAATTTTCTTAGAGGATTGGAACTGGAATTGACAAATGATCAAGTACAACACAGGGAGAACAGTATGTATCTCCCCAGAGAATATATGTCCGCAAAAGAATTCTGGAGCAGACTGGTGCACAGACAGGTGAAACATCACAGGAACTCCTGAGAACAGGAAGAGCAGCGAGATGCCAAGTGCGTCCACCAAAGACAGGAAGACTACACACACGTGCTGCCAGTGTGAGCGAGGCTTGGGTACGGACATGCATGCCGCTGTCATGTGGGAAAGCTGCCTTGGGTGTGACGGTTGAAGGAAAACTTATTTCTGTGGTCGAGTTTTATTTTTATTTTCATTGTAGTTCACATAGGAATTTGTATCTGTTGTTATTTTTTAGATTTGTAAGCAAACAAATAGTTGATGTAGAAAATGTTGATGTTTATTCTAAACACTCATATATTGAAAATTGAATTTTATTTTATTGATTTTTATTTTCCTGTTAAGTACACATTATTTATATAATAAAACTCCTAAAATTAAAATTAATAACTCATCAGAGAAATACTCCTTTAAAAAGTGGGTGTTACACACCCCTCATAATGCTCCTTTCAAAAAATTTACTGTGATGCCCCTATTACTAAATGGATGCACACAAGTTTCTTATCAAGGTGCTCCACGTTCTGTAAGTGACCCTGAATCTGAGGTTTTTCTACCTGGATCACAGAGCAGCTTCTAGCTGCCACAAGCAGAAGACTGTAAAGGCAAAGCAACAAGAAAAATACCCTGCACAGGTGAACATCTTTGTCCTTCAGCCCCGCACAGTCACGTAGGTGCCTGGAACAGGCTAGATTTGGAGAAGGCCTGGGAAGGGTCTGGCTGGGAAGGATGGAGGTGAAAGGTGGTCCCTGCTTTCATGGAGCTCATTTCCTGGGGGGAGACACATGCTGTAAACAAGGAGCAGCAGTGGCATCAGGTGTAACCTAAACCAAGCCTTGTAGAAGGGACTAGGAGGAGCTGGGAGAGGTGCTAGAGGAGACACACTGGAAGGAAAGTGGGGGCGAGCACATGCCCAGGCCTGGAGAGGAGGTCTGTGTGGGTGAGGGGCCCAGGCGGGGCCCAGGAAGGGGAGAGGCAGGAGGTAAGGCTGGCATTGGGAGGGAGAGGAATTCAGGGCAGGTCTCCATCAGGCCTTCTCCATAGCAGGAATGAAAAGATGAGGCCCCTGGCATAGGCTGTTGGCAGAGCTACGCACAGGCAGGTGAGCTGGATCTGAGCAGGCTGCGAGTAGGTGGCAGGGTGCGGGCACAGTACTGGAGCAAAGGGACTGGTGGATTCTGGGGCCAGGGGCCAGCATGGCGTAGATCATCCTGAGACCAGGGTCCTGCAGGGAGACCCAGGTGGCTCTGGAAGTGCTGTGTGCCTGAAACCCCTGAATGGGCTTTGAACAAAACCTCTGTGGAGCCACACATTGCCTCCACATGCCTCTTGCATAGTATGTGTGGTTTCCTGAAACATGGCTAAGCTGTGAGCCATGGAGAGTGACACTGAATGCCAATGACAGTCCCTCAGTCTGGAGAGGCGGGGTGTGAGTCACAGGCTCAGGTGAGCTGAGATTGGATGCCAGTGCTGTTGGGTGCCAGGACAGCTGGCCTCCAGGAACGACATCCCAGAGGGCACTGCAGTCTTGTTCTCAGTGTGCATCTGCACACCAGCAGGGGAGATGTACCCTGAGGCTGCAGAGATGGAGTCTCAGGCCTGCGCACGGCAGGCCTTCTGATTTGGGAATTGCATTTAGACAGGGTCTCTGTGAGATTCAGCCACTCTGCCAAAGGCTTTGCGGAGCACTGTATGGGAGAGCCATTGTGGAGGTGGGCTGCAGAATAATGAAACAATCAGACCCAACAGCGTGCTGCAAGCTGGAAAGTATCTTAAGCTCTACAAATATTTACCAACAATATTTTCCTTTGCAGAAAAGGAAACCGAAGCAGAAAAACGTCCCTTGCTCTGGATCGTGTTGCCACAGAGTACCATTGCTGGGTATTAACCCATGGCTGTCTGTGATGGCTTCTCAGAAAAGGGTGTTTGGCTGCAAAGAAGAAACAACTGAGCATCAGTTGATTCAGTTTGGGTTGATCATCCTGAACGAGGAGCCGGGGAACAGCCATGTGGGGCTGACCTGGCAGCCCTGTGTCAGCATCTCTGAGATGTCCCTCCTTTGCTGGATGATGCTCTCTCTGGTTTTGTGCCCGCCTACCATCCAAGGAGCAGGGCAAAGGTGGCCCGGGCCGTGAGGGTGCCTGAGATCAGCCATACGTTCACTACCAGCAAAGGACACAGAGGACGAGAGCACCTGGAGAGGAGGAAGCGGGAAGGATAGAGGGAAGTGCTTGGTACTGTAACATTGCTAAGAGTCAGGATCTAACAGACGGCGATTAGGACAAGGAATCCACCCTTGCGGATTCAGCCAGTTCACAGGATTAGCTTAGTTACCGTGAGTGTGTGTCATTATCAGACCAAGTCCCCCTCATGTTGTCTCCCTGACTCCGGTGCTGTCCTGCCCCTCTGCCACTCACCATGGGATGACATGGCTTGCAGACCCTCACCGGACATGGGGATTTGTCCTTGGAAGGACAAAGGCTGTGGCCCACTTGGTGGCCTTCACATGAAACCCTTCCTGGGATCAGTTGCCCATCTAAAAGTACTTTAGAGGTTAAAATAAAACTATAACTCACAACAAAATGTCACACTTCACCGATCTGGTGTTTCAAAGTTTGACAAGCAGGGTGGCACATGTCAAGATGAGAGAGAAGCTCATACTTCCCCTGGCTGCATTCTGGCCACGTTATGAGTCTGTAGTTGGAGAACCCAACTTTGCTTCACCTACTTGAGGATGGAGGACATCAGGACCTGGATACCAGGGCTCAAGACGAGCTTGCTGCCCTGTTCATCTGCCCCAGACTTTGAGGCTGCTGTCTAAATCTGAAGGGTCTGAAAAGATGTCCCATTGGATCTGCTGCCAGTACAGCCCGGCAGGCCAACCTGACGGGCCCAGCCTGACCACGTCCACCACGTCCAGTGGCTGAAGAAGTGCCATGAGCCCCCGAGAATGTGCTTTGGACAGCTTTCGGCAAGGGCCTTGTCCCTGTCTCCTGGGGCAGATTCCAGCAAGCTCGGCCGAGTGTGTCTCATCAGAGTTACATTGCACCTCAGTGTTACTGACATTCACACAGCCAGTTCTCTAAGGGTGTAGTCCTACCATGGGCATGGCTAGGCATCAGCAGCGCAGAGGACCTAAAACTCCAGCTACTAGCTCTTCTTCCATGATACGTGCTAGCTCGCTCAATAAATCAAAACCATTTTCAGCAGTGATGAGTGTATAATGCAGACTTTTATAGGTCATAGGGACACAGACAGAAGAAAGGAAAAATCTCAGCTCTCGTGGAGCCAATATTTCCAGCAATATTTTCACAAACGTCCAAGACTCTCACTTAACACTGTCAGTTTTATTACTGTTAGAGCATCATAATGAGGGGATGTGAGCCAGCGACTCAGTTTACAGCTTGCAGTGGTCAGGCTGGGCAGCACCAACTACTGTAATGAGCAAATCCCTCTCCCCTGATCTCAGCAGCTGAACAGAAAAACGGTTTAATTGTCCCTTGTGAGAAGTCTGGGGTAGTCAAGACGTCCAGATAGATTACAGTCTAAGGGCAGTGAGGGGAGGAAAGGAGGAAAAATGTCTGTCTTGGTCAGAAAGGGTCACGCACATGGCCCCCCATCCTCAGCTACAAAGAAGGCTGCTGGGAAATGAGAGTCCAAGGAATGTGTGACAACTGCTATTTGTCCTGGCCACCCAGGCTCATTTGGGCTTTCTGATTTCAAAGTCGGAACATGCATGGCCTTAAAGAGATGCATGCCCTGAATCTGCCCTTCCTGAACCAGCCTGAGCGTTACAATGGGGGATGTATTAATAATAATGAATTGTGCTTCTGGTATTTACGCATAGCTGTCACTGTTTCCTGTAGAAAATCCTGCCCCGAATTATTTTCCTAGGACTCCTCTGGGGCTGTCTCCCAGGCACTTGAGACAGACTTGACCAGATACCACAAGGACTTGGCCATGTCCTTTTCTCTTGCTGGGCAGCGTACACTGCTGTACTACCAGGCAGTGCTAAGATGAGCAGAGGTCAGCCCGTCATGTGCCCAATGAATACTGTCTTTCAGCACGCAAAGACATGTCTGTGACTGGTGGTCTGCCCGCCTCTCTCTTTGCATCTTACTTGGTCTCCTGGAAGCTGAAGGGAAAACAGCCCTTCAGCATTTGAGTCTGTGGTCCAAGCCACTCTCTGAAACACACTATGTTGCTTATTCTTCCGCCATCCTTCTAGCCATCCATCCATCCTCAGCACTCCGCAGGCACTTCCTCTATCAGACATCTCAAGGAGAAGAGCTGCATGGAGCATCATGGAGATTCATGCAGGTGGATGGTGCAGTCCTACTCCACTCCACAAACTAATACCAGGTATGCCCTGTCTGATAATTAGAGATGAGAAAGCCTGGAGAATTCAGCACTGTTTTCAGCCTATCTTTAATGAACTAATCCATCTTTCCCCTCGTTTTCCAAGAGGTTTTTGCATGCATTCTCAAGCACATTGTGACTATGTACCTAACATGTATGTGATTCTAGGACCTTTTAAAAGTGCGAACATCCACCCAAAACGACCTTTAGGATACACAATTTCCAGACTTCCTCAGTCTTTCCTAAATAAAACGTTAAAGAAGTAAAAATTTTCTCAGACTTCTCAGAAATTGCATCAAGCATTTTGATAAGTGAAGTGTAAAGAAGTTGAAATATGAGATCAAATTCTCCTTCAACCACAAGGAGGTCCATCCAAATGAGGGGGAAGCATGCTTTGCAAAGCCATGGATTGGGTTTTTCTCAACAAAAAGAGCTTGAAAAAAAAATAGTTTGAGACATTCAGCAATTCCAAATTGTGGCTGGGTTCACCCATCCCTAATTTCAAGGGAAATTAAATCCATCTGTTTCTCATTCATTTACACTCAGCTCACCAAAATGTCATTGGGTCAGAGCAATGACACATCCAGAAAGTGACATGGGCTGTTTTTAAGCTTGTTGCTCTCAACTAACTGGGAAGTGGGCTTAACTGGTGTTCTCTCAGATCAGCTTCTCTGTCTTCCACACAGAACCCTCAAAGTCAAATCCAAAACTAACAAATCCAAAGCTCGCTGAGGCAGATGCACAGCTAGGAGAGGGCTCGGATGGGTCATCTGGTCCAGTCCCTCGGTGTGAGGACAGATACATGGCTCTAGCTTAGTCTCAGCTTCATTGCCAACATGTTCTTGTGATCAATGACTTTCGCCTTCAGAAAATTCCTCCCCTGACAGGCTCATGTACTGTGGTGGACATTGTTCAAGCATCTCCCAGATCTCGGGGGGCCATTTTCTCCAGCTCTCTGACCCCACCACCAAATTTCTGTAAGCTTTGCTGCTAGTAGCTAGCCCACCGGGCCAATAGAGGCTTACCCTTGGGCTCTGGAGCTGTCTCATTCTCAAGAATCAGGAGTTGCTTGGAGGATGGATGGATGGAGGAAGTCTAGCTTTCCTCCTAGAGACCAAATGGATGGAAATGTTCAGCTGGCCTCTGGTGGGAGCTCTAGAGTTTTCCTTGCTTTACATCTTACCTGCAGCTGGTAGTCTTTCATTTAAATGAACTTTCTCAAGTTGCAGGGAGAAATGAACCGAGTACCACTCCTCTGCTGGCCAGAGAGCGACATGGCGTCTCGAATCTCCAGAAGTACAGAGAATGTTTCATTGTGTGTGCTTTCTGATACAAGTTCACACTAGGGGAAAGCATGGGGCTACTTCTACTCAAAGGTGATACCACAGGAGGGGAACAGAAGGTGGCCGATCAGCATTCAGTGACAATGACTGTTCTTGATAAACAACTCACAAAGTAGGCACGTTTGGTCCTAGGTCATTTGGCAAAGGATGACATGCTTTCAGGTGAGCCTGCTGAGTCAGCCACCTGGGTAAGCTGACACATGGCTACTTGATACTGAACCAATAAAGCCCTCTACGAAGTGTGGGAGAGCAGGAAGATCCTTGGACTGGGACTAGTGAGTTTGAGTTTCTGAAATCTGCCACACTCAAGACTAATAACTCCCCCATGGAGAAGTCCACAGAGCACAGGGGTTAAGTGTGTGAGAAGCTCAGATTTGAATGCATCTCTCCTCATTATCATCAGTTGGGTGACCTTAGACAAGTCCCTCCAACTTTCCATGCCTTGGTTGTGACGTGTTACTACAGGATTACCCGCTTTCACATTGAGGATTATTAAATGAGTAAATTCACATACAACCGTGAGAACAGTGCCTGACACAGTGTACTAATAGCTGGCTGTTATTAGTGACCTCACTGATTAGTGGCATTGATGGTATGGGGGGACTTCTGGCACATAGCACAACTCTGTAAGAATCAGAGAGATGATGCAAATGGCACGTGAGGAGATTTACAGAACACTCTTCAACTACATGTATGTGGATTGAATAGTCCCAGGCACAGGTCCAGAGCAGCCTCGGGAGTGAGTTGCAAATTCAGGCTCTCAGGACTCATCCAGATATAATGAATTATGATTTCCATTTTAACTTGCTCCCTAGTGTTCAGCATGTACATTAATTTGTAAATCAGATCTGTAGAATGAAAACCAAGATAAAGTAACTGCATCAGTCGAACCACCTTAGCAATCAAGAAATCCGAATATTTCCAGCATCCCAAGAGCTTCCATGATGGTGCCCTTTATGGTCCACTTTTCCATCTCTGAGCCTAGACAACTTTTGAGTAGCTTTCTGTAGCTGTAGAGAATTTTGAATGTTTCAGAATTTTATATGAGGGGATCATGCAGTATGTACTCCTTTTATTTCACCAGGAGACACAAAGTCAAATCAGTTGACTTTGAAATTCATCTATATTGTTTTTATTATCAGGTCATCAATTTTATACTACTCCATTGGGCAGGTAGACACATTTTGCTTACCCATCCTCCTATTGGTAGACATTTAAGCTGCTTACACATTTTACTTTTGCTATTATGAATAAAGCTTCTACGAACAATGATGTAAAAGTCTTTGAGTGGGCCGATGTTTTCATTTCTCTTGGATAATGCTTAAAAATGGAATGGCTGGGGCTTATAGTAAGTACATGTATAAGATTTTAAGACTACCAAGTAGTGGTTATATGATATTATATTTCCATGGTGGTATCTGAGAGTTCCACTTGGTGAAGCGCCTTCTTAATTTTGACTACTCTCGTGGGTGTGTGACAGCATCTCATGGTAGTTTTAATTTGTATTTCTTCAATCAATAGTGATGTTGACCATTTACTCATATATTTATAGGCCATTCGTCTATCTTTTTTGTGAAGAATCTTTTTAAGTTTTGTGCCTATATTTTAATTGATTTTTTTGTCTTCTTATTGAATCACAGGGGTTCTTTATGTTCTGCATTGTGGATATAGAGTTTTGTCTTATTTTGTGGTTTATCTTTTTAGTCTTTCATGGTTTCTTTTAGCAAATACCTTAAATTTGATAAATCTAGTTTTACATACTTCTATCCTATCGAAGAAATATTTGCCCACCTCAAAGTCATAAAAATGTTCTCCTCTATTTTGTTCTGGAAGTTTCATACTTCTAGCTTATACTTTATGTCTACACTTGCTCTTAATATTTGTGTATGATGTGAAGTGTGTATGTTTCTCACCAACTCCCATATGGAGATCCGAATATCTCAGCACCATTGTTGAAAATATTTTCCTTCTCCTATTGGATTGTTTTGGCACCTGTGTAAAAAATCAGTTGACCTTATATATGTGCCAATTTACTTCTGGACTATCCTGTTACATTTATAGACACGTCTACCTTTTTTTCAATTGTCATACTATCTTGATTATTGAAATACTTTTATAATAAGGATTTATATCATTAATATCCTCAAAGTTCTTTTCTTTTAATCATTGACTATTCTGATTCATTTGCAGTGACACAACAATTTTAGAATCTACTGTACCATTTCTCCAGAAATTTTGCTGGAATTTCTGTTGGGATTGTAATAAATCTTAGACCAATTTGGAGAAATTGACACATTAGCCATTTTAGGTCTTTTAAGCTATGAGTATAGTATGTCGGGTCTTTTAATTTCTGTAATGTTTTAAGGTTTTCAGTTACATGTTGTATGTGTATTTTGTTAAATGTATTCTTTTTTTTGGTACCAGGGATCAAACTCGGGACCTTGTGTTTGCAAGGCAGGTGGCAGAGCCACTGAGCCAAATCCCCGGCCCTAAATGTATTTTTAAACAGTTGATTTTTCAAGGCTTCTGTAAACACAAATGATAAGTTTTATTTTCCAAATTTTCACTGGTGGTATTTAAAAGTATTATTAATTTTGTGCAAAAATCTTGCACCATGTGACCTTATGAAATTTATCAGTTCTAGGCACTTACTGTAAGTACTTAATGTTTGTAATTAATTTTTTTGTCTTATTGGAGTTACTATTCCTGCATTTCAAAGTGTAAACCCCTTGGAGGTGTGTCCACCCATTTACTGCCCCAGCACCCTGTGTGCTGCTGTCAATGTGTGCTTGTGTGTAGCATCCACATATCTAAATCCAGCGGGACACTCTTTTGAATTGTAAATATGTTATTTTGCAGAAATTAAGAGGAAACCATTTGTTCTCCTGATATTTACTATTTCTGGTGCTACTTCTTCCTTCTTGAAGATTTGAGTTTTTATCTGATGTTATTTCCCTTAAGCCTGAAAAGTCTTCCTTTAATATTTTTTGTAATGTGAGTCTAGTAGAGGCAATTTCTCTCAGCTTTCCACTGAAAAATATCTTTATTTTAATCCTCATTCTTGAAGAATTTCTTGCTTGAAATAGAATCCTACTTTGACTGTTTTTCCTGCCTTCTAGCACTTTCAGATGTCACTCCAGGTTTTGATGCTACAGTTCTCATCAGAGGTCTGTGATCTTTTTGTTTTGTTTTGTTTTGTTTGGCACCAGGGATCAAACTTGGGACCTTGCGCTTGCAAGGCAGGCGCTGGAACCACTGACCTAAATCCCCGGCCCCTGTGATTTTTTTTTCCATTTAATTTATTGGTACACTTTAGGTATACAATACAGTTACATTCATCATTGGGCGCTTGTACCTGTACATGATGCATCTTGGTTCTTATTTTTTCCCCCTTCCCCTGCCCTCCCTTCACCCCCTGCACCCTTCCCTATTTACAAAGACTTTGTTTCCATGTTTTTCCTTTTCTCATATTTTTTCTTTTCCCTTCTTTCCTTTCCCCTGCCCCACCCACTTCTCCTACTCCTTTAGACTTTTTCTTCCTATTTCACAATATCAACTATATATTTTGATCCTTATTTATACTTTTAGTTTTTCACACCAGAGAAACTATTTGGTATTTACACATGTGTGTCCTATTTATTTCACATAAGAGGATGGCCTCAATGTGCATCCACTGGAGACTGGATAAAGAAGATGTGGTTTTTTAATAAAATGGAGTACTACTCAGCCATTAAGAATGAGAAACTAGAGACATTTGTAGCTAGGTCTGCGATCTTTAGAACCATTATCCTCCTGTGGGCATTTCTCTCTTGCTCACCTTTTCTTTTTAGTTTTGACTAGAGAAGCTTGACTCAGGAATTCCTGAGCACGGTTTTCTGCATATGAATCCTGCTTGGGGTTCTCTAAGCTTCTAGAATCTGCCAATTTATGTCTTGCACCAAACAAGGATAATTCCTGTCATTATTTTTGCAACGTGTTTTTCTGCATCTTTTTTTTTCTATTGAATTCATCTAGTATGGATTTATTTCATATATTTTTATTTTTCAGTTCAAAATTTCAGCTTGGTGCTTTTTTATATATGCCGTCTCTCTGGAGAGAATTCTTCCATTTCATTCACTGCTGCTGTATTTTTCTTTACTTCACTGAGCACAGTTTTGTTAAGGCCTAGGTATAATAATTCCAGTATCAGGGTCATTCCAGGGCTGGTCCCAGCTGATTGTCTTTTCCTTTGAGAGTAGGTCACATCTCTATGGTTCTTCATGTCATTTAATTCAGGATTGTATCCCAAACATTGTCAAAGATATGCTGTGGAGATTCTCAGCTCTGTTTTCACTTTACACAGTCTGCAGATGCTCTTCTTCCTGCGAGCTTGTTTAGAATTGAACTTTAGGCTCTGGGCCAGCAGTGCTCATTCAGCAGTGAATTCTGGGTTTGGACAGTGCTATCTCCTCCCTGTCTGCATGGTTCAGCGGTAACCCACTGACTTACCCAGAGTTCATGACCAGGATTATCACCCCCATTCCATGGTCTCTGTCTTGGTCACTTTCTCATCCTTGGATCACAATACTTGACACCCATAACTTGATGAAAGAGAGGTTTATTTGGGCTCTTGTTTCAGACGTTTCTGTCAGTGTTCAGTAGACTTAAACACAAAAACAGCAAGGTCAAAGGGCCTGGGTGGAAGAAAGCTGCTCACATCATGGTGGCCAGGAAGCAGAGAGAGAAAGGAACCTGGGAGGGAGATAGACCCTTCCAGCCATGCCTCAAGTGAGCTCTCTTCCTGTCTGATCCTCTTCCTGGCAGCAAGTCAGCTATGTTGCTCACAATTCACTCAGCTTTCAAAGGCCCCACCCATGAACACATGTGGCCTTCAGGGGACATCTGGATATAAACCAGAACACTTTCTTCTTTCTTGAATTTCTCTCACCCATCATCCGCCCTGGTTACCCTGGGCACTTTCCCTTTTTGCATGAGTCAGAAACATAGTGAACATTTTTGGGCGTTTCGCTTGATCTGTGACACACCACAACTGCTACCATTCTGAGAGCAAAGCTGAAAACATGAGAACTTCCCCCGCTCCCGTGGCTTCCTGTGAGTTCCAGTCCTTCCCCCAAAGTTTACTTGCTTTGATTCATTCTCTACAGTTCTCGGGTAGCTGGTTTCATGTACTTTTCCAGCATTTTTGTTGTTACTTGTGGGAGGGTTTCTTACTGAAAAAAAAAAGAGCTCTTGTTGTTCTGTTTTCTATTTAACTGATTTCTGTTTGTTTTCAGCATTACCTTCTGCTATTTAGGGTCTAATTTATTTTTCTTTTTCTAACTAGATTTTAGATCATACATTTCAGAACTTTCTTTTAAAAAAAAAAATAAACATCTGAAGCCACTGAATGTTTTAAAGTTCCTACTGATCCTATCTGCAATACTCTGATACTGTGTCTGTCATGGATTTTTTGATTTAATTTTTTACTTTTAGAAGAATAGAATTAAAATATTAGCTTGATTACTGGGCTAACTTAACATCCACCACATTTGGCCCCCTCAAGGGGTGTGTCTGACTGTCTCACTCATTGCACTTTAGTTTTTCTGATCAACCAGCCACCTGGGAGCAAGGGTGAGGGCCTGGGAGAAGACTGGCTGCAAACCCGGGTTCCAGAGACACCATGTTATCGAGAGGCGCAGCGAGCAGTGCCATGCCATCAGATGGACCTCCGAGAGGTGGATGAGGGCATCAGCAGGGAGCCACCACACCGGTGTGCCTGCATCAGCATCAGAGAGAATGTGGGCATCACCAATAAGGCCATTTCCTGCAGAAATGGGCAGCCCTGAGAGGAAGCAGGAGTTGCCCAGGGATGGGGCGGGAGCATCCTAGACAGAGGAGAAGCATAACCCCAAGCCCAGACACTGAAAGAAGAGGAAACACTGGGGGAATTGCAAATAGCTCTGAGTTTTTGGAGATAAACTTGCTGGGAAAGGGAAGGGGTCACCAAAAGCCTGATCAAGAAGAGGCATCCATCCCTCCTGGAACACTTGGCCTTTATTTTGAAAGCTCAAAGAAGGGGATAATATGATCAGATTCGTGCTTTACAGTGGTCACTTTGGATACCAAGTGAAGAATGATTGAAGGGGAAAGGAGTAGAGGCAGGGGAGTGAGTGAGAACTGTTTGTAAACTTGAGACAACACAGAAAGGGATGATAGCGGCCAGAACCTTGGGAGAGGAGATGGGAATGCAAAGAAGATCCTGGGGAGCAATTCCAAGGGGAGTGCGGACAGGCTTAGGGCTGGATTGCAAACTGGTGGGCAGAGAGCAGGGGGAGACAGGGGTAGCCTTCCAGCCTCCTGCACTGGAGGAGGAGAACACAGTCCACAAGAGTGCTGTCCTCACAACAGAGTGGTGCAACTGGGTTCAGCACAACAATGCAAGAGTAATGACCCGCCAGTCACTCTTCAGCTTGTGGTGCACGCAGTTCCCCCTGGAGGAAGGACACCAGAGTCGCTGGCTTGCTGAGGAACAGTCTTTCTAATCCTTAGATTAAGAGACACAAATGCCAAAAATGGCAGACACAGAATTATGAAATGCACCTGGGAGTTAAGTATTTTTGTTTCTCATTGAGCCATTGGGAAATCAGCAGGCACCTGGTGATAGCAGTCAAGAGGGGCACCCTGGTATATCATTAACTTGTACAGGGTGCAATTAGCCTCTGACTACTTGAAATCCAGGCTTGAAAAGATTTCTTGGGTGGAACAGTGGAGAAAACTTCCAAGGAGAAAGTTCGTCATTGTCACTCGCTGGGCCCCATCAGGCCCTGTGTTGTCAATTTTCCATCACTGTGGCAAATATCTGAGATAATCAACTTAAAAGGAGGGAAAGTTCATTTTGGCTCGTGAAATTTTAGCAATTTCAGTCTGTATTTACTTGGCTCTGTTGCTTTGTGCCCAAGGTGGCGCTGTATGCTGTGGTGGAAAAGACCAATGTTTCAGCCAGGAAACAAAGAAAGAGAGGAGAGGACAAGGCCCCAGTGTCCCCTTCAGGAGAAGGGCTCCAAGGGCTTAACTTCCTCTCACTTGGTCCCATCTACTAGACATTTCACCATCACCCAGTAGTGATGGGGTTGGGGACCAGGCATTCAAAGTGCTTTGGGGAACACTGAGGATCCAAACTAGAGCATCCTCATAAGGTCTAAGAACCAGAGCCCACCTCAGAAGGAGTGTGTAAGTGTGCACTGGCCTAGCATCCCTACAGCTATTCCAACCCACCATGGAATCCCTGCCATTCTGCAGGACTTGGAAATCTGAGACAGTCATTGTAACTGAGGGGAAGCCTTCAGCTCTTCCATGGTGAAGAATCTTCCGCTGATTTATTTCCAGATTCTGCTTAGGCGGAGGTTGAGTGTAGACGAATCAGTGATGAAATGGATAGAAAAGACTAACGCTAAGGGTGAAATCCGGAAAATATGTTGAAGCCTTAACCCCAGCTCCACTACCTCCGAATGTGATTTTGTTTGAAAATAGGATCTTTACACAGGTAAGAAAATCAAAATGAGATCCTTAATCCAATATGATTGGTGCTGCTTAAAAGGGGGAAATTGGACACGGACACTGAGAGAGAGAGAGAGACCGTAAGAGGGCACACAGGGAGAATGCCATGTGCAGTCGAGGCACAGACTAGAAGGCATTGCCCGAAAACCAATAAATTCTAGGGCTACCAGCAGCAGGAAGAAGCCAGGAGGTGTCCTTCCCCTATGGGTTTCAAAGGGAGCTCGGTCCTGCCAACATCTGCATTTCAATCTTCTAACCCTTGCAAATGTGATACAATAAATGTTTGTTCTAAGCCATCCAATTTGGGCTAATTTGGTAGAAAAGCCGGAGAGAGAAAATGCACAGAGCATGGGTATTTCAAGAATCTTTTATTTCCTTAGTGCAACATCTATTTCCAAATCCGTATTAACATGGAAGCCACCGCATTTTAAGGAGCTGCTTTGGAAACCAAGGGATCGCTGCAGTGTCTGGTTTGCCCGGGTGAATATCAAGTGAAGCAAGGGGGCGCTGCGTCTGACGGTGAAAGGTGCGTGCATGCCCACGGTCATGTGCTCACCCCGGCCTCAGCCTTCACCCTGGGAAGCACAGATGAGCTCAGAGTCCAGCTCTGCTGCCTGCTGAGAGGACAGGAGGGTGCTACGGGACCCTAGCCTTTCAACAGGCCTACATTTTTCAGAGCCAGCTCTCCACAGATCCTTCCCTCCAAGGAAGAAGTCCCACTACCCTATCAATTCCATGCCCAGCTTGGCCAGCACCTTGCTGCTCGAGTCCTAGCCTTCATCGTTTACTCTAGAAATAGGATTTTTGCACTCATTCTGCTCCTAATTTGGAGTCTCTGTAAAACTTCGCTCCCTTGATTTCCATTCATTACTGGGGAATCACCTTCAATTTCTCTCCTGTTTGCCACCCTGTTCCTTATCATTTTGCTATCGTTTGGATCTGAGATGTCCCCATGTTGTAGTCCAGGTTTGTAGGGGGACAGATTTAATACAGGACACATAATTCATAGGATTATTTCATAATATTCACCCAAAAAATCAAATGCAGAGGAGTGCAGGAGATCTGTGCATACACTAGAGACCTGAAGAATCCAGCTGAGGGCTTGGATCCCACACCAGTGTCCTACACAAGTCCAGCTGAAGGCCTGGAGCCCACGGTGATTTCTCACGAAAGTTCATACTGAGAATCTGTACCGGGAAGGCCCTAAGGCCAGTGGTGGAAGGTAGAAAGCTTGCACTGGTGAGGTGAAGGATTTGTGCCACCAGGCTGAGGGATCTGCACTGGAGCCAGAAAGCAATGCTCAAGGCAAAGACCAGAGCTCCCCTAATGAGAACAGCAGCCATCCCCGGTGACAGAACCCAAGGTCCTCCAATGAGAACAGCCAAGTTCGCATCAGGAGAACCAGCCACAGCAAGCTTCTCCAAGAAAATCAACAGCAAAATATTTTCCCCTCCAGTTCTCTTTTTATGCCATTGGCAGCAATCCTCAGGTGGGTCTTCCATGCCCAGAACCACACTGATTCAGTTCAGAACCATGTGTTCCAAATTGACCATTAGTTAATCCACCACACCCCATGTGTTAAAGGGTGGCATGATTGGAAGATGATAGAACCTTCAGGAGGTGGGGCCCTGTGGGAGATCCTTAGGCCATTGAGGGGTGTGCCTTTGGAGGAGACTACGGGACCCAGCTGTTTCTCTTTTGCTTCATGCCCCTGAGGTGAGTGATTTTGTTTCTCATATGCTGCTGCCCTGACATGCTGCCTGACCACAGACCCTAGGAAACTAGACCAACCTCCATGGACTGGAGCCTCCAAAACTGAGCCAAGATAAACCTTTTCTCCTTATACATTGATAGCCTCAAATGTTTTGTTATAGGGTTACAAAGCTGAGCAACTCACTGCCTGGGAGATGAAGAGTTTCTTAGATTTTTCCTAATGCCAAGACCCACCTACCGGAACATCTTCCTAGGGTCCCCTTCTAAGGTCTCCCTTGCTCTCTTGTCCTGTGTTTGTAGTTCCTCCTTGTGTCTGGGTCCTGACCAGTCCTGCTCTGGCCTTGGTCATTGTCGTAGCAGGGACTACATGTGTTGGAGCCATTCTCTTCCTCCTATTAATCCCATAAGTTCAGTGTCAGATTGCAGCTGGTTCTGCCGATTCTGCAGGCTTTGCTTATGTCTACAAAGCTCTCTTTGTCTCTCAGTTTAATCAGCCAAGACCTGGAGCTAAATACTTACCTTAGATTCCTCCAAGGAGCCCAGGAAAAATCCTCACAAATTAGGTTTTCAGGGTTCAGCAGAACAGTCACTTGGAAGCTGACCCACTCCACCCTCAGCTGGCAGCCCTCTAGCAAAATCCCTGCTTATTTGCACTGCTGATCTTTAGTGTTAATTCAACACCCACGGGTCAGGTTTGGAGTGACACAGCCTCTCAACCATGGTTTTGTTTTCACTTGATCAAAACACTTGAGGACTAAACAAATGTCACTTTTCTCCAAGAGCAGTCAACCACCAACGCCCCCCCTCACCCCCTGCCGCTGCCCCGGGCTTGTTTGAATGTGTCCTGCTATGGTTCATCTGGGAACAAGACAGAGCCGGGGAAGAAGCCAGTCCTTCTTGCTAGACACTGAGCTCTGGAGAAGCATCAATCTCTTCCTCTGTAAAGTGGGGACGCTAACAATGCCTTCTTGTTTGAAGGAGATGTGAGGCAGTCATATTGAATGAAAGGACTTTTGAACCATCTAGGTGCATAAGTTTGGTCACCACCACTTTCCTCTGGGATTTCTAAACTCTGTTTTTCCTGTACCTAGCTTTTGTTCAACTATTTTTCCCTCCTTAGGTTAAGATCAGGGGTGTGGATTGTTTTGATCTTGGTGAGTGGTATTCATACTCCTCTGTACTTTTAAACTGATCGCATCTCATCATCTGTGTCTTCAGGACTCTTACCCATGTTCTCAGTCCCTAAATAATAGAGCACTTGAAGCATGCTAGCCCTGCAGGTGCTACATCCAGTTCCAGCCTCACACTTTCCCTGGGAGCTCCATTCTGCCATCATGCTAGCCTTGACTTTGACCTCCTCACGCAGAAATCTGCTCCAGAATGAGATTCCCTTGCTGTAAATTTAGGAGAAGGAACAGTAGACTAGAAGGAAAAGACCCAGGTGGCTGCTGTGGCTTGCTGTGTCACTCCGGGCCACACCTTCAATGAGCTATGGGATCCTCTGTGATGTGTAGATCCTGAGACTTGTCCTACCTCTTTCAGCTGGTATAAAATGTACTAGTGAATGTTTGGGATTCCATTAAGCATTCAGAGCCTAGAAGTGCATTATTGGCTTTTGGCATGTTAAATGGAGTTTACAGAGAAGTGTACAGTCCAGAGCAAGTCAACTTTCTAAGAGTAGTGTTTAAATGTTCTCCCTACCAAAAAATAAGCAAGTGAGGTGATGTCTAGGTTAACCAGCTTAGCAGAATCATAGAAAATATATGAAAAACATCCATTGTAACCTATACCTATGTGTATACCATTATTAGCTGCCAATTAAAATTTTAAAAAACTTAAATAGAAAATAAATAAAAATAAATAAATAAACATAAATAAAATCTTTTAAAAATAGCCAGAGTTCCTGACTGACTCAATAGTTGCAAACAAAGGAAGGTGCAGAACACATTCCTTGGACCTGGTGAAAACACAGGGAGTCACTCATATACTACATGCTAAGAAATATGGCACAGTATTAAGTACAAGAAAGGAACAGACTAATTCAGAAATAAATGCCTTGTACAAGATAAGAGTTTCTAGGGGAGAATATAGACATTTCTATGAGAAATTCAACCATTAAACTTGTTTGTCTACGATCTTTGCAGGCAGGTGGACAAAACCATGAATTTCTAAGGAGGAATGTTATGGTTTCCAGGATACTGTGTGTCCTAGTCACTTTCTTATTGCTGGACACAATACCCAGTACTTGCAACTTAAGGGAGGAGAGGTTCACATTTTGTAGAGGGTTCAGTCCATGGTTTACTAGCTCCAAGGCAGGATGGCATGGCAGAGGGGCCTGGCAGGGGAGCACTGCTCACAGCACTGGGGACAGGAAGTAGAGAGGGAAGGGAGGAGCTGGAAAAGAAGATATAACCTTTCCCTTATGCCCACAATGATGCTTCCAGGAAGTCAGCTGGAATCCAGTCACCTTCCAAAGGCGCCATGTGTGATGGCATGAGGCTTGAGGAGGACATCTAGGTAGAACCCGTAACACTGGTGTCTATCCCAGCATCAATGGGATATTGATTCCCACGCTGCTCTTAGAGATTCCCTCATTCCCATAGCGATGGCAATGTCGTCTTGTCGTGGACATGGACAGCTGAGACCTTAGCCAAGATCACCCCCAAGGGCAACTGATGCTTGAGGTAACAGAATGGAAAATAATTTATGTCTGCGAAATTCTGTGCAAGTGAAAATTAATAAAATGTGTCCCACAGACTGGCACTGTTACTGTGTTCTGGAGTACTGTGAACGTCTTAGAAAACATTTATCTTTTTGATTTTTGTTTTCGCTTTTGTTTGCCCAAACAACATCTACAAATGTGATCTCCTACTGTCTGCACCAGCCATGTTTATTTCCAACAGTTGTAAATTCACTCAAAGAACAAAGCTTTCTAAGGCTGAGAATACGATAATGAACTAGCCAAGCCTCTAAAAGAGAAGATGCCAAAAAAGAACACTTGCAGAATGGTTGGAGCTGTGGCAATTACCTTGTTGAATGTATGTGTGTGCGGTTTCCCCAGGAAACCGCTGTCTGTTTCTGGGCTGCATGTCTCTGCTATGTGGGTTTTAAATAGGTCTGCTCACTTATCACCACACCCATATCTGTGGCCCTAGGACTTATACCATTAAGTGCTTTCTTTGAACCCATCAAAGTAAAAGAGCTATGGAAATTAATGGACTTTCAGGAAAAGATTCCACGCTGAAAAGGTGTCATTATGTTGTGATTCGATCTTCAAGCACTGAGTATAATAAAACCATCATTCTGGAATCTGAGAAGAGATGAAGCTGAGATTTTATTCTCTATTCTGTGATTAAAAAGGCAGCAGACGCTTTCTGTTAGACACTGGTACATTATAGTGCTCTCATCCAAGAGGGTTAGTTCCAAAAGGTTTATCCCTGAGATGTCTGGGAGTATATTACACCGCTCTCCCTTGGAGCACTAGTAGCACATTGTACTGGTTATAGAGACTGTCAACTTGATTGGGTTAAAAGAGTCCTGGAGACGTGATTAGGTGATAAGTTAACCTCACCAATGAGTTATTCCATCCACGAATGGCTATTCATAAATTGGCTATCCAGAGGTGGGGACTGGTTAGAGGAAGTGGATTGTGGGGCAGGACCTTGCTACTATGCCTGGCCTATGGTTCCTTCCAGTCAGCTTCTTCCCCTGCTCTGCTTCTCAACTTCCTTCCTCCTGCCCTGCTGCTCTGATTTTTCTACATTAGAGCCAGCAGACCATGCATGATATCTCTCCACCTGTGAGCTAAAATGAACCCTTTCATTTGTGGGTGTCAGGTATTTTGTCCCAGCAATGGGAAAGCTGACTCAGACACACCATTAGGATTCCAATGAGAGGAAAAGAAACTCAATACCACGAAATTAGCTTTATTGTGCTTGCTCTTGTTTCACAGGTTACAGCGATTCCATATACCGAAGAAGAAAAGAAGAGTGATGGTGACACCTAAAATAAGAAGTGATTTGACAAATAGAGGTGTGAACTCTTGGAATATTAAGGTGCACATTTCAAGCTGGCTGTGAGCTCAGTGTGGACAGGTGTCATGTCACAGTGGGGTGGGATTCCCAATGTGCACTGAGTAGCAGATGCCCTTGAGAAACACAGTGTGATAAGGCAAGCCCAAGCCTCAGACTAGTTCAAAAGTCAGAGGAAAGCAGTGATATATGTCTTGGGGGCACGGTGTGGAAGTCAGATGTAGTTCTACACATAGCAAGATGCTGAAGCCCGACCAGGATTTTGGTAAGCGCGCGCTGCCAGGAGGTTGTTTGTCCATAAAAGCTGCATGTTGTTTGGGATTTCCATTTCCATTACATTCCTGTGAATTTCATTAAGTAGTATCTTGGAGAAGGCCCTCTTGGAATGGAGAGTCTGTTTTTCCAAAGCCTTCTTTTTGTAACTTACAATTCCATGACATCCTACAGAAATAATTCCTCAAAAATAGATCCGAGCTGGCTGCTGTCCTGCCTTCTCCTTCTGCCTGCCATCTGATACGCATGTCAGCACACAAGCACAGCTTCCCTTTGTGACCTGGAGGTTGTTTTTGTAAAAAAGTCCCCTATACAGTCATACTTCCTGTAACAATTTGGTTTAATACGACATCCTTACTCCTAAGGCGTGATTGCAGACGAAAGAGTATAGTTAGCTGACAGTGAAGGGAAAATGTTTCTCTTTGAACTTCCCTCTCATCACTTTCTTGGAAGCTCTTTTTCATAAAATTAAGTAAATTTGTAATAATAGCAATACAAGGAATAATAAGCTAAGCAGTCACGCATTTCTTAGCTCAGAGTCAACAGCTGATTTTTCTTTAATTTGTTTAGGGGATAGTTCGTTGCTCGGTAGCCAGTTGTAGGAGTTGTCATGCAGCCTGATTTTGAGTGGATGCTCCCTTTAGTGTCTTGAATGTTTTTGAAGAGTGAAATTAGATATCCTAAGAGGGTGGGAAGCCCTAGACACTAGATAAGATTTTCCCTTGAATCCACATAGAACCACAGCTAAAGGATGCATCCTGTGGTGTGCGTTGTTGTTAAAGAAAGAAAATGTGAGGCGGACTTTTGGAATGAGTATTCCTTGATTTTAGAAGAGCATTAGGAGATCTCCTGTGAGGAGGAGTTACAGACTGGTCCTGTGTCAGGCTGATTTTTACTTTTGCCAGCTGAACAAATCCAGGAAACATGTTTTTTTGTGGCGAACCCTTTCTCTGTCACTAGTTGTATCAATCCCATAACCTCCCTGTAAAGGGACATGTGTTTCTCCTTTACAGATGGGCATAGTTTGGGATTATGTGATTACTGTCCCTAGGTTTGTCATTTTGGGCAAATAAATATATAAGACTTCTGATTAAATTTGAAGATTTTCCTAATGACCTGGGCAATTTTATAATGCATTGAAAGAAGTCAACTGCAGGACCTTCCGAGGATCCACACTAAAAAAGCCCACACAGGACGCAGGGCAAAAGCTACTAAACAGCAGACTTGTCCTGCAGGGGTAGGCTGCCCAGAGTCCTTCACTGTCTGGGTTACATTCACTGGTCCCATAGGGTCTTCTGCTACATTTGATGACATCCTTGGCTTTCCTACTCATGTGTCATGTATGTCCTCTGACTTTCACCATCTTTTCTTATAACTTTACTAGCAGTTAACTATCAACTCCACTCAATTGCCTTTTCCCTTTCTTCTATTGCAACACACCCCCACTATACAACCTGAGAAATAAAAATTCCTGTCATCAAATTTTTGATATCCAAATGTCCACAGCTTCTAATCTGGATTGGTTATGTTTTAACTCATCAGATTATTTGGCTTGGCAGAATGGATAGCAAAGGCGAGGGAATATTTATCCAAGCATGACTTAAGTGGAAGGAAGTGGAGTTCACTCGGGGGGACCAGGCAGGATGGGGATGGAGGCACATGGATGGAGCTTTATTTTTGACTCATGTTTCTTTTTCCATTAAGTATTTAGCGGAAAATCTTTGGTAAAAACAAAAAAGTTGGATTTACCCCGCCAATGTTTCTGAAAGGCTAGGAAAATTACTTCTCCCGGGATGCCAGAAGAATAGGATGGTAGTTTATTGTAACATAAGATCGAATAACTAAGTTTTCCCCTACAAAGTTCTTTTCCTCTGGGAGAAATCCCTTCACATGAAATCTAGGTGAGCCAAGATTAGCTTGTGTTTCTTACACTTTTCTTACTGCCTTCTTTACTCTGAAGATAAAAATTTGTTTCAAATTTCTTTACAAATAAGCAAAACAATAGCAAAAACTGGGCTACTGAGAAATACTAATGCCTCAAGAAGTTAAGTACCTCCTTTATTCTTTAAAATTCCAGTTAAGGTTTAGCAATACCAGTTCAGTGCAAATTGTAGCTATGCAGACTTGGGCTGCGAGTCTCCCTGCTGAAAGATGAGATGGGTAGCTGATGACCTAGAAGTGAAATGCTAAGCCTGACCTGCAGGGTAAGACTTCCCAGAGAAGGAAACTGAGCACGCCTTACACCCATCCAGAGTCAAATAATCTGCTGCTGGATGAAAAGTGCACACCACACAACGTGGAAATCAAGACTTGAGATAGCAATACCTTTCATTTATTAAAAAATCACAGGATGGAAAGTTATGAGAAAACAATTTCCATTGGAAACTCATTTTTAAAAGTTGTAACAAAGAGAAGTCGAGCGAGAATGAAGGGCATGATTGACAGTGTGTTTTTCCCACCATGTGGTCAAATTTCTGATGCTTTGACCACAACGATGTACAGATCCAAGACCCAGGTGATCTTTACTGAGAGACCAGTGTGAAGGCCTTTGCTTTCTCTTTTCTTTTCATTTTTTCTTTTCTTTTGATTTGCTCTTCTTTGGTCCCCCCCCTCCCCCCTCTAGGTGTTACATACTTATGGAAGATCTAAGCAAGGAGGTTCCATCCTAGAGCAGAAGTACCACTTTTATCATGCTGGAGTAGAAAGGCCACTTTTAAAATATGTCTCAATTAATATCTCAGTAATATTGAAATTAAAATTTTAGTTCAAATAAAAATCAAACAAAATGGTTGTTTAAATATATCTAAATATTTGGTTCACTGATTAATGGTATTTTTCACCATTAACTGGTTATTGCAGATTTCTGGACAACCTATACTGTATTATAATTTCTCCATCAGTGAAAAGGGAACCAGTGTGTGTGTGTGACCATTAAGCTGGGCTGTCAATTTGATTGAGTTGACAGCTCCCTAGGAGTTGAGTAAAGACCACTCTGAGGGTGTCTGAGTGGGATATGGCTGCATGACTTTGGGTACTGGATCTGGTCCCTGAGCAACTTTGCTCTATCATACCTTCTGCCTTGATGTTCCTGACTCAGGGCCAACTGACCATGGACTAAACCTCTGAAGCCATGAGCCAAACTAAACCTCTTCTCCTTTAAGTTGTGAGTGTCAGGTATTGTGTCCTAGCAATGGGAAAGCTGACCAGTACAGTGTGCCTTCCACACCCAACCCACAAGTAGTTCATTGTGAAGATCAATGAGTGTATCCTTGTTGTGCTATATGGGGTTATTGGCTACAAGGTGCCATGTTAGTTCTATTTTACTGAATGGGACATGGACCATAGATCGCACTGACTAGTTCCGCTAAAGTTTCTGTTTTCCCAGTGGAGCACATTTTTGTACAGTCTCACTGAGAAGACCAAATATATTGGAAATGTTTCAAAATACTAAAGCCTTTTTGGGTCAAAAAGCCTCCATTAGTTTTGTAACTCCTTAGTTGGATATTTAGCATGACTGTCTTTTAATAAGTTCAGATGAAAAGACTGTTCAGATATAACCAAATAAGTTTGCTGCTACCTAAATCCTTTGCTATCATAGTAACACAAGAGCATTTTGCACAAAGTAATAACAGTTCAATGTATCTGGAAAATGGTAAGTTTCAAACCAGACACAACTTTAGAACTACTTCTTGAATATTATGTTATAATTATGATTTATTGACTTATACAATTATTGGTTTTCAAGACACTGCATAGTATAAAAGATCGGATGGTCAAGTCTTCCAAATCTGGCTAAAAATGATATGCAAGATGAACACATTAAAAGATCTCTGAATCTTACACTAAATCTTTGTACCATATACACTGTAGGTGAGCAAGATTCCTAATCTTAATTACGTTCAAATTAGTATTGATGCAAATATTCTGAAAAAAATTAATAGTGTAACAGAAGAGCTGTAAACATGCTTGTGGCATTATTTTCCTGTCAATTTTACCACAATGTAGAATAAGAATAAGCAAGTATAATAACTAAAAGGGCTAACATCTAACTATACTAATGTGTAATTTTTTTTTTTCGGTACTGGGGATCGAACTCAGGACCTTGCACTTGTGAGGCAGGCGGCGGAACCATTGAACTAAATCCCCGGCCCATGTGTAATTTTTTTAAAGAATGGAGATCTAAAGGAATCTGCCATAAAATTTAAAACTTAATAAAGACAAAAATCCTCCTTCACATGCATAGTCTGAGATTGTTTTTTAAATCCTTATAAACTTTACCTCCATTATTCTTATATGTACATTAGAACAGTTCAGTTCCAGGCCATCCATTTTATTTCTACATTTTCTGTTTAAAGGAAACACATTTGCAAATATGGTAACATCAAATATGGCTGTATCATATGTGCTGTAATCCCAGACCATCACTTTACCCACAGTCTGAAACCAGTTATTTTCCATTCCTCTGAGTACCAGTTCATATTTGGGTAGGACCAAATGGACATGAGCATCATTGTGGGCTTCTGTTTATCGCAAATGCCTTTCATGGATGACTTCTGTGATTATGCTTGAGAATCCCGGTGTGAAGTGCACATCTGTATGTAAATGGGGGAGGCTCGCATATGTACCTGTGCACACCGCCTGTACAATCACGGTCATGTTCTGCTTAAGTGAATACACCAATCTGTCTTGGTTTGAATAAAGTAAGCATTCATCTTTGCACGCTGAGCTAATCCCAGCCCATGTATTCTCTTCCCCAAGAAATGTAGCTCACTAGAATAAATTTTGCAAGAGACAAAATGTTAGCTCTGACACTGAGCCATGTGAGATATTATTTAAATGCCAAGAGTGCTAGGTACAGGTTATGAGATTATCACATTTTGTTCCTACATCAAGGGGTCATCTTGGGTATGAACTCCTTACCCTCAGTTCCTTCTCTTTCCCACTGGCACCACCCAACCTTATGAAGTGCAGCACCCGGGCAGATTTCCTGCGTCATTAGCAGTTTAACTTTCTGGGGTGGTAACTAATCATGGAGCATGTACTTAGCATGCTGGAGAAAGCCATTACTCTCAAGAGCTCTGGTTTGCTTTTGGAATGTCAGTGGACAACTCAGTACAGTTCCTTTGTGGGTGAGGTATTAAGGTAAGAGATAAAATGGCTGAGAGAAATATTAAATGACAGTAATGAACCTAACACAGGGCAACCCCAGAGGCCACGTGGACAGGGCGCCCTCAGAGCCAGTTTCCCTGTGCGTCAGAAAATGACTTTAAGAACAGTGTCCGGAGCAGAATGTCTCAAACTTTTATTTATCCACAAATCACTGGGGTCTTGCTAAGATAGAAGCACTGGTTCTACATATCTTCCTGGGACCTGATCACCTATGTTACACATAAACTCTGACATGGTGCTGGGTAACCGATCTGTAAACCCCATTTTTCATAGAAAAGGGGAATGGCAACAACAGAAATTAATGGGAATAGTAGCATCAGGTTATGAACATTCTCTCATAACTGTTAATTCCTGATTTGATCAGTGTCATTCCATACAATTCCGTGCATTAAGGAAAGGTAAAAATAGAATGACTATATGTGAGTAGAAGTCCCTGCTTGGACAAAAAAGAGTTTTAAAGCAACAGTACAACTGAATACTCAACCACAGTTCAACCTTTGACTGTGATGCCTTTGATGCTTTGACTAAATAAATATTATTACATAATAACTGATATTCTTGCATGGAAAGGCATTTTCTTTCAATAAAGCCTTGCTGAATGTCTGTCCATCCTACAGGACATATTTTCCCTTGCCCTCCATCCCATTCTTCAGTACGCTGCTCCATTTTAGAAAACATGAAGTTTGAGAGTTCACTTGGGAGGAAGCATTCCTCAGAAACCTCCTGAAATCCGGAAGTGCTTGTTCAGCCACCGGATCCCAGCGGGGGATCCATGGTGCACACCCATGAAGTTCTGTAGAGCCTGAGTGTGTCCGCTCGTTTTCTTTTGCACAGCTGCCCCTGGGTCTGCAGGGAGCCCCCGGGGGGAACAGCCCTGAGGTGAGGCCAGGTGGCACCCCAGCGTCACACGTTGCTCTGCTGTAACAAAAGGGTCCTCAGCTCACGCTCCCTCTGATCCTCCTGCCTATACTTCTCCTCAAGTTTCTGCTTCTCAGAATCTGCACAGTAAAAGGTACCATCCGGGCTCTTCCGGATCTGCTCAAACTGGCTGAAGTCAGCCACATACTTTCCATTTTTGGAGAGAGAAACCACGGGCACAAACTCAAAACCCCAGTAGATTTCTTCTGGGATGTAAGAGGTGCGGCTCTGGCAGACAGCGCTGGTGGATTCCACAGTGGCATTGAGGAGCACCACAAGCTCAAAGTCCTTCTCCTTTAGGTTCTGGGGGGTGAGGTCCCGCAGAGGGCTTGTCTCATCCAGCACGTGGTAGAACGTCATGGGCAGAATGAGGAAGGGGCTCTCGGAGGAGGAGTCCACATGGAATTTGACAGTGGCCTGGTTAAGGAGGATGCGCTCCCCCTCCTTGGTCACATGGGTCTGGAGGAGCTTGCCTGAGAGCTGGCACTGAATCAGGAGGCTCTTTCTCATGTTGGCCACCTGGATCACCAGGCACAGCTTCCCGTTCTGCTTGGTGATGACCGCACAGTGACTGAACTTGATGGTCTCAGCCCGCTTTTTGGGTCTTGCAATTTTGGCCAGGAAGGTACCAGTGATGAAGATTTCAATTAAGGTTGTGATGACCAGCTGGGCCACCAACAGGAAGATGGCGTGAGGGCATTCCTCTGTGATGGAACGCACGCCATAGCCAATGGTTGTCTGGGATTCCAGGGAAAAGAGAAAGGCTCCTGTGAGAGAGTCCACTTTCATGATGCAGGGAGTGTGATTGGAAATGGTCTCGCTGGGCTCTAGATCCCCATGAATAAAAGCAATGGCGTAGTAGATCACTCCAAAAAGGAACCAGGTCATCACGAAAGTGGCGGCGAAGAGGGTGAGCTTGTATCTCCACTGCATGTCGATGACTGTGGTCCACAGGTCTTGCAGGTACAGTAAGTAGATCCCATCCACCTTGTCGATTCTCACGTTGCTGTGTCCACTCTTGGACATGACCCGGGGTCTGTGGGCCTTGAGGCCAGGCCCAGCTGTGTGTTGTACCAGGGGAGGCCGGGTCACGCTCACGTGCATGGTGTCCATCACTTGATTCTTGAGATCACCTAGGAAAATGACAAAGAAAGGTGTTCCATTACAGTCTCATGTGGTGGAACTCCAGAAATCAGAAATAGAATGACTATGTGGAAGGAGTATGAATGTACGGTCATCTCCTACAGTCTGAAGGCTATTGATCCCAGGCACACTTGGGGACAGTAAAATCCATGGATGGTCAAGTCCCTTACATAAAAATGATATAAGTATTTGTATATAGCCTACACATATCCTCCCACAGAATTTATATCACCTCCAGATTGCCCAAGGCAATGTAAAGGCTATGGAATAGCTGTTACTGTTTTGTTTAAGAAATAATGACACAAGTCAGTACATGTTCAATACAGATGGAACATTTTCCCCAATATTTTCCATCCAGGGTTGGCTAAATGCAAAGATGCAGAAGCCCTGGATGTGAAGTGAGTGAGAAAGGAGACTGATGAAGGTAAGACTAATTGATACGTACTTGAGGTAGCCAGTAGGGCAGAGAAAGGAACACAGTCTCTGGAGAAAGGTAAACCTGGCCGAAAAGCTAAGTCTGCAATTGATCAGCTGTGTGACCTTCACCATGCTATTTAACCTCCCTGGCCCTCAGCTCCTTATTCTTTAAAAAGGCAATAAATCCCACTTCTCAGGGTTTTGGGATGATAAATGAGATGAAGTACCTAAACAGACCTTCATGCTCAAAAGATGATGTTACGTTTCTCTGAGATAACACACTGTTATGCATGTATCTTAAAGTATTATCAATATTTGTTTATATTCAGCTATCATGATTCCCCATTACAGAAAATTTAAACACTGTTGGACCAAACACGGATCTGGTACTGACATAACTAAAATCTACTACTCATAAGAGAGTTCTTGATATAGCCATGGATGATATTAGTACAAGCTTTAAAAATTCAAACAGTAGCAATGCATTTTTAAATGTACCATTTGCAGGACATTCTTTGTAACAATTAAACTCCCCCATCTAATGAATAACTTAGAATCTACAACCTCTCTTCGTCCCCGATGACTCTGAAAATGATTCAGTGATCACACAAGCAAAACATCCTTATAGCAAGTAATTAAGATTTTGTAAAGGCTCAATCGATCACACTGGTTATTCTTTAAAAAGTGTGATCAGTGTCATTTTAGGCACGACATTTAGGTACGGCACAAAGTTTTTGCCATGCTCTTTCTACACCATACTCCAGCAAGAGGAATTTAATGAGCAAGTGAAGAAGGAAGCTAGTGCAAGCATCTCCCACCGTAGCAGAGAGACCTACCGAGAAGCACACTGAGCCTGGATGTGCTCTTCCTGGAGCCACCAGAGGGGAACAAGCTGGCTTCGGGGCCACAGGGCGTCTTATAGTACCTGCCTGCTGACCCTACGTTCCTTGAAAAAGATAATGTGACTGATTACAGGGTAACCTTACCTAGTTGGCATGTTTTTCTCACTTCATAGATATTTTAAGAACTAGGAAGATGATCTCCTCTTTAAAAAGGAACTAATACGCAGTTGTTTATGATTCATGCCATAATGTTTTCTGTGAAAGAGGCATTATCTTCACAAAAGCTTTGAAAAGAACCCACCAGGCAAATGAATGGGAACTGTACCCACTGGGGGCTGGACCTGTGCATGATGCACGGGGCCCCTGGGCATTTCAATTTTCCCGTTACCTTACAGAGGGTGTGGCATTCACTAAATGCCCCCCTGGAAGTGACCTTTTTCCTGGGAAAATCACTTTTTCATTTGCGTGGCAAAGAAGGGCCATGGTGATTCAGAATTTCTTTTACACCTTGCAGCCTACTCCACTTTTCTTGGGACCCCCTAGAAGGACAGTAGAGGGGACCACTGGTGAGCAGCAGCCTTCCTCATCATACGCTTGGGGACATTTCTCGGTACAACTAGGTGGAAAACCAGCACAAGGAAGCTCGGGTAAGGGCTTGCCGTGCGTGCCACACTGCACAGACAAGCGGGTAACACGAGCTCTGCCTAAGACCAGTGCAGCTTGGGTCCAAGTAACCACACGCGCTTGCTTTTGGTTTTTAAAGAAACTGCTGGGAAAGGCCATGCCATCCAGTCCACTGAACTAAACACAGAAGCTTAATTTTGGAGCATGAGGGATCCACGAGGGTCCCGTGGGCAGCTCAGTCCTCTGCCAGCTGCTGGGAAACTTGGCCTTGTTTCTGGGAAAGCAGCACCATGCGGCTTCTGTCTCAGCCTTTCTCTCAGTGGGGCAGGGAGCCAGGTTGGGGTGGGCCAGGTACAGCATCCTCTCTGCGGAGAGTGCTTGGGCCTGGGCCGCAGGGCATGGACAGTGCTTCCTCCCAGGCTTTGTGGTGGGCATGGAAGATCTCCGGCCTCCGTGTGTGTTGTCACGGCATGGCTCGTGGAGGAGAGACCCGGCGGTCCCTGGTGCATGGGACCGCTGCCCCCTGCCCTCCTCCCTCCCTCTGATGCCCTCCACCCTCAGAAGGGTTTGCTACCTGGTCACTCACTCCCTCGGCGGGTCAGGAGACTTCTTCAGGACAGGTGGCAGGTCCTTGCTCCCCTTCACCCACCTGGCTACCATGGGACTCGGTACGTGCCTGGAAGAGAGAAGGACACAGAGCATTCACAGGTGACTCAGAGCACCCAGAGACACTGGCCCCTAAGGGTTCCCTAAGGGCTCTGGCTGTGGCATTTACTTCGCACCCTGATATCTGGCACCATGCCCAGACCAGGGCAAAGGCTCAAGGAAAGTTCCAAGAATTAAAGTGAAGCCACACCACGGCCCTTACCAAGGAAGCCCCAGCCCTGGAAGGAGCTCATTGGCAAACCGGCTGGACAGAGAGGGTTAACCACCCCCAACCAGGCCCAGGGAACTGGGCAGCAGCAGCAGCAGCAGCAGCAGCAGCACAGGGAGGCAGGAAGGGGAAATGCAGAGGAAGTAAACAGTGAGCGCTGCGAGGGAAGAGTCTAGAATAGTTTTACTGCCTGTGGAAATGCATTACTACTGTTGAGTCATCGCGGTCACCCGAGTTAGAGTGGAAAAGACGGTTAGATCCATCTCGCCTGACACACACCTCTCCGAGGAGGAGGAGGAGGAACAGGAGGAGGAGGAAGAGGAGGAGGAGGAAGAGGAGGAGGAGGAGGAGGAGGAGGCGGCAGCTGAAGCCCGGCTGTGTGCAGGACCACGCTGGATCACAGGGCTCAGTGCCTGCAGAAGGAAGAGGCCCCTTCCAGCTTTGGAAGTCAGGCTGGATTCTTGTCAGTGTGGACGAAACCCTCAGCCTTCCAGTCCTTCCGAGCAATATGTTCTAAAGTCAAGAGGTTCTTTCCCCCTTATTTTTCTGAAATACTTCTCTCTCTCTCTCATCTATCCATCTATCTGCCTCTCTCCATATGCGTCGTGTATCAATAAATGATCTTTCATTTGTCAATCTGTCACCTATCATCTATCCATCTGAGTTTATCATCTATCATCTTTTTGTCTTTAATCTGCTATCAGCTATCTGTTATCTATCATCTCTCTTATTGGTCAGATAACCTATTTATCCGTATGTTGCCTGTATCCATATGTTCCCATCATCTGCTCTGTCTCTCTACCTGTCTATCTGTCATCTACCATTTCTCTCTCCCTGTGTCAATTAGACAGCTACACATACACTTTATATTTATTTCCTGGTCCACTATTTATTTAGCATCATTACTGCTCTATAGTCTAATAACAATTCTCAAATTGTGCTGCCTCATACAGGTCAGATCCCAGAGTGGCTAGGGCTCGGTTGATACACCTTCTCTTCTTCCTTGCTCTATGAAAACCCAGAATCTCCTTTGGATCCATGACTTTGGATCCATCCCCTTCATAGCATGTATGCTTCCCTATACTCTAAATTCGTAGGGGTTCATTCCTCAGCATCCTGCTTTCAAGTAATTTACTTCTTTGTTGATCACTTATTTTATATAATTTCATGCCCTTGACTTAGATTTTGTTCCCCTAAGTGATTCAGCAAATCCACTGGTTTAACTCTAAAATGTTAAGAGACAGGAGCAATTTCCCCAAAGACCATCATGGGAAGAAGGATAAAAGGGTATTCCTTTCTAATTCTCCCTCTCTTATTTCTCTAGATAAGCAACATTTCATGTAAAACGCAAGTGATTTTCCTTAGTCTCTGGAAATAGTATTCACTTCCCCACTTATTATTCCATTGTTTCAGTTTGTGGGTTAGGACTGTGATTCTCAGAATGGGGATGTCCTTGTTGAAGTCCTTGAAAACTGTTGGAGAGGTCAGTTTTGCCCCTTCCTACTTTAAAGCAATGAAAGTCACAGGCAGCATGAAGTCACGGAGTGCTTGCGCTGTGTTCTGTTTATTCTTTGTGCTTATGTGATGTGGCATTTGTCTTCTGGAAATAAAGGAAACAAGCACATTTTTGAAATGGAGCCAAGCAGTAGGCACATGGGGAAGGTACTTAGCTCCATGGGAAGTGTTGGAAGAGCCACACTGCCGGTGTTGGGGGGGAAACAAAGGGAGTTGGGAAATGGAAAAGGAGTTCCCATTCCATCTTCAGGAAAGAAAAAATTCTACCAAAAAGAGAAGTTCCTGTAAAAACAGAAAGAAATCATCCTGTAAGTGGCCGGAAAGCAATGGACCAAAGAGAAGGAACACATCATGAATGATATGCAAGGATAGAGTCCGAGTGGAGCCACAAGTGGTCCGATGCAGGAAGATGCAGATAAATACGATAACAGAAAACAGTTGTGTAATAGAGACTCAGATAAGTAATAATAGTAATGAAGCTTCAGTAATAATAGTGATGAAGTAATAATGAAGCCACAATCATCATCCTAAGTAGGTAACGCACCACTGTGTGCCAGCCGCCTGCTTCCCACGTATGACTTGCTGTGAGGTGAGCAGCACCATCACCCCTGCAAGGTCACCGAGGCAGAAGGTAAGGGATGTCCCCCTGCTCCCAAGGCGTGGTGCCCGCCCTGAGAGAAGCTCTCCTGACTCAGCCTAATCAGAGTTGCTGTCAAAGCTGGCGGTTCTCAAGCAGTGGGACAGGCCAAGCCCAGAGACTCCCAGGCCTACTGCAGCCCTGGGGGGAGGTCCTTGCTACTGCTTGGGACCCACTTGGGACCACCGCGTAGGGATGTGCAGCTCTGGAGCTTCAGAGAAGACCTCTGTCTCCTCACTTCCCCTTCGCTCCCTGAAATAGTGCTAGTGACACCTCTTGTCACCCTCGGGAGCATTCAACTCTACCGTCCTTAGAGAACCATGCACCTGTCCACCCAAGGACAGGTGTGAAGTTTTTCATGCGGGAGCATGTGGGGAATCTGATCAAAACTGTAATATCCATATATAAGTATTATTTAAATTTTATGTGTTACAGAATACGTAAATATTACATATTACCAAATTTATACTAAATGTGTAAATAGGATGATATCCATATTTTGTTAAATATATACTGTAATGCAATATAAATCATTCTAGCTAATAATTAGCTAGAATCTTTCATTCCTATGATGGATTTTCACACATCACCCTTGCTAGCCAACTTTACTTACACAGGACCCTTTTTACTAAGTCTCAAAACTAAGATCCTTCGCCTGTCACATAGATGTTTTCTTAAGAAAAAATAATGGGTTTAAGGATGATTTTTCCCTTGCTAGTTAGTACAACATTGAGACTTCCTAACGTCTTAGACTTCTGTTGAGTCAAATTTTGCAAGTTTTCTATTGGCTCATCCTGAAAAAACTTCATTCTGTGTTTGTGGTAGAAGAACAAAGTGGAAAAATATTTTCTTTTCACTTATAGAAAAAGTGGAAAGGCACTGGTTTGCAAAGGGGATTCTCTCCACCAGACCTCCAGTGAACCCACGGCATGGCATATACTTTCAAAGGGGCTGGAAAGGCATGAAGGCATGAAATCCACATCAAATCATAACTTTGCTTTTCCAGACTCACATTAGAAGTGGAGGATCTGACTTTTAAGCCCTGACAAAACACAACTTCCTGTTTGTATGACAACTTGCCTTAAAAGCTTTCTTATGCATCCAATATCTTTGACAGATCAGTTTTTTTGATGATCTCTCTCTTTCTATACAGACTCCAAATACCCAGATTAAGTTTCACTTTAAGTATACATAAGTTTAAATATTAAGTGGGAAAAATGCTTGACAAGAATCTACTTGGGGTTCACTGAGCTCAGAAAGTTTAATTGAAAATAAAACCAGTGATGCTTAGCTACCCTCCCTTGGACCTTGCGCTTGCGGTCACACAGACACCAGTACTGCGGGGAACCTTTGGCTTTGGCCGTATTCCAGGCTCTTTCTTGCCCTTAAAGCAGTCCATGACTTCCTTCAAAGTCTGCTCTATCAGTTCTGAATCCCATTCTTGACTTTGAAAATGCCAGCTGAGGACAAAAACAGCTTTGCTCAAGTGATCACAGAAATGGACACAAGGTGGCTGAAGTTGACCCTCCACAGATTCCAGAAGGTTGTCCTCTAGGCCTTATGTCTTGGGCATGTTTCACTTACCTTCCACAGACTTTCTATTTTCCCTCAGGCACTCAGGACAAAGGATGGTGGGGAAGAATGGCAGCTTCTTGGAGGCTTGAGGAACTGTAAATTCTCCTCCATGAGACACACAGGGACTGAAAGGAAGTGCAAGGTGAGGCATTGGTACATTTGCACGCTGCCTTCCTCCATCTCAGTGACACATGTTTTGAAGATGTGAGCTCTGAGCCTATTAGGCAGAGTTCTGGCTTGTTGTGGTTGGCTGTATGAGCTCTGGCTGTTCAGTGTACCTCTCTACTGGAGTCCCGATACAGGATCCTTCCCTGGGACTGTCTCTGTGAGGAACTGTTTCCTCTTCCTGGTTCAGCAGTGGCCATGTGACTCGCTCTGACCAATGAAGTGTGAGTGGCCATGACTCAAGCCACACCTGATCAGAGGCGTTGGAGTCTTCTGGGTTGGCCATTGCTCTCAGGTAGATGTCAGTCGGGACTGTTCACTGTGTGGCCAAGTGGGAGTAGGGGACACTTGGAGCTGAGCTCCCACTGAACCACAGAGCTTACAGCGCAGGTGAGAATGCTCTTGTCACTGTAGGTCACAAAGCTCTGGGAGTTAGTTGCCTGTCCCCCGAGGCAAAACCTAGTGAAGCCCTGGCCATGAAAGTGTCCTTACTCCACGCTTTTGTATCTTAGATTATGTTCTTCATCTAACAGATGAATTAAAGGACAGGCATAAACTCCTGAAATAGTCTTAAAGTAAACTCCAAATATTGATCCATGTTGACACTCAATATAGGAAGAATCCAAATCTAACAAGATTTCAGCAAGAAGAAAGAATTGCCTGATGCTGGACAACAACCTACAAGAGGTGACCAACTCTCATTAAAGTCAACATTTAACTTTATCAAGATAACTTTTCAGAGAGCATTAAAAATGCATCCTACTAACCAATCTGATGTTTTGAGGATTTAGGGGCCCCCAGTTCACAGGTCTGAGGGCTTCATGATCTATAGTCTAGCGGCATTATCTTTCTAGCATGCTAGCTCTCGCCGGGGGAGGATCCAAAGGGATTTAGTACCTTTTAAAGCAATGACAGGTATTATTTTATTTAATCTTTCTCTTTACCGTGTGAAGAAAGAAATTTTTCTATTTTCTAAAGGAGGAAACCAGGCATAAAGTGATTAAATAATTTACACATGCTCATAAAGCTAGTATGTGAAAGACTGTTAGGAAACCAGCTCTGTATGCCTCCAGAGCTGCACTCCTACTGAACCAGCATCACCGTCTCCCACAGAGGCCACCTCTCCTAGCGATGCAGCATGATGAGGCGTATAAGACCCTGCTCCTGAGATGTTTGCATTCATTGTAGAATAGCGAGCCATAATTGATTCATTGTTTATCCTATGCCAGGCCTTACACAAGGTGTTACATATTAATTTAATGTTCACCCAGGTTCTGAAATAGACTCTATTATCACTCGTTATTCCAGATAAGGATGCTGTGATGGGTCTGTTTGTGTCTGTAGCTCCTCCTGATGTCTCAAACACTTGTTCTCCAGCTTCAGGGAACATCAGAACCATCTGGAGGGCTGGGGAAGAGGGCGAATATGTTCTGGGACCACACCTTGAGAACCACTCCCTACTCACTGGGTTGTAGAGAATATGGAGGAAATGAGCAAATGCATAGGAATGAGTCTATGGCCTGGAAGGAGAAGAAAGGTTGTGGGATGGCATTGTCAAGTATGGGAGATGCGAGTGGGATTTTTAGGTATCCAGGATGCGTTCCTACCGCATTGGAGTTCAGGAGCACCGTCTTGTAAAAAAAAATACTAGAGAGCTTCTGATGGGAAAGGAAGTAATCAGTTGCAAATTGCTGTGGGTGTCTTTCTTGGGTGTTGGGTGTCTCATTGGAATGGTTTCAATGTCGCACTGGCCTAGAACATTGGAGGACCCAGACATGCTAGGGTCTTCTCCCAGGTGTATAATACAGATGAAGCCCAATTAAAGGGATAAATGATCAAACAATCTCAGAATGCTTGCCTACTGTACCCCCAAACATGCCACCCCTTGTAGATCTACACTAGGCATTTGGATGCTACAGATTGTGAGAGGTCCTATGCTGAGAAATCTGCATAAGCACACAGGGATATCTGCCCCTGATATGCCATTTGGAAACTCTGGGGAGGACCGATCTTGTCTAACCTACACTCTACATATGGAGAGAAAGAGGCTCCAAAGCCTTGAGCAATTTGTGCAAGGTTACCAATTCACTCCAGGGTTAAGTCTGGAAACCAGCTTTTGTGAGTTTTGGTCCTTGCTATGGGCAGATCTCTATCTTCATTGTTACTGTTACGAAGTATCTTGAAATGAGCCATCCATCTTACTGGATACTGAAGACAGGGGAGACTGATGAGCATAGCTCCCTCCCTCCACTCAACCTCAGCATCAGCTTGGCTTGGGAGAGCTCCTGAGGAATGCACCATCTCTGGCTCTCTGCTTGAGCTACAGAACCAGAATTTTGGTGGGGAAGGAGGGAGAGCCTCCCAAGAAATGGTGTCTTAAAAAGACCTCAATTTCCCAAATGATTATGTGGCTAGAGTTTGCAAAGTGGCTCAGTGGACTGGAGAGCTATTATACATTGGAAAAGCATCAAGTATTCCTTTAGAGAAATGCCCCCACATTTGCATCTCATGTAAGCATCTAATGATCCAATTTGCCTCTGTGGTCAAATATTTAGCCTTTTTTCTATCTTTCCATTCCATTATTATTGTTTCAAATTCCATAAGTACTGAAAAAAAATCATTTTCCATCCCTAAATGTGGTTTACATAGTTATACCCTTGACTCCTCCATGCATATTCTTTCTTAATTTTTTTTTTTTTTTTGGTTCCATAGAACACCAACCTTCTTCCACTCAGCAAAGACAAGTTTAAACAGATACTGGGTTCAATGGGAGACTCATTTTCCATTTTCCATGGCAAAGAATCTGAGTACTGGAATAAGTCAGAGGTATCATTTGCTGAACATTTTTGTAAAGACAGTTTAATTTCAGGTCCTTTATTTGCGAGAGAGTTGCCTAACCCAAATAAAACATTATACATCTGTCTGTTGTTACAAGTGACCAACTTCAGCTGAACACTATTACTTAATAATAGCTAACTTTCCTATAGAGTGAGAATGTGCAGCGGCTAAGAGCAAATGGAAATTTCCTTTGGTTTACCACCCTGGATCTCTCTTGCTCCAACATGTGAAGAACTTGGGTAATAAGCATATTCTCCCCTTTAATCACAGCATGGCTTGGAGATGCATTGTTGTGAGATGGACTGGTGAAACAGGAAAATCTATGTCTGGGGGAATGAAAAAGGGACTGGTGTTGCGTTAGGTTCCCGAAAGGACTGCCCCCAGTGTTCTCTGCAGGGAATAGATTTCTACAACTAGCTTGTGGAAACTCACTCACTGCTCCTGTCTGCATTAATTCAAGGGCAGAGAAGAAGATGGCTTAGAGCAGTGCCACTGGGTTAAGGAAAAGGAAGTGTAGAGTATTTGGTTTTGTTTGACTGTAACCTGGAATAAATCAGGCTGGCAAGCATGTTTCTGCAGATGGCCCTGACAGGGAGAGATTTAATGTACCCGGGCATAGCTGGAGCATGCAAAAAGGAATGGGGAAGGAGGTAGCAGGCAAAAATGACTGTCTGCTAGGAAGCTGTCTTCCTAGGACTCGGGAGTTGCTTTGCGTTTTTATGATGCACCGTTGTATAATTTGCAAAACTTCAGATGGATTTTCCCCTCAATGAATTTCTCTCACGCAGACATTGAGCCTAGCAAACTTCAACCCTCACATGTATATTTCTTTGCATCAGGCTTACATTTTTGGTGGGGATGGAGGTGTAGAAAGATAGACAGCCCCTTATAAGTACTGATTTCAGGCTGCTTGTTTTCCTGGCTTCATGCTGGCTGCTTTTCCTTGTGTTTAAAATCCATTTGGGATTGTCGGTCTCTGCAACTAAACTGATGATTAATGGACTTTAGTGTTCTTCACCTGCAGACAGGGTAGAATTCTTTGTGTTGATTTTTCATGCTCATTATGATCCTAATGGGACTCTTATCCCAGACAAAGGAAATTACGACTTTTGCTTGATTTGGAACAGAGTTGTTTAACCATGGAATGAGTGTCAAAAGTTTCACAAACCCGTCTCACTGTCAGCCTCAACTTTGACCACATTTCGCTGATACAGAAACCGGATCTTGCCGGGTCCCAGGGGAACACAGTAAATACCAGAATTCTTGCACTGTGCCCAACTTACTTTAAGGCCTGGTCATATTCCCGAGGTATTTGTCTTTCTCAAGGCTGAAAACAGACTGCTGTGATCTCAGAATGATAGTAAGACACACTCAAATTTCAAAATGCTTTCACATTCAATCAAAGTCTCAGACCTTTGGCAGCTCACTAATCTCCATTGGTAAACACTGTAAGAAAGCACATTTCTGTCATCTGCACTTAATTAGCGGGGAGCAATAGGCCCGATGTTGGTGGTGTTCGAATTGCCAGGTATGATACAAGATGCCCAGTTAAATTTGTGCTTCAGATGGACAGCAAGTAATTTTTAGTATAAGTATACCACAGGCAATATTTGATACATGCTTACACTAAAAATTATTGTTTATCTGAAATACAGAGCTATACGTAGACTGTCTACATTCATATATATGCACTGCATGTAGAGAAAGATACTGATAGTATAGTGGTCCTATATTTTTGATGCTCAATCTAGCATCCCTGGGAAAGAACAAATTTACTCAAGAGTAACTCAGAAGGCCAAAAAAAGTAAAGACAAGATTTTAATATATAGACAACATTCTTAAAAGAACAGCACTCCAGATTTCCCCAGTACCAGGAATTCTGAAAACAAATACAGCTATAGTGAGAGGGAGGCACAGCCTTGTCCCTATGTGGCTTCACAGGGCTACTGTGCTAATCTCATTTTAACATTTTAGTTCAGGCATTCTTAACCATTTTGTTTTTGCTATTGTCCTTTTTGGTGGAATACTAAGACATATGACTAACTTCTTGGAATAGTGTTTGAATAGACAAAAATAAACTATTTCAGATTAAAGAATGCACCACTAATATTAAAAGGCATTCATTGTAATATTGAAAAAATACAATTATTTTCCCATTATTGAACACATGTTGTTATTTTGAAGTATGGTGAGCAGAAAAGGCTACAATGTGATGTTGAAATATCTGTGACTGTTACTATGACAAAGTCACAGTAGCCGCTTATATAACTGTGGTTTATCGCACCCATTCGGAGCAAGAAAATATAAACTTTAACTGATAATAAACTATTCCTTTTTTCCCTTCCTCCAACATTATGGATCCTCCGAGTGCCGGGCGGAATCACTTCAGGGAACATGGACCTGGGTTTACACTCAGCTGTGGATTCTAGATGTAGTCATCCTGGTAATGTCAGAGAACTCAGATCAATCGATTGAATACTCCTTGGTTGATTTTCCACAAAGACACAGTTAGCCATCACAGATTCTGTTTCTTTTATAAAAATAACATGCACATTTCACAATCAGAATCACATGCACTAAGGTGAGTAGGGAACATTGCACTGGTGTTTACATAATTGGAACAACACCCTAGGGGACCATTCCCACTCCTTACTCTAGAGGCAGTGGTACCATTTGCCCTTGCCAGACACGAAGGACAAAGAACAGAAAACAGCTGAGATACATACGGAATCCTCGGTCTTCATAGCCATAGTGTAGCCTTTCTCAGAATTAAGGAGCTGGGTCTTTACAGTAACATACTACTCAGTCACACGCAACTTTATGGTCCCCTGGTTTCATCATAACTCTTACCAGGAAAAAGAGAGCTTACTCATCAACAGAGTACTAATTCAGTCCTCCCCTTCATAAATCCTCCAGTGGCTTCCCCTACTGACAAGACAAATCCCAAGCACCTTTGAGAAGCACAGTGACTCTCTTAAGTCCTAGCTCTTGCTCCCTTTTTTAGCTTTGTCCCCTTCTGCACAAAGCCCGGCGTACACTGGCCTCTTCCAGACTGACCTGTTACCATGATATGCTTACAACAGATGAGACATACAAAATACAACTTCCCCCAAAAGAAATCACATCTACCTCACTGGACTAGCAGAGGGTTATATTCTGATTCTATAAAATTCTCATAAATCACAAGAACCTTCACCCACTAAATGGACAATATCTATAAATCTACAATTCAAAAAACGTTAAGAAAGTGAAAAGACATCTCAACACTTGTTCATTTGGGTGCTGAGAATTTATTGAGCACCTACTGTGTGCTGTGTGGGGTACTGGGATTTACCAATAAGTAGGATCTGCTTGGTCCTGGCTCTCACACAGTTTGTCATACCACAGGGAAGAAAACTTTTGAATAAATCTTTAGCCAAGTGATTTTAAGACATTTGTGGGAAGATCAAGAAAGTCCAGGGTAGAATCCCGGATGTGGGCATATGACAAGGCAGGTGACAGGGGTGTCAGAGACACACACATTTGCAAAACCCCAGGTGGCATGGAGCTTGGCACCCTCCAGGCAATACAGAGAGGGAGATGGTGAAGCAGGCCCAGAGGAGGCAGCCTTCTGACCTGGACTTCATGCTAGGACGATGAGGAACATCTCAGGGAGTTGTTCAATGAAAAGACAGGAGTGGACTTTCTTGGGAAAGGGATCATTTGGACAACATGTAGAATGAACTGAGGGTGGTGAGCAGAGATGCTGGGAGCCTCTTTAATTGGTGCTTTCAATAATCCCAGCTGAAATTACTGTCGTGCAGGCCAGGTGCCTGAGAGCAGCCAGGAGCCCTGAGTGGTGCCTTCCTGGTAGATTCAACGGCGGGCGGGCACTCTAACAAGCGGCTTCCGGGGACGAGGGGAGGGAGGGAGATGGGTATGAAAGAGGTTTGCTGGCTTCCTGGCATGAAAATGAGGTGGGATCGGGTGGGAGAAAGTATTTTACTGACCAGAGGATGCTGGATCTCTTAAATCACGTGTGTGTTACTGCACTCACAGCTTCTTGGGATGTTCTCAAATGAAGCCTACATAGAGCCTGATTTTGTGCAGAATCCTGGTGCAGAAGGAGGACCCTGCCTGGGGGTGGGGATCCTGGGGCCAGATTTGAGGGTGTGCACTCCAGGGTGCAAGGGAGACACCTGAACAGACATGAGCCTGCAATGTGTGCTAATGGACCCAATGTCCCATAGAGCAGGTGGGAGGAGGGCACCTTAAGCACTTACATCTGCGAATGGGATTTGAATCACGGCAGTAGCTACACTTCTCCCATATGTTAGGCAATCCTAGCCTCAGCCCTGGGCAGCCTTGGGGTCAGGGAGCACAGGACACTGACAGATGAGACCAAGGAAGAACTTTGGGTTGAAGGAACACAAAAGCACCAGCGACTGACTTTCCACTTAGCTCACTTCCTATGGACGAGTTTGAAGAAATGAGCAGCTTCATGTGTGGTGCCTGGTAGAGTAATTTGGCATGGCTTTATTGGAGAGAGCAATTTGACAATGTGTACCCAAAGTTAGAAACTATTTATGCACATCCTTAGACCCAGTAAATCTAAGAACTAATAAGAAATGTGCAACATAATTATGTACAAGAGAGCTCTCTATATTAGTTATAATATTACAACATTCAAAGCAACCTGGACCACCAAGAAAGTTTATAAAATATTTGTAGGCTGCAATATTATGTAGCCTTTAAAAATTAAGGCAAAATATATCTTTGAAAAGGCAATCCTCAGTGTAAATACACAGTGTAATCCTTTTGTGTTTTTCTTTCCAGGTATGATTAAAATGAAAGCCCCTAAAATGCTAACAGTTGTTATCTCTTCAAAAGAAAACAAAATTAGAAAGGATTTTCAAACAGATTTTCCATTTTTGTGCAGTTAATCTGAAAATTCAATTTCCCCAGCACAGAGCATTCTCCGGCATTCCACAGCTGACTGTAAATGAGGGGTTCTTACAGAGTTCTACTGAGAAACTTTCCACACAGCCTTAGCCAAATCTAGGAAAGCGTTTACTCTGAAACGTTTCTATTATGCAGATCCAAGAACCCGTTTTCAGTAAGTGATCAAGGTGATTGTTCCACGTTAACAGGAGGCTTTGCTTAATTGGCTGGAGGGTTTGCACTTTGACTGCTGTAGGGTGGATTCCTGCCCGCCACCTTGCTGGGGCAGCTCCCTTCATTCCTCTTCATTCCCCATTCCTTTCTGCCCTGTGCCTCCTGGCAAACTTCTACTCATCCCTCAAGGCCCAGCTGAAATGTCACCTCTGCTTTCCTGTTGGAGTTCATCTTGATCCTCTCTCTGCCTTTCACATGTTTTCTATCCCGCAGGACAGCATATAAGGTACTGTTTTAGAACCTGCCTTTCCCTGTAAAAGACCAGTTTGGGAGGGGTGTGGGTTTAATTCCCTCTTCTCATTCCCTAGACCTAAAACCCAAGGCCTAGCATATAATAAAGACTATGTTTGAGGGAGGAACCGGATGGTGTTTAATAGATGCTGTCAAAGTGGGCTTATAGCCCTCTAGATTTAGTGACCACCTGGTTCATTTAAAGATAATATATGCAGTGTTCTAGATCAGAGAGAAAGCTGGCCCACAGCTGGCACACCGAGAAGGGGATTCATCACTAATTTGAATGGCCAAACTAGAAATACAGACTTAGACTTCTGAATTGGATCCATAGCTTAAAGATTATTCTTCAGTATCTTATCTTGAAAAAAAATTAGTTGCACATTTCTATATGGACAAAAATAATCAAAATCCATGGGCCTAAATATATTGAATTTAGCCCAGTGAATTACTTGTTAGGTAAGTTTCATATTCTATTTGGTTTTAAGAATACTGAGTGTAATTAGAGTTAAAATGTCCCCTCAAAGTCTCCAGTGTTCAGAGGTGGGGCTTTTGGAAGGTGATTGGGTCATGGGGTGCTGTGCTCTCCGTGGATTAATACATTGATGAGCTAATGGCTGACCAAGCTGTTGGAAGGCAGCCTGCTTGGCAGAACTGAGTGCCTGCAGTGTGACCTGGAAACTCTCCTTCCTGCTTCCTGGCCACCATGGTGTGAGCAGCTGTCTCCCACCAGGCCCTTCCACGGTGACATTTCTGCCATGAAGCCAGCCAGCCAACCATAAACTTCTTCAATATGGGAACAGCAATAATCCAGATGGGCTCAATAACAAAATGATTGAATTATTCAAATTTAGCTTCTCCTCGGTCCTTTGAAATGTGTATACATGATGCATGTGTTAAAAAGTGTATAATACATTAATACAAGACAAAAATTTATATATCCATGTATGTGTTTTCTTCTGTATTTGGGATGAGAGGATGGTTATAAATTTCAAGTAATTGCTTAGACCAATGATTAGGAAATCATAACCTACATCCACTTTCTCTGGAGATCCTTTACAAATGCAAATTCATGTTCAGAAAGGTTGGGGTGGAGTCTGAGAATCTGTGTCTAACAAGTCCCCCACAGACACAGACACTGGAGGACCAAAGCTCACACCTCGAGTAGCACTTAGCCTCGGTGGGTACAGTCCTCATCTGGACTGCACAGCACAGAACACAGGAAATGGGTTCCCTTATCCAGCCCCCTGGAGAACAGGGCCTCCAGAGAGCTTCCTGGAACAGTGGTTTTACCTATGGGAGAAAGTTCATCATCCGTGGCTGATTTCACCGGGAAAAAACACAAAACAGTGCTTCTAAGACACCATACAGGATTGCAAAATGATCCTGTAGTCAGCAATTCTTTTCCAGGGTTTGGCTTTTAGCTGGAAATTTTCTTTCTGGGAAGCAGAGCTGGAAACCAAGATTTTGACCACCCCTGGAGCCAACATTAGGAGAACAGTGCTAAAGTCAGGCATCTTCCACAATGACTCAGGATGGATGCCGCCAGACACTAGCACCCCATGAGATCTCGGTGTTAGGAGTGAGCAGGTTAGAGGCTCCTCAACCAAAAGAAGTGGACCATCACACACACACACACACACACACACACACACACACCCTGAATCTCTTAATTTACATAGTCTACCCCACACTTTATGTTTGTGTATCCTATGAGAAAGATTACTTCTGTCTAACTTGAACTATATACCTTTGCTTATCGGAGCCACGCGCACTATGTGGGAGTGATTTCCAGTCCGTCTCAAAATATCTGTGAGTGGTCTATGCTGTGGAACTGGTGTTTACGGCAAGGGGTGCATGACGGAGCTAGACAGGTGCCTCCTCTCAAACTAGGTCCACAGTCCCCAGAAACATCACATGTCCCACCAGGACTCAGCCCTCCTGCGCCTGGACACCTAAGATGGTGTGTTCAAGGTCTGCTGGAGACAGTGAGGACAGCAGCAGGCAAGTGCTACTTGAAGCGAGTTGGCCTCTGGATGATACTACACTGGGCAACTCCCAGCAATCTTTCTTGCATCTATCTTCCGTCTTATTTTCAGCCAACTTCCAGGGGTAGAACTGGGGATGAGACCCTGGCCGAAAGACCTCGGTTATGCTCTCATCTTTGTTCCATGCTCCCTCTTCTATTTCTTCTTGGTTACAGGTAATCAAATGAATGAAATGAAAAAGTCAAAATGCCAGTCTTGGGTCGTGGGGACAGACCAGGCATCCACCGAAGCATAAGCCTTCACCACAAAACCCTGCTGTGGCAGAAGAACCAATGTGGTTGGAGAGAGCTCTAAGGAGGAAGAACATGAGCTTTACCTCCCTTCCCTCAGTGACTGGCATGAGTCCTCTGTCTGTCACTCCACTCGGCAGGCAGTGCCAGCTCGGCGGTGGACACATTTCCTTCCTCGTGCCCTTGACACACTGCCCTAGCTGTGTGGGCACAGACACACTGACCCTGCTCCTCAGTGCCCTTTGCAGTCCCTCTGCGTTTCCTCCTCTGCAGGCAAATGTTTCATGCGGCATTTCGCACGCCTGTGCTCCACACAGTTCTCTTCTCACACAGCATGTGCTCCCACATCTACTCCCACAGAGGCCACCTTTGTTGTCCCTGAAGCCCAGACCTGTGTGTCCATCTCTGGTTTCCCTCCTGTCACTGCCACCCCTACAGTCAACCACGTATGGCTCCTCCAGCTGCTTTCCCCCAGGCAGCCAAATTAAACCTAGTCTGCTTTCTTATCTGTCACCCAGGGGAGGGCCTTTCCTCCTGCAGACCCTCCAGTTATTATAAAAGTATTCACTATCCCTACTGTGCCTCAAAAATCCCTTGAGGCTTCCCATCTTCTCCGTTCCCACTGCCTTGCTCAGGACCACTTAGAATTTTCTCTCAATGCCCACCAGGCTCTAGCTGTAAGGGCTGCTTAAGTCCCGTATGTAAAATGTGTACTATTTGCATCTACCCTGGCAGATCCTCCCCTGCACACTTTCAGTCCATCTCTGGATGACTTAGAATACCCAGCACAATGTCAATGTTACAGAAACGGTGGTTAGATATATTCTTCAGGGGTAATGACAGGAGCCAGTTGTCTGTGCGTGTTTGGGACAGAGGTCACACTGTGGGCCTCGTATGAAGTAGATGGAGAAGTTGCAAAGAAAACCATGCCCACTCGTGTGGCTGAGAGACACAGGCTGTCACAGATGTGCCAGCGCTTGGCTCCATTCAGCATAGTGCTTGGCATGTGGCAAAGGCAAGTTTGCTTTTCAAGCCTTCTGACTTTTTGTTTTTTTAAACATGTTTGATCTTCAGGTTGAGACTGCAGATGCAGAACCTGCAAGGACACGGGGCTGACTGCTTTCTCTGGTGACTCCCGCAGCCACACTTGATGTCCTGTCTCGATCATCTCTGTGAAGGGCTCTACATGGTGTAGCTGCTGGGATCCCCTACAACACCAGCTCATGGTTCCTGTGGTCCACAGCCAGAGCCCCACTCCTGGGCTCGGGCAGGTGGGTGTGAGACCCTTTAGGAGCTGGCCCACCTGCCTGGGCAGCACCTTGGCCCTGGCCACTCCTCTGCCTGCTGCCTGCTGTGCCCAGGAACCCGCAGTGGCCCGCATGGGCTTGGCTGTGCTGCGCGCCTCACTCTGCACCCTGCGCCCCGCAGAGCCCCTTCCTCCTTCACCTGCTCCCTCAATCTCCTTTTCAGGCATTGCCCACTCCAGGCTGGCGCTGCCACTGCCCAATCCTCTCTGGGCCTGCTGCTTCTCCTACACCCTTCCTCTTGACAGGCTCAGCTCAGGGCAGAAGGAATGCTCACTTGTGGATTTCTAGTACAGTAATCGGCAAGCTGACAGCTGCCATGGGTTGAGGACCTACATGTGACCAACACTGGTCAAAAGTTGGTATGAGATGTCATTAAAATATACAGTGAATGTTTAAGTTAAACATGTGTTACAGTGGGGCTGGGGATTTAGCTCAGTGGTTCCGCTGCCTGCCTTGCAAGCGCCAGGACCTGAGTTCCATCCCCAGTACCAAGAAAAAAAAGTATTACAGTAAAAGATTCATTCCCATTAATCACACTTAAAATCCTCACCTAGCTTTGAGAATACTTTTCCCACTGCTCTGGCCACTTTCTGAAGCGGTTCTGCAAGTTCTCTTTCCTGAGTGTCTTCGCAAGGTGTGATAAAATATATATGGTGAATGCTGGTGTGAGTACCATTCGAGGGAAAGGCAGGTTTGCAAAATAAAAAAAACCATGCTGTGTCCTCATCCACCTTGCCGACTGGATCTGGTACCACATAACTTCCTGTTCTTTCCCAAAGTCAAAATGACCATGAGAAAGAAAGGTTTTGAATTGATTCAGAACTGTAAGGCAGCCAGGACAACACAACTAATGATGCTCACAAAAAAAGCCTTCCAGAGCTGCCTTAGAAAGTGGTCTGAAAGATGGGATAAGTGTGTTCAAAGTGAGGGGGAGGATTTTGAGGGAGGATGCATGGCAATATATCTTTTAAGTGCTTAAGAATTAAACATTCACTGTGTTTGTTGATCACACCTTGTATACTTCTGTCTTCCACAATTCAGAATAACCTTGGGAAAACTCTGGTCAAAATGAGTGAATGGAAGCCCGGCGGTTAGAGTTTGCTGAAGCAGTGAGAGCATGGCCTGTCCAGCTGGAGACCAGCTCCTGGACCTGCCTCATGCAACGCAAGCAGCTGTATTCACTTTATAAGTGCTGGGCCCAGGCAAGACTCTACTGCATGTCAAGTGGTGCAAATGGGAACTTCCGGCTCTGGAAAAGCCTCCCCAGACTTCACCGAGAATGTTTCTGCACACTGAAGGAGAGAGGAGCTGAGCAGAGGCGAATTCGTGCTGTCTCCGTCCTCTGCAGCACCCACAGCTGGTGTCAATCCTGCAAAGTCTGTGTTGCCCTGCTCCGTGCTGCGTCACTAAAGGCCAGGTCACCAGCCTCTCCCAACCAGTCTCGGCCCTGAGTGCTTTCCTTCTGTGAGCAGCCCTGCGGCGGCCCCTGAGTCTACATCCTTTCCCTGTTCCTGCACCATCTGCAGCCACACAGTCTTCAGTTCATCTCCTGAGTCGCTCCTGCTTCTTCAGTGTCACCCGCCTTTTCGAGGCTCCTGGGTGCGGACCCTCGGGGCTTCTCTTCCACTCCATTACAGCTTTTTGCTGGCTGCCCTCAGACCCTTTCCTGACCCTTCCCACTCAGGGTTCCTGTTTTTAAAACTAATATCTCTGAAATGCAAATGCATTCTTCCAAAACAGAACCTGTTCATGTCAACAGACAAAAGTCACAGCGCCTGATGCTGGTCTATCCCCGCATCAGATCTAACTGGGCCTCATCCCTTATGTCAGTCTCAATTCCTGCCTGACCTGACATCCCAGGATCCCCACGCTCCAGTGAGGACAAGCTGCTTTCACGTCTTTCCACCTGCTGCTTCTCCCTCTGCCTGCCCTGCCTGGGAAACCCATCCTCAAATCAGATCCTCCAACTGCATCAGACACCTGCCCAACTGACCCTTCCACTGCAGGTCCATCAAAGATCCCTCTTCTTCTTTACCCCTGAGGGTGTGATGTCACTGTCCTCACTCCAGTGACACAACGCTCCAAGCTCTATGTATAACTCCCACTTCTGCACAGCAAGTCCTCCAAGGGCAACCACTGGGCCTGTCCACTTCTGTCCCTCATTGCATGCTCCCTGGCAATGGTGGGTGCTCCAAAAATGTTTTTTGTCTCTATTTATAAGTTAGTGCAGAAGTCCATAAATGGGGTAGTTGTCCATTCATAAATAAAGATGAATATCAAGGACATGGCCCAAAACATATGCATGGTGTCCATGCCTTTATCACTGCAGGTGGCCTTTTCTAAATAGCTTTTGTGAACTGATTTATATTTGCACATTGTTCTCTCTCCATGGGAAATGAGTTTGCATAGTGTTGACATCCTCTGGGGTAAGAAGCACCTCTTTTCATCTCTTCTGACTCAGACACTCTTGGAAGCTGAACTAATCCTCATGCTGTGACTCACTAGCATCCTGGACATGCAAAGGTGGCTTTTCTCTCCAAGATGAGTGTATTTGATCATGTCTCTAGCTATCCAAAGGATTAGGAGTTTCCAGTGGAGAAGTGCAGTTACTTTCATCCATGCACCCCCCGCCACACACACACACCAAACTACGTACACAAAATTAGCATGGGAATTACTTCAAGAGCTTTGTCTATACTCATTTCTGCTTGTCTGAACAGCTTTATCAATAACATCTTTAAGAGGCCCAAAGTTAACTTGAGAATCACAGTAAGGTCAAGGGGGAAGGAGGCAATGGTCCTGGGTCTGTTGGGTGGGCAGTTTTCACTAATCCCCAGTTCTTTCCTGTCAGGAGCAAGGCTACATAATTTTAGGTAAAATCATTTGGTTAGCCTAGTTCTCCTGCCTACAGCCCAGCTATGGAATTCTGAAATGTAACTCCATTTTGACCTCCAGTCACAACTGAGACCTCAATGATCCGGTGATGATGCTGTGATTCTCCAGGACAAGATTACACCAGCTGAAGACATCCTGGGAGGAACAAACATCTACTCAGTTCCTCATTGTTCTTGGACTGTTACCGTCTTGTTTACCTGGATGTACTGAACTCTCTGCAAGTCATTTGTTACTTTTGTTTCTCCCGATGTACTGAATAAAAGGCACAGTAAGCTGGGGGCTTTCGTCTTTCCTGCCCAGAGCGGCATTGATCAGACCTGAAGCTCAGCTTCTTCTCAGTCCCATTCGTCTGCCTTTCCTGTAATTCGCCGTGTGCTGCCGTGGCTCGCAGGAGACCAGGACACACTGCAGAGGTTCTGGTAACGTCCCCTTTCCCTGTTCCCTACACTTTCCACCAGCCATCACACCAGCGCATTTCATCTTTACCTTTGCTTACTAAAAGCAAAGAGGCTAAGCGTTATCTTGAATAAACCACTTCCACTTTCTCAGTTATGAGAAATGGGACTGAGTTTCCAATATGCTAACCCCATTATCATTTTACGTAAACTATAGGACAGGTGGTTTAAGGGAAATTGTAAAACTCATGCACTGTTCAGGACTGAAAATTATATGAGCCTTTGAATTCCATTGAGACCCACTCACCCCTGGCTCAAGCTCTGAACTATGGTGCTATTTCCTTAGGCTGCCATGGTTTCCAACTTGCTATCACCAACATATTATTAGCTCACTCATTTATTCAGCAAACATTTAACACTACTATATCCTTTGAAATATATAAAAGTGGGTGAATTATGGTCCATGCTCAGTATACCATCGGAGAATGGAGATGATACAGACTTAATATTTTATACCCAGAAAGATAGACTCCTTTATACCTAAACAGTATCCCGTGGACCCATCTCCATTTCTATAATAAAACTTTATACTCACTGGTTCATGTGTTTCTCTCTTTGCACAAGACTATAACCTGTTTAGAGACCCAGATTTTATCTTTTGTCTGTGTTGTCCACAGAGAACATAAAGTTTCCTAGTACATATGTTAACACAGAGTTTCCTAGTGCATATGAATGAATGTGATGTATAAAAAGGCACTAAAGTTTTCCAGAAGAAGGATCAATTCCCTCCAATTGGAAGAATCAAGGAAATCTTTATGAGCTTCCTTAGGAAGAAGAAATGGAAGGAAAATGATTGCTGAAGAGGGAAATTCCCCAGGCAAAAGAATGAGCTGGTAAAATATGTTTGGAGGATGCTCCTTTGCTTTGGTTTTAGGATTCGCCAATCATGAGGGCTTCTGAGCTTTGGAGGTATACAAGAATCACTTGGGGAGATTCAAAATGCAGCAATGTCTTGGCTCTGGCATGAGCCAATTAAACCAGAAGCTCTCAGAAGGAAGCATAAGAGTAGGGATCTGAGTCTTGCTAATTTTTATTTATTTTTATTCTTTTAGTTTTTGGTACCGGGGATCGAACTTGGGACCTTGCGTTTGCGAGGCAGGTGGCAGAACCACTGAGCTAAATCCCGACCCTCTTGCTAATTTTTAAAAGCTCCTCACTTGCTTCTAATGTGTTTCCATGGTTGAGAATCATTGGGGAACCTCAAGAATTTAAAATCAGGCCAGATTGGGAGCTGCACTACTAATGAGTTTCATAAGGCAGCAGAGGTCAGCCTGAGAACTTTGGTTTTTTCAGAAAACAAAAAGAATTCAGGCTCATCTAGGAAATCAAACTGAAAAGGAAGAAAGTAGCCATGGGGAGATCGTTTATTAGGGGCTGGTGAATTTGGCTGAGCAGTACATGTGCTAGGTAGGTTGTCATCTTGGTCACAACCAGGTAAAATTCATGCATCTATCAGATTTGAGAAGGTGACGGGTGACCGGGAGCTGAAGGGGGGTTTGCTGTGTGGATGAAGGGAAATCTTGGGCGAAACATGGCGGGCACTGTGGGTAGGAAGGGGGGGAGAGGTCAACTCTGAAAGCTGAGGTTGTTCTGGGGTGTCCACGTCTAGGAAGCAAATGTGGGGATGGACACAAGTTTCAGAATCGCTGAACAGAGAAGGAACATTTGCTAATACTGGAATCATGGTGATTTTCAAAAAAGAAAAATATCCAGAGAAGACAGCAGCAGAGGGGAAAGCCTAGGAGACTGCTTATCCTGGAGAAAGGCTGTGAAGATTTTTTCGAGCAAGGGCCTGGAGGGAGGGCAGCTGAAAGTTCGCCAGCTAAGTAAATTTATCAGAGTGGACAACTAAAATGCCAAGATTTCAAGACAGAGGATATGGCAGACCGGACACAGACTTGAGGGAGGACCAGGAGGTGCTGATGTCCTCAGAGAGGTGAGTTTCGGAAAGGAGATACCTGTTTCCCTAAGACAGAAGGGAAACATGTGCGCGCATTGCACGTGTACTGATTCATCACCTCTCATGCCCGACTGTCCTAGACATGGGAGACACAGCAGCCCGGACGCACGAGGTGCTTGGTCTCATGAGGTGTGTTCCAGCCGTGGGGCAAGGGTGGCGAGATCAAGTTACAGGAAATGTTGAGGAGTAGAGAATGACAATGGAATCAGTGCGACTCGGTAAAGGGAACGAGTCTGCCACTTTACTGTAGGGATGGTTCCCGAGACCCTGGAAGGAGGCAACTAGAGGAGAACAGAGGATGCAGCCAGCAGAAGGGCTCTGGGAGGCTCCCAGGCAGAAGGGTTGCACATATCTTGCTTTGCACATGAAAAGCATCCTGAAATCGGTGGCTGTGAGGGAGAGGTGGCCTCGGAGCTGAGAGCTGAGGACTTTGAGGCCTCCGTGGTAAGAGGTTACTGGAGCATGGGGTTACAAACCCCACATTTGAAACATAAACATTCAAAAACCACAGAATGTAAACGCTCAGGGTCACAGCACACTCAGCAGCTCATGGAATCCATACAGCAATGGAGCACATTAAGAAGCCTACTAACTCTGCTATCTAGCTTGAGAAGAGCTGTAATTTAGCATCCCTAGCTATCAATTACTCCTGTTTTCTTCATCTGTAAAATGAGAAGCTGGGACGAAATGACCTCAAAGTTCTCTTCCAGTACAGTCCACGGTGAATGTTGAGCACATACACGTGAACTTCTGAAAGTTGATTTACTTGTTTAACGTCTGCATTGAATGTTTAACTATTGATGTTCAAAAATGCAGCTGCAGGGCTGCATACCTCCGTCAGGAAGGTACACAAAGAGCTCCCAGTTCAGGGAGCATCCTGGTTTTAAAATAGATTGCACACCCTAAATTCTGGTGGGGGAAAGTTCCAGTAGTGGGGTAGTTTCTTAGGATAGCAGGTAGATCGTTGATATAACACTGGGACAGGTCACCCAGAAAATTATTAGAGATGATTGCAGCACAGTATTTTCAAGCTTGGAAAATTGCTTTGTAAATATGGAGAGGAAAATGAGCTTTTCATCACCAGAGGACACAAAATAAAGCTATGCAAATGTGAATCATCTCGCAGAGTGGAGATTAACTTGAAGCGATATATTCAGGACATCTTTTATTACCCTCAAAAAGTGAGAATAAGAGTTAATCAGGACTTGGTTGAACCCTAAAAAGCTAAGGTGAAATGTAATCAACTGGAAGATGGCTATTCGCTAGCTACTGCTGCCTATTAAAATCTTATCACTTTCATTGGTAATGGGACTTTGGAATAATACTATAGAGAACACTGAAAGAAACAAACCCAAGTGTGTGTGGTTTTTCAAAGAGCCATATTTGTTATACATCTCATTAAAATCAAGGTCATGATGGCTCAAAACTCAACGTTAATTACAAATAACTTGTTTGTAAATTTGATTGAAATGAGTAGCTCACAGGTATTTTTAAAAGCATGGTTGGTGCTTTTCTCTTGACATAAGTCTTCGGCATAACTAACTCTAAGTTAGTTCCATACCCAAAGTATTTGCATGGGAGTGATGAAGGACAACTGAAACAGATAAATTATGCAGATAAATTGCATGCAGATAAATTAAGTCGCCCTCTTTCCAGTGTAGGGTGCAAGAACAAATCAGGTGCTTTATGGATGCTGCTGCTATTATATTTTTATTTGTGATATTGCAAAGTAGTGCTCAATCATTTTTAAACATTACGAGTTTTAAAAGCGGATATTTTCTTTAAATCAGTAAAACCTAGGATAGTGGGGGAAACCATGTCTGAGATCACTGAGAGTCACCCTGTTGGAGTTTCCAGAAACCCCCTTTGAGGCTTGGGGGTTCCCCCTTCCTTTTGCACTATGCTGCTTAGCCAGCTGGAAACACACTGGGTTCCTTCCCTGGAGTCCAGGTGCTGGGCCCAGGCTCAGTGGGAGGTCACAGGTAACTGAAGAAGGGAGGAAGAGGCTGTGCTGTGCAGGGGACCCGGCCCGTGCGCCCGGGGCCTGCAGACTGGGGCTCCTGTGATGCCGAGCCTGGGCAGAGCAAGCCCTCTGGACCCCAGGAGGCCAGGTGGGGCTTTTGCATTTGGACCAAAACTGCTGTCTCCACCAGGGAGCAGCCCCCAAGTGCTTGTAAGGGCAGAGCCTGTGTGGGTCCCTAGGGCTTGGGTACCGGGACATTTATATCCGGATTGTTTTAAAGCTACTGAATAGCAGAACTGCCATGCGGAGCTATCATACACAGAGGGCTAGGAAGCAGCACAAACATTTTCTTAGCCATTAGAGGTCCCAAGAGATGCTAGAAATGCTCTCTCTCTACCCTGAATTCTCACTAACGTGTTCTGGAACTTCAGAATGATGGTCTCACACTTTAGTAGCTCTTAAGACTATTATGGGCCCCCTCTGCTTTCTGTGACTGGTGTTTTCCAGTTTGCCTTGTGATGGGTACGTATTATAGGGAAATGGGAACATGCCAGTGACTTCCACGACATTCATTACGTGGCTCTCATGGGGCTGTGCTCACATGCACTCCAGGGATAGCTCTGTGGGTGTTTGGCTCATCCCCACAGTGACTTCCTGTGCAGGGCAGACAATCTGCATGGAGGGACTGTGACCAGGTTGGCAGACAGTGCTGAGGATGATGGGCTTAAGCATCAGAGCACCCAGGGCTCAGCCATGTAGGATTTACCTTCCAGGCCACCATAGCACTGGGATAATTCAAGGACATTTTGGAAAATTAGGAATCATGTCCTTTCTTTTTCCATTTTTGGACTATTTTTATTTATTTAAATTGACACATAATAACTATTATATAATTATAAACCTTGTTGAATTTTGTAGCTGTTTATAGGATGGTCTTTTGATTCATTTCTCTTATCTCTGTTTCCAAACTATAGGCCAGTTTAATAATTTTGCTTCCCCCAAGTTGGAGTCCACTTTTTTTGCTTCAGATGCCACATGAGGCAGAAGCAGGTCAGCCCTGGGGAGATGCCCCAAACAATGCCTGAGGAGCAAGCTCCTATACATACTGCAAAACCCTGGGCAAGTCCTATGGCCCGTCTCAGCCTCAGTTTCCTCATCTGTAGTAGGAGAGAGAATTGGGCTTATTTGTCTGAAACCCCTTTAATCATTAAGCTTCCATGAGATTTAAAGTAAAGCACAGAAATTGGCTGAACTCCAAATTTGGTCTTAATTAAGCAGACCCAACAGTTTTTTCCTGGAAGATGCCCAGCCTCATTTCGTTACATAGAGGGGTTGGAAAGGTCCATTTGCCTGAGACCAGTGTTCTTGGTGCCCAGACAGATTCAAATGCACAGAATCAGAGTGGCTCTGCCTCCTAGAGAGGGCTCTGGTGCTCAGAGAATAGGAGTCATCAACATATCTGCGGTGTGTGAAACTGCTCAGTGCATGTGATGTGTATGGAGTTAACGCTGGACAAAACACCTATGGGCTCCCTTAATATGAGCATACTCATAATCCTCATGTCCTCTTACTAAAGAGCAAAGAATGGGAAATACAGCTTTGTGTTGGTCCTGCCATAAACATGCCAAACTTGCAGATTTTTGTCATTTTCCCTAGGTTTTGACAAAATGGGACGATTACAAATGCATCTGCTATGATTCATCTCAACTCTGTGTTGGGCATTTTGGTGATGGGGAAGCAAGATGCTGTAAGGCACAGGATTATTTTTTGCAGACAGGCAGACTTGGGTGAAAATCTTCTGATTATAACCTTGTGCAGGGAACATCACCTAATGCCCACCCAGTGGAGTGATCCTGAAGACAAAGCTGGGCACTCTCTGCAAGGTAACTGGGCAGTGACTTGGACAACTGGCTTATCTCCTGTGTCTGTTTCCTTATCTGGAGAAAGGCAGATGGTGAGGCTTCCTTGCTTTAGACTGGGACTACACTCCGCTGAAAGTTCAAGCCCTGGGGCCTCAGCGAAGGTGAATGGTTGTAGCCCTCGGCCCTCCAGTGTCTTCTTGTGCACTGGGGCAGTAGAAGGCACCTACAGCGGACACACACTCAGGTCAGAACCCAGCACGGGACCAGGTCTTAGCAGGGCACACACATTCTATGTCTGGGTCACCTAGAAAAGATGAAATACAGGAAAAGCAGAAGTGGTCAGGCTCCAAGGGCTGGAAAAGCTGAGCCCCCATGAGCCAGAAGGATGGATAAGGAAGTGCTAATGGGAAAAGGAAAGACCAGCTTCCCAGGAAGGGGAACCACAGTGAAGAATCCAGCGGCAGCTGGATGAGGGACCTGATGGTGAGAGGTGGGAGAAGAGTGAGGGGAATTGGAGGTCTGGCCATGGAGAACCCAGACCGGGAGCAATCTGCCCAGGCCACAGTGGGAGGCGCTTTACCATGACCACTTTCACTGGCTGCAGCCGTAACTGTTGATAATCACCAACATCCCTGCCCTGAAGACACCTGGGAGACAGAGAGCAAAGCTTGCCCTCTGCCTCCTTTTTCTGATTTCCGGGCTCTTTGTGGTTTCTCTCCACACCAGCTCGAGCTGCATGTAGTCAATTTATAGTTTACAGCGATTTGCCACACACCCATGTATGTTTTCCACTGAAGTCTGTGCTTTTTCCTAGACCCACCCGAATTCCAGAGCATTTCTGACTTGCATGCCAAGTTCATATTCCTTTTCTTTGTCACCCTCTCTCCTCCAGATAAAACACAGGAGAAAGTTATTTTTCTAATGGTTTGATGTCACTTTTAAAGGAAAGACAGAAGAACCTCGAAGTTAACATTGAAAGAATAATTTCTGGTTCATTTTGCATTGGGAGCAATAATGTTTTGAGAGCCAAACCCAGTAGCTAGTTCTTTTGCATCTCAGTTTGTGTTCACCAGTTTGAGGCTGTGTGCGGTGTAATTCTTTATATTGGTTACCAGAGGAGCTGCATGAAGATTCTGTAAGGGTGGCCACCTAGACTCTGGAATTCAAGCTTTCTTTTTTGAGGTTGTTTTGTTTTGTTTTAAAGCAGAACTGTGTAATAAGGGAATCAGGCCCTTAGGGAGGAAAGTAGAAATGATTTTTGGTCATTTTGAGCATGTTTATTCCCTATCAATTCATAAAACAAACGACGGAACTGGTTTCCCCAACACTTTCAAGGAAATCATCTCCTTTAATTCTCCCATCCTCCGAGTGGCAGAAACGTCTCAAGTTTTCCAGGTTAGAAACTAAGAAGTTGGTCAACTTGCCCTGACTCCCACCCGTAACTGGGGACTCAATCCAGGGCACCCTGTTCCAAGGTTCACCCTTTCTTCTCCGCTGCTAAAGGAGCGGCCTGTGTTCATCTTATTGCTGGGAGATGGATAGGACTCGGCAGAAGAAGGGACGCCTGGAGTGGAAAGGGGAGGAAACAACTTCCAACGCCCTGCAGTGTGCGCAGGCTCAGAAGTGTGGTGTGCCTGCCCCAGGCACGGGGCTTGGCGTCCCCACGTCTGGAATTCACATGCAGGGATATGAGATTGCAACCATCAAGTCCTCCTTCCCCGGGTCAGGCTGCCTGTCACATCGGAATGACCGTCTGCCTCTCTTCTTCTCCTAACCCCACTTGCCAGGAGCTGTTTCTCACACGACCCCACTCTGCTTCTGGAAGGGTGCAAGTACTCTTATCAGATATTTGCATTCTGCCACCCAGATTCTTCCAAAATGTGCTTTACTCATTTGATTTTTGCTAAGAAAATTTAGGCTATGACTTTTGTCTTTTGAACCCTCACCCACATATTTTTCTAAACTACTGAAATAGAAGACTTCATATTCTGCTGAAGTCTTCTATGATCACAGCATGGCACTGGAAAACCGGAAGACGGTCTGAGCGAACCTGAATGGCACATCGGCGCTCAGCCAGCTCGCTGTTCTGAAAGGAACTGGCCCATCTGCCTTGTTCTGTCTCCCTCGTTACTGCTATCTTTGTCAGATCCTGTTTGCATTCCAAAGGTCACTGATCTTATAAAAGAAAAAAACTGAGAAGCCTTGCTTTAAGCATGGCAGCAATTAGCAAATTTGGACACCGCATTGTCTTTCCCCTCTTTCTACTGGAAACACATTCAAGAATGAACTTGTAGTTCACTCGGCATCTCAGAAGGCTCAGTAAAGTGCAGGTTATGGCCAGAACCAGGTGCTCGCCCAGCCCCGGGGAGCTGCTGGACTCTCCCATCCTTTCCCCAGGGATCACCGGTTTGTGTGACTCAGGACCATCCCACAGCTCAGCATACTCATGTTAAATGGTGACAGATGTCCACCTGCTGCATCGCTGGCTCACTTGGCTCTAAGAAGGGTAGGGAGTGGGGTAGCCACTAGAGCAGTAGAAGACAAGAAACTCTCACCACTAACAGGTTAGGAATAGACATTCTGTGGTCTCTGAGGACTCTGCCTTACCAGCCCATGGCAGCCTCCCAGTTCCTCTGACTCAGTGCCTGGTGTGTGAGCTGCCCGGGTGTCTACCGAGCCCTCTGCCATCTTTCTTCACTGGTGCCTGAAGACCCTGCACTGCATCTTTCCTTGACAGACAGCCATGCTGAGCTTTCCTTTTTTTCCCCTTCTCTGATAAATGAGCCAAGGGTGGTAGCATTGTCTTAGTCACTTTCTTATCACTGACACTCACTGCCTGACATCCACAGTTAAGGGAGGAAGGATTTATTTTGGCTCATGATTCAGGAGTTTCGGTCCATGGTCAGCAGGCTTAGACACAGAAAAGGCATGGTGGAAGGGCCTGACGGAGGAGAGCTGCTCAGGCGACAGCACGCAGGAAGCAAAGAGCAAAGGGAAGAGCTAGGGAGGGAGATGCAGTCTTCCAGGCCATGCCCCCAGGGACCCACCTCTTCCAACCAGGCTCCCCCTCCTAAGAGCAAGGCAACTAGAGCACTGCCACGGTCCAGGCCTCTTTCAAACACCCCTCTTATGAGCACATGAGACCTCTGGGGGACATTCTCACAGCAGACTCTGTGGTTTCCCATCTGCCTCTCTGATCATTCACTCTCTTTCTGCTTAGATGATTTTTCTTCTCACCCTTGGTAAATATATCCCCCTGGGTTTTGTGCTCATTTCTCTTTCCTCTTTACATCCTCTCCCTGCACCCTCTCCCTTTATCTGTTGCTCACATCTTTTTAGACATCTTACCATGACTCCAACACTCCTAGGATACTTCTCCCAGAAAACTGCTCAGAACAGAAAGGTCCAAAATTGAACTCCTCTTATCCTAAGTCCAGTTTCTTGTGATTTTTGGTTCCCAACAAGGGCATCATTGTTGTCCACCTCTCTGTCTTTAAACTCATTCCCTTCAGCATCCAACCTACAACAAACCCGAAGATTGCCCCCTGCTGAATGCCTCTTGTCCTCCATCCCTTTCTAAGGCCACTGCCTTGACCCAGGTTTTCATTCCTTTTACCAGGCCTCCCAAAGTTCCATCTTGACTCATTACTTAGTATCACCACCAGACTGTCTTTCTAAAGTGTACTTTAGGGCCCCCAAATCAGGTCTTCTGTGACTCTTCCTTGCCTGCCAAACTGAATGACAAGGTGTCCTTTCCAACCAGGCTCCCCTTGAGTCTCACCTGCCCGGCCAAGCACTAAGGGTGTGGCTTTTGGAGACCAATGACCTCTTTCAAGACCAACCTCATGTCTCCTAAAGCCTGTAACTGCAAGCAAGTTACTCTCTGCACCTTCTTTGCATCATCTCCAAAGAGGTCAAGAGAAAGCCCACCCACGCAAGGACTGGAAGGTCCGTACAAGTGCCTCTGGTCTGGCCCTGGGCCAGGACTCAGCACTGTCAGCCCTGTGTCCTGCTGATAGATAGGCTTTCTGGTGCAAACTCAGCCCCTGGGCACATGGCCTGCAGCTTCCCCGAGCTCTCCTGCTGGCTTGCTGGGCCCTGGTGGCAGCTCCTCCCCATCCTGGTAGTAGTCCTTTTCACTCCCCAAGCTCATCTCAAATGCCCCAGTGCCTTTGCCAACCATCCCAAAGGGTCTGGTCTGTCCCTTTTTGGCTTCTCCAGTCCTTTGTCGGGGGGGTGCAATTTTCACCACATCCTCTAGGGCACTGGGGTTGTTCTCAGGCTTTTAAGTTTTTGCTCTATTTCTCCAATTCCATTCCTTTTCACATCTCTTCCCAACAGTCTCCTGGAACCTCCCTGGGATCAGGGTATTAGTGTCCTCCACACTTATCATTTGAGTAGATCTAAGACTGCCCAGGGTCATGGAGAGCTAGCCCTGGGCAAGGGTGTGCTTGCTGGAGATGACCCAAGGTTCAAAACTAAGTATGCAAAAAGGAAGTTGATTTAAAAACCCATGAAATATGCACAGTATTTCTACCAACTGTCAGCTAGCAAGTCAAACCATTTCTTCAAATATTAAAAATTAAACAAAGTGCTGTACAGAAAACATAGTTTAAGGGACATTCCCAGGATACTGAACGAGACAAGTTAACATCCACAATTATAAAACTTATGTTTAAATATGCATAGCCTCATGTAGCCGGAGACTCTGCAGGGCCAGGGACTGGCAGGTGCTGCTCCCAATCAGAATAAAATGCATTTGAATAAAATCTCAGGAAAGAGGCTCATATATGCTTCAGTCCTATAAACAGCTCATCTTTAAAATGGGCAAATCTAGAAAATTCCCTTCATTTCAAAATTTAAAACACACCCAGAGTTAAATGCATTGGTGCCCCAGGTACACTAACACCACCCATGTCTAAAAATGGCACTTGGAAGGAAACCAAGATGATACTAATTTTTCTGTCTCCTGGATTTGCTGGCCATGGATCAAATCCCCCCTTACATTCCAGAATCACAGGAAATTCTTCCTTTTCCTTTTTCCCTGGTTTCTTCCTCAGGTTCAAGCTTTCAGCACATGCTTCCATGCTGAATCCTGCCAGCTCTGTTTTACTTTTCTGCTTTGTTTCAGGTCTCTTCGGTTTATTCTTGCCAACATTCTCTGCATGTTTCCTACTTTCTTCTATGAGTTTAACACAACTGCTTTATCATAGCCACACAGTGCTTCTTTCTTCTCAACAGGAAAAGATGACTCCCTTCTCAAAATCCCCACCCAAGCTCCCAGCAGTCAACCTATTTCTTTGTGATGTCCACCATGGAGGAAAACACACCAGTTGCTGGTTGTCATATATGCCTATTTTCAGAGACCTTCAGTTAAAAATGGTCTGTGCTATGTTTGCAGGATGGAGTAGATGTGGGATTTCAGTGCGAGGGAAGATGTAATCATAGCAGAAATTCATGTCCATGCAGGTGGCTTTGATAAACATTGTCTGAGGGATTCTTTGGGCTCAGCATTGGGAGTCAAAGGGAGAATTTGGTGAGATCTCTGCTGCCCATATTCTGCAGCTGGGCAGGGGAAGAGACCAGTGAACAGACGACTGTGAAGGTAAGCCAAGAGGGACAAGCTGCCTCCCTCCAGGCAGGGAATCCCAAGAGGGAATTCACAGAGGGCTCCCAGTCTAGCCTTGGAAGGTCTTGCCAGAGGCACTCCTGCGTCTAAGCCACTGGGGAGAGTTCATCGCCTCCCCTAGTTACAGACAATTAAATCATACCTGCAGAGAGGTACCAAGAGAAAACGGAAATAAAAAAGATGGATAGAGGAGAATAGACATTGTCTTTTGAAAGAATTTTAAAATATGATGTATATAAAAGTAGGCTCAGTGAGTGTCCGGTTGACCTTCAGACTGGAATATGAAGCACATGTCAAACGTACATTTCATTTTGAAATCACAAACAAGATTTGGCTATGATGGATCTGGGTATGTTTACCTGTGGCTTGTAAAAATAGATGAAGCTTCTGTAAGTAGATGACTTAATCAAATGACCTCTTTGAAACTTACTCTCATTTTGTTTCTATCCACTGTTCACTCATGTTGTTTTTTTGAGTGTGTGTATAAGGTGTCTTTGTAAATTCACTTCTACTTTTTTAGGAATAGAGTGAATTAAAAAAACAATAAAATAAGAAGTCATATTCTCTGGTGCTGACTGTAAGTGGCCACCTTGAAATCCGAAGGCTGACCAGTCACCTGCAGGCTTGGCTCAGGCCCTGAAGGCACAGCTTTCAGCCAAGCAGAGCACAGTGAACGTCACACATGTTCCCCTGATCACATGACACATTGCCATCCCCCAGCCATCATGGCTGACCAGTGTGTCCCCAGTGGAGTCCTGTGAAAATTAGTCAAAGGAATAAATAACAGCTGTAGGCGGTGGGAAGAGGTGGGGGACGGTTCTAAATCCCAAATAGGTTTCCGACCTGGATTCAAAGTTAAAGAAAGCCTCTACTGCAGGGTTCTTGAGGTTTTTAAGGTGTCCAAAGTGCCTGAGATGTGGTAAGAGAGGGCCTCAGGCTAAGGAGGAATTCTCAGACCTTTCTGAGTGCAGACCTTCTGAATTCTGGCAGGGCTGGACTCCTATGGGACCCGTGTTGGACTCACTGCTGACAGCACAACTTCCCAGGACAGAGCGGGGCTGCTCTGCCGTGAAAGTTGATTGCGTTTCAAGATCTTTCCTTGCACCTCTGGCTCAGGGAATCACTCCTGGCCCAGGCTCTCAGGTGGAAAGAACGGGCCAGCACCTGAGAGGTCTCCCCTGCTCCCAGCAGTGGAGCCTCTGTCCAGAGGGGCCAGGAGCTGGAGCCCCGGGCTTCTTGCTCTGACTGGCAAGGATCAAGTCCTGCCACATCCTAGCCACGTTTTCTGTTTGGAGTGATGTTAAGAAGTCAACATCACTATGATGATGCTTTTTAAAGCAAAACTGTTTAGAGGACATTACTTTTGAAATTTAATTGTTAACATGAACCTTAGGATGAAATTATGAATTTGAAATTTATTAAACAAGATCTTGAAACTAAAGAACCACTGTATTAAGACATTGTTGGGATCGTAATACGCTCTTACCTACAGGGTCAGCTTCATTATTACTGCCCTAAGTACACACCCAAGCTGACTTTGCTACTTGTACATTTGTGTCTCTGTGATGTAGCTCACTATCTGTTTATAAATTCTTTCCATGGACTTATGAAAATATAAAGAAGATGGGGTGGGGCTCACATTCCTTAGTGTTTACAGCGTGCCAGACACAAACAGCAAGGTGGCTCAGGTTCATACATTTCCTTTAACTCCTCACAGGTTCGTAGCATGAGGTTAGTAGGCAAGGTACACGTGATGCCAAATTTCATGAACTTTCAAAGCAAAGATAAATTTTTCCAGTTCTTTCATAAAATATAGGAACAGGCACAAAGGGTAACTTAGGAAGAAACACAGCAAAATCCAGGGATCTGACCTTGTATTCTTTGGCAAAGAGGACAAGAATAGAGCAAGATATCAATCTGCAAATATTTGAAAGCATAAACATTATTGAGTGAGAACATTATTTGGCCTGGTAGGCATGGCTTTAGCCTGCTTTTGTATCAAGACATGACACTGTTAACTGCTATTGGAAACTGGAAACGACATTAATAGAAATCAAGGGGAAAAGAGATTCCTTTGCCAGACACGCACACATTTCACAGGGGCAAATGGTCAAAGTCTGTTAAAGCAGAAGCATAGTGCCAATGCATTCGATACAGTGGTGGTGAACCTACGAGTGCCACGGCAGGCTATTGGTTATCACTGAAAGCTCTAAAAGGTTCGCCATCACTGCTAGGTTCTATGCTTACCACTATCAGAATGTTCTCTGGCTTTAACTTGGGGTCTTTCCAAGTAGAAAATGTGCATCTTTAACATCAGAAAAACAGCACACATGTGTAAATACCAAATAGTTTCTCTGGTGTGAGAAACTGAAAGTGTAAATAAGGATTAAAATGAATAATTGATATAGGAAGCAAAGGTCCAAAGGAGTAGGGGTGATGGGAGGGGAAGGGGAAAGGAAAGAAGGGAAAGCAAAAATTATGAGAAAAGGAAAAAATGGGAACAAAGTCTTTGTAAATAGGGAAGGGTGGAGGGGGTGAAGGGA
>NW_004624745.1:25567996-25602600 GCF_000247695.1 Heterocephalus glaber
GTCATGATTTTTTCTTTTTGTTGGATTCTCCCCCTTTGCATTTAATTTCTTGTCGTGCCTGATGGATTCATTCTGCTGGGCTTCCTGGGGTTGTGATCCTCATTGTCTTTTCCTAGGATATTGTCTAAAATGTTTTGGAGTGCTGGTTGGGTATTCATGAAGTTCCTCAGGTGCTCTTTGTCATGAAAGTATCTTATTTCTCCATCAATTTTGAAAGATAATTTTGCAGGGTACGTCAATCTGGGTTGGAGGCTGTTTTCTCTCAGGGCTTGAAATACATCACTCCAAGCTTTTCTTGCCTTGAGGGTTTGCATTGAGAAGTCTGCTGTGATTCTGATGGGCTTTCCTTTGTAAGTGATTTGTTTCTTTTCTCTCACTGCTTGTACAACTTTGTTCTTCTGTTGGGTTTCTGGAATCTTAAAATAATATGCCTATGTGTAGATTTTTTTTTTTAATCAAGGCTATTTGGAGTCCTATCTATATGCCTCACTTATCTGTATGTCAAGTTCTTTTTCCCTGATGGCTAATTTTTCTGCCATCAGTTCTGTGAACAGTTTTTTTATGTCATCTGCACTCTCTCCTCTTTCTTCATTGACTCCAATCAGTCTTATGTTATTCTTCTTGGTATCGTCTAGCAGCTGCTGGATTGATTTCTCATGGTCCCTTACAATTTTAAAGAAATTTTTCTTTTCCTCGTCACTAATTGCAATCTTATCTTCTATATCTGAAATTCTGTCCTCACATTGGTTCATTCTGCTGTGTAGACTTTCAGTGGAGTTTTTAATCTCCTGGATATCTGTTTGCATCTGTTTTATGGATTCCATTTGTTTCCTATGTTGGGATTCCATCGTGTCTTCCTGAGATAAGATGTATTTTTGTTTGGGTAATTGGTAGATGTACATATCATATCTTGATCATTTTTCTTCCCATTCCACCTTCTCCTTCCCTTCTTCCCCACATCCCCTTCCCATCTGCACAAAATCTACCTCCCTGTTTCTTACAATCTCTCTTTTATTTTGCTCTTTAGAAGATTCATATTTTGGGTTTCTTGTGAAAGAGAAACCGTGTGATATTTAACCTTCTGCGACTGATTTATTTCACTCAGCATTATGGTCTGCTGGTGAGAATTGAACCAGCAATGGCTGCTTTTTTCTGCTGACAGTACTATTACCTGATGAAGCGTCCCTTGGGGTCCTGAACAAATAACTGGACAAGACGCACATAAAAGGCAGCAGAGGTGATTATTAAGTGAAGATGAGAAGGCAGTATGTGCTGCAGGGTGAGAGAAGACAGTGAAAAGACTCATAGTGAGTCCAAAGGATAAGGAAAAGGGGTCTTTTGTACCCCCAATTCCCAGGTTATCTCTTTCTCATACAAATAAGGCATTGGGACAGGGGCCCTATCAAACACTCACTTCGCCTTATACCATGTGTAAACTGAAGAGCTAGAGTGGCTTCCTGCCAAATGTAAAGCTGGGATCAGGAACAGTGTCTTTTGATTGGCTGTGCCCATATGCAAATGAAAGATTGAAAAGAGCATCTTTTGGTTGGTCCAGTGAACAGCACCACATTCAAATGAAGAATTGAAAATACCACTTTTCTGATTGGTTCTCCATGCAGTGATGGAGTCACGGCATTGGCAGTGTCTCTCTCCCTGGAAGTGCCCCTTAGCCTGCTGCCCTACCTTAGTCCCAGCTGATAAACAGACAAGCATGTCCAGCTACTGCGACCAGAGCCATCCACTTTCCTTTGCGACCTTCCCTTGGTCAACCTCTGGCCATGTGCTGGGTGCTGGCCTGGGTAAACCTTTTCTGTAGCTGTCTCTGCATTGACTAGGTGTCTATGGCCATACCACCCTGAATGCCCCTCACCTCAGAAGCTAAGCAGAGCTGGGCTTGGTTAGTACTTGAATGGGAGGCTACTCAGGTAACCTCCTCAACTGGGCGGTGAGATGGTTTCTCCATCAGCTCCCTCTCCACCACATGACCATGCATAGGATCTTACACATGGCAGGTTGACTCTGAGCCCAACCTGCTAGAGCCATGTTTACAATACATAAAAATAGAATAATGCAGACATTGCATTCATCAGTTTGAAGAACCTCAAAGATCAGTTGGGGAGTCAAAAGTAGTGAATCATTCTACATTTTTCCCTCAGATTTTATTTTAGCCCTGGGCCTTGGTTTGCGATAAGTCACCTATTGTTACTCTGGGGATTGGTGATATCAATGGATAGTGCACATGTCTCATTCTACTTGCTGGATGCAGGTGCTGTCTGTCCCTCACATTCATCACACTGTCCAAGGTCCCTTCCCTACAGGGCTCACCTGTCCTAATATTTATTGCCATGATGTTTCAATTCCTGAGTATACATAGGGCTTCTTTCCCAGTTTTCCTAGTTTAGTTTGCTGGCTTCTGGCAAAGCTTACTGGCTATATACTTTTTGCTCTTTCCCCAGCATTTAGTGATATTATTATGCTGTAACTCCCTTGTTTGTTTACAGCCTGAATGTTATGTATCCATGTCAATTTTACCTCTGAAACCCAGAGAATGTCCTTACAACTCTGATTCTGCACAACCATCCTGAATTCTCCACAGCATACATGCAGGAGAGCCCAGGAGAAGTCTCGGGACACAGCTTAAGTATTTATTATTAGCAAAAGTGGGTCAACGATTCGGATCTTTTTTTTACTTTGGAAGCTTCCCAACTGTAAAATTGTAACTTTTTGCCAAATATTCTAGTTCTTGTGGAAAAACTGAGCAAGACAAATTGGCTGGATGATGGGAAGTGAAAGATCTCAGCTGGGCTGTTACAGATCCTACAGGAGAGACATGAATGTAGAAAGACAACGTCACAGATGCCTAAAGTCTCAACTGTGGACCAGTTCTTTGCCTACCTGGGCCAACTGGAAGGTGCTGAGTAACAAAATCTTAACTGGAGAAGCCACAAGAGTGTATTAAACAATGAGGAAATGGACCTGAACGGACAGCTGTCCATGGAGCACTTGCTCTATGAACACAGACCATGGTAGTCATCTTGTTCTGTAGATGGTTTCTATCAAGTGCGTGTGGGGATCATGGAAACTCCAGCAAAGCAGAAACGATAGGAAAGCCTGATAAAAGGGAATTGTTGTTTTTAGTGTATTTCTCCCCGACAGTCTGCCCTGAAGAAGAGATGCTAGAGAGCTGTCAACGAGCCTCTGGAAGCAGTCACACACTCATGGTTTTCCTTGGTTTGACAAACACTTAGACCAGGATTGGAGTGATCAGCTTTTTTTTAACTCTGCCATTAAGAAATATTCCTGGGGTTATTTTACTTCTGTGTATGTATACTTGATCACATGCTAGAGAATATTCTCTGTCCTCATGGATTCTGTTCTGCTGCTTCGGTTTGCCAATGTGTTCACCCTAACCCCAAGTGAGAGTTAAGTTATGACTTGCTCTTCTTCGAACTACCCTAACTATAGAACTTCTCACCACTGAAAACCCTTCGACTCACTTCCTTTCTGAAATCTGTGTGTATTTAGTAGGAGGCAGTGTTTCCAGAGATTTTAATGCTATGGTTTATCGATCAGTAAATAATACATATCGCCTTGTTAAATACACACACCAACAAGCGTACTCGGATTATCAATTTAGACTCATTGCAGTCCCTTGGGCAAACATTGTTACGTTTTGTTTTTCGAGTTTCCTAATGGTATACACTCTCATTTTACAGTGTGGAGACCAAGAGAAAAACAAAACGGAACCCAAAATTTAATCCTTTCCTCAGGCCACTGAGTTATTTCTTTCTGGCATGGAGTAGGGTATAATGGGATGGACACAAGTATGGGTTTGATCTGAACCAGCCATGGGTAGGAATGGTAGAGCTGCTACCTACTAACTACATGGCTTGGGGCAGGTTAATTGACTTCTCTGAGATGGTCTTTGCACTTTGCACCAGTGAGATGAGGAAAGCCAATTGACCTCCCAGGGTTCCTGGAAAGTCTGGATGAAGGAAGGGGTGGGAATTGCCCAATGCCTCACGTTCCCGGCAAAGGACCTTAGGGAATGGCGCTCCATGTTGAAGGTGACTGAGGTCAAGTCACTCTTCCTGCCTGTGTATGAGCCACCGCAGCAGGTGGCTCATTTTCTCTTACCTGAATTCACATCCAGAAATAGCCACTTGCAAATCCTTCCCAATAACTGCATTCTCCTTTCTCCCTCTGCTTGAATTGGGGGACAAAGACAATGCACTTTCTGGCTCCTTCAGGATCCTGCTGTGTTCTCCCGGGGCCCTTGTGCAGAGCTGCTGAGCTGCCTGCCTCACAGAGCCTTTGATGATTTGCATTCCCTGGAAGGCCTGCTGCTCTCTCCCTGCAGGAGAGCAGCTAGGCACACTATTTCCGGAGTCTCATTCTATTTCTTTCTTTGTTAAACCACTTAAATAGTCGAGTAGTTTAGATCACTTAAATAAATAGCAGTTTGTTAACTTGTTCCTAGGAAACTGGGTTTGCTTGGGCCAATTTTCCTGAAGCACTTTTAGGTGTAGAGATAAACTGTAACATTTATGCCACTGGGTGAAGCATTATTTCTTGACTTTAATCGGACATGTATATTCCCAGCAATCTATCTGCTATCTTGATTATAGAACCCAAAATTATATTTGCCACTGTGACATGCTTTCTTGCAGGGAACAGGGAAAGGGGACGTTACTAGGACTTCTGCAGCAAGTCCTAGTCTCCTGTGAGCCACAGCAGCACAAGGCGAATTAACTTACTATACAGGAAAGGTAGAGAAATGAGACTAAGAAGCTGAGCTTTGGGTCTGATCAGTGCTGCTCTGGGCAGCAAAGACGAAAGCCCCCAGTTTACTGCACCTTTTATTCAGTACATCGGGAGAAACAAATGTAACAAATGACTTGCAGAGAGCTCAGTACATCCGGGTAAACAAGGTGTAACAATCCAAGAACAATGAGGACTGAGTAGATGAAGGCTTTGTTCCTCCCAGGATGTCTTCAGCTGGGGTAATCTTGTTTTGGAGCATCACAGCATCCTCGGACCATTGAGGTCTCAGTTGTGACTGGAGGCCAAAATGGAATTATGTCTCAAAATGCCATAGCTGGCCTGTAGGCAGGAGAACTAGGATTTTTCCCTTAAATTTTGTAGCATTGCTCCTTACATTCTCTGATCTGCATTGGCCAATAGAGTTAGTCCAGCATGTCGCTCACATTTGCTGACCTGTGGGAGGGTGGAGATTGTGGAGATAATGGGGCACTTGGATGCCCTTTGAGGTTCCTTCTGATGTCATGTGCTCTTATCAGCAAGAAAAAGATGGTGAAAACTTCCACCTCGGTTGTAGAAATGCAGTCCACTCAGGCAGGGCCAGCATGGCTGGATTTGGAAGCAATGTCATCTGACAGTTCACTGAGTCCTAGAGATGGAATTTTAGTTAAGAGAGCTGCCTGCGTCAGCAAGGCTCTTTCTAGTGTTTGCTGGGTGTCAGGTTGCTTCCTGAAGCCTAAGTGCATGGAGTAGTGGAGGGGTAGAGAGAGAGGAAGGCTCCTTTCCTCACTGGTACATGCTGTGCATGTGATTCCCAGGGAGTTGGGAAAAGATGGAATGAGGCACATGATGAAATGGCAATGACAACAGAAACTCCAGTCTTCCACCAAAAGGTGCTTCACCAGTGGGCACAAAGAGCATGTCAGCCCTCGGAGTGACATGTCAACCCTAGTGTTATACTAATCAATCAATCTATCTGTCTTTTTTTTCTGTCCACCCATCTACCTACTTATTCATCCACTTGGACATCCATCCATTCATCCTTCATTTTCTAGCTTTATTATTTAGCTTAGCTTTTCTCTTAAAATTGTATGTGAGGATAGCTTCCAGCACTAAAGGTCTTCTGAGAGAGCAGCCAAGTTCAAGTTGGATCCTCAAATACACAATTATTTCATTGTGAAGTACAAATCTCAGATGCTAAATATGTAGAATGGAACTACTGTTACCAGTCTGACAGATAAATAAAAAATATACACCCTTGAGGCATGTGTGGGTGCACACACACACACACACACACACACACACACACACACGCCCCATACTGGCCCCGTAGCAAGTGTTGTAGTGACAATATAGGGCAACATCAAACATAATTTACCTTCTAAGCCTTCTCTATTCTTACACTGACCTTAACCATAATTCTATAAATGTTCCCTCCCAGCCACTAATTCATCTCTTGATCCCTAATAGATAAGGGAGAATATAACAATATCCACACACCTCACTTGAACTGCAAAGAAAACCAAAGGCAGCCTCAGCAATTTTTGGCTTGCATTCTTCAGAGAGATTTCTCTAGAAGTTCATCTTCATTGTGTCTGACCATAATAATGCTACTGGATCTCACTGAATTTGAGAACACACACACACACCCTCTAATGAGCTTACAGCTTCTAATAAAAGTCAAAACTTTATTTGTGGGGTTGATTCTTATTCTTGAGTTGTTATCCCATACAACAAGAAAACAAGACCCTGGTTCAGAAACACAATTCATTATAGCCCTAATTATAACAGCTTCCTTTTGTTGAAGGTTCACTATGGCTCAGCAAATTGAAGTTACTTATGTCTACCACCTAGTTTAATAGTTATTAAGTTATCAATATATTCTAATATACCATTATAACAAGTCAAGTCTGTTTTACAGAGGAGAAAACTGTCTTAAATTAAGTCACTTGCCCAAGACCAAATACTTAGTGACCTGAGGAGCAGAGATAGATTTAAATTTTGAACTCAATTCCAAGTGGACACGTGGAATCCTCTATCGTATTGTAGCACTCAACAGCCATGAAGTCACAGTTGCTGTGAGCATCTCAGGATGAACATGGTGCCGTGATTATTCTCACCACAGAGAAGGCTGGAATGGCCATGAACCTGTGCTCCAGGAAACTCCTACTTGATTTCTACCTTTCTTTCTCTCTCGGTATAAGTGGAATCACTTCTAGGGTGACTTCAGAGCTGATTTTGGACACATCTTTATGAGCAGTTCCCAAGTGAAGGCATTGGGCACAGCTGGCTACCATCCTGATTTCTTCCCAGAAGCACCATCAGCACTGTGGGGAAAGGAATAGAGGAGTGGGCCCCACCTCTGACTACACACTGGAGTCCCCCAGAGAGAGCTTCTAAATGACCAGGAGATGCTGACTCTGTGTTCCGAGGTGAGGCCTTGACGTAGATATGTCTTTTAAGATTATGACATGGTTCAAATGAAGCCAGGATTGAGAATGAGGGGGGCAGAAGGCCAGAGGCAACAGGACAGGAGAATTTGAACCACAATGAGCTGAAATAGGATTTAGACTCCAGGTCTCTAGCACTCCTCCCCTGTCTCTGCTGAGCTTTTCTCTCTGACGCCTTCTGTTTCCAGACTCCATAATGACAGTGCCTATAAAACCTTCCGTGGTAGTGGAAGTGGCTGTGCCTTTTCCTGTGGATCATGGATGAGTCATTACCACATAAATAACATCTTAGACCAACAATGCCCATTGGTCGTCTACCTCAGGATGTGACCAGCTCCCCTAGCTAGCCTTTGGTCTGCACACAACCCACGCTCTGCTTACTTAGATTACATCTTGTTAAGAGGAAAAAAGATTATTCTTGGTCCAGACTATCACCTGGTAGCCATTAGTTCTATAAAATAAATACCTTCAGGTTATAAGACTAAGAGCCACTGTGTCTCCTTAGTCTCCCTGATACTGCTTGAGGGCCTGGGATGAGAGAATGTTTTCCAGGTGTCACCAGAGTCATTTTGAGTTCTGGGGTGTTCAGGGGCTGAGATAGGACTAGTGGTGACAGTTGGGGACTTGCTGGGACTCAGTTCTGCCCAGTGGAGATGACGAGAGACTACAGGGAAATAGTTGTCCACAGTAGTTCCTCTAGATACAACCTCAGACCCTCCACCTCAGATCCAGGCAGGGTTTGGGTGAAACAGAAGACCTATTTCTGTGTGCTTTGATCTCAACTAGATGAAAAACGACAATTCGTCTCCGTTCAGGGCTTCAGGGCTTCAGGTCCAGTTCAGCTTGGGTTTCCATTCCAGGTCCAGAATGTAGACTTTCCCCTGCTTCTCTGGTAATGTTAGAGTCTCAATTAAGGGGCCAAAGTCCACCCCTTGTTCCACCTTGAAGACTGGCATTAATTGGTGCAAAGTCTTGGGAGGATGAAGGAGGGCCAGTGTGGTTTCCATTACATATTTGTCCCTCCTCACAACACATCTAATCTGTGCAATCTTTCCTTTTCCTCTTCCAGAGTCTGGTGGGTGAGAAACCAGTTTAGCCACAAGGAGCTTAGTGAACTGGTGCTACCAGCTTTGTCTCAGGCTTAGTTTGAGTAAACAAGATGATCACAAATATTATTTTTAAAAGAAAAGGCAAAAAGAGAAAAAAAAAGACAATGCCTCAGTACATTGCTTATGTAGGCTGGGATTTATCTAATCTGAAAATGAAACAAAGACTCACACTTGAGAGTCACTTTGCAAGTCTTTATCCAAGTAACAATAAGGACAGAATGGCAATGAAACGCCAGTGATCTCACCTCACTTACTCAGAAGCGCGTGGAGCCACATGTTCATCTGTAGGAAATGGTTATTTTAGGGTGATGCCAGTGTAGTACAAAGGCCAGCAAACTACAAGTGCCTGGTCACACGCAGCCAGCTCACCTCTTGTTTTATTGCAACACCACTGTGTCCTTTTGTTTACAGATTAGCGACGGCTACTTTCCTGCTAAAACAGCAGAGTTGTAGGGTTGTGGCAAAGGAATATGGACACAAAGCTGGAAATATTTACTATCTGGACTTCATCAGAAAGTTTGGCAGCCCTTGATGTAGCAGATCAAAAAACCATTTGAAACAGAGTCCCCATTTCATGAGTAGCACCCCCCTCCCCAGACAAAAGGGTACAGAGCCAGGTAGAGAGGCAGGGAGGGATCCTTGCCCCCTGCTTCTTCCTGTGCATGGAGTTGTTTGGCTTAGTAATTTCATTTTCTCGATATTCCTTCAGTTTTGATTAAGCACCTACTAAAAGTTCTTCCAGGTGTTAGGGAGATGGCCAAAAACAAGTTGGACTCTTCACTGGAGTGGTAGGACTTTGTCTTTACCTTGAGCTTAGAAGCAAGTGTGGAAATGTGCAGTGTCCGGTGAGTGGAGGGCTGGTAAGGCTCAGGTTAGAGGCCTGGGGGGACAGAGGAGGTGGCCAAGCCGGGATTCAGAAAGAGCCTTAAGGGACAGACCCAGACCTTGCTAGGGGAGTGTCAGGAATGGCCTGGGGCAAGGGTTTGTAGCTAGAGCCCTATGGGGCTTCACGGGTCTTTCTAAAAACTAGAGCTGAAGCCACTGAGGGCAGTTTATAAGGTTCACATGTTAGGAGAGTCCCTTTCCCTTTTACTCCTTGCCCCTGGCCTCAAAGGTGTGGGTCTCTGTGTGTGTGATGGGAAGCCAGAGAATGGTCATGGGCTCCAGGTGGTCATTAGCGCATTGTACATAATTCTGCCTGGACAGAAGGAGGCAGTTTGTCACATTCCAACTCTGGACTCCATGTGGACAAAGGGAAATAAGACAGCAAGTCATTCTTAACAAATGTAGGCGGAATGTGGTGTAACCCACGCAGGGTAGAAATCCCATACTGCTTCACAGTAGGTTTTGCTCTGATTGATTTAGGTACAGTAGTTGCTTCAGGACTTCCTTAGAACATCATAACAACTTTGACCTTGATAGCAGAGGCCTGGATCTGGAAGATGAATTCATCGATCCAAGATGCAAATTCCGTGAGAGGCCCCAGATGCCCACATTCACTCAGGCTGCAGTGTCTCGGTGGCCACATCATGGAGGACTGCAGGCTAGCCCCGTCCACCTGCATTTTGAACTCCAGTATCCCAACCTTGCAGAGACATCAGGAAGGAAAGCCACAGCGCACTGCTGAGAAGGAGATCCAGATGCCCTGTGCTTGGGGAAACTGCAGACCTGAAAATTCACAGCAGGAAAAACATGTCCTACCAAAGCCCAAACCAGACACTTGGCACTGCTCTCGGGGACGCCGGGCTCCCCAACTGGCAGGAAAACCACAGTAAAGAACTGATTATGCAGCTAGAACACATTCCGCAGGCCTTCCAAAGCTATTTTTGTTTTACAATAAGGTACAATATGTTCCATGATGGTCTCTATCCTGGGTTCTTTTTTATTGTATCTGCATATTCATCGATCCCAGTAAATCACAGAGAATCTCTTGGTGATTTACACAAATGAAGCAGATTTGGGTGGGTTGGGTAAACTTAGGAGCAATAATAATCTACACATGTAATTTTTGTTATAAGTTGCACTGCCCGTTGACTACAGAAGCCATTTATAGGGGAGGCGTCAGCAAACTGGGCCTCAGGAAAACAGGTTTTTACAGACCAAACACCAAAGTGTGATGTTCCCTAGCAAAAGACATGTATGTTTTAATCTGTTTTTAAAAAAAGAAATCAATTTTGAAAGCAATGTTTGGTCAAGTGTTATTTGGTCAAAAAATGTACTGAATCTACCTAATAGAGAATTCCAGGAACTTTGGCCATAAGAAAATAAATGTTTCTGTTTTAACTTAGATGCCATAAAAATTAAGATTGTTTTGGAAGAAGGAACGGTCTCCCTGTAACATAATGGGTATTCAGCTCCTCAGATGCATTTAAGAGCAACTTTCCATCTACCTCCAAAAGGAAAACAGACAACCGGTGTAAGATTACTCCTGAAGGCTGACAGTGTATTAATAGACATATTCAAGAAAAACTTCCTTGCTAATGCTTACCTTATTATCACATCCACTTTTGCTTTTCCAGATCTTCCTAGCTACTCTTTAACCATTTCCAGTCAGGAAAGCCGTACAGGGTACATTCAAGCCCAGGCATCAGCTCTTTGGGGAAGGTCTAGACTTGATGAACTTTGCAAATTCCTCCTTGTTTTTATCCTTTGCTGACTTGGAAAAGTCTAGAGGTCAAGAGAGGGTTAGCCATCTGAGCACCATGGTGAAAGTCTACATTTCTCAATGGCCAGTTATTAAAAGGGGGGAGGGGACCAGCAATCCGCATAATAAAGCAGGCTGGAACTTGCAGAAATAAAGGTGGTGGGGAAAGGTAGGAAGGAACAATACACGTAAGTAAAAAAGTCAAATTATTCCCAACAAGGAGAAAGAGGAGAGCACACATTCTACAACTAGAAGCTCCTGAAGGGACTGCAGTGAAAATAATTCTCACTTATGAAAATTTACACCTCCTAAGAAAACATAAATAAACCACCATTCTTGTCTCATTTTTTAACATCAGCTTTGCTGACAAGATCAGGAAACTTCAGCCAAACATCTGCATCAAATGATAAATTCACTGCAAAAAATGTGCTTTTTCCCCTGCAAGGCAGTCACAGTGAAACAGACATACAAGAAATGTTTTCTGCTTTCACTTAAAGCTGACACAAGGGTCCACGTGGACTTCCAGTGCTCGGAGTGGTAGTGCTTGTATTTCCTTTGGGACCCAAATTTTTATTTTGCGTTAAGGTTGGAGGACTTGGCCTTTCTCCTACCTTTGGTGGGCTTGTTGGCCTACAAAGATCTTGCACCTCTCTGTGGTACTTGGTTCATTTTCTGTTATTTTTATTTAGCTTTTATAGAGTACCAAAAATGTGGTTGAAGTTAGTACCTTTTCTGCCTTTCCAGCTACAATGGAAATTTTTTAAGCCCTTTAAAAGAAAAAAAAAAAGGAGTAAAAGGGAGTAAATAAATAAATAAATAAATAAAGACCCTAGGAGAGGCTTTCCAGAACTCTGTGTTCAAATTCTCTGCCCATTGAGTCCTCTGGGCTCCCAGGGCGCGTGCTCTGGAGAGTCGCGTCCCTTCCCAGTGTTCTCATGGCTATTGGATTTTATGTCCTTTCTGGCTTGCTGGCTTCATGACCTTGGGCTGGTCAGGCAGCAACCCTGTGGAAACTGAACAGTGATTACAAACTTCACAAATCAAAGTTGTAAAGTAGATGTCAAATAAAAGAGATTTCTGGTTGAATCCTGACAGGTAACTGTGAAGATCCTTCCAGGAACACGGCTCACGGAAATAGTAAACACAGAAACTACAACAGCCAGGTCTGAATTATTCTCCATCAGCTCCATGTAGACAGCAAGAAGCAGCCTCCACAGCTCAGTAGGAAGGGATTCCTTTCTGCAGATCGGCCTCAAGCAGAAGCCTAGAGTTTCCTTACACAGCTGCACACCTCCAGCAGGGCCTTAGCTTCAGACCTTCCCAATGCCTCAGTTGGGAAGTGAGGCATTTCTAATCAGGGAGCAATATTTGTGTGCAAAAAAATCCATGACAAGGGATAGAAAGGTGAAAGGGATGCAGAGAACTGAAAGGACAGATATTTTTTTCCTATACCCTTGTTTTTCCACACCCTTGGACAATAGAGTATTGGAAAACTCTTTTGATCTAAACATTCTGAATTTTTTCCTCCCCTCTTTTCCTTCCACTGGAGAAAATTCTTCCCCCTATGAATAATTTTGCAGATGACATTCCCCCTACAGTTTAAAACATTACAGCTCCAGTCTGGTAGTCAAAATTAAGGGTTTTTTTTTTCTTTAATTGTGTGTTCATTCATTCTCTGAAATTAACAAAAGGATGTATGGTTGTAACCAAGCTTCGAGATGCACGCATGTGTGTGCTTGTGCTGTTTTATAAGTTGGCAGGGTTCTGTGAAGGCCAAGGGGGCTCCCAGAGCTCCTCTGTGCTTTGGAAAAGTGCACCTTCCTGTGGCTCAGTGGTCCTCATCATTAACTGAACATAAACGAAGTGCTTGAACACTGCTGACCCCGAAGGACAGCCAAGATCCCTTCTATCTCCACGTGAAGGAAGAGCCCAGGAGGGACATGGTGCTGAGCGGGGAGCCTGCACACCTCCATCCTGAGCTTCTTCCATGTGAATGGTCCTCCCCTGGGACAGGTGAGCACTGCGTTTCTCAAGCGCCATGAGATCTACGCGGAAGACTTTGAGACAGCAAGGGAGCCTGGCTCCATGTGGGTATCATGATTTTCAAGCCCACCATGCTTCCTTTTTCTGCCACCTATCCAGGCAGTGGATAAGAAAGACTTGGTGCTCCCTGTTTTGCAGTTGATGGCATGTTCAAACTCTACCAGCCCTTGCAGAACTGTCAGCCTTGCCTCACCCGCTACCTGCAGTAATGTCAACCTGGCTCTTTCCCAATTCTCTTAAGCTATTTTTGGGTCATCTGGTGGCCTGCTTTTCTGTCCCCATAAAGCTCCTTACATGAGTAATAAACCTTTCCCTAGTTTCTTGGTGGATGCATGTGTGGTGTCATCATTAGCAACATCTGAACCAAATTTTGGTTAAGGGTTCATCCTGTCTCTGGAAAATCTCTTTAAATAAATTTGCCCTTTCCCTTCCTCCTGCTGATGATGGGCCAGCCTGCCTGTAGTAACATGGAGCAACAAAGCCGTGACAGTGAGGACAGAAAAGAGGAACCCAGGCCCCTGACGACACCAGCAGTTACCTGCTCGCCTTCTTTCCGCCTGGTCCTGAACCTCTGAAGTCATGAAGCACAACTTAATTCTCTTTACCCATGTGAAATGAATAGCTCCAAACATGAGGTTTGTGACTGAAAAATTTCAAGACATTGCATGTGGAAATCAGTATTTTTCCTGAGATGTGAACAGGTGAAAATCACACGTAGAACTGAGCCATGCTCAGTGGAAAGCCCTGTAGGGAAGGATAGTCAGTCATTGCACATTTTCTGGGTTAAACTTGTTTTAGGAGGAGCAAGGTTGTATAATCTTACAGAGAAAGCCTGTTTTCATAGCTGGAAAATCGTCTGAAAATCAGTGTATTGGTTAGTTTTCTATCACTATGATGAAATACCTGAGATAAGAAACTTATAATAAGAAAAGATGTATGGGACTTATAGTTTGGGAGCTTCCGGTTCAAGACTTGGCAGACCCATTGCTTTGGCTGTGTTGGGTGAGGTAGATGGGCACGGTGTGAATGTCACGCAGGCAAATGTGATGGTCTGGAAGTCCAATGTCACCGAAAGAGCCATAGATTAAAGGCTTGTTCCCCAAGGTAGTGCTATCAAGAAGTGGGAAAAGCTTTTGGAAGGGGATCCTTGTGGAACCTCTCAGGTCATTGGGGTTGTGCCCTTGTGGGAAACTGGGGTCCCTGGTCTCTTGCTCTTTCTCAGTTTTGTTTTCTGGCTGATGAAATAAGTGGCTTGGCTCCTGTGCAGTTCCTGCCATGCTGTGCTCTGTCTTGGCATGGAGAAAGCGAGCCAGCAACACACCTAACCTGTCTGACAGGTATTGCCTCTACCTGGACAGCTTTCTCCTGAGTCACAAAACACCTCTGCTGCTGGCTTTGCTTTTGCTTACATTCTTAGACTTGTCTGACTTAAGATGCTGAACAAATTTGAAAATACAGCAATTCAAAACACTGTAAACAGCATTTGCCTATTATTTGACTTTCCAAAATCGCACATGTCCTCATGCGTGAACTCATACCTTTTGAGGTGTTTGTGTAGGTATAAAGGAACTCTATTAATACTAGTGGCAGCATTCAAATGGGCTCTCATTAACTAGAGGAGTATCCAACATTAAAGCAGTTGTGACAGTTTCAATGCATCATTGTCCTGTCCTAAAAGGGCTCCCAGCTGGGAAACTGTCTTCAGTGATGTGGAGAGGACCTTCGGACCTAGCTCAGGGGATCCTCTGAACAGATCATGAAGTGAGGGAATCAGTTACCATTGTTCAGTCTTGCTAAGAACAGCTTGTTTCTTTTGTGTGTTTCTCTTTGATCTACTAGGAATCTTACTGAATTGTTTGGACTTTGCTCAAAACATAATCTGGGGCCTATAACATACAAATATAATTTATTTGTCAGTAATACCACAAAGGGGGTAGAGGGAGCAAAGCTCTGTTTGATTAGAGAGATGATACCAGATGGAAACTTGAATGCACAGAAACAAATGAGGAGAATTACAAAGGCTAAATAAGATTTGTGTAACAGGTTCTATAAATTCAGATTTTCTCTTTTTCTTTCTCTCAGCTTGTTTCAGACATGAAACCTTGTAAGTTAATAATTACAGCAATATATTATTGGTTTGAATATATGTGGAGATGACATGTATAACAACACCACTTAGTAATGATAGTAATATATTATTGGGTTTGGACGTATATAGTGATGATATGACAAAAACAGGAAGATAAAATTGTAGAGCTATATAGGAGTAAGGCTAATATTTTACTGGCATTAAATTAGTAAAACTCTAAAGTCAACTCTGACAAATTAAAATTTATACTGCAAACCCTAGGGCATCTACTAAGAACATAACTCTAAAATATTTTTATAAAATCACTGAATGAATTCAAAAATCTCACACTAAAATATTCACTTACTATCCAAGGAAGTCATACATAAGGGGAAGAGAAACGGCATGTGACATGAACCATATAGAGAGCAAAGTGCGAAATGGAATAGCAGACACAGACCCAGCCATGTGAACAAGAGTATAAAATGTGAATGGCTTGCCGGGGATTTAGCTCAGTGGTTTCGCCGCCTGCTTCACAAATGCAAGGATGCGATTTCAATCCCTGGTACCAAAAAAAAAATGTGAATTGCTTAAACAGTAAATCAAAAGGCAGAAGCTGTTAGTTTGAAGAAGAAAATAAGGTCCAATTATATGCTGTCCATGGGAGGAAAACTTTAGGTACAAAGATGTAAATACTTTGAAAGAAAAAGATTGGGAATGATATGCTATGCAAGCAGTGATAATCTAAGGGAGCTGGAATGGTTATGCTAATAACAGGATAAATGCACCTTAAGGCAAAAAGTGTTATTGGAGACAAAGAGGGCCCTTAGTAATTATAAAAGGGCCAACCTTGGGGAAAAATATAATAGTTATAAACATGTATGTAGTTTGCAACAATGCCCCAAATGCATGAAACAAAACTTGAAAGAAGTAAAGGTAGAAATAGGCAATTCAGTAGTAAGAGTGGAGACTCTAAAACTTCACTCTCAGCAATGTATAGAAAGACTAGGAAAAAGATCAAACAGGGTGAAAGACTTGAACAACACTATAAAGAAATTAGAACGAATTGAAATGCAGACCACCTCAGTCAACAGTAGAGTATACCCTCTTCACAAGTGCACAGGGGCATTTTCCAGGATAGTCTATATGCTGAACCGTAAAGGAATCTTAAAAGGTCCGAAATCATCCAAAATATGTTCTCTAACCACAGTGGATAAATTTATAAATCAATAATACATAGAAATAGGAAAACATCAGAAACATGTGAAAATGAAAGAACAAACTCTTGATAACTACAGTCATTAGGCAAAGGAGAAATCACGATGGAAATTAGAAAATCCTGTGAAATGTATTAAAATAAAAACACAGCATACAAAAGCTTATAGGTCACAGGTAGAGCAGTGCTTGAAGAAAATGTCTAGCTCTAAGTACCTACATTAAAAAAGAAGAAAGATCTCCAGTTGTGAAGATAAGGTGGTTCATCAGCTTGATTGGCTCTGGTGCCACTCAGCAGTTTAGTAAAATACACTTCTGGATGTATCTGGTGGGTCATGGAAATGTGACCTTGGGAATTATACTGGCCACTTCCCCTCTGGTACCGTTCCTCTCTGCTTCCTGGCCACCATGAACTAAGCAGCTTTGCCTCAGCATGGCCTTCCTTCTGCCAGGATGTTTCTGCCTTGGAGCCTGCCAAATATGGACTAAATCCTCTGAAACCGTGAGCCAAACAAACCATTTCCTCCTTTAAGTTATAGATGCCAGGCAATTTGGTTACAGCTACAAACTACCTTAAGACACCAAAAAAATAGGAGAAAATAAAACTTAAAGTAAGCATAAGGAGGTAAATAATAAAAATTAGATAAGGGAAACAGAGTTCAAAAAAGCATATAGAAAATTAATGAATACAAAATTGTCCATTTTAGCTGAGCTAATTAAACAAAAAAGAGAGAAGACTTAAATTATTAAAATCAAGAATTAAAGAGGGAACATCACTGCTAACCTTATAGAAATGAAAAGTTATAACAAAATAGTATGAACAGATAATGTCATAGACGAAATGGACAAATTCCTAGAAAGATATGAACTGCTATAGTCAAGTCAAGAAGAACGAGAAAATAGAAAATCTACATAAACCCCCATACAAGGGTAACACCATCTGCTGAAAACACATCCTACTATTTTTCTTTCCCTGCAATGTATATACATCTTTTGATGGACTCTACAACTCAAGAGGATAGAATTGGGAGACTAAAAATAATCCCTTACCTTCATGGTCAGTTAATTTCAACAAATTCCCCAAGGGCTTGATATAAATTCAAGATACCTAAACGTAAGAAGTAAAGCTATGAAATTCTTGAGAAGAGACATGAAAGTAAATTATTGTGACCTGGGGTTAGCTAAAGTCATAGGAATAGTGTTTAAAAAATATAGGTGGCAAAAGAAAAAAACATAGATAACTTGGATGTTAGCAAAATTGAAATCTTGTATGCTGCAAGTGATACAATCAAGAGAATAAAGCTCCCCACAGAATGAAAGAAAATATCAGCAAATCATGTATTTGATCAGGGAGTTTTACCCAGGATTATTTTTAACAGCTCAATAATAAAACTATGAATAATTGACTTTAAAATGTGTAATAAATGTGAATAGATATTCCCAAAGAATATACACAACTGGTCAATAAAAATATAAGAAGATGTTCAATATCATTAGCCGTTGGGGAGATGCAAATCAAACCCACAAGAAACTATTACTTCACAGCCACTATCTTATTTATAATGACATACAGAAATATTGACAAAGATGTGGGACAAGTAGAATCTTTATACAATACTAGTGGCAGTGTAAAATGGTCCAGCTACTTCGGAAAACAGTTTAGCAATTTCTCAAAATGTAAAAGGAGGAAGTTGTCTTATAGACAACTAATTTCATCCTTAGTTATATTCTCAGGAGAAATAAAAACATATCCATCCAAAGCTGCTGCATAAATGTGCCTCACAACACACTATTCAGAATGGCTAAAAGCAAACACAACCCAAATCCTGTCATGATGAATGTACATATAAATGTATATATTCGTACACCACAGTATTAAGAGATCGAAAGGAATGAAGCACTGATATGCACCACCCTGTGAATGAGCCTTGAAAATATTATGAGAGTGAAGGCCACATGTCATGTAATTCCATATACGTGAAAGAGAAAAATAAAAGATAATAGGAAAAACAACTGATACCATTGGACACGGTGGTGCACACCTGTAATCCCAGTACCCTAGGAAGCTGAGGCAGGAGGATTGTGAGTTTGAGCCCAGCCTGGCCAACTTAGTGATTTTACCAAGACCCTAGCAAAGAAGTAAACCAACCAACCAACCAAACAAACAAAAACTTCCATATAAAATAGCAGTGTAATATGAGTGTTTTGGTTTCCTATTACTCGTCAGCATTGATATTTTGGGCTAAATCATTATATGTTGAGGAGGAGGGGATCGGTCCGTGTATTTTAGGGTGTTTAGCGGCGTGCTTGACCTCCACTCACTAGGTTCCAACTGGATTCCCCTTGATGATTACAACCCAAACTGCCTCTAGTGATAAGGGTCCTTTAGAGGGACAAAATTGCCCCTGATGAGAAGACTCCATGTATGAAATGTGTAGGAACAGTGGTAGGACTGCATTTGAGTCCAGCTTTTATTAATGCAATATTTCTAGAAGCTTAGGCATCAGCCCTTATTTCTTATAATAAAGCTAAATAAAAGCTAAAGAGTGGATTATCACTACCTTCACACTGTGTCCTGAAGCTGAAGGGAAACCCAGTTAGGAAAATGGTCTGGGTGCGATTACCCTTCTGGATAGCTTGCAGCCTCTTCTGAGTCGTTTAATTGCCATAGTCTATGAATATCCAATAAAGCACAGTAGGGCCTCCATATCCCTGAGTTTCACATCCAAAGGTTCAACCAACTATGACTGGAACTATTTCTTAAAAGCAGCATTTGACCTGAAAATGTATAGACTTTTTTCCCCTCCTCAGTATTCCCTCAACAACACAGTGTAATGACTATGGAAACAGCATCTGCATTGTGTTAGGTAACGTAAATAATCCAGAGTTGACTGAAAGAACCCTGGAGGATATGTGTAGGTCATATATAAATACAGAGCCATTTTATACCCGGGACTTGAGCATTAGCAGGTTTTGGTATCTATGGGGAAGGGGACCTAGGTCTAGCCCTCAGGGATACTGAGGACAACTGTATTACATTTGCTCACCATACATTTAGCAGAGTCCTCCTAAAGAGAAAACGTTTAGAGAACTCAAATGCATTTGTTTTTTATGAATGTTGTCTTGGTTTTTAAATGAATATCATTAATGCTTATGCAATGAAAAAAAAAAAACCAAACAAGATTCCATGGAAATTTAAACAAAAAAGCTTCATGTGAATTTAGTTTTTGGTAGCTTAGCAATCAACATTTTCAATCTGCATTCAAAGAGATTAGCAAAAACTTGATTAATTGCAAGATCTGTATGTCGATGGCCAAGTTAGGCAAGAGGACACACGATGTATTCTACCACTATTTACCCCAAAGGTTAAAAAGGGACAGACAACAACAGCTAACCATGTTGAAACCCTAGGGGAACCCCGAATCAGAGTGGCTGGAGGGGGCTGAATCATCACTGATAAGGAAATGTATCACTTTTCTTTTACAAATAATTGCAGCAATTAAAAAAAAGTGAAAGGAAATGATGACCCAACATAATGTGGGGGGGGATCAGCTTTATACACAAATATTCACAAATACAGACATGTTGCTCAGCACTGAGTAGTAATACTCATGGTCATAGATTTCTTCTGTATTAAGGTAGCTGTATGTCTCACATTGATGAGCTTGCCCTCCACAACAAAGTAGGCATAATGTAGTCTTTCATGATGGAGCTTTGCCTAGGGCCGAGCCTGAAGGCAGTCCTTGTCTCTTCTCTGCTGTTCCTCCTCCATACATTAGACAGAGTCAAACAGGCTGCTGTAGACCCTGGATGGCAAAGCCCCGAGAGACAGTTACATTGTATTCTTCTCTGTTCCCTTCCTTGCATGTCCCTACCATGAAACAATCAGCTCACATTCGGCCTAGGCCATGTAGGCCATGTAACACTATTTACCCTGCCTTCTCTTCCTGTTTGCTTCCACTATAAAGATCATGTGGTGCTCCAGGTGGGCCTTTAGCTTCAGATGAGCTATGGTTCCACCTGGTCCCAGCTATCAAGAGTAATCTTGGTCTTTGTTGTCTTTTCCTCTCCCGTCAGTCTACCCGGCTTCGGACCCTACGCTGTCCCAGTTGAGGCAGAGCTTACCTGCCTAAGCCACGTCCTGGTGTCCTCAGGAACATCTCTAAAGCTCATGGTGGGGACACAGTTAGTGGTTACAGGATTTGCACCCTGCCTTTTCAGTTCAGCTAGCAGTTTTGAGTTCCCATGTGTTTCACCTGCTTTCTGGCTCATTTTTCTTCTCCAACCTAACCTATTGAATGCAGAGAGATGGACACTGTCAAAGAGTCATCATACCTTGTCTGAATATTGTTCGTCACTTCGGTTTTTCTTTTCTGCTGACTGGATCCTACATGGACGGGTGTTATGGTTTGGATCGCAGAGTCCCCCCTAAACCTCAGGTGTTTGGAAGTGGGATCTTGTTGGGAGAGACATTTCTTGGTAGCCCGACCTAGAAAGGTGTGCATTCTTGTCCTTGACTCCTCCCTTCTCCCCTTGCTTATTTTTTTCCTGAATATTTTAATTGAATTTTTTTTAATTTAAAGATTTTTATTAGTCCACTTTTGCAGTACATAATGATTACATTCACATGGGGAGTTGGTGACTGCCCGTAACACATCTTAGTTCTTTTTACTGCCCCTTCCTCTTTTCTCCCTCTCCCTGTCTCTTGGTCCCTGCTTCTGTGCACCATGAGGCGAGCAGCTTTCTTCTGCCATGCCTTTCCACCATGCCATTTCTGCCTTAGAGCCAGCCAGTCATCCACAGAATCCTCCAAAAACCATGATCAAAATGAACCTTTCCTCCTTTAAGTGGTGGGTATCAGGTATTTTGTCCCAGGCACAGGAAAGCTGGCTAATAGGGAGGGGCATTTCCATCTTGAAGTTCTGCCCTACCTCTCACATGGAGTTTCCAGTTCTAAAACCCAGATGACGTTAGCCATGTGAGAAGGAGAACAGGAGGTCCTAGCCAAGTGCTATCTGTTGTGGAAAACCATTCTACGTCCTTATTTGCTCAAATTGGTCAGTGCTGATTTCCTCTGGGAACCCCTGGATGGCAGGGCTGAGGATAAGGGCAGGAAGGAGCGTCCAGGTAGAGTGCATGCGGGTGCCTGAGCGTGCGTGCTGCCAGGCCTACGTCTCTCTGTTGCTACACGCACAGTGTGAATCAGGACGAGAACCTTGCTTCACCCAAGTTAAGACAACAAGATTGTGGACCTTACGGACTGCTCTTCTCTACAGAATTCCTTGTCTCACAAGGAATTTCTAGTCCTTGGCATCAACAGAAACTGGGTGAGCTGTCTTGTCACAACCCAGGACTTGGGGAAGTAGAAGCATGGGCTCTCAGAGTCAGGGCAGCTGCTTCAGAAGTGCCTGGGTTTTTTTTTAATGTACAAAATAAAAAACTAAGAAACTCCATGCAGTGGCAAAGCCCACAGGGTAGGGTTGGAGGTTTTTCTTTGGGTTTTTAAAAGAAATGTCATTTTTATTTAACTAAATGGTTCTTTATCATCCAGGAAAGATCAGCTGATGAGAATGCCCCAGAAGAGGCCAAATTTTGTGTTCTCTCTCTTTGGATGTTTTTGTCCAGCTGCTCTTTTGTGAGAACCTTTTTTTGTTCTTTTGAGGAAATTGAACAAAGTTAAATAGAGCTGTGCTGGCAGAAGGCATTTTCGTGTGTTTTGGGGACAGATTAAGGCATATCAGCTTCCCTCATCACCTCTATTTTCACATAACTCAGGCTCTTCAACAGAGCTCTCCTTTAAGTGACAGGACCTGGCGGCTGGATCCAGTTGCGCCATCTGCTGGGTGTTTTGGGAAGTACCTGCATTTGCACTTGCAAGACAGCATCATTTGTGCAGGAGTCTTCCAAGAAAACAGAAGCCACAGTTTTAGTGGATGAATTGGAAAAACACAAACATGCCATTCATCATTTAGAACATCAAGAATACCTGAGATGTTTAGTTTATTTTTTGAAGACGATGTAGTCTATATTTTATCCCTCCGGCTTTTCCCGCTGAATCTAAGGGAACATTCATTGAGATCGTCTTTAATAACAGCCTACGCCAGGATATAAACATTGACCCTGAAATGTCAGAGTATTGGTCCAGCATCACAGCAGCCTGGATAACCTGGAAAAACTTCCTGCTGCAAATATTTAGAAGGGTTGTACGGTGCTCTTTAAAAAAAATTCAAGAGAGGTTTCAGAAACATGTCATTTAGCACTAAGGCAGGTGACAGTGGAGTGCATTTTGGTTTTGGAAATGTAGGAGCCTAGTTTTCAAGGCCCACACAACGCACAAAAGTTGAGGTCTTAGAGATACACAAGGCAAGCATGGGAACTGAGATTCTCAGGTCGGAATAGGACTCTGAACATGGGGCCAGGGAGTTGCCTGTGCATCAGTACATGATTACAACAGTGAAGCTGACCTCTGCCTGGCTTCAGGTCTGAGCAGAGGAATCCTGTTTAAATTCCATGCAAAGCCCTTTTCCAAACAGAGAATTGCCGTTCAGATCTGCGCTCCCCACATTGCCCAGGAATTCCCTAGTTGAGAAATTAGCACATAATTGTTGCAGACTAATGTGCCGCTTCGGTATCTTAGCAGAAGCAAGAGGCAGATAAAATTTCTCTTGAGACCACATGGGACAAAAGCAAACCCGAGTATTAAAAATTAAAATATACCAAGACACAAAATACTCCACTCAAGGGTCAACATGCACCAGAGAAATAGCAGAATTAGAACCACAGTACTGTGTGATGGTAAGACAGTCTGGAAGGAAGCATAAAGTAAATGTGTTTACAATGAGTAAAGATTTGGGTAAAAGGGATACCAGTACAAAGGAATACACAGGTTTTAAATGAGCAAACAAAATCCTTGAGAAGTAAAATAGTCCTTGCCATTAATTACAAAATAATTACTGTTGGCATTGGCAGACTGAGTAAAAAGGGTCATGACTGATGAGAAGATTACTGAACCATAAGATAGATATGAGGAAATTACTAAGAAGGAAGCATAGAAAGAGAGAGAATATGAGAAGATACATATTTTTAATATATGTCTTACAGTTATTCCAGAAAGAAAACAGAAAATAGGGAAACGGTTGTATTCAAGGAAACAATTACTGAAATTTTCCAGTATTGTTCAAGGACAGGACCTTCACATTCAGGGGAATAGGAAAATACAGACATTTAAATCCATGCTTGACACATTGTAGTGAATCCACAGAATGCTAAACTACAGATAAAATATTAGAAACTACCAAAGAGAAAAGAGGGTCAAATGCAAAGAAGGGACAATTAGTATAAAGTAGAATTCTAAAAAATTATAATAACAGATTTAAAAAATAATGAAATAATATAAAGTATGGAAAAGAAAGTCCTATTGTAGGATTTCATACTAAGCTATTATTCAAAGGTAAGGATGAAATAATACTTTATGCTAAACCTGAGTAAGACCTACACATTTTTAAAATGTGTACTTTAGAAAAAAATTAAACTTACAGAGGCAAAATATATCACAAGAAACAGTGCTAAGTAATTGGTAAATATATGGGTTGCTAATAGAAAATAGCTACAAGAGGTGATTTAGAGATTATTAAAAAGTTGCAACTAAATATAAAACACAAGACTGATTTTTATGAGGTTAGAAGACTATAGCATGGAAAGATGGAGGGTATGATTGGACTTAGAGCCAACTTACCTGTCTGTATGGCTCACAAGAATAGCTAAGATATTCATTAGTATTAAAATCTAGATATGTAGGCACGTTAAACAGTAAAGTGTTACCAGTAAAACAACAGATGTACAATCTATAACTTAGAAAAGAGTAGAGAAGAAAGAGGAGATATAAACATTTTCTAAAAGAAAAAAAAAGAGAGGAGAAAAAAGACAAATAATTATGATACGTTTAAAACCTAAAGTCAAATGGTAGAAATTAATTTTAATTACTAATTACAGTGGGTTAATTTAATTTATAAATTAAAAGACAGGGATTTTCAAATTAAACTTTTAAAACTTCAACTATATGCTGGTTTAAACTAGACTAGAAAAAAAGAGAAAAGATATAACAGAAACTCATCAAAAAAGAATTGATGTAGCTATTGTCAGACAAAATATACTTTTTTATATTGTCAGACAAAATATACAAAAAATTATTAGAGGTAATCACATAATAAAGGAGGAATAATGTAAGAAAAATATATAAACATTCAGAAATCATGTATATCTATGTACTAATAATACTGCAAAAAAGGTGTAGTTGGAAAAATCCACAATAAGAGCTAAAAAATTTAACATGTCTATCTCAGGAATTAATGGCTCAGATAGAAAAGATATTATGTATAACAAGTCTTGCAATGAGAAAATTAACAAGCGAGAACTGATTAGCATTTATGAAACATTTAAATCAGAATTAGAGGACACATATCTCTTTTTACACACCTCTGGGAAACTTAAGAAAAGTGACCTCTTAATAAATGAAAAAGCAAATATTTACAACATGAAAGAATTTATATCGTGGTATCTTATTCTTTTGATAGATATTTTTAATTAAAAATAAGTATTTAAAGATCACTAAAAGTAAATATGTCATAAAATATTTGGAATTCTAAAAACATACTTCTAAATAAACACGGATCATAGAAAAGATCAAACTGAAGCCTTAGAAATAAGTAAAAATGAAGATGCTATTTATTAAATATAGTATCCACTAAAGCAGTTTTTGGAAGAAAATGCATAGAATGAATACATTCAATTGGGGGATAAAGTCTGTCTTAAAATTAATTCTCTTTTTTGGTACTGGGGATCGAACTCGGGACCTTGTGCTTGCAAGGCAGGCACCAGAACCACTGAGCTAAATCCTCGGGCCTCTTAAAATTAACTCAATAAGCATTAATCAATAGAAATTAGAAAATGAACAGACTGAGCAGAAAGAAATACAAGGAAACAAAAATGAAAATCCAAAATAATTAAATAATAAATGAAGAAATGTAGTCAGTACCAAATACTGTATGCTAAAGGACTATTTCTTAACTAGGCACGGTGGCACATACTTGTAATCCCAGCACTCTGAGAGGCTGAGGCAGGAGGATTGCAAGTTAGAACCCACACTGGGTGCTTTAACGACTTAGCAAGATCCTACCTCAAAAAAAAAAAAAGAAAAAGCTAGGCTGTAGCTCAGTTGGAAGGTCCTGGGTTCAATTCTCAGTACCAGAAATACAAAGCTATTTCTCTCTTTCCTTCTCTTTTCTCTCCCTGTCTCTCTCTCTCTCCTCTCTCTCATTGCAGATGACACATCAGAAGAAGTAAGATATACTAAATACATCTTTATAAAAAGCATAAAAACATATTTCATTTTAAAAACTATTTTTGCCCTTGACCCTTCAACATTTCCTTACAGACTGGCCTTAATTTTTGAACTTTTTTTTTTTTGAAAGAAATGATTGTATTATTATCCAAAGGTCTCCTACTTGACTTAAAATGGAATAGAGCACTTTCCTAACATATGCATAAATGGATTAGACATTTTCTATGATCTTCTTTTGCAAGACAGGAGCTGGAAAATCAGCGGGGAAGCCTTGTAGCCCAATGCCTGTCTGGAAAGAGCCTCGGTGTGTCTGATGGCCTCTCCGGAGGGAGCCTGGGCCCTGCTCTGGCTTCTGCCAGCCTGGAGCCTCTCACAGCTACAGTAGCCTTCTTTCTTACCACTTTCTCTGCTGCTATCCTGAGTTCGTTTTGTAATATTTATAGATTGTTAAAAATAAACTCATAAAACCCAGCATACAAACCCTCCACTCCGAGCACCCTGGCTGGGGCCCCTGGCCTGACAGGCTGGGGCAGAGGTGCAGGCCATCTGTGTTCCAGGCCCAGCATTACGTCTTGGCCAGTGAGGAACTGCCCTGCCAGGCGGCTCCTCCTCTGTAGAAGTGAAATAGTAAGAGGGAAGCGCAGGAATGCAACCCTCTCCTCATCACTCATTAGCCGTGCACCCCACTTCCATGGGTGTAGTAGCAGCACCAACAGCCCTAAATGCAATACAAAATAAATGATAAAAAGAATAACTGCTGTTTTATGGAATAGCACATCACAGACTCAGGCTAACCTGCTCCTGTGAGCTGTGGTCTTAATGACTTTTCCCCACAGGCCATCACTTGGGTCAAAGGCCTGCCCCCCGTGTTCTGGACCTTTAGGTGACAGGGACTCATGGGAGATCCTTAGCTTATTGTTCGACTTTTACAGATGAGGAAACTGACTTGTGCTAATTCACCACAGGCCCAAAGCCATGAGGCCACCTGATCTAGCATGGAAACTTCCAGAACTGTGAGCCAAAATAAACCTTTTCTCTTATTAAGTAAATTGCCTTTGGTATTTCATTACAGGAACGTGAAACTGATGGATATATCACCTATTAGCTAATGCATTCATTCATTCTCCAAAAAATCACTTTGCATAATTATTGTTTCTCATCTCTATTTTATAGGTAGAGAAATGTGGGCATGAGAAGTTGAATCAGGGGTTGGCAAACTACAGCCTCCTGGCCAAATCAGGCCATGCCCACTGCTTATGCATCAGCTGCTCACACTGCTTCACGATGCAGTGACAGAGTAATTGTGACAGAAGGTTACGGGGAGTATAATGCCCAAAGTACCTACTCCTGGTTGACTCATTGGGAAAAGGGTGCAGCCCCTGAACTACATAATTATCTATCACCTCTTAGAGCTAAAGGCCAGCTTGAAATTGAGAAGCATTCTTCCAGACCATGCTTTAAAAGTTTTGTGACACAAGTACGGTATAGGTTGTTTAAATGCTATAGACCTGGTGTGTCTCAGGTAGCTGTTGCTGGCCTCCCTAACATGGAAACCTAGGAATTTCATGGTTTAGCACCCCAGAGTTTATTTTACAGTCTGGTCAGGTGAGGAATGTGCAGCTGGCTGGAAGTGAGAGGAGAAGGACTCAGTTTTTTGCAGTCATTCTAGGACTGTGCTGACAAAGACTCGATGTCCCCTAAAGGTCAACACCCATGACACATGGAGTGGAAGGTTGCACAGGAGCTTCCCAGGGGCTAGGCCTGGAAGCTGCATGGATCATTTTGCCCACATCCCATTGGCTATTGCTCAAAAACATGGTTAAATGTAACTGCAAAGGAGGCAAGAAATGTAGCCTGTTGGGGAGAAAAATTGATTTAGTGAACATTTGAACAGGATTTGTCAAAGTATAATTCTGGAACTTGGTTTTTTCATTTGCTATTACATCATTCAAATGTTGCCCATGCTGATATAAGGAGATGGAGTTCATTTCCCTTCGGTAGAATGTTCCATTGTGTGGTTTTATCACATGGAATTTATGCATTCTACTGTTGAGATGCCTCTGGATTATTACCAACTTGGGGTTACTGCAAACAACTCTGGTTAACAGCACATGCAAGTCATTAGATTTTAGGGAATTGCAAATCAAAATCATAGCAGATATCGCTTACCCTCTAGGACAGCTACTATCAAAAGTCAGATAGTCAGGAATGATGGTGAAAGTTTGGAGAAACTGAAACTTTCATATATTGCTGGTGAGATTATAAAATACTGAATCTACTTTGGTAATTTCTCAAAATGTTATACACCATTACTATATAAAATACCCAATTCTAGGTGTATGTACCTTAAAGAAACAAAACATGGCTCATTACAAAATCTTGTACTGAATGTTAACAGAAGAATTATTCCTAATAGTCAACAACTAATTGGTGATTGAAAAAAAGTGGTATATCTGTACAGCAGAATATTATTTATCCTTAAAAGGGACAAAATACTAATAAATGTTACAATACAAATGAGCCTTGAAAACATGCGAAGTGAAAGAAGCCAGTCAAAAAAAAAAGGCCACATGTTGTATGATTCCATTTGTATCGAATGTAAGAAGAGGAAATATTCATAAAAACAGGAAGTAGATTAGGGTTTTCCCGGGATGGAAGAGTGGAAGGAATGGGGAGTGATTGCTAATGGATATGTAGTTTATTGGAATAATGATGAAAATATTCTTAAATAAATAAAGTTATGGCAATAGTTGCACAACTGTGAATATACTGAGTTGAATACTTTAAAAGAGTGAATTTTGAAACTGGGATTTAGCTCAGTGGTTTCACCGCCTGCTGCGCAAGCGCAAGGACCCAAGTTCGATCCCCAGTACCAAAAAAAAATAAATAAATAAAGAGTGAATTTTAAGGAATGCAAATAAAATTCAATAAAGCTGCTATTTGAAAAATCTAGAATAGTGGATATTTTCCTATTTGTTCATACTTCATTTTGCCTCATCTGTAACTGCTCTTTGACCAACTTTATCAATTATTTGCCTGTTGATTGTGGTAGTTTATGATACTTTTGAGTTTCAATCCGTTTCCTATTGAGTTACAAATGTTTCCTGTCATTAGCTTGATGTTTTAATTTTTATGGACCTGTGTCTTTTATAAGCTTTTTTCATTTGTATCTACATTTGCTCACATTTTTAAAATAATTTATAGCTTTTATTCTCATCTTAAAGTTCATTTCTCCCCTAATAACTTATAAGTCATCCTACATGTTCTTCCAAGAGTTCCAAATTTTGTTTTATTTATTTAAGCCTTTAATCCATTTGGAATTTATTTTTGTGGGGGGTATATGGCAGAAACTACATTTTAATTTTTTTCCATGTGAAAAACTAAGTGCGGTAATACCATTTTTGAATAGTTTACCCTTTTCCTACTGACTTAGAATTCTGTTTTTAACACCACTTATTTTGAATAGTTTGCCCTTTTCCTACTGATTTAGAACACTGCTACCTTTGTGGTTTATCAAATTTGCAAATATGCACAGATTTCTGGACTCCTTATTCTGTTTCTCCTGGCTGATTAAATTGGCTTTGCAAAAATACCACACTTTCCCAACTCCGTAATTTTATGGTGTGTTTTAACACCTGGTACAGTGAATATTATCTCTTCCTCTTCCTGTTTGACTGTGATCTTTCTCTTCTCCTTCCTCTTCAAAATTGCCTCAATTCTTCCTAAACTCTTCTAATAAATATAAAGATCAATGCATCATTTCCCACCAAAAAAGCCACTGTGGGCTTCTGGTTCCAATTACACTAAATGCAAATATAAGTAAAATCCCACCTTCAAGTAATGAAGTGAACATGAACGTGACTTATGTGTTTATCTGGGAATTCTTAAGGATGTCTTTTGGTAAAGAGTTTTTGTTTGTTGTTGCTTTTAGTTTTTCTATAAATGCTTCCATACTTCAACATATTTATTATGTACATATGTAATAACATGTGTATATAACTGTGTATGTGATCTATCCTCATTAGACACAGATTCTGTGTTTGCGAATTTTCTTGCTTTGTTAAATTCATGGAAATCAGATGCACGTTTTCACAGTGGCTCCCAGACACCTGTGTGTGCAGGGTGAGGACTTGTGTGCATGTCTTTCATACTTTCGGGCTCTCTGTTTTCCAGAGATTTCACTGATTTCCCAACTGCCCACTCTGCCACAGTGTAGTGCGGAGGTGCTGGCCCATGTCCCCAAGGGAAGGACAGTTTGATGTGCCTAGCAGGGAAAAGGTGGGAGGGAGACATACTCAGACATGACCTTCGCTGCTGCAGGCCAGGAGTTCAGTGTTGTGAAATTATTAGCCCAGCAGCTTGCAAGAATGTAACCCTGTGCTTTCTGCAGAAATAATGATTCTGCCTCTAGTAATTAAGTGTCCATGGTGACCTTAAGAGCAGAACTACTGTGTACACATTGGTAACCATTTATCAATGTAATTATCCATTTACATGTAATAAAAGGTACTTACATATTTCTGAAAATCTTAGTATTGTGAAAAGGATGCTTTATTTGAAATGGAATATTATTTCTTAGAATTGTTTGTTTCCTGTTTAGAGGAAAGCCATTGACTTTTTCTGGAGTCTCTTCTTCCAGGTAATTTTGCTTAAAGCTTTGGTTTCTCTAAAATCTTCAGTGAAATATCCAATAGGACAGGGTGAGAAGCCTTCCTGATTTAGGGAATGCTTATAAATTTCTACTATTAAATACTGTATTTGCTTATCAGATTCCTGCTAGGTGCCTTTTATTATTTCAACTTTGCTAAAATACTTTTCATGACCTAATTCTAGATTTTTGGTTCATTTTCTACATATACCAAGATGATTAGACAAGAGCTGATCAAAAAGTATGGCGTGTGTTTATGTTTTTAAAATTTATAACAATAAAAGACACATTGCCATTAATCTCCCTCAGAATACTCCCCCTGACTTCAAAAACACTTACTTTCAGGCCAGGGATTTAGCTCAGTGGTTCCGGGCCCTGCCTTGGAAGCACTAGGTCCTGAGTTTGATCCCCAGTACCAAAAAAGCAACCAAACAAACAAAAAACACTTACTTTCTCTATACTTTCTGAAGCAGTTCCGGAAGTTCTCTTTCCTGAGTGTCTTTACAAGATGTGATTGGAATTCAGTGCATGCTCCAGAGTGCTGTCCAATGGGAAGGCAGCTCATGAAAACATTACAGTGTGTTCTTATCTACCTCATTCACCTGACCTGATACTTTATGACACCTGGCTCTTCTCCAAAGTCAAAATGACCCTGAAAGGTCAACATTTTGAATCAATTAAGGGTATCAAGGCAACCGGTACACTTATGGACAACTAAAGACACTTATGAAAGAGGACTTGCAGAACTGCTTCAGAAAGTGGTAAGAACGATAGCCTAAGTGTGTTTGAAGCCAGGGGGAGTATTTTGAGAGGAATTAATGGCAATGGGTCTTTTATGTAACAGTTTTAAAAATTTAAACATTAATTATATTATTTGATTATAGCATGTATATTGTCTTTCTTCCATTAAATCTGCTAATGTGGGGGATCACATACTCAATTTTCAAATGTTAAACCATTGATTTATTCCTGTAATAAATCCTATGTCATTACCGTGTACTTTTAGGTAAGTGCTATTCAATTTGCTAATGTTTTGTTTAGGATTTCACATCTGTGATTGCTTCTATTAGTGATATTCATTTTATAATCTCTCCATGTACTGTGCTTCTCTGGTTTTATAATCAAGGTTGCTTCAGCCTTACAGTGTAAGCCACCCAGCATTCTCGCTCCATTATTTTTCTGGAAAGGTGATATGAAATAGGTATATCTATCTTGTGAAAAGTTGGTAAAACTTTAGGTAGACCCATCTAATAATGAGGTTTTTCTTTCATGTGGAAATATCTGAACCACTGATTACATTTCTTTAGTTACTCTCGATCTACTTAGGTTTTCTCTCCCTGTTGGAGTCACCTTTGGCAATTTGTTTGCAAAAATATCGGAGTGTAACTTCCAAGAACAAGGCAGTGAAAACCTGTAGCCTGTCCCTTACTCAGTCTTGGATCACACGTCCTGGGGGAGCCGCTTGCCGTGTTGTGGAGATGCACAAACAGCCCCAGGGAGAGCACTGTGTGGTGAGGAACTGAAGCTTCCTGCCCATAGCCACGTGAGCGGCCATCTTGAACACCCCGCTGTCGGCCTTGGCCCTATCCATAGAGGGCCTCAGTCCTGCCACTTCCTGAGACACCTTAGACACAGCACCCCACATGAGCTGCCCCAGAACCTCTCAGCCCAGCATGATGAAATAAAACATATTTGCAATTTTAAATCACTGTATTTAATTTGTTTTGCAACCACAGATAAACTAAAAAACAAAACAATTCCCATAAATAATCACAATACAATCATAACAAAAATTTTAATGAGTCAAGCAATTATGATATATGTTTGTAAAAAGAAACAAATACTTATTTTTCCCAGGAAAGGGTAAAGAGAGTTCACCAAGAGGGAATGCATTTCCCATCCATCTGTCCCCATGGGCGTGTATCTGATTCACTGGTCTGGGTAGTGTTTCATTGTGACATACTAGATTCCTAGATTCCTGCACCTAATCTCTCTGTTTCCTAGCTTCTTGCTGGTTCAACCTGTTTCAGTGATGCCCTAGGACATCGAGAGGTGGCCCAGCAGTGTCCAAAGAGGTCTGTGAAGCCATCAGTATAGATGTGAGGCTGGAGAGAACCTATGGCCAGGCACCTAGTCTCCCCTGGGAAGGACTCTGAATGGAGGGCATTTGGTATTCTCAGACATGAAAAGTAACCATTGGGGAAGGAGGTTGCCTCCTACCAAAGGCTAATAATCAACGTCATTTTCATTTTGCAAATAGATTATTTTTTTCTCAAAAACATACTTTTTAAAAAATTATGTCTTTCTGAACATGATTGATGTTATGACTACTAACAGTTTTCTTGTATATGAAGAGAGTTCTATGGGAAGTGGAGTCTTATCATTCAGTATTTGAATTTTAACCTTTTATTGAGCAAGACCTAGAGACAAGGTCTAAAAATACCTCTAGAGTCATGGACGTAATTTATTTATAATATCAGATACAATCATGCAAATTGCTAAGTAACATTAATAAAATCCATATTAAGGGGAAATTTGATTCTGAAAAGCTACCTAGCATTTGCTGGTCAATGTCCTGGCTTGTTGTGAACATCTGGGTTGAGCTTTAACACTTTTATGCCTGCTGGGATTGACTGCCTTTACTGGATCCCCATAGGTCATGAAGAAGGTCCTGGGGTCCTCAAAAGCCTGATGGGGGACTGATTGTGACCCATGCATTTATTTTAGTTTGCATAAATTGATAAGTTGCAGTGAAGGGATACCTTAGAACAACTCCAGACTAGCAAGGAAGATCATTTTTCTTGAGTAAATCTACCTACTCCAAGCCCTGCAATTGTGTCCAAGGAGTTCTTAAATTGATGGCTGTCCTCAGTGTGGGTGTGTGTGGAGCAGTTGTATAAAAAATTACCATGGAGATTCTCCCAGTCATATTGAGTATTTTGAGGAGGCTGTTTCAACTTGAGCAAAGGAATTCTTAGGTGTGTTCTAGTTTGGGCAAAAGACTTAAACAGGTAGAACTGTTTAAGTCGCATCAAAGTAAAATTCCAAAGAGGGCACTGAAATAGCCCCTTTTGTTTATGAAGAGCTAGGTATATTATATTGATTTTATTTTAATGTGCTTTATAGATTAGTTTTGCATTTTACATTTTATATTTGTATGTAGTGTATTTATATCTCTATAATACATTCTAGATATTAAGCTCAGTAACATACATGACGGTTTTTACGTATGTGCTACAAAACAGTGTTCGGAGATCCTCTTCTGCTACTGAAGGACTAGGAAAATTGGATAGGAAAAAAAAGTAAAGGTTTATAATACATTTTATATTTTCATGCTACATTTTTATATTAAGACATATGGATGTGTTTGGGAATAGGAGACAAAATTCAACAACTTTTGTTGTTGTTGTTCTTAGCACTTCCCCCCCCCATTAAGTTTATTGGTACATTTTAGGTGTAAAATACAGTTACATACATCATTGGGATCTTGTACCATTACGTGAGTATCTTGGTTCTTATCTTTTTCCCCTTCCCCTGCCCTTCCTTCACTCCCTCCACTCTTCCCTATTTGCAAAGACTTTGTTTCCATTTTTTCTTTTCCCTTCTTTCCTTTCCCCTACCCCTCCCACTTCCCCTGCACCTTTACACCTTTTCTTCCTATTACACAATATCAACTATATATTTTTAAAATTACAATATCAAGATCTAGGAGACATTACCACAGATTTTACAGAATTTAAAAGGATATAGAAAGCAGATTACAGAAATCTTTTTTGAAATAAATTTGACAACTTCTAAGAAGTACCTTGGAAGACAAATTAATGAAATTAGCTCTGGAGGAAATGAAAAATTTGAATAGCACCTATTAAAGAAAGTATATTCCTAGCTTGAAAACCTAGCTATATGACAACAACAGGCTCATATACATTTAACTGATAAATTATATCAAACAATTAAAGCAGAAAAAAGAAGGAACACTTCTCCCCTCATTTTAGGAAATTGACATTGTGCTAATCCTAAAACTGGATAAAGATAATAAAAGAAAAAGGTATGAATATAGATAGAAATTTTTTTAACAAAACAAAGTATTACAAATCAGATCTGGCAGTAGGTAGAAAGTGGTTTTATTATAGGGATGGCAGTGTTGGTTCAGCATTGGAAGATCCACCCCCAAAACTCATCATTCGAACAGAGGAAAGGAAAAAGCCATATGATCCTGTCAATAGTTGCAGAAAAAGTATTGGACTAAATTCTACTACAGCTGTTCATGGTAAAAGCTATCAGGAGACTAGAAGTAGAACAGACCCTTCTCAACAGATCAAAGAC
>NW_004624745.1:25604405-25619015 GCF_000247695.1 Heterocephalus glaber
ATCTGTTTTATGGATTCCATTTGTTTCCTATGTTGGGATTCCATCATGTTCCTCAGATCTTCTATTTTTTTTTTATCTGTGTCCTCTCTAGATTTATTAATCACGTCTTGCATCATGAGCAAAATCTTTGCTGTTATCTGAGTAATTATTTCTGATTTCATTTTTCCCAGATCCTCTTTTGTTGCCAGTTCAGAGATTCCATGTGGTTGAGTATCAGATTGTTCCATCTTGTTTCCTTTCGGGGTTGCTGTAGGTGATCTGGAAGTCTGTTTTTGAGGTTTGTTTACGTGTCTTCTCATTTCCACGGGTGTGGGGGAGTGCTTCTGGTGCCCAAGCGGCTCACCTTCTCTGCCCTAGGAGCGTGGTATGGCTGCAGGGGAGCCTCCTTCTGGGTGCTGGGACTGGCTCACCTTCTCTCTGTTCTTAGAACTTTAAATGGAATCCAGGACCTTGGCTGTGTAGGCAAATGCTGTATCACTGTGCTACACCTCCAGCCAAAATGCAAACTTCAAATAAATATTTTAGATAAAACTAGATATTGAGGAAATATTATGCTTGCAATGGCTGCTCCTTGGCTATTTGTACACTATAACATAAATATATGATAAGATTAAATGAAAAAGCATGAGACAACTATGAATAGAACATAAACACAATTTTATAGAAAAAAAAATTTTTTAAGGAAAATACGCACCAGAAAACAGTTATCTTTGGTAGCATAGCTAGGTGGTTTTTATTTGTTTTTCTGCATGCTGTATTTTTATTTTCCATATTTACCACAAAAACCATATGTATTACTTATGTAATAAGAAAAAATATAAGTCTTTGATGAATTTTCCATGTACTTTTCTATTTACTTTGTTTATATACATATATTTGTTTGCTACATGGTGGCAGAGGCTCCTGGTAAAACTTTAAACCGAGTTTCTCAGGGTTCAGCATGGCAAAGGGAAAACCATTTCTTATCTTCAGTGCGTTGCTCTGTCTCTGCTCAGGATCTGGCTGTCGGATTCTGTTTGTATTACTGCCAGCAAATACTCCTCTGGCTAAAAGGACAATCATGACTGCATGGCTCTTCTTCATACAGTGAGTAACTGATGTTGATTCGAAGCAGTGTTTTGAGACAGTCTTGGAAATATTGGCTCTAGGTTTTGAAATAACAAAATAAAAACGTTTGATCTGTTATAAGCTTTCCGCTTTGTAGGACAGGACTTCAGAGTTCAGGGGTACGTCTCTCTTGTTGAGGCGTAATGCATGAGCTCTCCCAAAGGGTCACGAGTACCTAGTAAATTTGAGCTCAAAAGTCCTGCTACTCATGCGCCCTGCCAGGGGCAGTGTCCTGCATCCCTGGACCCAGGGACCTTCCCAAAGGCAGTGGCAATGGTGATATGGGGCTGGAGTACTATAAGGAAGGTGCCTAGAGGCGGGCCCTTTATTTCAGGAAAGATCATTTAGAGAAACTGGAAAAACAAATTCTTTCTTCCCTCCTCTTGGGACTTGCATTAGGAGTGTTTATTCTCAGATGAAGGGGATTGAGGAGAAGGTATTTCAGATGTTGGTTCACTGCTGGATGAGATGCCAGCTGCAGGCTTGTGATGAGATGGTTGTATAAGGTACACTGCCCAAGAACTGTTTAATCTCCCCTGGTTGGGGATCTCAGTAACCGAAAACAGTCTTCTTTATTGGTATTTTCCTGAGAAGTGCTTTGGTAGTGTTTGCTCAGCATCTTTCAGGATTCGCTGGGAAATTATTTTCAACAGATCTTTCCGGTGGTGGCGTGGGAGGGCAGACACAACTGCTCATTTGGGGAAGGTAAGTCCAGGCACAGAAAAGAGTTGAGGCTCCAGGAGGCCACGCTGACAGGAAAGCCTGGCTGGACTGTAAGGTGAAGTTCTCCCCTCACAGCATGGCCAGATAGCGAGCCATGCGTTGGTCTAGGATTTCTGTGATGTCCATACTGGCTTTGTTACTGACATTGATCCTTTTCCAAAATCAGTGTCCCAAGAAAGTGAGTAGAGGGAGTTGGCTACCCCTGAATCCCAAGAGACCTCTCCTGCGGGACACCTGACATACTCATCTCTTCAACCCTGCACCTTACCTTTGAGTTGCTGTCACAGGTGAGTGAGCTGAAGCTCAGAGAGGTGGAGGGAATTACCCAAAGTCAGGATTCGACTAGTGGCAAGAGTGGAATCAGCATAGGACATATCTTATTCTGATGCCTGAGCTATTTTCTGCATGCTCTACTACCAGTTTTTTGTGTTGATTTTTGTTTTTGTTTTGTGGTACTGGGAATTGAACCCAAGATCTTTGCACTAAGCTACATTACGATTTTTTGTTTTTGTTTTTGTTTTGAGACAGGGTCTAGACAAATTGCCAAGTTCCCCAAGCTGGGCTAGAACTGGTAATCCTATTGCCTCAGCCTCCCAGAGAGCTGAGATTACAGGTGGGCTCTAGTACACCTGTTTACAGCCTTGTTGTTTGTAATTTTCCTTGTATATAGAAACAGAAGGAAATGAAGAGAAGCTAAAGAGGGAAGAAAGGAGCTCGCTGGGCAAGATGGATCTTTGGTTTTGTTTTGTGACATCCTGGAGTTTTCTTTCTGCCCTTTCAAAGGTAAAAGCAGGAACTGTCTTGCCTATGCCCAGACTACAAACACATGTGAGTCCAGCCACAGACCAGAGCAGTAGGAGTTTCTGTATCTGTGTTTGAGGACACAGAGCAACCTTCCCAACCCATACCATGTGGATAAAAGACCTCTTCTGAGACCAAGTACAGAGCAGAAGTCTGTCGATTACCAAGAGCCAAAGTCATTATTGTCGTCATTATTGTTTTCATAAAGTCTGGGCTTTGCAGAGGTAAAAGAAGAAAGCTGGCCAGAATTTCCTCACAACTTGAAAGCCAAGGAAATCATTAATTTGGTTCCTTTAGGCAAGGAGTCCTAATTGATCAGGACTCAAAATACACAGTCTGGATTTTTTCAGTCAATAAAATATGCAAGTAATTAACTTTTCTTTCTCTTAGTGCCAAAATAACTGGAATGAAGTTCAACAGGAAAATTCAGTGGTTCTGAGTTACATGCAGAGCATCCCTGGGTGGGGACCCTGTGTAGAAATCACAAGTGGAATAGGGATGCGGGACACTTTTAACATGCCTAGGTCCGAGAAGCGGGACTGGGTATGGAAGGAGCATGCCTACCTCCATGGGATATGGCAGAAAGAAAAAGGAGGTCAACAAGGGATAGAGAGAGGGGAATTTTAAGAGGTGAGTAGATAGGGAAAGCCCTGTGCAGAGGTCAAATGTGGAATCTGCGGGAGAGGCAATGTTAAGGTGGAGTTTTCCTGTAACCTGGGCACACTCCAAGGGGTCAAAGCGGCAGCATCCAGAACAGAGTTCGCCCTCTGTCCCAGAAGTGCATGCTGGCTAGAACCTGTGAATGAGACCTGATCTGGAAATAGGACTTGGGGGTGTTTGTAGTTAAGGATCTAGATGAGAGCGCAATGGAGTGGGATTGGGTTTATATCACATGACTGCTACCTTAAGGAGAAGAAAGAGCAGACAGAGAAGAGACACCATATGAAGATGGAGGGGGAGACTGGAGTGATGAAGCCTGAAGCCAAGGAATGCAAGGGTGCCCTAGAGCCTTTGGACAGAGCACGGCTCTGCATGCGCCTTGATTTTGTTCTCCAGGCCTGCAGAACCATAGAAGAAAACAAATGTTGGGGGCGTTAAACTACAAAGAGTGCGTAATATGGAGACAGAGCTTTGCACAGAGGCTACCAGGGGCTGGAGGGTCAGAAGTTATTCAGGGCCTGATACCATTCAGACATTATGTGGGGCAGAAAGAAGGTGGAACAGGGTCAGCACATAGAAAGACAAACTTGACTGGAGAAGGATTCCAAACCTTCAGTCAGTAGAGAACTCTTCATAGTGCCTGGCAGGCTGTGGAGAAACCATGCAGACAATGCCAGGCGACTGCAGATTTAGACCCGAACAGGGTATTAGTAGTTTTGCCAGCTGTGGTTTCCCTTAAGAACACTACTGGCAAGACAATGAGGGAGACCCACCAGGAGCCATAGACTGGTTACAATGGCAGGAAGGGATATGGGTGAGGAATTTTTGGTAAATTTATTTTGACATAAATTGAAACGATTAAGTCCCTTGGCTGTGACCTTTAAGTAGGTCAATATTTTCTGGCCATAGCATGATTACCAAAATTCAGACTTAGCATTGACACAACACTTACTTGAGCCTCAATATTCAAATCTGGCCAATTTTCCAGACTGTGCCATCTATGACTGTTTTCCCCCAGGTCCAGGATCTAAGCCAAAATCACTCATAGCATTTGGTTACTGCATCTTATGACTCTTCTTTATTCTGAAGCAATTCCTGTCTTTCATAGTCATTCTTGACCTTCAGAGTTTGGAAGATTCTGGGACAGCTGGTTTGTCCTTCAAGTCAGGTTTGTCTGGTATTTCTTTAGGGTTGGATTCAGGTTATGCCTATTAACAAAAAGCTGCAGAAATAATGTGTTCCCTTCTGTCTGCCATATCTGGAGGCCCATGAGATTAGCTTGTGCCACTATTTTTTATGTTAACTTTTATAATTTGATTAAGACAGTATACACTACTTATACCTTCGTTAAATCACTATATTTCTCTTTGCTTAGAAATTGAGAAGGAGCCACGATTAGGTACAGACCTGAACCACACACACCAGACTCCCAGGTTCTACAAGAAGACACCAAAGACTTGGGCACAGGATTGGAAACCTGTCCCTTCTGTCTAAAGGAGATTCTCTTCTGTGATGGAGGACTGAGCTCAGGAACATGGGCTGTCCCCTGTGTCCCCAAGGGAAAAAGCAACATGCTAAGAAAAGGCCAGTACTGGCAGATGTCAGGTGTGAGTCCTCTCACCCCTAGGGGACGATTGTTCCTGCTGCTCCACTCAGGCCATAGAGTCCTGGAGATATCGAGAGTCCCCTGGGTCAATTGGTCCCCAAGAACGAGGAAGTTCACAGTGGGAGAGTACAGCAATCCTGCAGCTTTGGCTCAGTTTTCCCAACCTGCTTTTATCTTTTATGTTTTTAAAAGTGCTTTTGATTTGTTACGCTAAAAGACACATTGCCATTAATCCTCTTAAAAGCTTCTGCCACACTTATCCCATAGTTCTTACCACATTCTGAAGCAGTTCTGGAAGTCCTCTTTTTGAAAATCTTTACAGGATGTGATAAAAAAAAAACCCAATGAATGTTGCTGCTGAGCGCCATCTAACAGAAAGGTAGGCTCGCAAGAACTTGATGCTGTGTCCTCATCCACCTTATTCACTGGATCTGGTATCGTGTGATTTCTGGCTTTTCCCCAAAGTCAAAATGACCATGAAAGGTACATGTTTTGAACTGATTCAGAACATCAGGCAGCCAAGACTCCACAACTAAAGACACTCATGAAAGAGGACGCCAGAGCTACTGCAGGAAGTAGAAAGGACAGTAGGATAAATGTGTCTGAAGCAACAGGGAGGATTTTGAAGGGGATTCATGGCAATGTGTCTTTTACTATCATAAATTTTTAAAATTTAAATATTAACTGTTGCCCAACACCCCTTCATAAATGGTGCTGCAACTGTTCTTCAGACAGTTTGATAATATTATAATCTCTAAAATATTATTGTTGAGATCACTTTGTAATTCAGGTTGGCCCTGAACTCATTATGTAGCCCAGGCTGGCCTCGAACTCAGGGCAATCTTCCTGCTTCTGCCTCCTGAGTGCTGGGATTACAGGCATGGACCACCACGCCCAGCATTATGGGACTTTTTTTAGCCTTTGTTCTTTTGTTAAGATACTGTTTTTCTTTGAGCATTTCTAAATTTTAGCAGCCAACATAAGATTTCCTTTGATGGCAAACATACACTCTCACAGAGAAACACACATGCACACTTTCACACATGCAATCATGTGCGCGCGCGCGCGCACACACACACACACACACAACCAGGACCGGCTTACAGGTGCCTCGAAGTGGTCCAGGAAGCAGAGCTATGCACCTGAAGAGGACACTGTAGGGTGAATAAGCAGAGGAAATGAGGCCCGTGGGGGGGGGGGGGCTGGAGGGCAGACTGCAGCCTGGGACCCCAGTGTATATGTCCGGAGAGAAAGAAGCAGGAAGGAGCAGTCACTTCAGGGGACAGTGGGGGGAGGGAGACCCCGGGCACCAGCCGGACGGTCAGAGATCCATGAGAGCTGTCTGTTTAAAAATTCTAGGTTACACATGCTTGTTTTAACAAAAACAAATTAAAGGAGAAAACAGTGGAAAGGCTGAAGGAAGGAAGAAGAAAGGCTAGATCCCCTCTGTTTGTGAAAGGCCCACTCCCGGAAAGGGTTGGGGCTGGGCGCATTCTCCCAGGATTTGGATGGAGTCCCTTCTGCAAGTGTGATTTTGCGTCTTGTTCCTTCACCAGCAAATTTCCTGGACTGCTGTGTGGGTCCATATTTGGAATTCTCTCACTTTTAGGGCTGGTTTGGGATTCTGGAGATTGTAGCCATTTTTTCAATTCACTTGGTTATTTTGATCTTTTTCAACAACAACAATAACAACAACAACCAACACTGGCAATTGCAGACTTGGGTCCTGCTGTCCTGAGAAGGATCCGACAACTCCTGGGCAGGCCACTGCCCTTCACACCCTTCGTGTCCCACAGGAGTCTTGAGCTTTGGTTCTCAGGACCCCACACTTCGGGCAGCTGACAGCTCTCTCCTTTCTCAGGGAAACACTGAGATGGGTGTGGCCTCTGGCAGAGCCCCAGGGAAGGCTGGAGGAGGCCTGAGCCTGAGTCTGCTGCACAGATACTAGGACAGAGAGGTGCAGTTGTATCAAACTGAGCCAAAGGAAGGACCCAGCCATCCCACTGGTGCACCCTGGAAGATGCCTCAGGGCATTGGAGTATCCAAGGCCGCTTGGGAGGCATGAGCTGGAAATGTCAAGGCCACATAAGGGAAGGAGCCTGGGTCAGGATGTCACCCCTAAAACAGAATCCTCATCCAGGAACACATGGGTAGACTGGGCACAAAGTAGCTCCACAGAAAATCCACCAACCTTTAGACCTCACTGGTTTTGCTAGTCTCCTTTGAGCTCTTACAATTAGAAATTCAGTCTCTTAGCTAGTAACTCTGGGAGGACCTTGCAGTCTTCTGCCCCATCTGATGGCAAAGACATAACAAAGCAAAGAGGGATGCTAGGAGGAGGGCCGTAACCATAAATTCTATAAGCAGCACCCAGCTTCCTCAGGAAGAAGGAAACATGAAACCAGGAGATGAATATCAGCAGGTGTTGTGGTTTCCATCTGAAATGGCCCCCCAAAGCCTTGTGCATTCAGAGGTGGAGCTTTTGAGAGGTGATCAGATCATTGGTGCTCTCTATTCAGTGGACTGAGCCATTAATGAGTTCATAGCTAAATGCATTGTTAGGAGATGGGGTCTGGCTGGAAGAGTCAGTCAGTGGCGGAGTGACCTGGAAGGGTGTCTTCTTCCCTGGCTCCTCCCTTTTTGTTCTGCTTCCTGGCCACCATTCCCTGAGCAGTATTCCTTCACCAGACCTCTCCACCATGCCCTTCCTGTCTTGGAGCCAGCCAACTGTGGACTGAATCCTCTAAAAACCCTGAGCCAAAATAAACCTCTTCTACTTTATGTTGTGGGTGTCAGATATTTTTTCCCACCTATGAGAAAATGACTAAGACAGGAGGAAGTGCCACAGCACAAGCAGGGACCCTGGAGAGAACCAGTATATCCTGGCTGCTGGACCTCAAGTTCCAGCCTTTCACAGGGGCCTTCTAATCCTGCTGCTCCTTTTGGGCTCACAGAGGACTGGAGGGACCAGGGACATCAGGTCCCCAGGAAGAGGATGGGGTCACAGGGGTCCATCCCAGGTCACCTGCAGGTTTGATTTAATCCTTACAGCAGGCCCTGAGACCCGCCCCCCAAAACCACAGTAGGACATTGATCTGGCAGCTCATTAAAGCAAATGATTTATCTCTTTCAGTTTAGCTACTCTTACTTAACTGATGCCATAATTTTGGTATTTTAAAATATAGATTCATTAATGTAATTCTCATGAATACATTTCCCTAACACTGGATGTTTTATTTTATATTTTGATTTAAATGATATCTTCACTATTGTTTATCATCTAAGTTTGAGATCAATAGAACCATATTTCTGTACATTGCAAGGCATTTTTACCAATCTACAGAAATAACAATGATTACCTAAGTAATTGTAATTATATTTCAAAACACTATAAAATAGCCTAAACTAAAACACATCATTAAAACAACATGATATTTTAATGTAGTTTAGTCCTGAATTTATAGTTAATTTTAACACATTGAAGGTTTTGCAATTATTTCTCATCTTGAATGTTTTCTTAACTCTTGTTTTGGTTATGATAATGTTTCTTGTCTAAATATTTCTAAATTTTATGGAGTCATGAAGAAGTTTTTTTTGTTACAAACAGGTATACACATACGAGTATATACATACACATAGCCACAATGATATAGGGCCCTTTTTGCTAGGTCATTACCATACTCATTTAAAAAGAAGTGCTGAAATTTTTAGAAAATTAAGTAAATAAATGAAAAGAAAATATTGTGTGCAGAATTTATATGAACAGAATATAAGATGTGATCAAAATATAGAATTTTTAAAAAAATGTGTCACAGTGAAAGACACATTGCCATGAATGCCCTTCAGACTACTGTCCCTCGCTTTGAACACACTTATCCCACTGTTCTTGCCACTTTCTGATGCAGTTCTGGAAATCTTTGTTTGTGAGTGCCCCCAAAAGATGTGAGCAAAAATATGGTGAATGCTGCTGCCAAGTGCTATCTGACAGGAAGGCCGGCTTGTAAAAACGTTAGCATGTCCTCATGCACCTTATTCACTGGATCTGGCACCATGTGGCTTCTGGTTCTTCTCCAAAGTCAAAATGACCATGAACTGGAAACATTTTGAGTTGATTCAGGACCTCAAGGCAGCTAGGACAGTGCAACTAAAAACGATCAGGAAAGAGGTCATCCAGAGCTGCTTCAGAAAAGTGGCAAAATTGATGGGATAAGTATGTTTTAAGCAAGGGTTGTATTTTGAGGGTGATTAATAGCAATGTGTATTTTACCTGTAACAATTTTTAAAAATTTAAATATTCACCTTATTTTATGATAGTGCCTCATATACGCTCACCCAGTAGGAGAGGAGTCACAGGATCTCAGCAGGAAAACTTCATTGTGGATAGTGGGGTACAGAGATAATGGTGAGCAAAGCTCCTGAGCTGCCCACACAGTAGCACTCCTAGGCCCCCAGGGAGAAGCAGGAAGTGATGTCATCTGGGCCCAGTGAGAAGCTGTCAGGCAACAAGGAGAGGTGCCTCTGTACTCCATCCTCGCATTCCTGTTGCCACCACCCAGAGGCTTGGGCAGTGCTAGCCAGAGTAGTCAGCCTCCTGGGCACAAGCTGCCCAGCAAAAAGTGCAGAAGAAAACTGGGCTCATATGACTAAGCATGTGTGTTTTCTTGTCCATGTTAGTAAATGTCCACCGAGCTTCCTCCATGCCTTGAGTACTGTAGTCTTGGGAAGCCTAAGAAGGCCTAAGAACCCCTAGAGCTCACATCTTATCAGGACAAAGTCAGGTCAAACAGGGCAAATAAGAAAAATGGTGGTCATATGTGCTCTGCAGACATTCCCAATAGGATGATGGGACAAGGGGAGCAACTGGGGACACCATGGAAATGACAAATACCTGGGATCTATAGGTAAGAAGCAGGCAGCCTGGGCAATTTGGGGACAGGATATTTCAGGTACAAAGTACAAGTGGTGCAAGACCCTGAGAACCTGGCTTCCAGGGTCAGGGAACTGGGAGGGGAGGGTGATGGGGTGAGCAGAGCCCAGGGCATAGATGTGACCTGGAGTCCGGTGTGACCAGCATGGGAGGGGACACAAAGAGATGTGTGTTCTCCATAGATCTTTATGGCTGAGGAATGAATGGGATGTGGAGTAGGGAGAGGGGCAGGATTTGGGGGAGGGGTTTTGCAGGGGCCAGGCCATGGTGGTCATGGTGAAAATGGAAAAGCAAGGACACACTGAGGCTGTGTTTGGATGCTTGCAAGGGACAAATAGGGCCGAGATAAGCTGCAGGCTCTGCTCTCGTCCAGACCCCCACACAAGGCTGCCCTCTCTCTTCCTCCTCATTGCTCTATGACACCACCAAGCATCTCCCTCGTGGGTTGTTGTCTGGGCTTGCTCCCCTGGGGCTCTGTCCTCCAGCCCATACCTGCACCTGCCCTTGGGAAGGCACACTAACAGGTGCCTCCTCTCTGAAGGCAGGGAACAAGGTGATTCTAAGCACTTGCGTCCCCTGAGTTGCCTGAAGAATGTCGTTGGTTCCCTGGGGAGGGATAAAGGAGCTCCACTACCCTAAGGGCTGCTTTGGGCATTCCAGAAAGGTCTGGGGTACCAGGGTATTCCAGGGCTTGTGCTTTTAGGATGCCAGGTAGAGGGATGACCCACAGGCCCAGTGACACCCTGTTTGTGGCACAGTGTCTGCCTATCTCTGCTGCTCACCTGTCCACTCTAAGGGCAGGAACAGGGCCCCGTGCATTTTGTAGCCCTCAAAGGACCACACGGGCAGGCAGGACAGGGGTGACTTGGGCTCCTGGGGCAGGGGGTTCATATGTGGGTGGGGTCCCCAATGCTGCTTTGGGCCTGCCTGTCCCTGTGTGGGGACCATGGAGTCCATAGAGAAGCAAGCCGTGTCATCATCAAGGCCTACACTCTACTGCTCTGGCTCGGATCCATTTCTGCGGCTCTCCACCTGCCCTTTCATAGTTAATTTAGAGCTACAGAGCACTTTAGCGTTAGGCCACCTCCACCCCATGAGTGCTAGTACATTCCTTTTAAAAACATTTTTATTTTTGTTAGTCCATGTTTGTAGTACATAATGATCACATTCATCGTGGGCAGTTGGTGCATGTTCATAGCACGGCTTAATTCTTTTTACTTCCCTTTCCTTTTCCCTTCCTCTCCACTCTCTCATCTCTTATTCTCTGTCTTCTTCTATCTATCTTCTCCTTTCCTATTTTCTGTCTTTTATTTTGCTCTTTATTTATATTTTGAGTTTATTATATAAGAAAAATCATGAAATATTTAAGGTTGCACGTCTGATTTATTGCACTTGACATTATGGTCTCAGGATGCATCCATTTTCCTACAAATGACAAGTTTATTCTCCTTAGCTCTGGGGAGGGACACTGCTCAGCCAAGGCTGGGCTTTTTGATCCCCCCAGGGCCATTGTGCTGATCTCTGATGCTGCAGCTCAACGGTGGTGGCCCCTGTGTCATCTGAGCCAGGAGCCTCTGATCTCAGAGGGCAGAGTGGCAGGGGATTGGGAGAGCTTTTCAGCAGCAGCACATGTGACTTGGATAAGACACTGAAGAGGTTCTGTCCTCCAAACCTGAGTGAGTGGCAGCAGCCGTCCATGCTGATGGGTGACATCTAGCCCCACACCACCTGCATGTTCATTCACTGACTCCTGCCCCAGCCAAGCCTGCTCTGTGTCCCACAAACTTAAGTGACAATGCTCATGACAATCCTCACTCCATGCTCTCAGGTTTGCATGTGGTCCTCAGTCCCCAGTGAGACAGAAGGTCAGAGTCATGGAGCTTGGGGCTGGAACAGGGTGCAAACCCAGGAGTGTGGAGGAGCAATGACCATGGTGTCCCTCCCCTCTGGTCTGCCCACATTCATAGACTCCCTCTCCTTGGGTCTGCCACGTCACGTCTTGCTCACAGTTCATCTCCTTTCTCTCCTTCTTCCTCCTTCTGTCCTCCCTCTCTCCCCCTTTCTTCCCCACCTCTATTCCTCCTTTCTCTTCTTCTTTCTATTCTCGCCTCAGTCCCACTCCTCTGACCATTGCCCAGCCCTGTCTGGCACAGGCTGAGCCCTTCGTGGACCCTGGGCACAGTGACACCCCAGAACACTTCCTGAACTCAAGCCCTTGGACACACATGTGCTCACTGAGGCCCAGAGAAAGACTCATGGCCCTGCTCTCCCCTGAGAGATCCAGGTGAGGCCCACTCTGCTCATCTCCCTTTGCTTTGTTTCTACCTTTGTGTAGTGTTCAGGGAGTCATTTCATGTGCATCCAGCTAATGCCCAACTCAGGGAAGAGCTTCCAAGGGGAGGCAGACAGGGGTGGCTGAGGATGTGCTAGGGATGGGAAGGAAAACAAAGGAGAGAGGGAAGGAGAGAAGGGAAGGAAAGGGAAGAAAATTCAGCATTCCTCAGTGTGGTTTAAGGCTTTCTTAGTGGTTTCTATAATCTCTCAAGGGAGTAGAACCTTCTTCAGGGAGAAATCTATCCGAAATTTTGGTGTCCATTTTGGATTTCAATCCAATCTCTCTGTGTCACTATTTGTATACTGTCAACTTCCATGAACTTTAACTCTGAGCTATGATTTTCCAGTGTAAAGAATAATGAGAAGAGATAGGCCGTGGGTGGGTCAAGTTCCCTCCCATCAACTTGGATAGAAAGATCTCAGGAAAAGAGTGAAATATCACCTCTCTCACCAATCGGAAGCGGAGCTTACTATTGCCAATTTAGAACACTGGACTTCCTTTTCATTGTTTTACAATTTCCAATGACATGTTTGTAAAAATTTTTGCCTAAAATCAGTTATCTAAAAGTAAATCAAATGTTCCTGAAGTGAGCACAGATAATAAAATTTGAGAATTCTTGCAAGCACTGCTGGGAAAAACTGAACCCTCCCAGCATGGTAACTGCAGACCTCCCTTCTGGCAGGGGCCGCTTCTCTCTAGAGTGTGGCTTCCAGGTCCCTCGGGTAGGGCTTGGGTGTCTGCTTAGGTCACTGTCCTCTCATTGTCCTTAGGGAAGCACTGGGCTGAGTGACACCTGTTCCCTTTCTGGCCAGCATGAGATTTCACCTCTCTGAGCAGAATGGTCAGGAGGCTCAGGGGCTAGTTCTCTGGATTTAGACTTCAACTCTGCTTTTGTGTCCTGGGAGAATTTATCTGCTCTGCAAGCCTCATTTTTTTTTTCATTTCTTAAGTAGGGGAATTATTAATACCTACTTCTAGTGTTATTATGCTAATTTACCCTGAAAAAGAGGTAAAGTCATAAAACAGTGCCTGGCATATAGAAAGTGCTTGAAAATGCTGTCTCATTTGTACAGCTGTGTGTGTGTGTGTGTGTGTGTGTGTGCATGGCTGTGGCTGTCAAGCAGAAAGAACAAAACGGAATGGCATTAGCTCAGGACACTTAAAAATAGAACACGGGCGTCGTTGTAGTGTCACCCTGGGGCATGTCCACAAGTGAGCTGACCCTTGAACTGGCCTCAGACACCCTCCACCCCAGGCATGGTGACCTTTGACAGAGCCAATTTCCTGAAACACTTTTAACTTCCGCTGAAGTGAAAAAGGGATTCCTTCCTCCAAACTTCCCAGAGATCCAGCCTGCTCCCAATCCTTTTCTTATATACATCTTAACTTATGTCAGCACCAAGCATATTGCTTGACTAACAGACAAGGTCACTTCTAAACATCTTGCTGCTTTAGGTTTTAAACACTGTCTTCATTTTCTTTCGCCCTCACAACATATCCAGGCTGCTTTGATTTGTGTCTCAAGTTACAGTCTTAATTATCATGTGATTTTCTGTGCTTTTGACCAGAGTGGTAGTCAGCTTCTCATTGTGACAAAAATCCCTGAGAAAATCAACCTAGAGGAGGAAATGCTTCTTTTGGCTCACAGTTTCAGAGGTTCGGTCTATGGCAGGGTGGTGAAGAATATGTGGAAGAGCAAAGCTGCTCACTTCATGGTGGCAGGAAGGGAAAGAGAGAAAGGAGATGAGGGGCCAGTACCCCAAATTCCCCCTCAGGAGCCACCCTCAAAGGCTTACCTTCCTTCGGACGGGCCCCAGCTCCTGAACCCCATCAGCACCTAGTACGTAGCACCTGAGGCTGGAGACTGCACCTTCAACACAGGACTTTTAGGGGACACTTCAGACCCAAGCCCTCACACTAGGCTGGTTTTCTTTTATTCTTGATGACATATCAAAAAGCCCTTGTACTTCTGAACATCCTGAAACTGGAATATTTCAGGTGCTTCTCCTCATGGTCATCTGCTAACCCAATAGGTCTTAGAAGGAGGTGACAGATTGTTCAGGAACAATAGGGATGTGTGGCAGCGTGTGTCCTCTTTTGAAATTACACCAACAAAGTGCCTCCATGCCAGCTGCTGGGGACCTCAGACGGTCCCCAGCTCAGGGCTTGGAGGGCTTGATGTTCCCCACTTCGCACGCAAAAGACAGAGCGTGACTGAGGCTGCAGGAAGACTACTGTAGGGGACATGTGAGCTGGGAGCAGGGGACTTCTCCACAAAGGCAGGAGCAGCTGGAGGTCCTCTTCCTGCTGGCCCTTGGCTGCGTGGTGTTCCAGTGCAGGTTGCAGTTGGGTCGAGGCTGTGAGAAACGTTAAGATGATTGCTTTCTTCATGTGCTTTGCTTGTCTTCTTCCCCTTCCCCTTCCCCTTCCCCTTCCCCTTCCCCTTCCCCT
>NW_004624745.1:25619115-25654500 GCF_000247695.1 Heterocephalus glaber
TTTCCCCTTCCCCTTCCCCTTCCCCCTCCCCCTCCTTCTTCTGCTTCTGCTTCTGCTTCTGCTTCTGCTTCCTCTTCTGTAACAACTTTTCCAGAGGAGCTGGGACCACTTTACCATCCCCAACTATCAAAGGCTATGCCTGGGTCCCTCTGGAAGTCTGGGTTGTAGACAAACCTTCCTTAAATAAGGCAGCTTTAAAAAAATCATCTGGCTTGCTTCTAGGGAAATATTCAAGAAACAGACAAGAGTGCGTATTTTCTGGCTATACAAAAAACAATTTTGGTCATGGACACAGCGTAACCATTTGTGTAGCTGTGATATGAAGATTAACCTTTATGATCCAAGCAGGCTTTACTTGGAAAGCAAGGAGAAATCAGAAATGAAGAAAACAGCCACCTTTTTGAGGACAGTTCTAGAGCTGACTACATTTATGTTCTTTGACATCAGGCACACGAAAACTGTTAGAGTTGATGAGAATTTACAACCACTCTGAGTCCCAGAGCAACTTTGGAGACAAACACTGGTTTAACTGGTTTAATGCCCTAACCTATCCTACCTAGGCCCCTATTACCTATGAGACACTGAGACTAGAGCAGTGAAGTGGCTTGTCCACTGAGCTAGCACCACGTCCGGAGCAGAATCCAGATGTCCTGAAAGCTCTTAGGTGTCCAGTGCACAGTGTGTGCCTGCTGAGTCTTGGCCAGGCACTAACGTTTGCTCAAGTCCTTTGGGTGGGTTCCCCACCATTTTTGACCCCTCTGGAAGACTCCTGAAGCGTAAAGATTCTCTTGTGGGCTGAATTTGTCCTCACAAACTTCATACCGAAAGGGCTGCATGTCCTAACCCCAGTAACTTAGAATGTCACTGCGTTTGGAGAAAGGGTCTTTAAAGATGTAATTAAGGTGATATGAGGTCACACAGGTGGACCCTAATCCAGTGTGACCGATGCCCTTAAGAAAGAGGACACAGTGGGATGACCGAGAAGGGGCATAGGGAAAAGATGGCATCCGCAAGCCAAAGACACTGGCCCTGCTGACACCTCGACCTGGGACACATCCTATAATGACAGCCAGCCCCAGGCCTGGGAGCTATCCTACCCTCAGTGTCATGATGAGTGGAAGTGATACTTTGAGATTTCAAAAACCACTTAGGTAGGGTAAAACACACGCCTGTGAGTTCCATCAGCAACACAATCACAAATCCTACTGATGCTGCCATAATCTGTTGCCTCCATTAAATAACTAAAGAAATTGCTTGATATCAGTTGGAAGTCAGGGAAAATAGAAACATTTTTCTCCATCCATGTTTATTCTTGGGTTCTGTCACGGTTTGAATCAAAAATAGTTCTGCAAAGAGCCATATGTTCAGAGGTAGGGCCTTCGGGAGGTGACTAGGTCACTGGGGCCCTGTAGCTGAATATGCCGTTGGGAGGTGAAATTGGGCTGGAGGAGGTGGGTCATTGGGGACATAACGTAGAAGGGAATATTCTTGTCCCCAGACCCTTCCTTTCTCTCTGGCTCTTTCCAACCCTGTCTGCCTCCTGGCCGCCATGAGGTGATGGCCTTCCCTTCACCATGCCTTTCTGCCATGATGTTTTTGCCTTGGAACCAGCCCAGCATGAACTGAAACTTCTGAAGCTGTGAACCATAATAAGTCTCCCCTCTTTTAAGTTGTGTATGGCAAGTAATTTTCCCAGCAACAGCAAAGCTGACTAATATAGACCTGGAAGAGTCAATTCTCTGGTGAACACCCAGCCTGATGCAAAAGAATTTAGGGATTGGAAAGAATACACACTTTGTTCTCCATTGCAAACCATGTGGAAGGCTTCAGCTGCCTCAAGAGCATCTGCCTTTGGGTGTCCTCCTTGCAGTTCCCCTAAGAAGCAGGTGTTAAGTGACAAGCTTTGCAGAGCAGGTGATTTTTCTCCCCAGAGTGCTCATTCTTTACCAAATGCTAAGTTCTGAGATCTCTGGTCTCTGCAAGGAAACCTGGGGTGGAGCATTTTTAGATTCCTGATCCACGCTGAACCTGCAGGCACGGCCCCAAGAAGCCTCTGCATCCGCCGCACACAGGGACTCGCCAGCCCTCTGTCCCCCTTGTTTACAGAGCATCTTCGGAGCGTAAAGCTGCGTGACTGTTAGTGCAGAGAGGTCTTTGAAGACTCCGGGTTTTCCTGCTTTCAAACTTCTTCCCCTCTAGTTTCTGCTGATCACTGTGCCAGGCTCAGCCTGGGGGCTCATGTCACACATCCCTCTGGAAGCCAGATGTGGGGCTCAGCCCCCTTCTCTTGCCTTCTGGGAACTGCGCTCCTCCACCTGGGGTCCCTCTCCAAGCCCACAGGGCAGGGCGGCCATGAGACCCCAGCTGGCTCAGGCTCTCCTTCTGGATCATGGGCACCAAGAACTGTTTTCCAAAGTGACCACACTCTTTTATATCCCCATTAAGAATACATGAAAATTCTGATTTCACTATATTCTTAGAAGCATTTGATACTGTCTGTCTTTTCTTTCATTACTTAAACCAACCTAGTGGGTGTGAAGTAGTAACTCATTGTGGTTTTGACTTGTACTTCCTGAGGTAATAAGGACATTGCATATCTTTTCATGTGTTTATTGATCACTTTTATATGTTCTCTGCAGAAATGTCTATTCAAATCTTTCATCTGTTTTTAATTGGGATGTGTTTCTATAGTCGAGCTACAAGTGGTTTTCTGTATATATTCTGGACACAAATCCCTTCAGTATCAGATACATGATTTGCAAATATTTCCTTCCATCTAATGGGTTGTCTTTTTACTTTGTTTATATTACCTTTTGAGGCACATAGTTATTAATCTTGATGAAATCCAATTCAATCATTTTTCCTTTTATCAATTGTGGTTTTTGACATTGTATCTAAAAATACATATTACTTAACTCAAATTCACAAAGATACAGTCCTGTATTTTCTTCTAAGAGTTTTATAAGTTTAACTCTTCCTGTTAGATCTAGAATATATTTTGAGTTAGTTTGGGGATATGGAGTAAAAGTAGGTCCACCTTCATTCTTGTATGCAGACATAGCCAGTTGTTTCAATGCCATTTGTCAAAATCATGCACCATTTTGTCAAGAAAAAATTCTTCTAATGCATAAATAAGTGAATGGCCTTCAAATTGTATGAAGCCATAGAACACTACCACCAGAATATTGCTTAGAGGTAACTGACTATGCATGCTTTTAAGCAGGACAACCAGTTTACCCAAAGCCAACTCTGCCAATATGGAGCCAATAATCCAACTTGGCAAATCTATCAAGAGCTCCCTTTTTCTAGCCTTGCTGAATTTAATCATGGTACGTCCTTCAATGCCCTTGATGACCTGGTCTCTGCTGACTCTGCAGCTCCAAGCTTTCCCACTCTCCAGTGCAATTCCACATTCGTCTCAGCTTAAGCCAGGTGGGTCCTCCGAATGCACCCCACCATTTCCTGTTTCTCAGCTTCCCATCTCATTTTCCCGTACCTGGGTTGCCCTTGCCTCTCATCTTTACCATATAATACTCACACATCCAACTGGCTCAGGCCAGGGTGCCTGTTTTCCTAAGTCTCCCTTCTGTGATCTCACACAGACTGCTTCTTACTAACCTGCATTCTAGCTACCCACCTTCCTAAGGGGGAACAAGCTTCCTGTGGGTCACAGTTCACAGCAGCCTTAGCCTGGGCATATGGCTGTCCCGGAGCGCTACTGTTCTTGTGCCTGTGTGTGTCTTGGGGCTGAGCCTCAGCCTCAGGACTGGCCTTCCCTGGGCAGAAGGAAGACGCAGTCAGGTGTGGCTGGGCCCAAATCACCCCGTCAGGCTGGCGTGGGTCCAAAGGCAATGGCAGGAGGGCTCCAGGATCTCCTGGGAGAAAATTCAAACCATGGGAGAGTCGCCAGCTGTGAGAATTTTCTTTCATGTTATTGTTTATTGAACAGATGACCTGATTTGTAGTGGGAGACTGAAGGGGGTGAAAAAGCACCCAGTATCTCTGAGAAGAAAGGTTTTCTTGCTGGGTCAAGCTATCCTAGCCGTACCACACACACAAACACACACATGCAGGAACACATGCATATGCACACACATGCACGCACACACATGCACGCACACGCACACACAGCACACTCCCGGGCAGGCTCCCAAGCTCTGCATGCCCTGGTGCTGTCTTCACTCGGAATGACCAGCCAGGAGCCTGGCACACGGCCAGCTCCTGAGAAGAGCAGGGCTGCTCTTTTCATTGTCACTGCGATCTCACTTCGAGGAGCCAGAAGCATCGGCGCTCCCACGAGGGTACTTACTCTGCAATGTGGAGCAGTGGAGGCAGGAGACCCAGTGCAGAGAGTCTCCTGGGTGGCTTAGCCAGCTGCCCGGGTGGCTTAGCCAGCTGCCCAGCTGGCAGCGCTGAGTGGGCATGAGGGGAACCAGCCATGGCCGGCATGTGGCACAGAGCAGTGGTGTTTCCTGCCCGGCCGGCCAGCCAGTGCTGCTGTCATGAAGTGGCCTCTGACTCAGGTCGGGACCAAAGCCATCCCCATCCATCTCGGTGACAGCCTGAAGAGGATGCTGGCGGTGGCTGGTGTCAGCAGACAGGACTGTCCATCCAGATCATTGGGATTATAGATGGAGCTCTCAGCCTGAGAGGCAGGGTCTGCAAATCAAGACAATTCTTCTGGGAAAGCAGTGAGGTTGACCCTCTGCTTCCCCTTCGCCCTGCGTGGCTTTGAAGCCGCCAATTAAGAGGCAATTCCTGGCGTAAAGCACAATTCCTGTCATTACTTTTCAAATTTTAATCTGTGTTGCAGAAAGTCATCCTTAAAGTACCTTGAGGAATTTCATTATATGAAATAAAAGATTCAACTGTGCCTCAGGTGAGAATAACCTTATGTACCTTTTAGACAATGAAAAGAAAGTCATGGTCCACATTCTCACTTCCTGATAGCATTTTGCTTTACTGTTGTACTATTGCTTGGGGTCAGGAAAACTGCTGTTACTTAAAATTTCAGATGAGTTCTCTGTCCATTCAGAAATACAGGGATGGATTCAGAACGAGTTACTACCATTTCCCATGTGGTCTTACGGTTTGTTTGGTTCAATCATCAAACAAGTCAACAGGATTACAGTTTTATAATTATAAGGTCATACAGTCATATTAAAGCTTAATTTTGGTCATGTTAACTTAAAAACTATGAAAAACTGATGATTGTTTTCTATTTATTGATATTACAAATGGTTACTTTTCTGAAAAAATATAACATTATTTGAATGAGGTCCTATCAATAATCTATAAATTATCAAATGAAATCTTAAAAGTGCATGTTAGATGATATCATTTGAGAGAAGAGACAATATTAATAGTTAATATTTAAAGAACACATATCCTACTTCTGCATGGTACCATGTACTTTACATACATTTGCTTTTAATTTTTAGCTCATAGCAACCTTATCAGATAGGTCACATCTTTATCATTATTATTGATAAGAACAAAAAGGTCTTAAACATTTAAGGAACTTACTGAAAATCACAGATAGAAAATGAAGCATACTAGTGGCTAATGTAACAGGGTAGACATTATGTTAGACATTTAAAGTTCTTCTTGCCTGTCCTGTTAATTCTTCCATCCATCTTTCTTTCATCATTCTCTCCTTCCTTCCTCCTTTTCTTCCTTCCCTCCCTCCCTCTCACTTCTTCCCTCCTTTCTTCTTTCCTTCCTTCTAACAAATATTCATCACATAACTGCTATGTACCCAGCACCGAGTGTTAAAGCAGTGAATAAGAGAGACAAGGTTCTATGTCATGACTCAGGGAGTCAGATGTACATTTAATTGAAAGAATCTGGGCTGGGGATTTAGCTCAGTGGCCACCACCTGCCTCGAAAGTTCAAGGTCCCGAGTTCAATTCCTGGTACCAAAAAAAAAAAAAAGGAAGAAAGAAAGACTATGATCTAAGAGGATACAAACAAGTACTAGGAATCCAGTGATATAACAGTATCTGTGGATGGACATTTCATATTAATTAGTCAGAGCTGGTCTTCCTGCTGGAGTGATGTTGGAATGACATGAAGAAAACCAGTGTGGAATGGTTAAGGGAAAAGGAATCTCAGGCAGGTGTGGAGCCACATATAACCCTGTCAGTAACTCCGAGAGAGAAATGATTATTCTCATGGTGAAGATAGATGCCCAAACACATTAAAACACCTGAAGTCAAAATCATGAAGTCAGCACAGAGCAGTGTTGGTGTCTATCTCAGGCATGTCAAATGTGAGAGCAGTTTTGTCACAGTATAAAGCCACTGACCATTTAGTTGATTTGAGTATCACACTGTTACCGTTTATATCTAGATGGTCCTCTAAAGCCTCATGCAGTCACAGGTAGGATCTTTGGAAAGTGATTGGATTATAGGAGCTTATAGCCGACTTGCTGTGAGGAGGCAGGGTCTAGTGAGAGGAGGTGGGTCACAGAAGGTTATAGCTCCCTTCCCAGCTTCTCCCTCTGTCCTCTGCTTCCTGTCCATCATGCTGTGAGCAGCTTTCCTCCACCAGGTCCCTCTGCCATGCCAACCTACCTTGAAGTCAGCTGACTATGGACTGAACCTCTACAAACTGTGCGTCCAAATAAACTTCTTTTCCTTTAAGTAAGATGAGAGTGTCGAGTAGTGTGTCCCAGTGACAAGAAAATGACTAACACACACACACACACCTGCACACCCTCTGTATGCATGACGTGTGTACAGAGATGGGCGATACAGGGATGTTACACCTGAGTGCACAATACCAGTTCATCTGCAGATGCCTGAGCCTGTGACACCATTACAGTATTTATAAAATTTTTAAAAGTTTCCTTGTAAAAAATTATATCCAAATGCTTTCCTGGCTTCTGAAATCTGCCTCTTGGAAAAAATATCCTGTATAGATTTAGCTAAAAATGCTAACATGGCTAGAGCTATTAATAAAAAAAAGAACTACACTAGAAAGGGCCAGCAGGTTATCAATAAAAATAATTTGTGAATATTTAGCTTGGATTTCTTTAAATAATAATAATCATTTTATATAACAAGCAAAAAATACTGTAAGGTTAGATCACTTGCTTGAATAATACTCTGTCCTGAGAAGAAATTGATTAAAACGGTAGTAAAAGGAGTTCAATTGTCTCTGAGAAAAACAATGCACAACACCCTGAGTAGGCTCCTGGTGTTCACCATGGTATATGTATGAAAGCCTGGCTTTGGAGTCCAGGATGTACAGCTGGCCACCGAGCACACTCTGAAGGGCCACCCTGGGATGGAGTCACTGCAAAGGTATTGACAAACATATTGGATGAGCACTATCTATTGCATTTGTGAATTTTTCCATTAGAAGGTGCTGGCTGCCATGAACTCTACCTATGGCTCTGTTTTGTCTGGCAAAGTCTCTCTTATCCTTCTATTTCCCTTTTGGCTTACACTAAAAATCTGTAAGAAGGGACAAGAGCCAAGATGTGTGGGCTCTCCTTGCTGAAGGATTTTTTAAATACAAAAACAATTGTTTTCCAAAAAACTTCTGCTGAATCTGATCAAGGCCAAGACTGAATCATCTGCTTTGAACATGGTTACACTTTTGAAGTTGAGGAGGTTCAGTGTGGCATGTATAGAGAGAAGAAAATATGCCCGGTGGCCTTAACCATTTGTTTTAAAGTTTAGGTTCATAATTATCAGGTACAGTGAGGACAACAGCTTGGAGACAGTGACCATTGGGAAGAGTTTGTGATTCCCAGTTCCCAAGAGCAGCAATTTTTTTCATGCCCTGGAGGTCCCACGGGAAGGAGCAGGATCTGCCAGGAGGCAGAGCGAGCAAGAGGAAAGCAGAGACAGAAGTTTCTACCTGTTGGAAGGAAGGAAGGAGTGAGGAACGTGAGCAAGCCAGACAGGTTTAGGGTACACTAGCTGGAAGACTTCCAGTGGACTCTGGGGCTTAGTGGCTGTTACCAGCTGTCTGGTGCCAGCCCCTGGGATTATTAGGACACAGAAATGTGGCCTCCTGGAGTGTAGGAGTCAGAACAGCGATGATGGCTCAACATTCAGGCTCTGGCTTGGCTAGTTACTACTTTGGAAACTGCCTAGCCCTGAGAGAGGAGTCTCTTGCCAGTCCATGAGGTCCAGATGCCGGAGCAACAAGAACACAGACAATAGATTTAAAAAGGGCTACAGGTATAGCTTAGTGCAGAGGCCCTGGGTTCAATCGCCAGTACCACCCTCCCCCCGGGCAGATAGTAAGAAAATATAGTGACAATTTGGCAACAAAATAAAATGAAGTCGTATTTGTTTTCTATTGACATGTCACTGATTACATAAATGAGGGACTTAACATCAACTTGTGATCTCACCATGGCTGTGGGCAGTAGTCTGGGCACTGAGGAGCCTAGCACTGTGCTGTCTGTCTTCTAAGGGTGAAAAAGAGTCATGTCAACAAGGGCTATTATCCCACCTGAGGCTCAGGTGCCACCAGAACTCACAGGTTGCTGGCCGAATTCAGCAACTTGTGGTTGTAGGACTGAGGTCCCCAATTTCTCATTAGTTGTTGGGCTGGGGTTGCTGCCAGCTCCAAAGCAACTATAAGTCCTAGTTGTGTGGCCACTACCATGGACTGTTCACACTTCACTGCTTACTTCTCTGAAGCCAGCAAGAACTTGTCTCTCTGACTCCAACACTGGAAGAACTGTTCTGATTAAATTAAACCCACCCAGGACCATCTCCCTTTGCATTAATTCAATGGTATAAGGAATTTGCATCTGCAAAAGTGCCTTTTGCTGCATATCATAATACAACCATAGAAATGCTATCATATCCACAGCCCTTGCCCATACTAAATGAGAAATAATTATTCAAGGCCATAGGTCACACTGGAACTCTGCCTAGCATAGAATTTAAAAACAAGCTGTGTAAAAGGATCTTTCCTTTCCATCTGGAATGTTTTCTGTATTAAAATGTATTTGTCTATTCAAAATTAGCATCAAATAACATATGGTCTCCCAGCAGGGGTGGATGGATGCTCCCTTTGAAAGCTAACTCCTATGACTCATCCTTGGGTCTAGTCTTAGGACTGCCAGTAATGCAAATATCCAAAAGGGCTGGTGTGATGTGCGTACTGGCTGCATGTGATATCCCCTATAAAGATTCTTGAATGAGAAAAACTAAGTTTGCTTATTGGATGTGCCTGAGTGGCCCCTCCCAAATGGCCTGGTCCTCTTCACTCCACGCTTGAACCAATCCAAGAGCCCATTGATTCCAAGACTAATCTTAAGGGGAAAGTTAGGTCAGTGCTAGGTTTAATCCAGAGGTGGTGGATCTGGTGTAGAAGGATTGGATTTAATTCCAACAGGTTTTATTGGTTCTGGAAATTGGTTTGTAAGAATAAACCAGCAGTCTCCACAAGGGGTTCCTTTGTGTTTGGTGCTATCTAGGGACTTTTTTATTGCCATAACAAGTGAGTCACCTTTGGCATCTAATGGTGGAGGCCAGGGATGCTGCCTTGCCTGGGGCAGCCCCCAGAACAACAAAGGAGTCTGCCTCAAATGTCAACAGTGTTGAGGCTGAGAAACCTTGGACTAGACTGAACCTCTGGCCTGGCCAGCCTTTGTGATTTCCACCAAAGCTGGGCAAGACAAGGACAGATTGATTCCCCAGAGCTTCAGGCTCTGCCACCCCTTGTCTGCCCCTTCCCCAAACAGAATGAGTACTCCTGCTGCCCCTGGAGGTCAGCCCCATAGGAGGCCAGCCTCCAGGCAGTAGGGGTAGAAGCCCAGGCCGCCTTAGAAGTGGGTGAGGACAAGGCTGAGGGGGATCTCCTCGTGGCCATTGCCTCTGAGCTGGGAGGATGGGCCAGGAGCTCCCATTCAGCAGCTGGCTCCCCATAGAGGCAAATCCTAATAACTGTGGTGTGTGCCCTGCTTTCAGGAGAAAAAGGCCAGGTCCAGCCCAATGAACCGATGTAAGGGATTCTGTACAATAGGAAGACTATATAGCTCTAGGTGGTTATGCAAAAGCAATTTAAACATGCTCTAAGCTCAAATCTAATGTGCCTCCATCAGAGCAACCATATTTTTATTTATATGAAGTTCAAAAGAAAAATGAAAAGAGATAGCAATATTTTACTTTTTTTTTGAGGACGAAGGATGGGAAGTTGCAACCATCCTGACGTGTTTTGGTCACTCAGATCTCTGAGTAAAGGACACGGGGAGGACACGGGGCTTGTGCTTGCTCTCTGACCTTGGGTGTGGCTCTGGCAGCCCTGGGCACGGCAGACTGGGTGTGCTGATTTATCGGCTATGTCCCTGAGTGGGTTATCTAACTCTGTGACTCAGTTTTCCTATCTGCCCAGTGGAGATAATAATGATGCCTATGGATAGGATTGTTGTGAGAACCAAGAGAACAAATATTTATAAGGTGCAACCTGAGTCTCAGGTAATACTGTGTGTGACCTTCAGGAACGGTTGCGTACGTGTCTGTGGATTTGTTCTAAGGTCTTTCTTTACTTGCGAGCTAAGAATTCCTTTCTGTTGCTGTCTGTACTGTTAAGGAATAAAAGCTCTGAGCCCAAAGCCTGATACTGCTCATCATTTCAAGGACATGTGCTGACCCTCAAATTCCTGAAAGTAAATTCATGTTTCTCGGCCTTCCAAGCAGCAGTTTTGTGGGATTTTCCTCAATAAGGACAAAACAGAGAGCTCTTTGATGAAGCTGAGTTTTGCCTGGGGCTTTGGAGATGTGGCATTATTTGAGGAAGCTGAGGTTTTCCTCTTCCCATTAGATGACTTGTCGGTTCCTTGCCTTGTGTGTCTGCTCACCCCTGCTTCTCTTGGGCACAGAGCAAGGCTCTTCTTTGGTTTGGGGGCAGAAGCTTGGAACTGAAGAAGGTTCTAGAATGAACATGAAGACAGTGAAACCTAGCGGTCCCATTTAGCCCCAGGGGACAAAGACAGAGGAGATGAGATACAAGGGCCAGCCAGCCTGGAGCACTACGAAAGGTCCCCTCTCTCCCAGAACCATTAAACCCGGACTGCACAGAAGTGAGAAGCTGGGGACCACAAATCAGGGTCCCGCCACCCTCCAGGGAGGGGAAAAGCCACAGGACAACACTGGGAAGAAAGCACCTCTCCCCTCCCCTGTCACGCTGGGTCCGGGGACCCGGCTGCTGGGACTGGGGCTGCCACCATCCCAGCCACAAAAGTCAGGGCCAACCTGGCTCCCTCAGAAACACTGAGCGCCCACCTTTCTTTCCAGTCTTCTGGTCCCAGAGCCTTCTCTGCTGGTGGGAGGGGACAGGGGTTTGTCAGATAGGAGGAGGAGGAGTGTCCAGTACCCACATATCACCCTGGCATAACTGTTAATTATGGCCCTATACTCTCAGGAGCGCTTGCAGTTGGCTTTCCCATCCCTTTCTGGACACTGCAGATGCCACCGCACTGAGAATGGGAGTTTGAAGGCCAGCTGAGCCACGGGCCAGTACCTAGGTCAGCTGGGATCTACTTACTGAACCCTGGCTGAGCCTCGTGTGGTCGGCACAAAGCCTGACACCCTCACCTTCCTTCCCCTGCCCAGAGCTGGGCTGCAGTGCAGCCAGAAGTGGGGCACACATGGCAGAGACAGTGGGTATTCCCAGAGCAGTGTGGCGAGCGGTGGCAGGGCCGAGCCAGCCCCAGGAATTGGAATCAAATGATTTCCCCCATAGCTGGATATAATGTCCCACTGGCCTCAATTTTCTGGGTACATTTATTTAGGCCCAACCTCTACTTCCTCCACAACTAGACCCCAGCTCCATGAGGAAAGGGTGGCCAGCTCCTTGACTATGCCTTCCTGGGCCCTGCTACCATCAATGTCCTGGTGGGCATCCAGGAATTGCCAGCAGGCCCTGCGTGTTGCTGAGAAGTGGCACCTCTTTGCCCAGGGCCCTGCCATGGGTGTGTCCTCCAGGGGGGCAGCAGTCAGGAAGGGAACTGAGGGGACTAAGCCCCAGCTAAGGGACTGGCTGGGCACAGTGAGGAGGCTGGGGGCCCCCAGGCAGCTGGGGGCCTGTGTGGGCTGCAGTAGGAGCTGCCCTAATGGGAACTGTCACGTCTTTGTGGAACCGCGCTGTCTACACCATCTGTAGACGGTGCCCAGGAGTGGAGGAAATCAGAAGGGGTACGGTTTTCTCTAGTTAGGCATCAAGAGGTGTGTGTTGGCCTGGGATTTAGCTCAGTGGTTCCGGCGCCTGCCTCGCAAGCGCAAGGTCCTGAGTTCGATCTCGGGTACCAAAAAAAAAAAAAAAAAGATGTGTGTGTTAATAATAATATTGGACTGCGTAAGGTGGGAATCTAGTACTGTAGAGTGAGTTATGTCTGTGCTTACGCAATATGTGTTATCCATGTAACGTATTAATAATGTGACATTAATGTACTATATAATTATATAATTGTGACATGCACTGTATTAATGATGCAATATGAAGTGTTACTACAACACGTCATGTGTATCATTTTCATATATCGCATGTCTTAGTGTAATAGTTAATGTATTAATGAACTATCCTTGTTGATATGATATATAACGCATTATCATTATAATGCATTATTAATTGCAATGGTTTGGGTCTAGAGGTCCCCTCAAAGCCTCATGTAGTCACAGGATGGATCTAGAGTGTGTGAAGCTGGGATTGATTCATGGTGCAATGCTGGGCTCAAGGGCACTAGGATTAAGGGTGTGAGTGCCACCCACCCTAAGTAGCCTGGATAAGATAAAGGGGCAGAAAGATGCTGGTAACGCCCTTGTTACCTTTGCTACCCTGTGCGTGCCATGTTTCTCCTCTGCGATCCTTGTTTGCCATCCCACCCTCGGAGCCAGCTGATTATGGACTGAAACCTCTACGAACTGTAAGCCAAATAAAGCTTCCCCTCTAACTCTGGATGTCAGGTATTTTGTGCCAGCAATGAGTGGAAAGTAACTGGCACACTAATGTAATATATAATGTGCATAAATGTGATAAGTAATGTGCTGATGCAATATGGAAGGTTTTAATAACGTAATATGCAATGTACATCACTTGGATATATTGTACGTATTATTAATACCATATGTAAGGTGTTACTAGTGATACTTACTAAAATAATATATAATGTGTTGCCACTGCAGTCTGCACAGTAACATGTGTAATATGTATCGACATAACACAGGCTGCTGGAGGCAGTGTGGGATGCAACATTGCTACACAGTGAGAGCAGGATTGGGAAGGGCAGCTGGGCAGGGGCCCTGGCAAAGGTCTTGCTAGGGTGACTGGTCCTGGTCCAGGTTTTTGCTCACAGACTGTGGGGAGACAGACTCACAGGCACAAGGTCTCAGGGAAAGACCTGGACTTTCCACAGCCAGAGGGGAAAGCCACAGGGTCTAGGAAGGGAGCCTACCACACGCATGTGCAGGCACACACACACACACACCATGGCATGTTTGAGGAGCAATACCATGTAACTCACTTTGCTCTATATCTTTGAAAAATGATTTTTAAAGGTTTTCAAAGTAATGAATACTTTCAAAACTTCCTTTCAAAAGACTAGATGTTCTAGTCTTCTGAGAAGAGGGGAAGACATTGCTAGGCAGATGGATGACAGACAGTAGATTTGGTACTAGGATTGAGCATTATATGGCTCTGCGTGTGTGAGTGTGTACTATGCTTTCTCTTTATCGGGGTTTTTCCAACTCGACACTATTGTCATTTGCCAGAGGATAGTTCTGTGCTGCGCTGTGTGTGGGCGGGCGTTTAACAGCATCTCTGGTCTTACCTGCTGGACACCAGACGACTCCTTCAACTGTGACAATCAAAAAATGTGCCGGACAGTGCTACGGGCCCTGGCAGGGCCCAATCACCCAGACAGAGAGCCTGGCACCACCCCAGGGGGCTGAGCCCCGGCCTGCTCCATACTTGATCCCCACTGGGGGGACGGGGGCGGGGGGGGTCTCACCTCCGGAACCTCTCCCAGTCGCCATCCGTGAAGTGAGGGAGACGGTGGTGGATCCAAGGAGTAAACGTAAACGAGCGAGAGAAGGAAGAGGAGCGGCAGCAACCTGTCGGCTCCGAGCGCCGCAGCCTGGTAGTGTTCACGCTGAATTGGAGCTGGAGGTGTAAAAACACCCATAACACCGACAGGGCGCTCATCACAGGACAAGCTGCGGCAGCAGCTCACTGGGTCCATAGCAACCTTCTGTACTTTTGTTTTTGCAGGCTGAGGATTGAACCCAGGGCCTTCACCCTGAGCTGCATCCCCATCTGTTTTTTGGTTTTTGGTTTTTTCTTAATTTCAGACAAGGTCTTACTAAATTGCAAAGTTGGCCCAGTTGGTTTCGAACTTGCAATCCGCCTGCATCAGCCCACCAGAGTTCTGGATCACAGACATGCACCACCACACGCAGCTCTTCTGATTATTCCTTATAATTAGGGGATGAGGTTTATTCCAGGTTCCCTCTTTGTCCAGGCCTCTTTCTCACCAGCAGGGCTGCTCCAGCCCCTAACAGTGAGAACGGGGGAGAGGCGCGAATGGAAACCTCTGCTAAAGTCAGGGTGGGCTCAGGTTCAGGGTGCCGGCTTCCTGCTGCTGATCACTGCACCCTTGTGGCTATGCAAGAGCGTTGCCAGGTTGGGGGGTCCTGTCCAGGCGCCTGACGTCCTAAACAAAGCTGAGCAGGTCACCCAAGAGCAGCAGTGGGGTGGATGATGTATTTGAAGTCAGGATCCATTCCACAGGGCAGAGCGGCCAGGGAGGAGAGCTCACAGCCCGGGGGGGGCCTTGGCGTCAGGGGTCTTAGACTTTAGGGTTTGGGGCGGACTGAGGGGTTGGTCTGAGGTGTGGCTCCCGCGCTGAGCGGCCCACTCGGCCCCTCCGCGGGGCGGTGGAGCTCGTGGCCTGCTGTGGCCCTTGCAGGAACTGTCATGGCGCCCACGGCCCGCAGGGGTCAGATCCGCTAAGTCGCCCAGCTTTCAGAAGACCACTGTGCGCATGCGCGGGGACCCAGTGCGGCTAAACGGAGCTACCTGGCTACTTTCTCCCGCGGTGTTTAGACCTCGGCGTGCCGAGGCTGGGCTGATACTTATTTTGGAAAGTGGATCTAGTCCTGGAAAGTGCCTCCAAGCCGGACTCTTCCTTTCTCCCCACTGTTTGCCTGCTTCCCAGATACCGATGGTCCAGCTGTCTTTTCTTCGTCCAGCCTTTTCCTCAGCTACTTCCTGCCTCCAGAGGGCAGCAGCGTTTGCTGAGGCCTGAGGAGCAAGGCCACACTCCAGGAGCCAGCGAGGGGGGCTGGAGAGCCCTCTGCCAGTGGTGCCACAGGTGCCCTTGGGCTGATACAGATGGCGGACTCCAGACCCGAGCACCGGGCAGGAGAAACTTGCCCTCTGGAGGAACGCAGAGGCAGCGGAGCGAATTGCTTTCCCGACATAAAGCTTCTGTTTTCAGCCACAAAATTATCATACTGTAATAAGAAAAAGCATGATGCTACACGCTTGGTGTGTGGGTGTGCTGTGGTTCCCGTGTGTGTGTGTAAAACAAAATCCAAGTTCTCAAGTCAAATCAAGAGGTCTGACTTTTCCTCGAATATACAATTCCTAGGAAGAATGAGGAGCTCCGGCAAGGTCAATGTCACCATCTGGACCCCAACTTGGCCAGTGGACACGGGAACGCTGGTCTTTCATACAGTCCATAGCCCCTGGCGTGCAGATAAAAATAAACGCAAAGGAGCCAAACTGTACAATTGTCAGTAAGCGCGCGGGCTGTCAGTGTGGACCCTTTGCGGCCCCTTTCTTTGCATTTGTCGCCATTTGTCATGTGCTTCAGCCCATGCTGTTGGAGCGAGGGCCGGCTGGGAAGCAGGCCGCGGCCCTTAGCCAGGTGAGCAGCAGATGGTTGCGGAAGGAGAGGCCTGAAGGACGGTGCGTGGGCGAGGACCAGCCTGCCCAGGTCCAGGTGCCAGGACTCAGGCCCACTGCCACGGACCATCCCAACACCACGGAGCTCGACTCTGTTCCCTGAGTTGTGGTCATCATCATCAAGCCAGGGGCACATGCTGCCTCTGTGTATCTACTGAGTGACATCAGACAGAGAAGAAAGCTAGATCTTCTCATTCCAGTGTGAGCTTCCAGGTGACAGGTGAGTAAAGGTAGATCTGGCTGTCCTCAAGCTGTGACCAGCAGCAGGAAGTCCTCTGGATGCCCTCCCATTTGCTTTTATTGTCCATCCTGTATAGAGACTGGCGTCCTCTCTCTGTCGCCAGTCATCACTCACAGTCCCTCGGGAACTGATAAAGAAACCCACACACACTCATCACAAGGCAGAAGTTGAGTCTTAATTCATATGTCCAGTACCATCAGCTTCCAGGATGGACTGCCTGGGGCCCCATGTCCCTGTAGCACAGGAAAACTCTGCCCTCTCTGAGGGTTGTCAAGGAAATCTGGAGTTGATACTGCTACTTCCTGACCTCCTGTCAGGAAGAACTGCTTCTGATAAGAGCAGATTGGGGCTTTGTCTCTTAAGGACAATGTCTCTTCGAGGCAGAACTGAAGCCCAGCTCTTCTTCCCCCATCGCTCCCTTCATTGTCAGGGGCCTACCCCTCTGCCATGCTGGATGAAGCAGCTCAGAAATGGTCCCAGCTTGCTTTCTTCAAGGAGGAGCAGGTTTTCCTCTCAGCAGGGATACGACAAAAGGCAACAGAAGAAGAGTTAGGAAAAACAGATCCAGGTCGAAAACCAAAAGGAAAGAAGCAAGGAAGCAGGAAGTGGGGACAGGAGAGGCTGCTGTGGTCTGAAAGGGGTTGTCCCTAAGACCTTGCCTGTGTCCAGAATCTTTATAAGAATCCGAGTGCAGCAAGTCTGTTTTGTAGAGGGGAGAACTCTACAGTTACTAAACAGGACCTAGGTCTGCCTGATTTTAAATCCTGAGCTTTTTATACTCTACCACGCAGTCATCCTACTTGCCACATAATCTGTGGAATGCAATGCACAAGGAAAATGCAGGGCTCCTTGTTCAAACAATATTAAGAATTGCAAGATGGTGACAGCAGAACTTTAAAACAATTGCTAGGTTCTTCTGAGTGTGGGGTGGCTGCGGTTACACTATGTTACACTGATACAGAGTACTCTGAATCCTACCAATAAATACACCAAAAACGGGCTCTTTCCTTAGTGAGTGTGGGAATTATCTGCCAGAAGATTCATCAGGGCATGTCTCAGAAGACAGGCTTTTTAGTGATCACTCTCAATCTTGTCACATCTGTGACTTATCCTCAATAAGAACTAAATTGGAGCCCTGGACAGACATAGTAAAAGAAATTTTACTGAGGACCTCAGGCCTCCAAATGCCCATGCTCAGGGATGGTTTGCTTTTCTGCTTTTGCTGCCTGGAAATCTGAGAACATGAAGCAAAAGGAAGATGAATTGAGTCCAAGGTTCCTGTAAAGTGGTTTGCCAGAAGCAGAAATGGACATAGGATGTTTGAAAATGGGTTTCCTCTGCAGCGCCCGCTCCCGATCCATTTCCTCAGGCCAACTCTGGGAAGACTTTGTCCTGCTGTGGCTGGGCTCCCCCTGAGCTCTGTGGAGTTTCCTGGGCAGGTCATGCAAAGCAGAGGCAGTGTCAGCTGCACAAATAGACATATCCTGCATGCCCTGTATCTGTTCACTCCATGTTGCAAAAGGGTCCCAGGGTACTGCTCCACCACCAGGTCCCTCCCAGCCCTGCACTCCCCACTGGCCTCTCTCCCTCCAGGGAACACTTGCTTCTAGCAGTGGAAAAGCCACCTCATTCCTGCAGCCCCTCAGCACCAACCTACGGCTCTAAGCGGTCCTGCTTGCAAACTTGGGGGTCGCAATTCCCAGGGACCCACTCCTCAGAGTGTGTCAGACCCATGTGTAATCCTGGGTCACCCAAAGTGTTGGGAAGAAGCGTTCTGGTCATTTGGGACTTTTTTCTTTGGTTCAATTTTTCACAGCAATAACACTTTCAAAGATTCTTCGAGCAGGTGACAATTCCATGTGAAGGGAGAGAGATCGCCAATGTCAGTAGAAGCCCCATTATCCTCTAGAGCAATGGTTACTAAAATGTTAAGGAATGTAAAATCACCTATGAACTTGCTGCTTATGCTTGGGCTGTATACCAGGATGTGGGTGCCCCTCAGCCAAGGCCCGGGTCCCTGGGCTGTGAGAATGAGCCTGGTGATTATGACAAAGGGGCTGCCTGGCAAATCTCAGGAAGGTTCCTCCATGGGTAACAAAGCCCACCGGACGCACCACTTCAGTGAGGGTGCCATTTTCCCCTCTGGGGAGGAGCTTTGCAGCCATACTCTGTGTTCTGGGAGAAGAAGGTTCATTCTGCACACCTTGCCTGCTCCCCAGTCCTCTCGTTCCTACTAGAGTCTGGAATACCCCTTGCTCCATGCTTCCCAGGCCTGGGTACCTTCAATGCCGCCACAATGGGTGAATTCCAATAGGAAACCCCGCTGGATCCCTGGAAGTCTTGGGAACATGACTCTGTGTCTGCACATGAGCCAGGTGGAAAAGGTTCCAGATGGGTATGATCTGATTTGGCAAAGTTGGATTAAAAAAAAGAATCACCAACATCGTATAGAAAGGATCCTTCTTTCTTCCACATATATCCCCTGCCACTAAGAATTGTGTCTACTTCCCTGAAATTAGAATATGAATACAGGAGAAAGAAGATCCGAAGTACAAGGTGTGATCACAATATGTGATTATTATACTTTTTTTTTGGTGCCAGGATTGAACTCGGGACCTTGTGCTTTTGAGGCAGGCGCTGGAATCACTGAGCTAAATCCCCGGCAATTATTATACTTTTAAAAAAATGTATTACAGCACAAGGCACATTGCCTCGAGTCCCCCTCGGAACACCCCCTCTCGCTGTGTCACACACTCACCCTGTGTTTTTGCCACTTTCTGCAGCAGCTCTGGAAGCCTGCTTTCCGGAGTGTCTAGCTGAGCTGTGGTACCTGTTCAATGTCCTGAATTGATTCAAAACATTTCCCTCTCATGGTCGTGTTAACACTGAGGAAGAGCCGGAAGTCACACGGTGCCAGATGCAGTGGATGAGCACACAGGATAATGTTTTTATTTGACAGAAATTACAGGAAAGGGGTGATCAACCAGGGGTGATCACAAAATAAGTGAATGTTTAAATGAAAAAATGTATTACTGTAACAGACACATTGTCATTCATCCCGCTCAAAGCGCTCCCCATGAGTCCTATCATTCTTGGCAAGGTTGTTTTTTTACTGTAAATACTCACCATATTGTTTGATCACCTCTTGTAAAAGGAGGTGAATTAAAGAGAAGCAAAAACGGTGAGTGTAAAACAGCTATGTCTCAGAGAGGGACCTGAGAACCCTTTCTCGGGTCATGTGACACGAACGTGTGACCACCCTCCCCTGAAGAAACAGCGGCATCAGCCTTTCCAAACTTCGCCTCAGAGAATAAATCCCTCATTTGATTTTCATTGCAGCAGAACAGACTGTGCCGCTCGGCTCATTCCTTTCTCTTCTGCGGACTTGGTGCCCCCTAGTGGCTGAGAGGACCTTCTTTCGCCCTGTCTCTGAAGGGATTCCAATCAACTTGAGTTTTGCATTACCGTTTTCCAGTTGCCCTCTGATTGCTTGGGACAAATGGGCCCTGAGGCCTGAGTGTGGGAATGGGAATGGCTCAGGGACGTGTGGTCATACTATGTGCTAAGCATTTCCCGTGGATCGGCTCATTAAATCCTCTAAAGTCTGCAAAAGAGTTTCTCTTAGTACCCCATTCTACTCTCCAATAGTTAAAGCACGATGACCTTAATTACTCGCCTAAAGTCTCTCCTGTGTCATTAGGGACTGATTAGAGAGGGCTCCGTTGGTGATCAACAAATCCAGCTCCCAGCAAGGCTGCCTGTCTCTGGAGTCCACACCTCTCCCCAGAATGCTCTGAAAGCCACGTGAAAGGAAGGGCTTGGGTCAGGCAAGAGCCATGGGTGTGCATGGGAGGGAAGAGATGGAAGTTGTCCCATCCCCATGGGCCTGAGAGGTACCTCTCTGCCAAGCCAGACTGGCTTTGAGGTGTTTCCACTTGCCCAGTCCCTCCTGATTAATAATAGCTGCAGATTGTACCGGAAGCCTGTGTAGCTGAGCCTTCAGGACTTGGTTTCCCTCAGGACAAAGACTCTTGGCTTTTCAGCACTTGCTGAGTTGACTCAATCAGAATTGTTTTTCCTTCTTTCCAAAACATAACAAAAATTCCACCCACGAGAAAAAATTACACCCATGTGTATTGTCACACATTGCTTGTCACGGTGATGAGCTGTCCTCACACCTGCCTGTTGCCCTTTGACAGCCTCTGTCTATGTGGAAATTGGTTTCTCACACAGAAACGCGCGTGTCACCCCCCACCCCCCACCCCCCAAGGTGGCAGAGGCAGCTCCCTGCTCTCAGAGCAGAAGGTTGTTGTGTAATTCTAGCACCTTGGAAACTGCTCGTAGGCCATTGCACTGGGCTCAGGTGAGGACCAAGACATTGTATCCAGTAACATGCAGACTGAAGAACATGGGCCTGGGGGCTGAAATAGCAAGAACTAAATTCACAGGATCGGCCCATGGTGTAAAAACCCTGAGGTGTCACCCAAGAGTCCTACTAAATCTACTTCCAAGTGAAAATTTAAGGAATTACACAACCACAGCATGGAGAGCCCTGTTTGGGGGCCCAGGGAGAAATCACAGTACTCAAGCAGCACTAGTCATGGTGCTAGTTAGAGTCAGCTTCACGTTGGTTGGCGCTGACCCCCTACAACAGACCAATCTGCTTGAACAGCCACACGTAGGCCTCAGAGGAGGCTGGGGCTCACCAAGGGTCTAATTTTAAGGAGATAATGAGAGAACAAATGTTGTCCACTCTGCACATCAGAGCAGGCAATTCTGCACATGGAAGAATGGTCTTGCATTGAACTATGGTGAAAGCCCAGTGGCTGTCCCGGCATTTGAAAGAGGCAGATCTCAAGCTGTAGCTGAACAGGACACAGGGGATGAGGCCTGGAAGGGAGAGGGTGATCGCTGTGAGCAGCAACACAAGCCCCATGACGAAAACCAAACTGGAAGAGTCTTCGCTGATTGGACCAGGTACCAAACCAGATTCCCTATTAGTGCACACTACTGAACCACAAACAGAGCCACTCTTAAAAATAAGACAGTCAATCACCAAAAATCAATCAATGAAGCTCCCCCACGCTGGACATGGAATAAACTTGGAACACCAAAGCACCCTGGGAGTAAGTGGGGCACCAGTGTGGCCTCACGTGGACTGGAGGCCAGGGGCAGAAGATCAGCAAGTTTCCCTTGGGATCCTCAAGCTCAGTATGGAAGTGACAAGGTAAGAGCACAAGACATTCACTGCCTTTGTTGCAGAGAACTGCCCTTCCCCTTTCGGTAGATGATCACCCTTCCAGGGCTCCGGTCACTGAGAACTTAGGGGCTCCACTTTGCAGTGCTTTCAACAAGATTTGTGTATGTGTGTGAGCATGCCTTTTCCGTACAGCACCATCCGACCTCCCTGTCAAATAATTCATACTTTTCATCCGAGTCTGAGCCGCATTTCTCTGGATTTCTCAGCCCTCAACCACCTCTCTCCAATTTCAGTTTCCAAAAAAGCACATCCTCCAAGGAGACGAAAACATTGCGATGGTTTTGCAGTGCACAATGACACAGCGTGCAGGAGTCATTCTCCTCTACTTCACATTGAACAAGAAAAGGACAAGCATTGAAGAGCAGCTTCCTCCAGAGCCCTTCACCAGGCAGACTGGTCCTCCTTTCTCTGAAGCCATTGCTTGGTCCTTAACCCCCTGGGCTGGGAATCCATTGGTCCCAGAGTTGTGCTTCTCCATACCATGAAATGGGCTGATGAGTCAGGAACAAGAGTCCCTTGGAGTTTTCCAGAGAGGCTTTGGAGCTAAGGGCTTCTATACCACACTGGTGAGGATTCCCCAGAGAACATGGTCATTGTCGACAGCCTTGGTGGGGATGCTTCAGCCATTCCTTTAAGCAGACCTCAGGGCTCAGCTTCAACATTTGTAATCCCAGGAGCATCTTTCCTCTCAGTTTCCCTGTGTTTGAAAAAAGCACAAAGAGTAGAACTGTTTCTGGAAACCTAGGAGAAGTAGATTGTTACTACACAGCTGCGAAGATGACTGTAATTTGTGAAAGTGTGTTTTGGTAGGCAGAATGGCCAATACTCCCTTTGTTTAAATACGATGATGCAAATCAGATGAAGAATTATTAAGCTTTGAAAATTCCTTGCACGCATGAATGATGTTTGTGCAATGAGGCAATACAATTTTTTGATGACACCTCTGCAATGAAGTGTATGTTCGCTAAATATGGAAGCAAATGAGAATTAACAGTAAGAGAGTTTCCAGCTTCATTGCCACAGCATGAACTGGATAGGCTTGTGCTAGGCTGGTGCTTCAGGTCTTTTCATGGATGGCTTCCATAACTTTCTTGATTTCCAAGGTTTGTCCGAAAAACAGAGCAAAATTGTTTTAGAGTAAATGATTCAGAGATCTATAGGTGCAGGCAAATAAAGCATTGTATAGACCCATTCAAGAATCCAGTGGTTATTCCTCATCAGGTGGATTCTTATTGGAAATGGAGTAAAGGTTCAAATCTTCATCCAGGTTCACCATCTAAAGCCCCTCCTCTCCCGCTGCCCTGATTCCTTCACTACTTTCAACATGCTTTAGGGATTCCTTACCTATATCTTTATTAAACCATCCCTTCTTCTCAAGAATATTCCCCACCACTTACAAATTTATGTCCTTCACTTTTAGACAGATCCGATAGAACACTATGAAAAAGCATTCCTCTATCTTCCCTCCAAAACATCATTTTATAATTGCATTGTTTACTACCTCCTGTGCTTAGAGTAGTATCTTAGTCACTTTCTCACTGCTGCGATACAATACCTGACACCCACAATGTAAAGAAGGGAAGTTTTATTTTGGCTCCCAGTTAGCAGGGGGTTATATCTGTAGTCGGCTGGCTCCAAGGCAGAGGGGCACGGCAGAGGGGCACAGCAGAGGGGCACAGCAGAGGACAGCTGTTCATGGCATGGTGGACAGGAAGCAGAGAGTCAAGGGAGGAGCTGGAAAGGGAAATAAACCTTTCTAGGCCATGGCCCAGTGGCTGCCTCTTCTCACCAGGCCCCACCTCCTAACAGTGAGTCAGGTAAAAGCCCTTGTAATCCAATAACCTTCCAAAGGCCACACCTGTGATTGCATGAGGTTTTTTTAGGGAACATTTAGATACAAACCATAGCAAGTGCTAATTTCTAAAACAAAATAGTGGGCTGGGGATTTAGCTCAGTGGTTCTGCCGCCTGCCTCCCAAGTGCAAGGTCCTAAGATTGATCCCTGGTACCAAAAAAACCCAAACTATTGACCTTGTTTGATTGATTTTATTGGAAAATGCTCCCTCATTTTTGTATATGTGTGTATTTTGACTCCCCAGTAATTTCTTTGAGAACAAAGAAAAAAACCTCACAATGCCAAGTATTGGTGGAAAGGGGAATGGAGACTTCCACCATGTAGGTCATAACCTGCCAATCAATTTGAGTTGTGGCTGCTCCGTTCTCAAACTGATGCCACAATTATGCATCATCCTCATCAGCCCACAAACATGCTTTAATATCTCCTTTCCTTAAAACTGCTCTCCCTCCAGGACTCTGCATCAGCTTTGCTTCTGTTTTCCTGTTTTCTTTGAATTGCATCACAACTGCTCCAAAGATTTGTGTAAATTCACTCTACTTTCTCACTGAACATTGTCTACCTCCCATACACAAACCTACTCCACTCGGGACTTGGAGAATTACTCTGGCTAAGATTACCCAAAGACCCACCTGCAAAAACCCATGTCAACTTCTCATACTCCTTCTTCCTGGAATTCTCAACTATCTGATGTAGATAGTTATTTCTTCCTTCTGCACTTGACTTTGGGATCGTACTTCCACTTTCTCAGTTCTTTGGCTGCTTGTGCCTCTTCTTGACTTCAAGCTCTCTTGTACTCTTTATTTTTTGGTACCAGGGATCGAACTCAGGTCCTTGTGCCTGCGAGGCAGGCGGCAGAACCACTGAGCTAAATCCCTGTCCCTCTCTTGTACTCTTGATGGAGGACATAAACCATTCCTTTGCTCAGCTTCAAACTTTAACCTTGTTAACCCCAGAAGCATTTCTCAATTGTCCCATTGTCCAAGTTTGCTCCAAATCACACAGAGCTCAGCTCTTGGGTCCTTCCTTTCTCCATCTAGTTATCCCCTGGTAATACTCTCCCTTTGCATCCTTTTAGTTACCATTTATATGCTGATGGAGCTCAATGTGCATTTCTATTCTCAATCTTCCCCTGAATTCTAGACTTCCACCTACCTACTTGACACCTCCTCTTGAAGGCCTGATAGACATAAACTCGTGACATAACATTTCCCCAATTTTATTTTCTCCTCCTTAGCCTACGAGGCCCTATTCCTCCCCCTCTTTCCAGTGCTATATTCCTCTTTCTGGTAAGTAGCTGAAGGTCTGGGAACTTTCTCTGCCTGGCTTATCTGCCTCCTAGGCTCTGACTGCATCTGTGTTCCACTAGTGAGGTAAAGTTCTGAAGATGAAAGAAAAATATAACAGCTCTCCACCATGCAACAGCCTTGGCACTGAGAACTAGGGCAGACACACGGTCGTGCAGCGGTCTCTGCATGATCCACTTTGGTTACTCCTCTCAATGCCATGGGGCAACTGCCACCATCAGCACCAGTTTCCTGTTATCTGGGAGGCAGCAGCAACTTCTGCATTCAGTGGACCATGAGCAGTGGAAGAACTAAATGCTGCTGGCCACCTCAACTAACTGCACCATCTCTCACATATTCCAATGCTTTGGGAAGCACTCAGATCCTTTGCTGAACCTCTTTCTGCTTAAAACGCCTAGCACAATTTCTATAATTCCCCATCTCCTCAGTCAGCAACACCACTACCCATTTGGTTAACACAAAAGCAGAGGGGTCCTCTTTGGCTCTCCTTTTTCCTTTACATCCCATGTTCAGTCCAGAAAAAGGTCAAGGTGGATTTTCCTCCAAGAGGATCTTGAGCCCCTCCTTCATGCTACCTCTGTGGTAACGACTCCAGTTCAAGGAGCTGTCTTCTTGCTCCTGGACAGCACCACACTTTCCCTTCATCCCACTTTCACTCCGGTCCCATGACAGTCTCGTGTTCAAAGAGCAGTCAGAGTAATCTTTTCAATACCTAAGTCGGTTACCTCATTGACTTCCTCCATACCCTTCAGTAGATTTCTTTCTTAATTTTAATATGATCTAAACCCCTTCCTTTGGTCTACAAGATTCTCAAACTCTGACCCTTTGCCTGTCTCAATGAACTGTGCCCTGCCACCTTGTCCTTCATCCAACCACACTGGTATTCTGGCTTTTAACACACATCCCAGGTCAATTTCCACCCGTGTATTTAACATTTCCTGTGCCTAGACTGCTTTTTCTCTCTGCATTTCTGTGCACCACAACCTTCGTTCAGGTCCCAGAAACCTCCTCCAGATATAATGCTTCCAGCCTAGACAATTGAAAAGTATTCTTCACACCATTCCTACCCTGGCCTTCTATTCTATTTTTCCCCACAATGTATATCACCATTTAAAATTTTATTATTTTTAAAAACTGTTTAATATATAGTGTTTACTTTTTAATGTAAAATTCTAAAAAGGGTAAATACTTCTATATGTAAATTAATTTTTTTTATGAAGAGCAAAGCCAAAGGAATCACGTTACTGGATTTCAAGTTTTATTACAAAGCTACAGTGATAAAAACAGCATGATATTGACATGAAAACAGACATGCGGGTCAATAGAATAGAACAGAGAACACAGAAACCACCCCAGGCACATTCTGATCTTTGACAAAGGGGGCAAAAGCACATGCTGGAGGAAAGATGAGTCTCTTCAGCCAATGGTGCTGGGAAAACTGGCTGTCCACATACAGGAGGTTGATGCTAGATCCGCATCTCTCACCATGTACTAAACTAGAATCAGAATGGACCAATGATCTAAATATTAAAACAGAAACACTTAACCTGCTGGAAGACAAATAAGTAAAACTCTTAAAGTCATGGATATAGAAGAGGACTATCTGAACAGAGCACCAGTCACACATACAATTTCATTATTATGCATGAAGCCTTGTATTTGATCCCTAGCACCAGAAAAAAAGTACTGTTATTTATTAAGTTTCTTTGAGCTTGTCTATGTTGGCTGCTGGATTGTTGGCTCCAAGAAGGCTCACTCAGCTGCTTCCCCCTGCACCCTGGGCCTGGAAACCGCATGCATCCAGCCTGTGGGTGACATCTGATATAAAGAACAGTCACCTGATTTTCTCAGGAGATAATTTCCCTCAGCCAGCTACAACGATAAGATCTTGGAGAAATCAAAGGGAAAACTGGAGATTCCCGCAGTAGTACCTGTCAAGGATCCAGGCTTGCACTGACATTTCTGAAAATGAACACGGCTAACTTGAAACTGGCCCAGTCAGTAACGGTACACCAGGTACCAGGGAGCCAGAGGAGCCAAAACCATGGCTGGTCTTTTGCAAAGGAATTTACTTTTGATTTTTGAAAGCCCAAGATAACTTTTGAGGCAGAGATGCCTCAGAATGTAGCTGGGCTTAGGTTGATGGGAATTTGAGTGACAAGTTGCTTGCTGAGAGAATAGACATCCAAAAAGGAAACAGAATACCGAAGAGCTTGACTGCTTTCCTCTTCTGTGGCTAGTCTGCAAAATACATTGCTGCACCGCAAACAGGAGTCACATGGCATATACAGGCTTTCACTAAATGGGAAGGTTTGGGAAAGGCTAATTGCTCAGTAAAACATTTTCTGATTCATTCCCTCTCTCTTCTCTGGCTTTTCCCCCAAAGGACATATTGACCCTTCCTTCACATCTTCCTTATTCATGGGCTGACTTCTGCTAATTTACTTTCTTCCTTATTCACTGATTCGCTTTCTTGACTCCTAATTTCTGGAACTGTGTTCCATGTGTTACATGCATGATATCATTTAGTCTTCCTAATCAGTCATTGAGCCAGAGCGTCCCTTTCTCTCGAGACTAACCTGACCCCAAAGTGCCATCAGTTGGAACACAGCGTGCTTCAACTTCACTCGGCACCAAGCACCTTTTGCCCCTTTCCTGCTATGTGTATCTCTTCGATTCATTTTTTCTGTTCACTCCTTCATATTAACGGTCACTTCTTTCTTCGAAGCCTTCTCTCAGTGACAGCATCAGGGTTTTGAGGTTGGAGATCCTCATGAAGGCAGGACCCTAGAGACAGCCTCAGGGCCATTCCTTCATTTCACACTTTGAGAGACAGGGGCCTTGAGTTAGCAGTTGCAACGTGAGTATGAACCACACTGGCTCTCCAGGCTCTAATTCCTTTTTTCTTGTCACTATTATTATTATATTTTCATTAAGATTATAGGTACATTTTAGGTGTACAATATGATGACATTCATCATTGGGAATTTGTTCCCTTACATGATATAACTTGGTTCTTATTTTTTCCCCATTCCCCTGCCCTCCCCTCAACACTTCCACCCCTCCCTATAAGTGGAAACCAAGTCTTATGACTATTATTGATTCAAGTACTTTTCCTTCAGATAGGTGACTTGATAATATACAAATTTTATGTGAGATTCCATAATAAGAAATTATTTAGAATGAGAATTTGAGTTTTATTCCAAAGTCAGACGTAAATATAAAGGTTTTCCTCCTCCCAGTACACCACCATCATCCACCCACACATGCTTCAGCCAGTGCCATTTATTCCGCACCCTCAGATCCATACTCTGCACCGAGGAGTTTATATGCATCAAGAGCTGTGAGCCTAGGCCTGCACTGAGGGCTCCCACTGGAGTCCCTGAGCTTCTCCACGTTCACAGATGATCATGAAGCTGCTCTGTCTCTCTTCTGGGAGTCACCTGTCTCATCCGTATTTTAGGACACTGACTTTGGAGGGATTTGATTCATAGTAATGTGTACTGTAACAATCATTGAGTCAGAACTTGTGTATACATGTACACAGACATATATGTATGTTTATTTTAAAGGCAATATCTAAAATCTCAAAACTCCATTGAAATTTTAAGTTATAATTATCTCAAAAGTTGAGATATTATCAATTATTATTACCAAGATTTAAATTTATGTAATTTAAGTATAATAATAATTAAATAATGAGACTACATGGCTGGAATTATCTATACAAGTTTCTCCATCATTACCTTACAGAGACAATAAACCACACTTAACTATGCTCTTGAACTCTTAGCGTCAGTTTCAGCATAAAACTTCCAAACTTCCAGGTTATCAGGAACACAGACCACTTACCTACAGTGTACCTAAACTCTTCATAGAGATTTGGCTAACAGTATAGAAAATTTATTTTAAATGTCCCTGAGAAGCATTTTTCTCTGTGGCTAGGTTTTTAAGTGTTATTCATAATATCCATCATGTGTCCCACTGTAACATTCTTAAATCTATAGATACAACACACATGGATGCCAATAGATTGGCCATTGAGAAGTGAAGATGTATTGCATGTCAAGACCAATGCCATCACTCCAGGTGTAAGGTAATGGGCCATGGGAAGCCAACGAAGAAAGAGGGCAATGGAAAATCACAAGTAAAGAAACACAATGATCTAAAAGCCAATGAAACTTATTTGACTGCCAATTTTATGCCTTGCTCAAAGTAATTCTGAAGAGCCAAAATTAGAAGGGGGGATTTGAAAGGCACTGAGAAAGAAGTTTAGAAAGAAATATGAGGCATGACCTCCGAGAACTGGTACATAATGATATATGTGCATCTTAGCTACTCCCCACCTCTACCAAAAGTGAACTGCTTCCACATGAAGCCTTCTTAATAGCAGCCAAGATGCTCGGCCCCTGATGATCTCATAGCTCAGTGCTGTGACTGTCAGAGGAGTTGATCCATGTTACTTCTGTTAAGCAAGATAGAGGAGATGCCTGCTGGGTTTCAATCCAATGTTGAAAGAAGTTCTTTGCCATGAGCGGATAAACAATGTGAAGCTGGCCACATGCTATACAATGTTTATAGTGTTAATAACGAAAACTGTTGAAGTGATTAATCCTGTTCTCTAAGCATTTCAGTTCTCTCCCTTCCTGGCACAGTAGAATATTTTTCCCCTCCTTTCCTTAAGGCCCTATTCAGCTACCTAACTATTTCCAGCCAGGTTCTGAACAGTGCTGTTTCATTCCTGACGTCTAACCAGGTCTATCCTGAGGCAAGAGCTTACTGAGTGCCAAACACTGGTAAGCACTCTACTGGTAAGCACTCTGCCAGCTCACTTCTTAACAGTCATCCTGGAAAGTTGGTCTCATTATTATTCCCAGCTTACAGATGAGGAAACTGAGGCCTAGAATAATTGAATAGGGTCACAAAGTTACCAAGTTGCAGCACTTGAATTAGAACCCAGAGGGTCTGGGTCTGACATGGGGGCTTTCAACCACTCCAATAATGAGAAGTGATCAGGTTTTCAGAGGAAACAAATAGTGTGTGTGTGCACAGGCGTGCGTGTGTGACTTACTATATGGAATCACATCGCCCAATGATGAAGGCTGGCGAGTTTGAGTCTGCACTGTGCCACAGCAGGTTGGAGAAGACTGTGCAGTTCCAGTCCAAGGGCTGGCAGTCCAGGCCAGAGACCCAGCACAGCTGACAGGACATAGGAAATCTGGAAGCAGTCAGCTAGAGGATTCCCTCTTGCATGGGGGGTGTGCTAGCTTTTTGTCACCACGGTGTGACTAAATACCTGAAAAATTCAGTTTAGAGGAAGGAAGATTTGTTTTGGCTCAGTGTTTCAGAGGTTTCAGTCCATGGTGGCTGGCTCCTTTGCTATCAGTCTATGTTGAGGAAGAACATTCTGGTGAGGGGAGAGAGAAAGAGAGAGAGAGACCTCTAACAGGATTCCTCCATCTTCCCCTTTTTCCCCTCTGGGCCCCTACCTTATTGGATGATGCCACCCCCATTCAGGGAAGAGCTGCACCCCATGACAATTATCTGTGGAGAAACCCTCACAGACAAACTCAGAAGTGTGCTATACTACTTTTCTACATGCGTCCCCATCCAATCAAATTCATAATCAAGATTAACTTGGCAACTTCACGTACACCCCCCACTTCTTTCCACTCATCCCCACCCTGCAAAGATTCTCCCATCTCCCACTAGCGCTGCACATTAGAGACCGAAGCCTTCCACACATGGATCTTGGGGGACAGCGAAGATCCAAACGACAGCATTCTCCCCAGTTTGGAGGGCAATGTGCTTTACTTGGTGCATGAACTTAAGTATCAGTTTCATCCAGGTTGACACATGAAGTCAGCCACCACGAGAACATAGGCTGATGGCATAGTTCAGGGTAACCTGGCGAAGCCCTCACAGGAGGTCAGATTCCTTAACTCCTAGTCAGCATGACCAGGACCCTGTGTTGTCCCATGAAGCCATGAGAAGCATCCTGCACTGCAAAGGAGGCTGTTAGGTGAGAACCAAGGATGCCCGTTCTAGCACTGCTGTTACACCTGGGAAATGCACTAAGGAAATTCAAATCCTTTTTATCAATTCTTTTGTAAGGAGCTTCTTCAAATAAAAATTTTTGTAAATAGGAGCATTCTTTTATTTATTGTAGGGGAGGCTGGTAACACAGGAACACAGGAAGCATGAAACAGTACCTAAAATTAGCTAAAGGATATGATTTTCCCAGATGAGGTCATTTTCATTTAAGAAAAACTAGAGTTTGACCCCTTCGATTAAAAAGACTGGATCTAGCTCATGATAAACAGTAGGAGACACGCACCATTAGAGCTCATCCGAGGATTGCATTTTAATTGCTTCTTTTATCTTAGGAGCTCCCAGACTTCTTCCTGAATGATTCCTCTCATCCTCTCTGTCACCTGCCACACTTCCTGACATTACAAAGTAGGTGATATTGTGCATGGTGTTACTGAGAATGAAATGATATGCTCAGAAGTCTATCATTGTGCTCAAGGTCAAAGGCACTGCTTCATGTATAGACCTGTGGCAGATCAGACAGTCCTCAAGGGAAAGATTCAATATGGGCAGAGGTAATGTAACCAGGATATTATGAGAACTGAGAACCTCGAGAAGTTTACCCGGAGTCAACCATATTTCCTGTAGGAATTTCCATCTTTATACCACCTATGTGCCAATAGTTACTATTTGGGTGCCTCCTACGTCCAAAATACTGCCATATACTTTGCAGTCATCAACTGTTTTTCAAATCATGTATCACTGAGGTCCATATGATTATGCCAAATTTACAGATGTCACAACCAAGGAGCAAACAGATTCAGTGACTAGCTCAAAGTCACCCACCTAGAGAGTGCTGGAGCCAGAATATGAACTTCACATTGCATCATCTTGTCCACGGCAGGAGTCAGCAAATGCTTTCTGGAAAGAGCCAGATAGGAAATATTTTTGGCTTTATAGGCAATAAATATAATCCCTGTCACAATTACTTAACCCTGCTGTTGCTGAACAAAAGCAAGAGCAGAAAATACACATCATGGTTTGGATCTTAAATATCCCCAAAGACCATGTATTAAAGGTTTGGTTACCAGTGTGTGGCACAATTGGGAGGTGGCTGAAACATTAAGTAGTAGGAGCTAAATGGTGGAAGTAGGCACGTCAGATTGTCCTTGAAGGGGAAATGGGGATCTTGGTCTTTCTCTTTTTCTCTCTCTGCTCCTTGGCTACCATGAGTTGAACAGCTCTGCTCTACCTCATGCTCCCCACCATGATGTCCAGCCTTACCACAAGCCCAGAAACAACAGAGTCTAGTGGCCATGGACTGAAACCTCTGAAACCATGAGCCAAAAGAAATCTTTTCTCTTTTAATTTTATTTCCTCAGATACATTGTCACAGCAAAAAAAGGCTAACTACCCACCATGTGTAAAAAAATGAGCATGGCTGTGTTTCATTAAAACTTTATCGGACACTGGAAGGTCATACGAACCCAGTAGCTGACTGGATTTGACACACAGACTCCAGTTGGCAATTTCTGACCCAGACTCTTACAGGTTGTGGCTTAAGAAAGAACTGTAGAGTGAATCTAAGACTCAGCAGTGGAACTCATTTACTCTCATGTAGGATTTCTGTCTCCCTATCAGAGAGCTCCCATTAACAGTTGATGACTGGGCCAGGGATTTAGCTCAGTGGCGCCACACCTGCCTTGGAAGTGCAAGGTCCTGAGTTTGATCCCCAGTAATGAAAAAAACAAACCAAAACAAATAGTTAAAGACTGGAAAGAAAGACCATTTCTCTTGTTAAATGAATTTAATATTGGGGAACAGGTTGCATAGATTTGGGGATGTATATGTGGAACAAAGTGGCCTTGACTTTGGCCCTACGTATCTATTCAAGGATAGATCTGTTTCAAAGGCAGAGGAGCAAGGAAAACATAGCACCATTTAGAATGTGAGTGTGGAGAGATGCCCTGGGAAGAGAAAATATTTTTGTCTTTTTTCTTTTTCTTTCTCTGTCCTAGCAAGGTCATAGAATGGCATCTTTCCTTTTCTTTAGACAGCAAAGCAGCTTTGAGATACCAGCAGAGCTCCCAGGAAGAGTAGCTGGCTCTAGGTGAGCAGGTGGGCATTCTGCTTGGTGGGGGGAGTCCACTCAGACTGGCTGAGTTTTGGGGTTCTGCGATTGTTGGTAGCAGGGAGGTGTCCACCTTGGGGAAAGGGGTGAAGATGGACCTGTTATTCCAGTAGTTGAGCTTCTGAGTTAAATCATGGTGTCACCTTCACTGAGCTGAGCTCCAAGTGACCAGTGTTGTCCACCTTTACATAAACACAAGGGTTGGGCAGAGGCCAAGATCAATAGCTGCCCAGCAGTCTTCCAAGTGGAGTGACAAGAGCTCCATCTGAGCCATGTGCCAGCCAGCACAGCCTGAGGCCGGCTGTCATAAAACCCTGTGTGGAAGCTTGGTTTACCCTGGGCCTGTTGGGACCACATCAACCTTTCAGGCCTGTGACAGTTTGAAGAGGAGAAAATGTCAAGAGGGAGAAATTGGACTCCCAAATAAGATGGCTGTTGTAGGATGAACTCATTTGCAGCTGGAAACAAAAGTGAGAGATGAGATGTGTTTGTTCCCGTTTGCTTTTTTAAAAATCTTTTTCGGTGTTTGTGAGGATTAAATAGGGTCCAAAGTGTGAAGGCTCCATCACATGGCCTGACATTTCCCAAGGACTAAAAACCCTTTCTCCCCATGGTTTCCTTGTCTCCTCCTCCCACCAGCCAGGAATTCTCCTGTCCCTTAAAAGACAGAGGGATCCTCCTGTGGGGTGATGGAGGCTTGTTTATTGGGAGCCTCTGGGCTGCCCCTTACTGTCTGAACCTTTATAACTGCAGAATTGACCCGGCTGGTTGGCAAGTCCACCTGTCATTGTTCCTCTCTTCCATTTCTCAGCACTTACCCTCAACATCCCTTCATAGAACACTGGGCTCTTCCTCCACCCACTCAGATTTTGAGCAGAAATAAGGCATCAGTTGGAAGAGCAGCTCAAGACTCACCCAAGATCAAGTAGGCCAGGGGAGGGCAATGGCAAGATGAGACCCTGGCATGGGGCCGGAGGACCCCAAGCCCACTGTGCACAGCAGGGGAGAGGAACACCCAGCTCTCCTAGGTGCCTCTTCTGGGTTCCCATTTGTGTGTTTGCTGGGCTGGGAAGAAGGGACTGATATAGGAGGTCTCATTGGCATGAATTCTGCTATTGACATTAGGAAACTAACAAAATAAGGAGAAAAAAATCAAAGTACTATGTATTTGAAACTTTTAAAAATTGTTTATCATCTCTGCCTACTTACCAAGGAGCATAATCATGAGTATTCATGATCACTGAGTGTCACATTTGCTTTCTGCTTCGAGTGTCATTTACCCAGCTCTGATGAATGGGCTCCTCATCAAGCTGTGCCATGCTTTGGCATCATCTCTTCGGGGTCACTCTTCAAGGATGTTTTGTCTCCTTTGACAAAGAAGACACTGGTCCCAAGAGGTGACTCTTTACACCTGAGCCCAGGCCAAGCCCCAGTCTTCCAGGTTACTGTATTGGGCATAGCTTTTATGTCTAACACTTTAACATCTGGGCCCTGCTGACCTTAAAGGGACTGGTTCTCCTGGAATAACCAATTTCTAGACATGGTAAATAACTTGCCTCTCAGAGTGCCTTCCACGTATGCAAACCAACTGGTCCAGAAGCCATGTCCACAATGCCTCCTTTAACAGGCTCCAGTGGGCTCTCATACTTCCAGTCACACTGCCCTTGCCCTAACCACCCCAGGGCTAGGCACTAGACAGTCCCAACACCCCAGAGCCCACAGGAATTATTCAAACCAACAAATCCTAAACCTGTTCACACAGCCTCTCCGGTTCCTTCCCACCAAAACCATAATAAAATCTCTTACATTACAATAAATCTCTTACATTTCCTTCTCACTCCCTCTGCTTCCTGGTCAACTCTACTGCTTTCCCATGTGGCCTGTGTGGCCTTCCATGCCCCTTCCTCTTGGGGACTCTGAGTGACCAGCATCTTTCCCATCTTTACCATCCTCTGATTTGCTGAACTCAAGATGCCTGAGTAACAAGAAAGCCTGCCATTCGAAACAGTCTTATCCCCATGAAATCTGCTTGTTTTCATGCTCATAAGAGGGTTTAAAATGTTGCAAAGCAAGAGGAGGTAAGCCAATCCCAGTGCCCAGGAGGAGGCTCCCTGACCACTATTCCCTCGCTCCCAGGGCAGAGGAGGTGAACCAATCCCAGCATCCAGGAGGCAGCTCCCCAGCCGCCATTCCACCGCTCCAAGGTCAGAGGAGGTGAGCCCCGGGAAAATGAGAAGACACATAAACAAGCCTCAAAAACAGACTTCCAGATCACCTACACCAACCCCAAAGGGAAATGAGATGGAACAATATGATACTCAACCACCTGGACTCACTAAACTGGAAACAAAAAAGGATCTGGGAAAAATGAAATCAGAAATAATTTCTCAGATAACAGCAGAGATTGTACCCATAGTGCAAGACATGATTAATAATTCGAGAGAAGACACAGATTAAAAAACAGAGGAGGTGAGGAACATGATGGAATCCCAACATAGGAAACAAATGGAATCCATAAAACAGATGCAAACAGATATCCAGGAGATTAAAAACTCCACTGAAAGTCTACACAGCAGAATGAACCAATGTGAGGACAGAATTTCAGATATAGAAGATAAGATTGCAA
>NW_004624745.1:25656780-25688142 GCF_000247695.1 Heterocephalus glaber
AAGGTACTTCTTAGAAGTTGTCAAATTTATTTCAAAAAAGATTTTTGTAATATGCTTTCTATATCCTTTTAAATTCCGTAAAATCTGTGGTAATGTCTCCTAGATCTTGATATTGTAGTTTTAAAAATATATAATTGATATTGTGTAACAGGAGGAAAAGGTCTAAAGGAGCAGGGGAATTGGGAGGGGTAGGGGAAAGGTAAGACGGGATAAGAAAAAATATGAGAAAAGGAAAAAATGGAAACAAAGTCTTTGAAAATAGGGAAGGGTGGAGGGGATGAAAGGAGGGCAGGGGAAGGGGAAAAAATAAGAGTCAAGATTCTCATGTAAAGGTACAAGATCCCAATGATGAATGTAACTGTATTTTATACCTAAAATGGACCAATAAAGTTAATGGGGGGAAAAATGGTGCAAACGCTCACATGTGTTTTCTAGCACAAGCATGTGAAGAAGTGAAATGGAAGGTGGGACACTGGTGTGGATTAGTTCTTAAAGCAGTGGTGTCCTAACTTGAGAGCTAGGGGACCCCAAAAACACCTCTGCAGAATTCACTTTGAGAATAATGCATTACAAGTTAAACACTGTCCATTGAGGTAATTGCTTCATGCTGGCAGAATCTTAAACTCTAGAAAAAAGAGAGGTCTTGAAATACCACGGTATTCCAAAGGGCTATTGCCCAAATACTCCATAATATGGAATATAAAGATATAATATTTTAATATTCCATATTAGAGCCTAGATTTTGTTTACGTAATCTAAATGAAGCCACAAAAGAAAAACCTTCTTAAGGACAGATCCCCAGGGAGCGGAAGGGATGTAATCATAAAGCAATTTCCATCATCTTGTTGACTCCAAGAGGGTGGGAGAAGCTGCCTCTCCAAAAGAACCTCTTCTGGATCCACAGATTTTTGTTGAAGACAGCTTTCTAGACTAAAGAGTTTATCCAGCCCCAAACTGAAAGCCTTGAGTCTCTGGCATGACAAGTTGCTTAGTCAATAGTGGTAAAGAATTTGCTTGTCTCCTCCCTGAGACAACGGCATCGGTTTCATGGAAGTATGACCCGTATGGTCACTCAGGGCCCTGTATGCAGAAGAGCCCTTTCTTGCTTCACTTCTTGGCTGTCACTCCCTTGAAAACATTCTTGGTTTCTTTTTACTAGGTGCTGCACATTTTTTGTTATGTACTGAGCCCCTCAATTTATGTATCTGGTCCTGGGGGATCCCGTTACCATCTGTGGTCATGTGGTATAAGCCAGGCCAACCACAGCCCTAGCAAGATGCCTAGAGCATTGTTCAGTGCCATCATACCGGCCTGATCAGGGGCTGGCCGTGCAGAGAACCACTCCCTGACAGACATACAATAAGCACATTAAAATCATTAAAAATTCAATTCCCATCCGGTTATAAAAGAATAATCACCCTAATTTGGAAATACAAGAACAAAGGGAAAATGAAAGGCTTGCATTTTTTTTTCCAAACCCTAACTACTGGTTTTTCTCTCTTGTTGATCTTGGCATCCCATTCTTTATTTGGTAGCAAATTAATCTGGGTAGTGATCCGTATCGCAAGTCTTCTGAGTGGTTTAAAGAGCTGATTTCATTATAAGAGGCAAATTCTTTGATGCCTGGAGCAGGTTGGATGGAGCTAGAATTGGCAGACAGCAGTGTTGCCACTCTGCACAAGGTCAATGGTCCAGAGAAGCTAATGTCTTGTAACTGGACAAACAGTGTAGGTGAGACCCAGCCCAAATCATTCCTCATCATCTTTGGCATTGGAAAATGTGGACTCCACCACTCTGGTAATCATCAATCAGGCTGGGAATGGATACAGAAGGGAACATTGTCCTTAGGCCCTTCTGTCTTTTTCAGGGTCTCATTTTCTTATTGTGAGCCACCTCTAATTCCCAATTCCCACTTTTCTCACATAAGGCTTCCTTCCACAGTGGGATGCCACAATCCTTTCCAACCTCGTGCCTGTCAATCTCTGCATCCTGTAACCTTAGGGCTGTGACCAAGCCACTTGTCCCTGAGAAATATTTAGGCAGATAACATTGCTGGGGACTTGCATTTATAAGCAAGGAGTGTTTGGATTTTATAAAATAAGGGACTGCTAGATTTGTGACACCCTACTTCACAGGGAATGCTCCAGCACATGGACATTTAGGAAACCAACAAGTAATGAGGACATGATTTGGGAGTAAGGCCATAGAGATGTGCTGGAGAAAAGTGTTTTTGTCCATATGTTGCTTTGAAAACTTATATTGTCAAGAAAAAGAGATGAGGTTTTTTGTGGCTGAAGCTGTCTCTGTATATTTCCTTGCAAGTATTTTGTCCCCCAAATTGTGAAAGAGGTGAAATGAGCAAGATGTCCTGCCTAGGGCACCCTATGCTTTGATTTTGCAATTCATTATCTTTGAGTTGCTTTAAAATTCCATGACTTAAAGAAAACTGGCTGTAATGCAATCGATTCTTCCCAAGAAAACCAAATAAACTGTACCTAGTAGCAATGGATTTGATTATTGCCTTAAGGGTATCGATTAATTTTGCTTTTATTTGTGAATTTATTTCAGTGTTTCTGCTTTCCTCTGTGTGTGTGTGTGTGTGTGTGTGTGTGTGCTGAATTTCTGTTTGAACTGATTATAACATCTCAGTGGTTTCCTCATTAATGAATGAATAAAATAATTAATGCATATATTTTAAAATTATATGAGAATCATTACTTTATCTTTTAAAAATTATAACAGGGTCCCTATTTAGTAATCTGCAATGGTTGTGATGAAGGCTGTTTCTTCCAAGGCTGGTGCTGAATTGTTCTCGCTAGCTTATCTGGAGATTTCATTCTTAAAGGTCAAAGGCCTACCAAAGGACCAGGGCTTCCTTGAGTTTATTAGCTGACAAATACCCAGCAGTTATTCATCTTTACCCAAACAGTGAGAAATTAATAGCAGTTTTGTATGTACTTACTTATTTTATGTTTGTCTTTGTTTTTTACTTTACCACACACCATTTATCAGAAGAAAAAGCTTCCATCTGTTTTTAGTTTATTTCCAGTTTATGTAAAGAATGAGCAAGGAATTTTACTGCCTACTTGGCATTTTTGAAGTTAACGCTTCTTGTTTCTATATTGCTCTGGTAATGTAGTGAATTGTATTAGTAGATTTTTCTGAGGTCAAAGCAGGCCACATTCCTGAATCATGCTATGTTTGGTTTCTTAACATTCAATTTACTGATGATTTATTTATAATTTTCATCTATGTTCCTAAAGAGAGATTGAACATTTTTGTTGTTATCTCTTGGGCTTCAATATGTAGAATTATATTGGAGAATGAATTGGGGACTTCAAATTTTTCTTGGCTTAGAATAAATTTATATATAATATTTTAATAATTAGTGGTTCATTCACATTGTTTTGTCTCTTCTTGAGATGGTTTTGTAAAAATATAATAGCTGGAAAATTGTCTACAATTGAATTTTATTGGAATCTGGCTGTACAGTGATTCTGAAAGTCTTTACTGTATCTTGTAGCTATATATTTTTGTTCATTCTTCATATATTTTTTTAAGTTTTCTCAGTATTTTTGGAGATAATCTCCCAAAGGGTTTGTACATCTTATTAACCTTTCAAAAAAATATCTTTCACTTTTCTTGACATTTTTGTCTTGTTTATTTTTCTTCATATTCTTGCATTTACTTGAGTTTATTTTTCATATCTTTTCCATGACACTGAATATAAGAGAAAGCTCTGTGTGCCTTAAAATATTTTCTACTTAAACTTCATTATCCAAGTATGACACAAGCTCCAGGTCAACAAATATTTAGAAGAGGATTCCTTTCATTTTGATTTATACTAAAGTACAGTTTGATGAAAATTACATGTTTACCAAGTGATGCTTTCAATAAGGCATGGATTGCATTGGAAATGTCATTCCACAAGATAAACAATAAAAGCAGGAGGGTATTACTTAAAACTGTGAACACATATTTATCTTAATAATATAAATGCCCATTTTCTGAATTCATTTTTTCAGCATTCATCCTAAAAGTTTTATCAGGGTACCAGGAGTCCACTGGTAAACAAGACCAAAATTCTCTCCCCTCTTCAAGTTTGCACCTCTGTAAGAGGGCAAAAGATAAAAAATAATAAAATGAAAAATAAATGTTATGTAATTTCAGATAGAGATAGCATGTTGAAGAAAATACATCGGGGTAAATATAGGGGACCAGTTGTTTTAGATTCTCCCCTTATATTGATGGAAATCTGGTAATAAATATGCTTTGAGAAGCTTTATGGAATTTTTAAAGCATACCTTGACATAGTCAATAAATACAGTAGCGGTGGAAAAGGCAGCTGGACTAATAATAAAATTGTATGAATATTTGTACACTTGGTTACCTATATAAGATCAATAGACTTCTCCTTAATCAATAGACTTCTTCTTAATTTTAAGACAAGAAAACCAAGTAGACATATTTATTAAACAGCAGCCTGCTTTACATTCTTTATGCGATATGTTAGGAGTTGCTATTAAATACCTGAAGGTATTATGAGTCAAAAAGAAAACCATGGAAATATAATTGCCATTGAAATACTGGTCGTGTGCTACTCCCATTTGCTGCACCTGTAGGAAATAGCTTGAATTTCTCTCCTTCTGCTTGTGCAAGGAGCACTTTCTCAGATGGCCTCATGTAATTTTCCCATCGCCCCCTCTTACAAGTGGGAGCATGGAAACAGAGAGTGGAGCCTTGGGCAGGGTTAACGGCTAGCAGGGCAGACAAGGTCTGGGTTTGCACTGCAATAGACCAACACCAACATCTGTTCTCCTATTATAACCCTGCACTCCCTCGCTATTCTCTCCATTTCCATTTTTCAAAAATAAACTCTGTTTTGGTGGAATTCCTTCCTGGCAATTTGCCACAGGTATGAGCAGCAGGAGGAGATCCTCTGAAGTTTTGCCAAGGACAGATGAAAAATTCTGAAAGATCTTGTTTGCCAAGAGCACTGCAGATTGAGCAATGTTTAACTGCTCTATTTGCATCTTTGCCAGTGCTGGCTCAAGTTGCAGTGGCTTCTGCTCCCATTAGTCCTAGGGGTCTGCTCCAAGCTCATCAGAACAGCTCTTCTGCCTACCCTTGCTCCCATTTCTTCCTTGCTCTCTTCTGATTTTATTAAGAAAATATTTTATAAAGGCAGCAGTCAGGTCTGTGTTGACGTTCATTTAAAAAAAAATAAGGCACAAAATGCACTCTTCTACTTTTAACTTCATCCTTTAAAAATATTTACACCTAAATTCTCCGTGTTTTTCACAATGGGTATTAAAGCAAATCTCAACTAATAAAACACAGTTGGAAATGTAAGCTATTCCTGGTTATTCGATTAAGTAAATGAACCAGCCTTTCTAAAATTCTGTAATTGAAGAAAAGTCCTCTCCTGTTGTGACCCAATTATTCACTTAGTTGCCTCAATTATTTTACAAATGTTGATTGTGAAAGGACAGTCCCTAATGAGCTGTTTTTACTTCTTTGTGATCTCTACTCAAACTTAGAAGCAGCAAAGCCAGACTGAAATCCACATCAGAAGTAAAAACAATGAGACTCATTTTGGGGAATTATACATTTCTACTAAAGTTCCAAAATTTTGTCAACTATTTTCAGCTCAAAGCACAATAGGAATTTCTCCTCTGAAACACCTTAAAATAAAACATTCTCTTGTTCCACAAGTATTTAACCTCTATATCTCTCTGTTTGGATCATGTGCTTCTCAAAAGAAAGGGCGCAGTAAATATTTACTGTGTGAAGCAGTGGATAAAAGGATATATGGGGATGAAAGGATAAAGGGGAAGGAAGGGAGGGTGAGAAGAAGGAAGGAAGGAAGGAAAAGGAAAGAAGAGAGGGAGGAAGGAAGGAAGAAAATGGCTGGTTGGCTGGCTGGCTGGCTGGATGGATGGAAGCATAGATGGATGGACTAAAAACAAATGAATGGCTGAACTTAGTCACTTAGAATGAATGGTTTTGATTTTGCAGGTTTCTCAGTTCCATGTAACTATAAAATTCTGAATGTATTTTCTGATTATCTACCTGAATCATGATGATGAACTTTAAGAAAAAGATATTACATTCTCTACCACCAGGAATTTATAATCCAAATAGAGAGTCAAGTTAATTGTATAAGCAAAACCACAAAAATGAGAATCAAGTGAAAAACTACTAGGAAATAGACTTTGAATGATGTAGGCATCCAAGAAAGTAAACCCTGACCCCTGATTCAACATACTTGCCATTTCACTCCTGTTCTACGAGAAAAAGGAGAAAGTGGGCCAGATTAGAACCAGAATAAGTGGGATAGACCCTTGAAACAGAAAGAAAGTCATCATCATCAGAATGGGCTTGGTGAAGGTCTTAGTTACTCTTCTCATTGCTGGGATAAAATACCCAACACCCAAACTTAAAGGAGGGAAGGTTTATTTTAGCTCACTGTTTGCAGACGTTTCAGCTCACAGTTGGCTCCAAGGCAGGGCAGCATGGCCAAGGGGCATGGCCTATGGCGGTGATGGTGAGCCTTTTGGAGCTTTCAATGATATAAAAAGCCAGCAGTGGTATGCTTGCTGTAGGTTCACCACCACCGACCTAGGGAAAACAGTCCATGGCAGGGTAGGCTGGAAGTAGTAAAGCAGTACGCCTCTCTTTTCCTTTTATCCCAGGCTATAAGCCTATTGGACAGTGCCACCCACACCCAGGGTAGGCATTCCCATTATCCACACCCAGATCTGTGCTAGACCAGTGGACTGATGTAGTTATCACAGACCTTTAATCCATAGTCACACACCCTAAATCCACCTAGCTCCCAAAAGCTCCATCTGTGAGTGCAGGAGACTTTGAGGGGCCATCTAGACAAAGGCCGTAACAGTGACTTTCAAGATTTTGGGCCCTCTTGGGTGTCATCAGATTAGGAGACGTTAGTTTTATATGTCAACTTGGCCAGTTATAGTGGCCAGTTATAGGATGAAATTAAATACTAATCTAGGTGTTGCTGTGACAGTATTTTTTTTTTTTTTACAAACTTTAAAGGAACTCACCCTTAATGAGGGAATAGAGTGTGTGTCCCATTCAATTAGTGAGAGGCCTAAAGAACCAATCCTGTCTCCTGGAGGAGAAGAAATTCTACTCTGAGACTGCAACATTAACTCCTGTCAGAGTTTCCAGCCTTCAGACCTGACTTAGGGATGTTGGACTTGCCAGTTCCCACAATCAAATGAGCCAATTCCACAAAATAAATATATCAACAAGTTTTAAATAAAATTAGAACTATGTACCCATCAACCTTCTATGTATCTGAGCATATTGATTCCATTTTTCTGGCTGTCACAGAGCCTTATTTCAATATGAAAGCTTTTCCCACAGGTGTAAGATTCAGGTGCACATCCCAGCATCTGCTGTGGCTGAATTTTTATGCACATTTTTAGGAGAATGTGGGAGGTTTTGTGATTATCTGTCTGGGTTCTGAAATGAGGCTGAGCAATAAAATGATTGGAAAGGAGCCTGCATGAGCCTTCCCCCAGGGATGCTTTCCAGCCTCCAATGAACAGGGCTTCTGGCAAATTGACAAATGCATCCAACCTGCCTGTGCTCTCCCTGTGATTATGTTTATGGGAAACAAAGAGGCACATGCCCCCTCCAGCTTTCTCCACTCTCTTCCTTCCACACTGTAATTAACGCTTTCCAATACTGGGGACTTAAACACTTAGAAGATTTTCTTAAAGGAAGGCAAGACATGTAAAGCAGCTCAATTTTAATTAAAAGGAGGACCTCATTTCAAACGTGAATAAGCTATGGTGCCAATAATTATCAATTCAAAACTACAAAAAATGGTACTTTCTGGTTAGAAAATAAGTACCAGTTCACTCCCTTATTTAATCCATCAAATTTTACTTTCCTTCTTATGTCTGTAATTAAGGAAGAGCTGCCAGATTTGGGAATAGAAAACCACATCCTTCTGCTTTGAAAGAAGGGGCCTCTTTCCTGTCACATAAGCAATTAAATCTTCTGAACCTGGCTCTCTTGGATAGATTTTTCTACTTGCTACTTACTCATCCTGCCCAAAATAAGGAGCTTCATTAACCTCACACTGTTAGGAACCAGGTCATCACAGAGAAGTGGGCAATGTGTTCCTTTGGTGTCCTGCGAACGAAGGATTGCTTTCCTAAGGCGAGCTCACTTTCAGGAGCCACAGAGTCCAATGCCATTGACTGCTCTCCTCTTACTCATCCTTGTGACTCATGTTCCCCCTCTAGCGGGAGAGGTGCTTCACAATGCAACGTAGAGAGTCTCTAAATCATGTCCCATGCCTAGCAATACAGTACTGCCAAGTCATGGGCCAACTTTTGGGTTTGCTTGCCTGTGGTTTGGTAAAAGAGGTTTCAAGGCTTCTTCCTGGAGGGAAGTGGGAGGGGCCAGAAGGGAAGTAGTTGTGACATTAACTAATGTCTTTCTTGTTTATTGTGCTGATGCACTGCACGAGAGAATTATCCTGAGACATCGTTTTCCCAAATTCCATAATATTTGATAGCTGTGTTTCTAGCATTTGCTTTCCTTTCTCAGCTAATGAAACAATTAATGATGTCTTATTTAAGTGCAACCAAGCTTTGAAGGTGTTTAAAATGAAAACAATGTTTTCTTCCTCTGCTTCTCTCCCCACCCCACCCCACCCCTTTCCTGCGCTGCCAAAGGGTAGTATCCTTCCAGGTAGAATGTGCTCACCTTTGAAGGATTGTTAGTCAGCAATTAGTCTTCCCAAAAGGTCAGACCATGAAGTATGAAACGTCAAACAAACTGCCGTAGAATTCTCACATCACAAATCACACTTAGACTGAACATAGCTTCTCTATTCTCCAGTAGTAAGGATGAGAAATTCTTCTGAGACAAATGTTCAGGTCGTGACATTTTGGCTCTTCTGCACAAAATGAGACTCAGAAATTAGCTAAGGCTATTGTCAGGGGGAGATCTTTCTTTTTCATTAAAGCAAGGCTTTGTAATCTCAGCACTCTGACATGTTGGGCTGAATCACCCTCTGCAGTGGGAAACTTTGCTGGGGGTTGTATGGTATAGCCTTGGCCTGTACCTATGAGATGCTAGCAGGACACTTCCTAGTCATGACAACCAAAAAGTGTCCCAAGACATTGCCAAATGTCCCCTGGAGAAGTTGGTACACACAGTCAGACCTGGACTAGAATCACTCTTTAAAACAACACGGTCTCAAATCAAACACATGTCAAAGACAAAGCCCAGAGATCATCTTTGGATTTTAAATACAACATGCAGTTGAAGTTGTAAATATACTATTCACATCTTTAAATGTTCCTTTTGGGATCCATTTAAAAATATTGGCAAACCAATGAGCACATCTGTATCATAGAAATCATTCTGAAATAGTAACATTAACAGCATATTCCTGGGGAACAAAAACATAATGTTTGAATTTCTTTGGTAAAGATGATGAGTATGTTCACATTTGGTTCTCAGGAGAGTGAGAAGGAATTTGCTCCAGTAAAATGAACATAAAATACAATTGGTCTGCCATATAAAGAAATGAACTACCTCATGTTTTCTGTTACGCATGATTGCCAATTAATGATTCCTCTTTAAACATAAAATCTACATTGCTCTTCTCTTGATATTTTTTTCAGTTGTACTATTAATGCATACTGCCAGATGTTGCTACCTACAGGCAAAATTGAGAATATACGGTTGGTTGTTGGTTGCAATTTTAATGCAGTTCAATAAAGGGAGATGTTATACCAGCAAAGGAATGTCCTTACTTCCTAACCTATCAATATCCAGATATATGTAGTTATATTTTAAACTTTAAAAAAATGTTCTCCTGGTATGCAAAAGTTCAGTTGTCCATATCTGTGATTTTCAGAACCCAGGGATTATGAACCTGCACACTGTAGTCATCTACAAGATTGTACTGGGGCAGGGGGGGGCGTCCGTTCAAATAAGAAAATGTAAAACAGAGCTTCAAGTCTTTACTGTATGTTTCCACCCCAACCCTGCCTTCACACACACACACACACACACACACACACACACACACACTCTTCACCTATTTTCTGAGAAGGCACTTTTCTTATTGTCATCATTCAAAATATCAATTCCCTGACCCCCATAGACCACAGCTCCTGTGTAAATATGATGCTGCCAAATGCCTTTCTGGGCACATGTGAGACAATAGATCTGACCTGCTGAGAGCTGGCATCTCCCAACAGGTCTCCTAGACAGAGTGTTGGAAAGACACCTGAACCACACAGAGATCCTGTCTGCGTCACACCTGGCCTTTCTTTCCTGCAAGGAGCACCAAGGTCATGACTGCAGCTCAGCCATCTGGTGGACCTGGCAAGGTGAGCCTTGCTGGGGCCCCAGGTGGCTGGACACGGAGCCAGAGGACCCCACAACCCATCTTCCTGGTGCGTCTCTAAGCCAAGGGAGCAGTGCCCTTGCTGGAGAGAGCTGGAGGAAATGGAAGCCAGCAAATTCCTTATGTGAAAGGGAGAAAACTGAGCATGGAAGAGTTTAGGGATTTATTTAGCATTCTGGAGTTAATGGATCCAGGGCAGATACTTATATTAAGAGCCAAGACATGTGAGTTTATTGAGCACCCTCTGTGCTCACAACATTCTGAGACCTAGTGGACACAAGAAGAAATATAAATGAAGGGCTCTGCCAAGGGAGCTTACTACAACACTAAATAAATAAATAAATGAATAATTAAATAAATAACAAGGGAGGAAATATACAAAAAGACCAAGACAATACTTCGAGGGATGATTCAAGAAGTGCTCAATTCATGCCAAATTTATTTATATGTGTGAATTAATTTTCATATAATTGTACATGTATGTAATATTGCCATTTTGTTCAATGGAACCATTTCAGATATTTTAGACTGAGATGCTTCGAGAATTTTACATGGAGAAAATGAGATACAAGCTGGAATTAAATCATAAGCAACTTTTTTTTTCTCTTTTGGTGCCAGGGATCAAACTTGGGACCTTGTGCTTGCAAAGCAGGCAGCAGAACCACTGAGCTAAATCCCCAGCCCCAAGCGACTTTTGACCTACTATAGACGTGAATAGAAATTCAGAGAGGTCAACACCAAAACAGAGCCATGAAAAAGAAGTAACTCAATTTGCTGATGTAGAGGTATATGGATGTCATCTTAACCTGTTTTGTGCTGCTATAAGAAAATGCCTGAGACTGGATAATTTACAAAGAGCAAAGATTCATTTATTACAGTTCTGGAGGCTGAGAAGCCCAAGATCAAGAAATCTGGATCTTGCTGCCTCACAATATGCCAAAAGTCATCATATGGTGATAAAGAGCAAGAGGGACCAACTTGCTCTTACAACAAGCCCACTTCCTGGATAATGCTGTTAGCCTACTTGAGGAAGCAAAGTGCTCATGACCCAGTCAGCTCTTAAAGGTTCCACCTTTCTACACTGTTACATCGGGAATTAAGTTTCCAACACATGAACGTTAGGGGACACATCCCAGCACAGAATGCTAAGAAAGAATATTCACTGTGGAGCAAAATGTCTTGAAACTGAACTCCATACCAGGGCTTTATCAGCTCATAGTTTCTTGAACAAGAGCAGCAACCCCATAGAACCTCAGCTTTCTGACTTTAAGTACAAGTAGTGGCCCCAGTCCTGTGGCAGCAGAGAGTATTTAATGAGATGGAGTGCACACCACCTAGAGGGCAACAGAAACTTCTCTGTCTTTTGATTCCTTCAGTCCACATCCTGGGGGAAGTTAGCAGACCATCACAAGTTTCCTGCAAGTGTCCAGTGATGTAAATGTCCAAGGTCACTTTCCAGGCTCAGAACCTCTCTCCAAATTCTTCATCTCCCTCTGTGTCCCATCTCGTGCCTGAGTTCCCTTTCTTCTGTGCTGAGCCTTCCCCAATTGCAATCTCTAGACTGCCACAGAGCTCAGTGATGGGGAAGATGGACTGCCTGGAGGCAAAGGGAATAATTTCAGAGTTATTGCTGTGACTGGGTAGATTAGCTTCTTTGAGCAGATTTAACAAATCACCACAACACACAGTGGCTTGAAGTGAGAGAAATTCAGTGTTGCAGAGCTCTGGGTGTTTGCAGTCCTAAATGAAGGTGTCCCCGGGATTAGTTTCTTCTGGAAGCTCTGAGGGAAAATCTGGTCTATGTCTGTCTCTGTTTCTAGTGGTTGCTGGCGACAGCTGACATTTCTTGGCTTGTAGAAGAATCATTCCAATCTCCAACTCAATGACTGCATGACATTCTCCCCGTGTCTATATCTCCAAATATCTGTCTTATATAGATGCAAGTCACTGCATTAGGGCCATAATAGGGTCTGCAATGACTGAATCTTAACTTGATCGCATCTACAGAGACACTACTTCCAAATAACATCCCATTCACAACTACAGAGGCTTCAGCCTGGAACATATATTTTTGGTAGAAGGGACAGAGAAAATGATGACTATAGATTTTGAGGTTTGTTGTACCTACAGGGGAGAAAAATCCTGCATATTTCTTGGCAATTGCTCAGTTATGTTTGCAGCAGCCAGTGTAGCAGTATGTAAGTTCCATGAGTGGAGACCATATTGTCCTGTATGTATACTTTACATAGGATCCAAGCAGGGATGGAGAAAGTGAGGTCAGAGAAGAAAGGAAAGAGGAAGGATGGGAGAAAGATGGGGATTTAGAAGATGTGGCAGTTAATTTTATAAATGCACTTGACTGGGTTAAGGGATGCTCAGGTAACTGGTAAAACATTATTATTTCTGGTGTATCTGTGAAGACGTTCCTAGAAAAGAATAGCATTTGAATCAATGGATTGAGTACAGAAGATCTAGCCTCATCAACATGGGCAACACCTGGATGGAAGAAAAGGTGGAGGAAAGGTGAATTCTCTGTCTACCTCCATAAACTGGAACCCCCACCTTCTCCTGGTCTAAGACATCAGGGCTCCTATTCTTTGTGCCTTTGAACTCAGCACTTCTCCCCATGGGTCCCTGGTCCTCAGGCCTTAGGACTCAGGCTGAATTGTACCACCACATTTCCTGGTTTGCAGATATCCAGTTCACAGATAGAAGAGGGTGGGATTCTTGGTCTCCATAAGTACATGAATCACTTCCTATGATAGATTTCCTCTTTCATCAGCTCTATGTATCTTAGTCCCTTTGTCCTGCTACAACAAGGTACCTGAAACTAGAATGACATTACAGAGTATTAGAAATCATAAAGATAGAAATGTTCCTTGCAGTTCTGGAGGCTGGCAAGTCCGAGGTCAAACCACTGACACTTTGGTATCTGGAGGGGGTCTGCTCTGGAGACCGGGACAAAATGTCTCAGCTCCTTCCCTCCAGTCCTTCCATTAGGCACTAATCCATTCCCAAGAGTAGAGCCATTGAGACTTAATCATGTTCCAAAATGTTCCACATCCTATCCTAACAAGGTGAACTGAGTTTCAACATGAATTCTAAACAGGACATATTCAAACCAAAACACAGTATCCTGTTGGTTCTGTTTCTCCAGAAAATACCAAAACAAAAGGGGAAACTATTTTTGAAGAAAATAAGGACTTCAGTGTCAATAATACTTCAGGTATATTCTTGATTCTTGGAGATACATTACTAGACTCCAGGCAGATATAGCATACTCATTTGCAACCTGAATATAAATGCATGATATAAACAATGATGGGGCTTAGTAATGGAGGTGGGAAGGCAGCAATGAGCTAGAAAGTCATGTTGATTGCCTCACTACCTTGCCCCCCTGAAAAGGAAGAATAAAATGAGTTCTCTGCACACAAAGATTCCTGGCACATTCCTACCTTAAAACTCTTCCTACCTCCTGTCTAGAGACACTGCTGCCAGTTCAGGTGAAATGAACTTGAGGTACAGGACTCTCAGCCCCGTGGAGAGCCTACTTGCTCTGTATTCTGCCTCACCAAATCTGAGAAAGAATAAAATCCCCATGGGTTATTTATTTTTTATTGCCTCAGATGAAGTTGGACTGCAAATATACTTAGAGATTTCAGATTTTAATTTTGACTAATTACATTCAGACTCATGAAACAGCAAAACAACACCTGAAGCCAAATTAGAGGAAGGTGGAACTGCATTCTACAAAAGCAAATTTCCTAACCACATTCACACTTTGTATCTGCACACCACATCTGCATATTGCCTGGTGGAGACATGTGTGTGCATGTGTGTCTGTGTCTGTATGTGTGAGCGTGTGTGTGTGTGTATACGTGTGTACTCAGGAGTCACAGCTGACTCTGCCATAGGAGGAGAGTGAGTGGGCTCATCTTCCAGCTCCTGAAGTGTTCCAAGGCAGACAGAGTTCAGCTTGCTCATTTTTCTTTGGGGAGATGGTAGGAACCAAAAAGGCAGATTGCAGAGATGAGGTTTGGGGGAGAAAGAAGGGAGGAAGGAAGGGAGGGGATAAAGGGGTTAAAAATAATAAAGATACAATAAATACATATACTTATCCCCCAAATAGATGTAACCATTATGTATTGCAAACCTACACACACACAAACACACACACACACACACACACACACACACACACCCCCCAGTAACAGAAGCAATGAGACCAGAATGGTTTATGAGCTGTGCTCACCTAGGAGGTGCCAAAGTGTAGAGCCACCACTCCCACGCATCAGGGAGCCTCCAGGTCAGGAGTGGGCACCTTGGGTGACCTATTACATGGTCATACTGGAGAGCTAGAGCCACCAGAGCTCCTGGAAGCTGTCACTCTTCAGGAATGTTGAAGAAATCATAGAGGGTCAGTCTCCGAATTTTTTCGTATATATATATATATATATATATATATGGCTCAGGTAGGAGCATGTCTTTTATGTGCAAACCAACGAATCCAGAACCTTGCCTCCTCTGTTTGGGCTCACACCCCAGAAGGCAGTGTTGTCAGCCTTCCATCTCCTTGAGTCCAAATTCATGGATTCAACCAACTGTGGGCTGAAAATATGTTTTTTTTAGTTGCATCTGTACTGAACATGTACAGAGATTTTTCTTGTCATAATTCCATAAACCATACAGTATAATCTTATTTGCATAGCATTTATATTGCCTTAGGTAGTATAAACAATCTAGGGACAATTTAAAGTTATGTGGGAAGGTGTGCATAGGTTATATGCAAATACTATGCCATTTTATATAAAAGATTTGAGCATCTTGGGTTTTGGTATCCATGGGGAGGGATCCTACAGCCAATCCCCCATGGATACAGAGAGCTGAGTGTGTTCATCTGCCTAACCAACCCAACTCACATACAAGACAATGAGGGACCACCCTCATGGTTTACAATACCTACAGAATCCTTATCAAAGGCTCTGGCTGATTTCTCCCCACCTGCTCCTATCTCCTCTGACTGCCTGGTGCTTTCCCGTGTGGTCCTGCCTGGCAGGCAATGCCTCTGGTTTCCAGCACCAGTGAGTGGAATAAGCTCTGGTTTCCTGGCCCCTGCCCTGGCTCCTCTAGTGGCCACAACTAAACCAGCACACAGAAGACTACAGAACAGCCAGGTTCATTGATGCTGGGCAAATAAAGCATGCACCTTTTGAAGGTTTCTGTGCAAGACTCTGCATAATTGTGCATAATTAAATACTGATGAATTCTCTCAAAAATGCAGTCTGATAAAAAAAATATGTACACAAGCCTCACAATACAAAGTGTTAAGTGTCGTAGATTAGCACAAAAGACCAGCTGTGGAAAGAGCCCTCTGTTAGTATTCTTCTTACTCTTGCCTTCCCTGGACCCAGCCCTCGTCAACCTAATTGAGAGATTATTCCCAGAGCAACATGAGCAATCAATAGGGTCTCTAAAGAAGTCAGCGTCATGGTGGGTTTCCAAGTGAAATGGGACTTTTTTAGACTTTCATCATTGGGCCCATTCACCTATAACAGGACCTATTACATAGTAGCCCTCAGGAAAGATGAAATGAATTGGTCTTTAAAATGTCCCATGCTAAAGAGTGATATCATCTTGAGTAGAAATACCTGTACAATCCAATTGTAATCTCCCACACCTAAAGTTGAAGACCTTTAGCAATGTTAATTAAATTTGCCACTTTACAAAGTTCTCTGTCTCTGGAAGAATGAATTACATGGACACTCTGAAGCCTCTGCAGATGAAAACTACCATAATGGACTTGTAATCATGTGTAAGATTCTTCCGTATGAAACAAACAAAACCAGGAAATAACAAGTGCTGTTGAGAATGAGAAGTCGGAACCTTTGTGTGCTGCTGTTAGGAATATAAAATGGATCAACTACTATGGAAAGGAGTATAGCAGTTCCTAAAAATTAAACACAGAATCACCATATGATCCAGGATTCTCAAAATAATTGAAAGTAGAAATTTGAACAAATATTTGTATATTCATGCTCATAGCAGCAGTATTCACAGCAGCTAAAAGGTGGAGGCAACCCAAGTGTCATCCATCAGCAGATGAAGAGACAAACAAAATGTATTTATGCATGTAGTGGAATATTACTCAGCTGTAAAAGGTAAGAAAATACTGGCACAAGCTACATCAAAAATGAGATATGAGGTCATCACACTACACAATAAAGTGAGCCCACAGAAGGTCAGATACTGTATGAATCAACCTACATGAGGTCCTCAGAATCGTCAAGTTCACAGGAACAGAAAGTAGGATGGGAGTTGTCAGGGGATTGGGGAGGAGAGAACAGGAAGTTATTATGTCATGGATACAGAGTTTTGTTTTGAAAGATTTCAACAATTCTGGAGATGGATGGCAGGGATGGTTACACATCAGAGTTAATATATTCAATGCCACTAAGCTGCCTAGTTAAAATTAATTAAAATGGCCAGTTTTGTGCTATGTATATTTTACCTCAATTTTAGCAAAATTAAATTTTTGAAAAGTTCCAGTTACACAATAAGGTTTCCATTACATATTAAAAATAGAAGTAACATAATCAGTAATTTTGGTACCTACCCCTACTCTACTCAGTGACATAGATGGTAAAAGTAAAATGAATGTTGATATTTGGAATTAGAAGTAAATCTAGATTTTGAGATTAAAAACAAGCACACAGAGGAAAGTAGCAGCTCTTAAGGAGCTCTGAAATAGAAGCCTTCAAATCTTACATTAAATGAAAACTTCATTTAACAAACCCAAAAGGGAAGGCAGTTGTTGCCGAAATGTTAACAGTTCACAGACTGTTCAGTCAAATAAGCTGCTGGGCTGGAGTTCAATGCTCTCATCAGTGCCAGGAACAGTCTAGACCCTGGAACCTTGGAACTGGAAACAATATAGGCACTGGAACCTCAGGTCTCAGAACCAGAAACTGTCAGCACAACAACCTCGGAACCAGGAACAGCCTGGGATTACACAGGTTTTCGCGGTTATTTGCATGGAGAAAGCACATATACATGAATGTCTGGATTTAACATTTCCCAAATTTATGTAATATCTTTTTAAAAAGTGGAAAGTAGCCCTAAAAGTAGTCTTTTGACTTAAGCTTTAAGAGCAATTTAATGTCACAGGAAGAGAAGATTCATGACCCTAATCAGTGAGAACTAGACAGAGGAAAAAGGCAAATGCATGTGACATACGGCAATAATGAAAAACACTGTATCTGGCAGAGTCTCAGTCAGAAACAGATGGTGCCCTCTAGCCAGGTACCTGAGCAGCACTTAATGAAGGCTGAGTCACAGCCACATGGACAGGGCTTTGGGAAACCAACAAGGGATGTTGAATATCCATGCAGCAACCACAGGAGAGCCATTCCTGCCCCTAGTACAGCGGGGACTGTTGGAGGAGGGATTAGGGAGACCCAGAGAGAGCCACAGAGGACGATCGTGGCCTTTATACAGGGATGCAGTCACTGTCCAAATGTGGCCAGGAGGTGTTATTGATACTTCAACATTTGCGAAGCCACCCAGCTTCCTCCCACGCCTCCACAAGCCAAATCTCCTGAGAAGCCAGAGAGCAAAGGAGTCAATTAGTGCAGAGGTGTTAGCATCTAGGGCTCAGAATACCAGAGGGAGGGGGCGCTGGGTCTGGAGGGTCCTGACACACCGTACTGTGCACTCGAACTAGGTTCAATAGTGTATTAAGTTTTAAAATACATTTTACCCAAAAATATCTATATTATTTGACATTGATTTGTATCTGTGATGGTTAATTTGATGTGTCAACTTGACTGGGTCACAGGATGCTCATGGCAGGTAAGATGCGGGTTCTGAGAAGGCCTCTGGTGGTGTGTTTGGAAGAGATTAGCTTGTGAATCAGCAGGCTGAATTAGGAAAACCCACCCTGGCCGATGTGGTGGGCATCCCTCAGTCCATTCTGGATTGACTAGAACAAAAAGGTGGAGGAAGGAAGGATTTTCACTCTGCAGTCAGAGCTAGGACCTTGACCTGCCCTCAGTTCCTCTGCTTCTCAGGCCTTCAGACCTGGACTGGACGCGTCACCACCTGTTCCTCAACTCGCAGGCCTTGGAAGGAGACCACCAGCTTCCCTGGGTCTCCAAGTCTGCAGCTCTTAACTGTCACATTGTGGGGCTTCTCAGTGCCTATGATCACATAAACCAATATCTTTTAATAAATCTCCTTACTGAGTCTCTCTCTCTCTCTGGGGAACCCTGACTAATGCAGCATCAGTGCATTCACTTAGGAGAAAGTCATTAAGTAGGAAAAAGAAATAATTGAGTGACCCAGAAGAGTCATAGTACCATCAGCCATCATGTATCATAAAGGATATTCTAAATTGTTTAAGAATAAGAACTCTACGAAGAAAATGACATAAAGCAAATGACACAAAGCAAATGACACAAAGCAAATGACTAGCCCTCTGTGCTTACAGAAAATATTTTGTGGAAATTTTGTTATCATGTTTATTTTTTAAATTTAACTGTCATTATGTTGTGAATTCATCATCGAGAGTTTCTGGTTGTGTAGAATTCTCTGTTGGCAGCCAAACTCCTGTCTGGGAAAATGTACGAGCTAGGCTATATTTTCCACAGTGACTTTCCAAGGAAGCACTGCAATTAAGAGAACGTGAGTCACTCATAACCAATGACTGCACATGAACGGAAGTGCTGAGGCCTTGTTAACTGTCTTTGAGAGGATAGGGCAGTACGGACTCACAGTAGGTGCTTTCAAAAGCCATCTTGAATGAAATCCTTCCTCATGGTTTCTTTGCTTTCACCCAGGAGGTAGAGCTAAGGAAACATTCACCAAATCATCCTACCAGCAGGTCTAGGCTCATTCTCCACAGTCCACTCTTCAGATTGAAGGGAACATTACCAATGGACTTCAGGTACAAAGAGATCATCTCACTCTGGAGACAGCTGTCTCACTGAAGGTCACCCAGTCCAGGTTTGCCCTATCCAGTGACCCATCGACTTGGGGAACAGGAAGGCTGCCCTTTACCCCAGCTGACCACAGCTCTGAGAGATCAGCCCGTCTTCCCATCTGCCCAGGGTTGGCTGAGGTTACTGGTGTCCACACACCCAGCTCCATGTCCCCTCTCTCTAATCCTAATTCTATCTTTTCCCTTCCATAGATTATGGATCCCAAGAGCCACCTCTGGTAAATGTATATGGTGATAGATTCTTAGAAACTATGGGGAAAAGTTGCCCAGATAATCTCTTATTTCTATGAATAAGAAATAGTAAAATCTCATTCTGAGAAAATAAATGTTGATTTATAAAGAAGCACAGTATTCCTTCTCTGTAAAATGGGGACTGTTACATTTATTTGGACTCCTCCACTGCTGTCTCCATGTGAAACTCAGATCTTCCTGAGTTCTAAGAGCAATGTATTAAAGAATCCCCAACCTTTTTTGATTACAGTCTGGGGAAATGCTACTGATGACTGCCAGCATCAATGCACCAGGAAGTGGGGCTATGACAACCTAAGTTGAATTCCAAGAATAAATCATCCAAGAAACTAACTACATGGTAACTCACCTGTGGTATAAGAGGCCTTCTAATCCTGTCCCAATTCAAGCTTAGAAAAGGCCCCATAGTCAGCAAGCAACAAGGAGGAATGAAAGGAGGATGACATCTGAAATATGAAGGACTTCATTCATGTAGTTTTGTCAACTTTGTGATGTAACTATTTGGCATTGCATTTATTCTTATAAAGCAATTTTCCATTCTGAGATACGTAAATATTCTGTTGCACATTCCTCTAAACTTTTTAAGGTGAACTATTTTTAATGCTCAAATTTTCATTTCACCTGGCATTTATTTGGGGTAATGTGTCAGAATGTGTATCAATGTTTATTTTATTATATTAATGTATTCATTCTCTTTCCAGAATTTGTTTTCTTTCATTGTCCCAATAATCGATTCTTGCATCAGACAACCTGTTTTGATTATATTAATATTAAATTATACTTCAATAGCTGATAAGGTATACTTCACTTATTTATCCCTGTAATTTTTTTTATTTAACTTTTCTCAACTTGACTTATGAGCTTATTCTTCTAGATAACTTTTAGTCTTGCTTGAGGACTTTCAAAATAAATCCACTGGGAATTTATATGCAATTGTGTTAATCCTAAAAATGAATTTGGAAAAAAATGGACACTTTCTATTATGCAAAAATAAGACATTTTTTAATTTAATACCTTCTCCTTTTAAAATAACTATTTTCCTGTTTTTATTTTTTGGTTGTCTTCATATTGTTCACAAAATTCTTCATAAAGCTACCTAACACTTCATAATTTTATGTTACCATTATAAACGGAGCATTGTTTTATTAAATATTATGATTATTTTTTAGCCTGGGTTTTAGAATAACCATTAATTTTTATACATTCTTTTGGTGTCTAGCCACAATTTTTAAGTAGGGGGAGTGGCTTTGTAAACAGTGAACCTTTCATATAATCTAAATTTTAAAAGGTAAATTTCTTCCCTTTCACAATGTTACATGTTCACTGAAATTTCTAGAATTTTAAATGACAATGGTGTAAGGAAACATCCTTCTTTTTGGTCTTCATTCTAGTGGGAAGATGCCAATGTTTCCTTGCCAGGTGTGACTTCGGCTATTAATGGACTTGCCTGTTAATTTGATGTAGAGTTTCTATTTTAGGGTGACAAATGATTTCACATTCTTGGTTGTGCTGTCCACTTTTCCTACTTCTTTCCCTCTAATAATGACTAAACTGGCAATAATAACAATAGCAGGTAGTGTTTATTGAATACTCATCAATACCTTACAAACTAAGCGTCACCATTGGGATATCTCTAATGTAGGACTGTTTTTATTCCAGTTAAACAAAAAGAAACAGAGACTGAACGATGTTACCTAACCAGAACTTAGGCACACAGCAGCTGCATTTTGGAGCTCAGCTTGGAACCTTCCTCTAATAATAGAGTTACAACATGCTGATTGGCTGTGGCCCACAGAGCCTGGCCTCGCTCCTCCAGGAGTCTTCTTGCTCATGGATTCCCCACCCATCTCTCCTCTGCTCTATGCCCCCAGAGGGCAATCCCTGCAGACTGCAGTCCCCAGGCTCCCTTGCTGTCTGCCTTCCCACTGGGGTTGACCAACCGCGGTCACTGACATAATGCTCAAGGATGAGGAGAAGGAGGTAAGGATCTCTCTTTCTTGGCTCTCTCTCTCTGCCTAGATAGGAAATCTTGGTAGAGTGGAACTCCAGCATTAAGCGTTAAGTTCCAGCAAGGATCTCTTCCCTTTCACCTGTCAGCCCTGGGGTGGTAATAGCTCCCCACAGATGCTAGACTCCAGGTGCCCCACCATTACAGTTCCTTAAACTTGTCAACCTGTTAGGAGTGATTCTTTCGTTAAAGATTTTACTTGAATAATTTGGCGGAGACTGTGACTCATTTTAATGCATTTTTTAATTAAAGAGTATATCTTGTAACACTCTGAGAAGATAACAGGAAAAGATCTCAGCAACTGTGGGTTTACCAATGACTTCTTAGATCCATGGAAGAGAGTAAAATCGGTTGCGCTCCCGAAACGTGGGCAGGCCGGGCACCAGAAGGCGAGCCCGGGCCCTTGTGGAGACTGGGCTGGTGAGAGGCGCCATGGCGGTGCTCACCTTTGGCTGCTTCACCCCCACAGCCTTCCAAGACAGGAGCGTTCCGGGCAGGCTGCACGTCTCGCGTTCACTGGACCTGGAGAAAGAAGTGACCTGGGATTCATTGCATTTGATGTAAGTGTGGATCTAGAGAATATGTTTGATTGGAACGCTAAGCAGTTGTTTCTTTATTAATCAGCAGAATATTCAACAAAAAATAATGCCCTCAACCAAGTGGGCCTTTGGGATAAGATTGTTCTGAGAGGTGATAATCCGAGGCTGCTGTTGAAAGCCATGAAAACAAAATATTTCTTCTTTGATGATGGAAATGGTCTCAAGGGAAACAGGAATGTCACTTTGACCCTGTCTTGGAACGTTGTACCAAACGCTGGAATTCTACCTCTTGTGACAGGATCAGAACATGTATCTGTCCCATTTCCAGATAAATATGAAATAACAAAGAGTTATTAAATTATTCTGAACTTGAAGCAACATATTTTTATACTTAATGAATTATATTTCATTGATCTCTTCCCTTCTTTTTCTTTTTTCTTCTTTTTAGGCGGAGATTGTTGCTTTTATTTGGTATAAGAATGTCAAAAACATATTTGAAGGGAAGGGTTAAACAGTTTTACAAACAACAACAACAAAGTCACCAGAGCAGAGTATTACAAAAATAAGGCAACTACATAATAAGGATTTGTAAAAATATCTATATTTCAAGTATTCCCTATATTTCCATTATTCTTTACGGAATATAAAGTGAACACAAAGGGCTGTTAAAACTTTCAGATGCCTGTAGAGTCATAAGAACTCTGAATTTTATGCTTTGCATTCATGAAAGTTCGCATTGGATATGACTTAGATGTAGACATTCTTTTATATCTCTTAGGGTATGTTAGCTTACAGGAAAAATTAACACAGTTATTTGTTAATAAGCTTGGTTTACAAAAAGCCAGAAGAGTTAGAATTGTATTTCATTTCTTAGGAGTACCCATGAAGCTTGTTTTTCTTAGATGACTAGTAGCTTTCTCCACTTAAAGAATGAATACCTCTTTACGTGCTGTAAATCATTCACACTTGTGTTAAAATCTCAAGTTGACCAAATGTGTGTCTTTCAGTACTTTTTCTAAAAACTTTGGTTTATACAACTTTGTATAATTTTTTTAGCATTGTCATTGAAAGTTGAAAATGTTTGCATGGTTTACCCTCTAAGTTTGTTCTTATGAAGCCAAGTGCCACTGAGTGGTAATTATCGCTAGCTTCCTCTTGGTCCACATTTTAATAATTTTTGAAGCAGTAATAATATTTGCATTGTCGTTTTCCATTTACAAAGCCCTCTCATGTATTTTGTTATGTTACGCTCAGTACCTAATGAGGTAAATAGTGCCAATCCTAGCTCTTTGCACATGAAAAACGTAAAACCCAGAAGTTTATTGAATTGTTCCAAAGTAAATAGCAAGGAATGAAGTTAAAAATTGAACTAAAGTCTTCTGATTCTCCAGCTTGTTCTTTCTCTTTTACCACAGTTTATAGATTAATTATAGTTCCCTCACAGTTTTCCTAGTAGTTCTTGTTACCTGGACACCCTTTCTGTCACTTCTAGAAGTGGTTTCTTACCAATATAAAAGTGACTGATTTTGAAGCTACCAACAATTCAGGTAGTAGTAGTATTTCATTCACTGCATAAATAAATTTTATTTTATTAAAATATAAGAAAATATAAATGTGTGTAAAAGTAATTTTGAGATTAATACATAATATATGATTGGCTATATAACCATATTTCTTATAACTTTTTTCTTTTGTGGGCAAATAAGCATCTCAAAGATTGCAACTACAAGTACCCTTAAAAGCAAGATGAAACACTGCAGTTATGCTATCAGCAGCAACCAAAGGGGTTAATAATCTTTTATAAGAACAGTTTAAATTGACTAATATTTCTTTTATTTACCTCATGTGAAATACATCACTGTTTAGTTACATTCATTTTAAGAACTGTTGTATATGGCTGTATGGTTCACTTAAAAGCATGTGCATATGTATGAGTTTTTCAAACTGGCGGGAAGGTCAAAGATGTAATATGACTCCTGTACTGGGCTTGGCTTCCAGGTTTTGGATTAAGCTGCAGGGTCTCAGTTTCTGTATCTGAAAAATGACAGAATTGGATGAGTTAATTGGATGAGTTAGTGGTGATCCTTTTAAATCACACATATCTGCAAGATTTATCTGTTCAGCAAAGGAATTGAACAGAAATGCACCTTAGTAATATAAATATAGGGGTGTGATTGAAAGACTAATACATAATTCCTAGGGATCTGACTTTATTTCTGTTACTTTTTACTTCATTTACCTTGTTACATTTAACTTCCTTTATTTGTACAAACACTGGATCTGTAAAGTTAAAATCTACAGGTGTCATAGCTTAGAAAAACTGAATATGTAAGCCTGCGCTTTTAACCAGACCTGAGTTCTGGTTTAATAGTTCACTACACTTTCATGGTGAGCGGATCTATTAGTCTAGAGATTAACATTGATATTTGAGTTGCAGTTTGTTTATTTAGCAAAGCCATATTTTTGGAGTTTGGTGAGAAAGAGATGTAGGAAGGCTCAACTAGCACACTGTGGATAAAAGTTTTCGTTTTTACTTAACTAAGGGAAATTGCTCAGGATAAGTATGCTCCATCATGAGAATAAGGAATCTGTCTCGGGAACTCATTTTTGGGTGTATACAGCTTTATTAGTCTACCATGATTCTACATTTTGAAAAATTGACCTGTTTAGTTTGATAACCATATTCTTAGTCAGACAGAAGTCTTGTTAAATCCCCACAAAGATATGAGGCTTCAGGGTCGTAACAACCTCGTTGTGACCAGAAATGCCTGAGCCCAGAGATAATTCTGAAAAGAGAATAATTGCAAGACACTTACTAAAATGACACTCACTAGAATGTAAGACACTCACTAGAAATGAGTTCATTTTAATATGTAGCACTGACATACCCTTCTCTAGCAGTTTAACCTGGACAAGAGCTAAATTAGCATTTTTTGTTCCTGTAATTGATTATATTTTAGTTTCTTTCTGCTGAAAGGAAAACAAAAGGCTTCAGAAATTCCTAAGAGTGAAATAGAGAAACAGATCCTTTTGAGTTTTCTGTCCGGGAATGAATTCAGACTTAGGTGGGTTTGGTCACCCATTAACCTAAGAACCGGGTTGTAAGAAATCTAAAGCTTTGGATTTGGGGGCTATAGGTTACTGGAGGGCTTTTAAAAAATACTTTGAATCAACATATAAAGGGCTTATGGGAGGGGGAACCATAAACTGTGAAGTTTGTCACCACACAGCTGTGGTTACAAAAGCTTTCCTTGTTTTCACCAATGGCCTCTGTACATTACATGAGACTGCCAGAAGTTTAAAGAGATTGCTTTCAAAATGTTGCATATTTTTGGGCCGGGAATTTAGCTCAGTGGTTTCTCTGCCTGCTGCGCAAGTGCAAGGACCAAAAAAAAAACCCAGAAAACAAAATGTTCCATATTTTTGATGCAATCTGGGAAACCGTTTACTTTAAAAATACAGAAAAATTCATGAGAATATTGACTATATGAGGGTTTTCTTAATTGCAATAAACATTCAGCATTTTTCTAATGAAAATGAATTTTGTTTACAAGTAAAAGACTTTCAGACTTAAGGTTTTTATGCGAAGCTGCTGAAGTAAAAGTAAAAGGAAGAAACTAAGTCTAGTCAGGTGTGGTGGTGCATGCCTGTAATCCCACCACTGAGGAGGCTGAGGCAGGAGGATTGCGATAGTACGAGGCCAGCCTGACCTACAAAGTGAGACCTTATCCTGAAGAATATATATAAAGAAATTGAAGCCAAATCTAGTACACTTGTAATTTGGGAGGTTGAATGAGGGCAGAAAGGTTACTCCTCAAATATGCAGAGACCATGCTCCTAGACTGTAAGCCCTGTGAGGGCAGGCTGTCAGGTTTATCTTTGTATGTTCCCCAGCACTAGCATAGTGCTTTGCACATGATAGGTCCCCAATAAATACTGATGATCTTAAAGTTAAAAAAAAAAAAAAAGAAAATTGATGACTTGAACTTATAAACTTCAGTTATGCAAATGGCATTGTAAAGAGCATGAAAAAATAACAGAAAGTTTTTGCAGAACACATATATCAAATAAAGAATTAGTATCTAACGTTCATAAAGAACTTTTAAAATTCAACAAGAAAACAAACAACCCAACTTAAAAACAGCCAAAACATCTGAAAAGATACCTTATAAAGAAGATGTGTAAATGAAGAATACACATATGAAAAGATGTTCAACAGCATTTCATTAAGGAATTGCAAATTACAAAATCAGATGCCACTACCTATTAGAATGACCAAAATCCACTGAAAGACAAGGAGTCAACTTCAATTCGTATAACTAATGAAAGAGGACAGTTTGAAAAGATTAAACAGTCTATGAGTCCTATTAAAGACTCTTTGGAAAAGGTAAAATGATGGAAACAATAGACATTGCCAAATCAACAGAAGGAGAGGAAAGTGGAAGATGCATGGACAAGTTTAGGGCTGCAGAACCTCTGCTGTGTTACAAAAGTAGAGATGGATGCATGTCATTATACTTCTGTCAAAAGTCACAGAATGTACAGCATCAAGAGTGAATTGTAATGTAAACTGTGGACTTTAGATGATAACAATAAGGAATCAATATTGGCTCAACAGTTTTAATATACATGCAACAACATGCAAGATGCTACTAATGGAAGAACTCTAGGGAAGAGAGAGTATACGGGAACTCTGTATTTTCCACTCAATTTTTCTATAAATCCAAAACTTTAAAAATAGAATGTATTAATTTTAATGTATCTTAATTTTAATGCATTTTTCACATATATAGTGATAATTGTAGGTTTTCCTTTGAATAGTAGCTATATCTGTTAAATTGATATCTTTCCTAGTGCAAAATAATTCTTATATTACTGGAATAATTTTTCTTGAACATGATCTGTTTTTATTTTTATTTAGCACTGAAATTGGTTTGTTAGAATTTCACTTAGAAATTTTGCACCTATATTTGTAGTCCAAGTGTCTCGTATGCTATTTTTATTTTTACTTTTTTAGTATATGTGCTGCCGAAGCAAGCACTATTTTTACTTTTTTAGTTGCACAATTTTGGTGCTTTTCCAAGCATTGATATCAAGATAATTTAACTTCATAAAAATAAGTTGAGATTTAAAATGTAACTGCTTATTATGTACGTGTGCTATATTACATAAAGCATAATGTAATTTTCTATAAAACCACCTAAATTTGAAAAGTTTGGGAAATATATTTCAAGTGCTCTGAATAATCTTTTAGGTAACCTGCATGGAAATTGGTCTATTCAGGTTTTCCACTTCCTTTAAGTAATGTTTTATAATTTATACTTTGCTAGGAAATTACCCTTTCCATAAAAATAAAAATTTGAGGCCGGGATGTAGTTTAGTCATGCCAGCGTCTTCCTGGCAAGCCCAAGGACCCGAGTTTGATTCCCAGTATGGGATAAATAAATAAATAAATAATGTGATTATATTATGTGTATTTGAGTTATTCTTATTTTCCTAGTTTCCTCTGAAACTGACATAATCACATCATATTTCCAACCCTGCACTTGTGTATCTTATTTGAATAAAATTTATTTAATTAAAATACTAAGCAATTGAAAGTGAATGAGTATCTCTTTTGAGTTTTCATTTCTTAAATAACCAGCCTTCAGATACATTAATCTATTGATTCAACTATTTTTACCTCTCCTGATAATTTAAATTTGGGTGTTATTTATAGTATATCCATTCTTTTGTGAATCTTAGGTCTGGGTATTATTTTCCTAATTTCTTATGGTAAATAGGTAGTTTTAAAATATTTTAATATTTGTTGTTTAATACTGTAAAGACATCTGAAAATATGAATTTCCTTTAGAGAAGAAATTTGGACTTCATCTGCTAACTTTTAGCAGTTTAACTCTAAAGTATCTTCATATAATTTCCTTTTCTTCTCTTGCCATGTCTTCTCTTTCTTCTTTTTATTTCTCTTCTCTTTCCTCCTCTTTTCCTTTTTCTTTCCTAATCTTACTTGGGATTTAGCTACTTGAGGTTTCTTAGATCTGTGGATTCATGTGCTGCACCCATTTTGACAAATCCTTGGCCATTGTATCTTAAGTCTGATCTTTGTTCATCTCTCTGTGTTCTCCCCCCTCCCCTGTTCTCCAGTTGCATTTCTGATAAGACTCCTTCCCCTGGGGTGCTGCCCTGATTCTCTGAGAAGCCCTTTCCAGGATCTGGTTTGAGTGATCATTCTCATACTGTCTCCTCACCATGAAAGACTGGGCAAATCCATTCTTACTTTTGGAGGATTAGCTGGGTTCTTTAGTAGCTTTAAAATGTGGCAAAATTCTTGAAGGGCCAAAGAGCAGGCCCTGCTCCTCTGGCGGAAACAAAATCTCCCAATCTCTTTGAGATGCAGGTAGTTTTTATTGTGTCATTTGCAGCCCTTAGCCTACCTCTCCATCTTCCCTGTCCATATGTAGAATCCACCCAAGGGATATCTTGTGGAAAACACCAGCCATAGTCGATGTTTCTCGAATTATAAAATCTCTCATGCCAGCATCAGGCCCAAGTGACCAATATTTCTCTGGCTACTCCACCCACACTGGGCCAAGTCCAATCATGAATATTAACCAAGAATTAATAAAAAACCCTGCCCTAAACACCTCCCATGAAATTCCAGATCATCTCATTATTATTTGCATGACTCTATATTGCCTTAAAAACATAATTTTTATAATTTATCTTTTTTTTTCTAGTTGTTATGCTGGGAATATTGGGCCATCACAACATGCACAACCATGGAGGAAGTGGAATCAGAGCACAAGTTTGATTTTCAGCACCATTATGGAGATAGAATTCACATGCCATATAATCCACCTCTTTCAACTGTAAGATTCCATGTCTTTTGGTATAGTCACAGAATTGTGTAATCACCATTACAATCTATCTTCAAATATTTCTGTACACCACAGAGAAACCCCCACACCCCTTTGTCATCAATCACAATTACTCTATCTCCTTTAGCTGTAAGCAAACTTTAGTGTATTTTGTTTTCTATATATTTCCTTATTTGAGACATTTTATAGATACCAAACCATACAATAGGGGACCCTTTTTACTGTACTCTTTCATTTAGCATGATGTTTTTATGGTTATTCCAAGTTGTAGCATGTACTGGTGCTTTATTCCTTTTCACAGCTGCATAGTATTCTGTTATATCAATATCAACATTTTGTTTGTCTACTCATCAATTTGTAAGTGTTTGAATAGCTTCTACTTTTTGCCATTATGAATAATGCAGCTATGACCATTTGTGTATGAGTTGCTGTGTGGATGTATGTTTTCATTTCTTTTGGGGTGGATACCCAGAAGTGAAATTGCTGGACTATGTGACAACTCTACATTAAGACATCTGAGGAGCTAGCAGGTATTTTCTAAAGTGGCTGCACCATTTCACTTTCTGTCCAACACCAGGGGGACAGAGTCCTTGGCAGGATTTCTTGTTGTTCATCTTGTTTTTATTATGGACATCACAGTGGGTGTGAAGTGAAAGCTCATTGAGTTTTGATTTGCATTTCCCTCACAACTAATCATGTTAAGCATCATTCAGCAGGCACACCAGCCATTAGTATATAGAATTGTACACTCAGGTCTTTGCCACCTTCTAAAAGTGTCTTATTTATGTTTTTACTACTGAGTTGCAGTCATTCTATATAGATTCTAGATTTTACAAAATATATGATTTTTAAAAATTTTCCTCTTACTCCATGAGTCTTCTTTTCTCTTCTTTGATGATGTCCTTTAAATCACGAAACTTTTTAAATTTTGATAATGTCTAGTTTTTGATGATGTTTAGTTTTCCTTTTTGGTGCTTGTGTTTTGATGCTGTGAATAGGAAAACCATTGTTTACTCTAAGAGCATGAAGAATTATACTTTTGTTTTCTTCGAAGAGTTTTGTTAGACATTGGTAGCTGTGCCCTACACCACCTGACTTGCCCCGCCCACTTGCATCCAGGAGACGGTGAGGACACCGCCCCCCCCCCAGGCCCACTGGCCGCCGGCTTGGCCATGCTGGCGCCCTAACACCCCCTCACACACACCCCCACACCCTGCCTCTGGCCTCTTGGCTGTGTAGCTACACAGTTCCACACTACAGAGGCACAGGGAGCCATAAAGGCCATTGTCCTGAGTTGCAGAGGTGAACAGCAGAGAGAGGGCCTCTCTCAGGCTCCCTGATGAAAATTCAAGCCCACTGGAAAAGTGAAGAGAATCTCTGCAATAAAGGCACACCAGACCACCGTGCTTGGTAAGTTGGAGGGATCATCACCTCCCATTTGATCCTGGACTATTTTCAGGGGAAAAACAGCTGGAACCTGTACTAGAGCCTTGCAGAGTTCAGCCCTGTGGGAGGGCAGCGAGCTCAATTTGGGACTTGCTGCAGGAAGTCTATCTGAATCTCACGGGTCTGCGACTGTCTTACTGGGACTCATTGACTTATAACTGACAGTACCAAAAACAAAAATGAGAAGACATTTAAGTAAGGCACAAACTCAGACTTCCACCCCACAAAAGGCAAATTCTGGGGAAAATGAGGTGGAAAAGTCTGATAATCAACCACCTGAGCACTCTGAACTGATAGCATAGGAAGTAACAAAACAGGTGAATGAGGCTCTAGAAAAATTCAAAGCAGAAATAATCTCCCAGATAACTACAGAGACCATGAGCAGAGTAAAAGACATAATTAGAGGCTCTAGAACAGAAACAGATAAAAAAAAATAGATGAGCTCAGAAATATGCTGGAAGCTATGAATGCTCAACATAAGAAAGAAATATAAACCATGATCACCCAATATAAGAAAGAAATGGAATCCATGGAACAGATTCAAACAGATATTCAGGATATTAAAAACTCCACTGAAAGCATGCATAGCAGATTGAGGGAATGTGAAGATAGAATATCAGATATAGAAGACAGGATTGCAGTTAAGGACCATGAAGACAGAGATTTCTTAAAAATAGTATGGGACCATGAGAAATCAATCCAGCAGCTGCTAGATGATGGAAGGAAGAATAACATAAGACTGATAGGAGTCCACAAAAAAACAGGAGAAAATATAATTGACATAAAAAAAACTGTTCACAGAAGTAATAGTAGAAAACTTCCCAGACAGAGGTGGAGAA